>OZ024822.1:61950839-62607742 GCA_964016985.1 Anodontia alba | reverse complement strand
TTCATTCCAAGACACCCCAAAGGGAAAGAAGGACGCACTAAGAATAACGGCATCACAATCAAAACACTACAAGTAGAAATAAAAAAAAGGACAGTTTCTTCCTAAAAAGGCCAAACGGCTATTCAAACCAAAAATAACAATACAACAAGGGAATTGTTAAGAATTAAAGATTTATTTTCCTGGTATTTGTATGTATTTGTAGCGTTGTTACCTCATTCAAAGAATATGTGATTGGTATTTTGCTGCCTGTGACATTTAGGGTTTCAGAAAACTAAAACTAAAATTATAGTAGACCTACAGGTAACCTGCAAGACCTGAAAAGCAGGTAATTCAAAACGCACGGATATATGCATTCAACCATAGCAAATCGACCTGGAGGTGCAGGAAAACTACCAGTATATATAACTTTGTCCGTTGACCTGTGATGTCTGGTTATAATTGTCCATTTGACGTAATGCAGCTGGAAACCAGAACTCTGAGGTCACCGGACAAGATTACATTTTGGCCTTTAGTTAGACAAACGGGCTTTGGGCTGTGACAGATTAAGCAGGCTAGTTTTTTTGATAGGTAACATATACGTCTATATGCCCATAAATACGTCTTTTACAACGTCAATACATTCCCTGTTAGTCTTCAAGATTGCACAAAGACACAGATACGTTTGCGCAGCGGATCAATGTCTTCGCAGGGCTGCCTGTTAGTAGGCAAGTATCCAAACAGAAAGGAAGGCAATGATCAGGAATCGAAGCACTTACCTAACACCTTCCGTCCAAGACATCAAAGGGAAAAAAATGCACTTAAAGCAACGGCACCACAAGTAAAACAGTACAAGCAGAAAGCCAAAAGGACAGTATCTTCCCAAATTATTGGCCAAACGAATATCCGAAATAAAAGAACTCACCAGGACATACATGCATAAAAGGTAAGAGAAAAGTCCAGGGAGTGCCACAACCATAAACTACAGCCCTTCCCAGACACAAAGAGTAACAGGACAAATCCAAACAAACACAAATCGAACAAACGAACGAAAAGCACTAAGATTAGCTCTCTCTTACCAAAGCGAGGTAATCGCAATGCTAAAAGGACTGAAAAACACAAGAACAAAATGACACAAGGTAAGACATAAAACAAATCGCCTCGTAGAATAAACCACAAAGCAACAAAGAGTAAGACTAACACCTGGACCACCGCCTTAGAACGGTCTTGTAGAGTAAACCACCGGGTGGGGAGGGGGTGGTGGGTGGCGGGGTTTAAAGCACTTTTACAGCTAGCCAACTTCACCCAGGGTCCCGATGCTACTTTTAATACAGAAATACATCAAAATTCGGTTCCCATAAAGGCTCCCAACTCAGTCAGTGCATCAAAGCGAAAACATAAAAATCAAATTAATCACTATAATAAACAAAGACGAGTACTCATGGCTAATTCTACTGTATGTCAGAGTAAATGAAAACCAATAGTTGAACCACGGCGGGCCAAGCCAAAGATATATCGTCAAGCCCCAACCCACTGGTTAAAGTTTTATGAAGAGGCCGTCATTGAGCCTGAGGCCCGAACCGCCGTCGTGCAATTAAAGAGAAAAGCATAGCCATCAACAACGATTCGACTGACAACTAGGCATAATATCCAGGTTATAGCTAATTCTTTTATAACAGTTAATAAGTTTTCTGAATTGCTCCGAAAAGTAAGATTTTCCTGCAATCTTTCTAAATCTGTACACTAAAAAAAGGGTAATAGAAATGTCAAGGGAGTGCCACAATCACAAACCGCAGCCCTTCCCAGACCCCAAGAGGAAGAGGAAACCGACAAATCCAAACAAGCACAAATCGAACAAACGTACGAAAAGCAATAAGATTAGCTCTCTCTTCCCCAAGCGAGGTAATCGCAATACTAAAAGGACTGAAAAACACAAGTACAAAATGACACACGGAAAGACATACAACAAATCGCCTCGTAAAATAAACCACAAAGCAACAAAGAGTAAGACTAACACGGGACCACCGCCTTAGTCCCGGTTAGTCTTACTCTTTGTTGCTTTGTGGTTTATTCTACGAGGCGATTTGTTGACATTCAGTCCTTTTAGTATTGCGATTACCTCGCTTGGGGAAAAGAGAGCTAATCTTATTGCTTTTCGTACGTTTGTAATTGTTTGACGTTGTCGGTTTCCTCTTCCTCTTGGGGTCTGGGAAGGGCTGCGGTTTGTGATTATGGCACTCCCTGGACTTTTCTCTTACCTTTTTAGAACGGTCAGTAGAGTAAACCACCGGGGGGTTTAAAGCACTTTTACAGCTGGCTAACTTCACCCTGGGTCCCGATGCTACTCTTAATACAGAAACACATAAACATTCGGTTCGCATAAGTCACCGTACAATTCTGGTTCTGATATACCTTCTTGCAGAAATGTTTTCAGACTGACGCTATATTTTTCTACCAAGGCACTGTGTCTGCGATAAAATTTCGAAAATGCCTTACGAAGTTTAAAACAACGATACCCCTGCCTAAGAAGTTTGGCAGTAAGGGCTTTATTACGATAGTTAAAGTCACTAAGATTTGAAGAAGCTATGGCGAATCTAATAAGTTGAGATATGTATACCCCATATAAGGTACGCCGGGGGGGGGGGGGGGGGGCGGGGGGACATTGCCATCCAGAAAAGGGAAATTGACTATATCAAAATCAAAATCTTCCCGTTTATCCATTTTTATATAGTAAAACTGGGGTTTACAGGGGTATACATTATTTTTCTTATTTCTGCTCAAAGCATAGATTGTGGCTACTCGTTAATACCGCCGGGCGAGGCGGTTCTAACGAGTACCCACAATCTATGTTTTGAGCAGAAATATGAAAAAATGTCAGAGTTTTAATCTGAAAATGTTCTGTTTTTGGACGTGAAAATTTCTATATATATTTGAATAGGCGTGTTTTCGTAATGATACCAAAGCAGAAGCACCGCCTTGGAACGGTCAGTAAAACCTTACTAGAGGGCTTTTATCGTGGCCACAACCCTCGCCCTTAGTTCTGCCGTAGTATACACAAGACATTTGTTCTGTCCGCGTGAAGGATTTCTAACTCATCAGTGCAACATCTCCCAGATCATAAAAATCAAACGAATGCGGAGATGATACATCGATGAGGACTCGACAGCAAGAAATACATGAAATGCTGAAGCAAAAGAAAAACACATTTGGGCCCGACCAGAGCCAGAGCATCAGGCACCAACCGACTTAGCAAAGTTATTAACCGTGATTGGGTTAACTACCATGCTTGCAGTCTGTCGAATTACATTTATGTTGTACCTAATCTTTAAATATTGAAATCTGATTTTACGATATTGAGTGCTTAAGTCATTGCAAACATATTTTTTTTTCTGAATTGATATACTAAGTCACTATTTAATGCAGGTTCCGATAAGCCTTGTTGCAGAAGAGATTAAAGTCCAACATTGACGTTTGAAACTAAATCGAAATGACGGCTATAAAATTTAGAAAAGGCTTTGCGGATTCTATGGTACCGATAATCCTGATTTAGAAGTTAAGCAGTCCATGATTTATTTCAAGTGTTGAAGTCAGTAGCACGACTATATACTCTGGCGAACCGAATAAGTTGCGATATATAAATACCGTAGGATGCTCGACATGGAACATCTCCATCCAAGTAAGGCTGGTTAACAATCTCAAAATTAAAATCATTGCGTTTATCATAGATTTTGCATGAAATAAATCCATCGAAAATAGAAAAATGCAAATCCGAAAACGGGGCTTCAAGTTCAGAAGAATTTGCTCTATTTAACTGAAGCTCTGAAGGTTACATTTGTCTGATCGAACTATCGCAGTAGTTATTGTCAATATTCAAAAAGACGTCCAAGTATCTAGATATCGAGCTAAAAGCTTCAAAGCGTCTTTAGGCGGACAGCGCATACTAATGAACCTGTGCTGATGCGCAGGATGATCTTCGCTGCGCATACATGCAGTCTTGTAGAAAGTTCTGTGGTCCGTCTGAATTTTTATTTCAAACGGTAAGGTTTAACTGATGAAGTTAAAAGCAAACATGAGTTCTCTTCATTCACAGAAATAGATATGGTTGTCTTTTCTAGTCTTT
Source organism: Anodontia alba (assembly GCA_964016985.1). Lineage (NCBI taxonomy): Eukaryota > Metazoa > Mollusca > Bivalvia > Lucinida > Lucinidae > Anodontia > Anodontia alba. The sequence continues at coordinate 62,603,646 of OZ024822.1, read as the reverse complement.
CTATGTACCTATCGGCAAATGTGCCTTAATTGCACAAGAGGACAGCGGATGCTTAGATACGCAAATGGCCATGCCTTCTAAAAGATTAGCTACTGAAGAACATATGGACTTGCTCCAGTCCTTACTCTGCTTTCGACGTCTTTCATCAAGTCCCTTTTACCTGGCACTTTGCTCAAAAGAAGTAACTTTGCAAACTTCTGTCAGAATTTAATGCAAAATCTTCTGTTGTAACTACTTATGCACACAAAAAAAGATTCTTTCATGGTTTTTGGTTTCAAACATTTCCAATGTTTTTACCTTCTGCAAATTATGCAAAAGCCATTAGTGTAGGCAATTTGGAGGCAGGTTTTCAACAAGATCTTCAAATGATCTGAAATGTATATATTGTTGTCATGAAACATCAGTAATGAAAAGCCAGCTAAAAAATTAAATGTATTGTTTCAGATAGAAATTCAAAAACATTGTTTCTGGCAAGATATGGTCAATCAGGACGATATGTTTTCACTTAGAATAAAACGCGGAGCAAAAATATCTCTCCGAAAGAGAAGTATTCATCACATGTTATTTTTGTTTTGTAATTCTCTTTGATGTAGACATTCAAATACTAGTGACCAGTGTTTCATAATCTTAGCATGTTAAGCTTGCCTTTACTTCATTTTCGTGTCTTCATCATAGTGAATTAAAACATTTACTATATTTAACCACTAGGGATTGTAGCCAGTCTGTAGAATATGCTGATTTACAGTAAGCTATGATAAGACTATACAGCCTCGCTGGTTGAGCTTTATCTTTACTGTTCATATAGGACCGAAGGGATCTTTTTTCTAGTTAGACGGCTCCCTTATATGTTTAATTTGTATGCAATAGTATTTTTTTCTTTCATGAAGCGTTGGAAAGTGCTCACTACAAGGTTGTTGAGCCAGGGGTATCAAAAAACTAAACTGGTAGCAACACTTAAGAAGTTCTATGGGAGACATCATGATCTGGTCAATTCCTACAATGTGGCAGTTTCCAGAATTGTTTCTGATATTTTGCAATGACGAGCCATAAGTAGACTTCCAAAATCCCGGACATACGCTTCTACCTACATTTCCTTCGTTCAGGCCTATGGGCATGGTGGGCGAAGCTTGCTCACCAAGTAATGCTTACTAATCGCGGATGCCTGATTACGACCTTTATTCTAGGGTCCATGTCTGTTGGTCTGAACATTCTGATTCGTCATTCGTTTACGGATTTATGAGTTTGGATTATGGCTTGGGTACCATGACCACTTCTACTTCAGACTGACATCAGGTATATTGAAGTGAGTCGCCATTTAGCTATATTTTTGGGATGCATGTCTAAGTCAAATGTAATACATGGGTAGTGTTGTATCACCCTAAGTATTCGGACAGAAACTGTCAGGCTTGATCCATATCAGACGTCGCGTTCTTTGTATACACTGTCTGCCACTCATCAAGCACTTTAGGTGCATGATAGAGTAAAATGGACTTGATGAAATTTTAGAACAAGTGTATGGCAAAGAGTTATGGTGTATCAATATTTGGGATAGATATTATGCGCGACGCCGGAAAAAGGACCTTATAGCGTAGGCGAACAACAAAGGTCCAGATGATCGTGCGCATTTCTGACGTCTGATCGGGACATTCTAGGTTCGTCGACATAGACTACAATATCCATTGATCTTGTAAGCGGCAACGAAGGCCTGATCAGCCTGTGCGAATGCACAGGCTGATCAGGGCCTTCATTGTCCGCAAGTTACATAAGGGCCAGTTTTGTGCGTTGCGCTTTACATGGTACAATAATTGTTCAAATATATTGTCAACGTTTCTATTTTATGGTGATTTCTGCAATCTGGTAGTCAGATAAATCCATTTGATGTGTTTACAGTATTAAAATTTCATGAAGTCAAATGTTAATTTAATACCCCATAGAAAGCAGCATTTAATCGGGCTATGCATTACGAAACATTATCAAAAGGTGCTTTCTACGGGCGTCAGCTATTCACTATTTTTTCTAAATCTTCTTTTTGGGGTGTTAGGGAGTAATGGCTTTAACACGCTTCGTCCTAGATCACATCATGAAAACCTATTCATTAAGTCGTACCGCTACAGGAACAGAAACTCTTCAATGGTAGGATTAACATTATTATGTTTCTACGTCATCTTCGGCGCGAGTTACGAAAGTTTTCTCCGATTATAATATATATGTTTTCACAGAAATAATATAAAGGGATATAGTCACAAGTGTTTTTGTGATGCAAATTTGCTGCAAACTTACAAACTGTGATAAATGGCATATATTTTGAGACTACTAGCAACTTACTCTGCAAGACCAAAGCTGCGACAATAAATTTACGTAATATTTGTCGATAAAATGGACTATAACGTAATATAACGTACGGTGGCTTTCCGGATTGGGAGCGAGGTTTGGGCCTCAGACTCAATGACGGCCTCTTCGTAAAACTTTAATCAATGGGTTGGGGCTTGACGATATGTCTTTGGCTTGGCCCGCCGTGGTTCAACTATTGGTTTTCATTTACTCTGGCATACAGTAGAATTAGCTATGAGTACTCGTCTTTGTTTATTATAGTGATTAATTTGATTTTTATGTTTTCGCTTTGATGCATTGACTGAGTTGGGAGCCTTTATGCGAACCGAATTTTTATGTATTTCTGTATTAAGAGTAGCATCGGGACCCAGGGTGAAGTTAGCTAGCTGTAAAAGTGCTTTAACCCCCCTGTGGTTTGCTCTACCGCCCGTTCTAAGGCGGTGGTCCCGGTGTTAGTCTTACTCTTTGTTGCTTTGTGGTTTATTCTACGAGGCGATTTTTTGTATGTCTTTCCGTGTGTCATTTTGTTCTTGTGTTTTTCAGTCCTTTTAGTATTGCGATTACCTCGCTTGGGGAAGAGAGAGCTAATCTTAGTGCTTTTCGTATGTTTGTTCGGTTTGTGCTTGTTTAGATTTGTCGGTTTCCTCTTCCTCTTGGGGTCTGGGAAGGGCTGCGGTTTGTGATTGTGGCACTCCCTGGACTTTTCTCTTACCTTTTTTTGGCACCAGTAAAACCAGGTTTAATGCCCCAAAAGAGTTGTGTTGTTGACCGTTCCGACACGGTTTGTCATTTTCAGTTTCTTCTTGTTTGCTGGTTCTGAAGCGCCATGCTTGTGATATTGTATCATGTTTCTCAACTGCTATCCGGTGCCTTAGAAGGCTTTTGTTCCGCGTTTATGGCCTTTCCTGGGTATTACCATGTTTATTTTTTCATTGGGAGAATGTCGAATCTAACTACTTCTCAAGTTGGATAAAGTATTGGGACACACAGGCCTGATCATAATGTGTAGACCCAGATCAGACGTCCCCAAACGCTGTTTGCTACTCATCAAGTTCTTCGAAACACGGCCACAGTAGTCAAATGGACTTGTTCCATGGACGACTAGGGTAAGGAGTTCAAGTGTTCCAATATATAGAATAAACACGATATGTTATGCTTCTAACACACATTTCTTGTTTATAAGTAAGATCAATGATGCACAACGTAATAAAAGGGGTTTTTTTTATTGCATATCCGGACTGAATAAACTTGGTAGATTTTCCACCATTGTCTGAGAGAGAGCCAATTTTTCACGCTCATTTTGCATTCCTGCTAACCAAATTCCCAGCTAGCATTCTACGTAAATCTACATCGGGCCGTCATCGGCCCGTCAGCTACCCTGACGGGCCGATGACGGCCCGATATAGATTTACGTAGAATGCTGTCTGGGAAATCTTCTGAAAAGGAGCCAACTCTAAATACAAAGAATTTGTTACCAAGGGGAGTTGTTTTTTTTCTCTTTAGACTATATCCATTTTGTCTGAAGGGAGACAAACCCATTTTAATAGATGTGCCTCTTCTGAAAGTGCATCCATTCCCCGTTAATTTATTTTATACGTTCCTTGCAAAATATTAATCTGTTGTTTGTTGTTGTTGCCCTAAATATTCCGACACCTGACCTTCTTACCATACTTGTTCTATAATTGAAATAATCAGTTGACTACCTGTTTGTTATTTTAGTACTGCTGGATGAATGGAGTGATAACATGTGTTGATCCTACACAGACACTGTGTTCTGGAGCGCTTGAATTGAGTCTAAACTGTTAGCTCATGTCTGAATACTTAGGGTATTTACGGTTTTGCAGACCTAAAGGCAAGAAACGTATTGATTATACATACAATAGGAAACACTCATGTTTCAAATTAAAATTGAGCCAGGCACAATATTGCGTGTGTGTCTATTAACTCAGACCAGCGAAGGTAGACGCGCAGACTGTTCAGAGTTCTCGCTGTCTGCCTGAAGACGATTTTGATCCTCGGCTACCCATAAGTTGCCAAAATGCCATACACACTGATCAGTGTGCGTGGTTAAAATGCAAAATTGAAAGCGTTTCATAAAAGTTGTTATAGAAAAATATGTCCCCCCCCCACCTCCCCCCCCCCCCACCCCCCCGACCCAAATTCTCATTCATATATATTACTTAAGTAGTAAATATCTCCACCAAAGGGCATCTTGGGTCGAGGGAGGAAATATATTTTTATAACAACTTTTATGAAACACATTCAATTTTGCATTTCAACTGGAAATGAGAAAGAAAATTCGTCAGATATACCATACACGCGCACAGTCTTGTGTTCATTTAACCATTATTTCCAATCAGTGTTGTGTTCTCGTAATTCTGATGCAAGAAATATTTCCCAAAGGGAAAGGTAACTAAATGTAATTACCATCGTTTTCAACATGGTATTGATTTCGGAGTCTTTGGGGTGAGGTAAACAGGACTGAATTATGTCCCCGTAATAATAAGCCAAAAGCATAACTTTTCCTTTCTACTATTATTCAGACATCCATCACGAAAACATGCCTATATTATTTTGACTCGCTTAAACCCCACTTCCATATGGCAAAACTGGGGTTTACAGGGGTATACATTATTTTTCTTATTTCGGCTCAAAACATAGATTGTGGGTACTCGTTAGAACCGCCTCGTCGAGGCGGTTCTAACTTATTTCTGCTCAAAACATAGATTGTGGGTACTCGTTAGAACCGCCTTGTCGAGGCGGTTCTAACGAGTACCCACAATCTATGTTTTGTGCAGAAATAAGAAACATATCGGAACTTTTCATCTGAAAATTTTCATTTTTTGGTGATAAAATTTTTAGAATATTTGAATAGGCATGTTTTCGTAATGAGACTGCCGGAATATGTAATAGAAATTTTAATAGTTTAATTTCTGAAGTCTGTACTTCAGCACCTAAGCCATTTAGGGAAAATTCTCGCCTTACTGCAATATCTCCTTTACTTCTTCTGAGTAATCAACATACAAAACAACTTTATAAAACTTGTCGAAAGCAGATCAGAGTGGCTGGCTCTCCTAAGTCAGAAAGTGAGGTTAAATTTTATTTATTTATCTATTCATTTATTTATTTTCTATTTATTTATTTATTTATTTATTTATTTATTTACTATTTATTTATTTATTTATTTACTTCTACAAACCGATTTATTGCTTCGGCAAAGTACAATGTGCTCAGGGCAATTTTCTAGAATAGACAATTTCAAGATTAAATTAGAGCAAATCGATGGCGCGCCATCGCATATTCCCGCGCCAGCGCCATCGCATATCTCCCGGCACATAATATCCAAAATGCGTTCCTCCAGTCCTCATCCATAAGGCTATTACCTGTGACAGTTTCAAGGTTCTAGCTAAACTATCCTAAGAGGAGTTGGGTGACAATAAAAAATCGGACCCAAAATCCTACATTTTGACGGCTACTGACTCCCAGATATGCCCCCGGGGCAAAATAACTGCACCACTGTATTCTACTCTTCATTACCTTCAATTTATGCAACACGACTATGTTTGTATAAAATGAATTTTGGACCTTCGGGGCCACACTCCCTGGCCCTGCCCCCAGGGGTCACATCAAAATTCCGAATGCGCTCCTCTAGTCCTCATTCATAAGGCTATTACCTGTGACAGTTTCAAGGTTCTGGCTAAAAAAGCCTAAGAGGAGTTGGGTGACAATTAAAACATCGGACCCAAAATACTACTTTTTGACCTCTAATGACCCCAGACATGCCCCCGGGGCAAACTTTTTGCACCACTTTATTCTACTCTACATTACCTTCAATGTGATATGAAACATGACTATGTTTGTACAAAATGGATTTTGGACTCTTCGGGGCCACAACCCTCTGGCCCTGCCCCAAGGGATCACGTCGAAATTCCGAATGTGTTTTTTTTTCCAGTCCTCATCCATAGGGCTATTGCCTGTGACAGTTTCAAGATTCTAGCTATAAAAGCCTAAGAGGAGTTGGGTAACAATCAAAAAAAGGACCCAAAGTCCTACTTTTTTACCTCTAGTGACCCCCAGACATGCCCCCGGGGCAAAATTTTGCACCACTGTATTCTACTCTCCATAACCTTCGATTTGATATGCAACATGACTATGTTGGTACAAAATGAATTTTGGACCCTTTGGGCCACACCCCCTGACCCTGTCCCTAGGGCTCAAATGAAAATTCCGAATGTGTCCCTCTAGTTCACATCCATAGGGCTTTTGCCTGTGACAGTTTCGAGAATCTAGCTTAAATGGTCTAGGAGCAATGGTGTGACATTTCAGACAGACGGTCGGACGGACGGGGGTATTACAATATCCTCGCTTTTTCTTCGAAAAGCGCGGGGATAATACATTTTACACCCTGGAGATAATTTTCCAGTCATGTTTTGATACCCTTAGACGTAGGAGCAAAATAAAACTACTAACAGTGTGTGTTTTCAGAGAAAGTTAGGACAAGGTCACCAAAATCTAATCAGGTCTTTGTTATGCCCTTATAATATATCCATTAAAATTCGGTAGGAATCCAACCACTGATTCTGTGCAGACAAGAAAGTGTCGCGCCAACGCCGACGCCAATGATATCCGCACCAAAAACAATATGTGTCCTCCCCGTAGCTGGGGGTTGGGACATAATTTGCTTAGTTGACGCAGCATTTACTGATACATGTACCCGGTATTTAAATTATAACGTTATTCCATACATCAATTTATACAAATTATAAGTGTTGTGTTCTAACGTTTTGAGTCTCAACTTTTATAGTTCCCTAATTGTAGAATGTATTGAGTTCATAGTTAATCTCATCCCTAATAAAACGCGTAAAAGTACAAACAAAAGCGTTTCTTCTCACTTTGTCATGAAACAGGTCAGTCAGTATCAAACTACTGCGAGGAAGCTTCTTTAATCTCAAGGACAATTCTGATTAGTAATAAACTGAGGACAAAACGTCCAAGACAATTTTCTTATATGACGTGTCTGTCCAAAACACACACACACACACACACACACACACACACACACACACACACACACACATTTTAGACTCATACGCGCGCGTACGAGTCTAAAATGTATGCGTAAAGGTTTCACCAAATTCTCGATTTCTGAAGTCAAAAAGACATAGACACTGCGACGATATCGCATTTTAGAGGAATACAGAAGGAGGTGTACGGAGTCTTTACATGCGTTTAGTGACAGAATATTCTGCAGCTTCACAAGCCGAAATAACTGCAGACGTCAGCGAAAGAAATTAAACTTCTAGCAAACTACTTAAAATGTCAGCTTTTCTAAAGCTTCAACAAAAAACTGAATTACAAAGTTTTAAATTCGATATAAGGTTTCTAAAATGTTGGCAGTCACGCGACATTACTAAGTTACAAGATGTGCTTTCCACCGTAATTCCATTCTGCCTTTCTAAATAAAGAACAAGAATTAGCACAGCATGCATTCTGTCTAGGGGAAAACTGTTGTTTATTTAGAGCGCTTGGATATTGATATTACTGTGACGTACTGTGACCTTTACACCTTCTTAAGCAATGTCTGCTTCTTGTGATGAGTTTCGATATTGCGTTCTCTGTCCGGTGATTTGGCCATTGGTCAAGTAGCAGGCGGCGGTGAATTTGAATGGGTGATTTTGCCAATGTTTGTTGAGGCGGTTTTTGAATGCATTAAGTGAGGGTGTCCTTGCTACAGCTTCAGGGAGGGTGTTCCACACATCTACTATCCTGTTACTGAAACTATTTCTTCTGAGGTTTAAACGGGCTCTACGTTTAAATAGTTTGAGACTATGTCCTCTAGTTCTTCCCTGGCTTGAGAATGTTAACAAGGCGTCCGTGTCAAGTTTGTCTATTCCGCTGATGATCTTATAAACTTGTACCATGTCCGCTTTTTCACGCCTATATTCCAATGTAGGTAGCCCCGGGGTTTTTAGCCTTTCTTCATACGGTAAGTGTTGTAAACTCTTGACGAGTCGAGTTCCTCTACGCTGTTCGTTTTCTATAATAATTGTGTCTTTTTTATATACTGGTGACCAAATTTGACTCCCATATTCTAAATGGGGCCTAACCATACTTTTGTAAAGATTTAGGAACATTTCCCGGTCCATATAAGTAAAGGTTTTGAATATTATTCCCAGGTTTCTGTTTGCAATGTTTACTTTTGATGTTATGTGCTCCCTAAAATTCAGCCTATTGTCCACAATAATACCCAGATCTTTTTCATATTCTACTTTCTCAATTTCAATTGGTTTTTCATCTTCCATCATAGTGTAATTACCAAATGAGTGTGATTACCTACATGTAGATGGTGACATTTTTTCTTATTGTAGAATATGTCCCATATATCAGCCCAAAATTCAGCTCGTGTTACATCTACTTGAACAGCAGCTCTATTTTCCTGTGTTTTGATTCTACTGAATATTTTGCTGTCGGAAACGTTTAAATTTTAGGCAAACTATCTTGACTGCAGTTGCAGTATTGCCTAAATGTTAATTAATGCGGGCGATTTTCTGGCACCGGCTTTCAAACATCAAGATCATTCCATAAAAAGCGATGATTTGAGTGCACTTCTCTGCCATGTTCGTCCGTGCAGTTGTCACAAATTGTGTCCTTGGATTACGTGCTAAACTCCTTGAGGAATTTTCATATTGATTTGAAACAATTGTTTATCACAATATTTGTATGTGCAGAACCCACAACCCGATCATGTTGGTAAAACGTCAAGTTCGAACTTCGCGGTCAAAAGATTGTGGTTCATGTCTTATTAAGGCCTGAAAATTTGTAAGCTGGTGTACAAAACAAACAACTCCACAGCGCAAGCCCAAGGTCAAGATCACCATTCACAGCCGGACGCTTTATTCCTTGCATAACATTCATATCACTTGACACACAAGCCGACTAGTTTGATAAATAAATAGCCACAGAGTAGATGCCACAACACAGATTATTATAAAAGAAAAGTCGTTTGGAAATACCAAAGTTATTATAAAAGAAAAGTCGTTTAGAAATGACAAGGTTATTATAAAAGAGAAGTCGTTCAGAAAAGATGAAGAATATATAATAAGAAGACACACCGACCATGATACCGGCATAGTTGTAACAACCGACATACAAACAGAAAAGGGCCGGAATAAAAGAACCACCTTGGAACGGTTGACAGAAACAATTACTTCGGGAGTCTTAAATTGGATATTAACACAATAATATGTATCAAATGAAAATACAAAATAAATGAAAACTGAAAGCAAATTGATTGACATTGGAAATTGAACGCAGTGCTAATATGAAAAGAAAAATTGACACATATGAACAAAAACAGAAAGCAACGTGAGCAGCCGAACAGCGGGTTTTACAACCGTACAGCGACAATTTACGACAATGCCAGATTTACAGCAACTAGCATCCGCATCAGAATATTCATCTTGGAACGTACAGCATTATAAACTATGGAAGATGAAGCTTAATCGAAACTATGCCCTGAATGCTGATGCAACTCTAAATTACAAATTATAAATACGTAATCGGTCTGCGTAGGGTTCTCTACCTCATCAGTGAAAATCAGTAACACTCAGATAATCACAAAACTGCAGTGACACAAAGTAGATAGCTCAATGGGCCCAGTTGTTCAAAACTTAACAAAGTTGTTAGGTAACGTCACGTGACGTTAAAATTTGTATCTTGAAATATGACAAGTACACTGACACCTTTCGCTGAAATAATGTGAGTAGCTTTTGCATTGCAGTAGCTACAACAGTTAAGGAGTTTGTCATTAACGAACTCGTTCGGCTAACGATGCTTTGAACAACTGGGCCCTGGTTAGAGCAAAGAGAAACCACAATTTGGACAATGACTGGCCCGATCTCAGACAGTAAACGTCAGGGGCCAACCTTCTGAAGCAGATTTTTTACTGCGAATGTCACACAACAACAATATTGTTAGCGGCTTTATCAGCTGGAAATATTGAACACCTTGCTTCAGATATCGAAAAGAAAAATAGGTTTATATTGTACATGTAACAAGTTTGCATTATTAGAGTAAAATGCAATACGTATGTCGATAATTATGTAGTTACTTAATTTTGACTCTTAAAGAGCGGTTGCTAAATTCTTGTAAAGCGTCTGCAATTTGTATGAAAAACAATTATTAAAGTCAATAGTGTTACGTCATCTATTTTGGGTCCTTTCGAGATCATAAAACAAATTATACACTCAGAAAAAATTTCCGGTAATAATGTTGGATGAGTTTAAACTATATACATGTACATTCTCAGGAAACGGGGATGTTAATATCAGAAACAGGCTTATTTAAATCAAATTGATTATAACCAATATGTTTGTAATACTTATTGCAAATAACGGATGTCTCAGTACTTAAGAAGCAATATATTTATCTCTTAATATACTTGACAGGACAATAAAGTCTATAGCCTTATTTTACATTTTTTGTTATAATTATTTTTTTCTATAAATCTTATTTGAGTGATTCCCTAGATTAAATTACAACGAGGGTTTTTAGAGCTTTTTTTTTATAAAATCGACGGAATTTTTTTAAGTAATTTGCTCCACAATCTCGGAAAGACCAAAACGGTGAAATTTGTATACACGCTTTTTTAAGTTTGCATGTGAGTGTGTGGAAATTACGTTAAAAACATTCCTAGGGTATTACTTTGAGACTCAACATATCAACATATACAGCAAAGAAGCCGAGTGATCAGAACTCACTCATCTCAGCGAAACAACTATGGCATACCATTCTACGTAGGGTTCCCATAGAACTACCAATCAAATCAAAAACAGTAAAAATACATGTAGCAGACTCGGTTCGACTGAGTGGTCATAAGGAATACTGAAAAAAATTCCCCATTCAGCATGCCCCCTAGCCTATATAATATGGAGAAAATGTGGAAAGTTTGGTTGTTGATTAGACTAAGGCATAGAAGATTAATAAAAATAGAAAAAAAAATCATATTTAAAAGCTAAAAAAAATCGATAAAATTTGCTTTTATAATGTATTCCCTGGTGTATCAGCTTTTTATTATATGTTGTACGTAATCAGAAGGATGGGGGAGGGAATGGGGGCGAGGGGCTATAATAAAAATAGATTTGTAAGCGTAATCACGCTTTCCCAGTCAGTCGGTTTTTTTGCTGACGCCTCTCTTCATTAAGAATCTATCGCATATTTCGTGATACTTGCTTACGTCGGTTATTTTCTTTAATCTGTAAGCAATGCATTCGATATTGTACGTACTAAATGCTATTTAGATTTACAAGGAGACAGTGGCTCCAATAAAGTTTGTTAATATAATTGGACTGGATACCTTGGTAGATTTTACGCGAGTTTATACAATAAAATTATGTTTTGAAACTTTCCCTTTGCTAACCTGCACAACAAGTCCTCACTGTAAAAGGGGCTACCCTAAAAAGCAATGAATTTGTTACCAAGGGAGCTAATTATTAGCTTTTAGAGTAAATCTCTTTTCAGAAGGAAGTCAGAACAATTTCAAAAAGAATTACCCTACCCGAAAGTGTCCTTTTCTCTTAATGTCGTATTTTGGGATTTATAAAAGTTTGTCACTCTTAGGCAGATTTCATACACCACTTGCCCAAGGTATACACCTTTAATGATTTCATTACGAAAACATGCCTATTTAAATAAACTGAAGATTTTGCCATCAAAAAATGAAAGTTTTCAGATAAAAAATTCTGATATTTCATATTTTTGCTCAAAACATAGAATGTGGGTACCCGTTTGAAACGCCTCGGCGAGGCGGTTCTAACGCGTGCAAACAATCAATGTTTTTAAGTAGCATCTATAATACTAAATAAATAAAGGAGCCAATAAAATGAAAAGATGGCGAAGATTTGCTGATTTTTTTTTTTTTATATTGAGTTTTCACAATATTGGCGTTATTGATAATGTCGATATGAGAATTGTTTAATTTTACGTAGATTTTGTGATTTTCAGGGTCTGGACAATTTCCGCATTTTAAATTCTCTCAACTATTTTCTCAGAAAAGCTGCAGCGATTGGTCATTTTTTTTTTTGGCGGGTGGGGGGGGGGGGGGTGGGGGTCAACAACAGGTCACATGGGAAAGCGGCTTCGATTGGTCGCGCTAATAATGAGTCGAGTCGTTTCGGTCCTGGGTTGTGTCAGACTTTTTTTTTAAGTAAGGCGATTTTGGCTAATACGCCGGGAGCTTCTGATACTTCAAAAAAAAAAAAAAAAAAAAAAAAAAACTGGTACAAGTGCAAAACAAGATTTCGAAGATATCGACCCGCGCCTAAAACTACACAACCACAACACAACTGTGATTCGGTTCCTTCCTGAACGAGTGTGACATGAATGAAGTAATCGAACTCAACCAAACACGAGGTTAAAGCGCTCATATCTCAATTCAACATGGCTGCTTCTGCGAAAGGTGAGAAATAAGCACTGCGTGACTAGCACTTGGAGATTTTATAAGCACTTTGTCTGTTTGCAGCAGTTCAGTTCCATTATATGCCCATCCCAAAGTAGCTTCTCGAATTTATCACCTATAAATAGTTTACGTGCACATTGTAAATAAATCGGACGTCATCTAAGCATAGACGGGCGTGTATTTATATGACTGAACGTTCGTTACTTCCCGTGTGGCGTAATAGTCAATATACATTGCAGCGATGCTTCTGTAAACGACAAAGGTGTGAACCGAACGACAGAACAAAGTTCGAGAACGTAATGGCATACGTAATTAAGACGCTCCTTTTTTTCGGGAAAATTCATTTATTTCAAACTGCATAGAAAAATCTACCCAATAAATATTTTAATTTTGGTCAGCTAGCGCGGGTTCTTTTCTAGTTAAAAATATATGTATAACCCTGTAATATACCCTTGTAATTCCCAGTTTACTATATAAAAGTGGGGTTTAAGGGGGTCAAAATTATATAGGCATGTTTTCGTGATGTCTTGTTGACTTTCCTGCAAAGACCCTTCTAAATAGGGAATTGCTCTAAAAAAGAAGGATTATTTGTCACCCTTGAAAATAAATCCATTCAACGTTAAGGAAATTGATAGTGATTGTAACTCCGTTAGAAGCGAAACTCTGCGCTATACTAACTCGAAATACCGATCGAAGGTTTTTTTTTTTTTTTTTTTTTTTTTCCTCTACACAATCACTTATCGATAGCTGCTGCAAAATGCTCGGAAGTACAGATCATTTAGAAAATACTCGAAAGGACATATCCTTTAGACATGCAGAACAAATATAATTAGCATCACGTTTACTTCTGCTCTTGAAATACAGTGTAATAATTGACCATTATTACAAGTTAGGAATGTCAAAAACCGAGGGTCAGTGCGTACAATAAAAACTTTAACTTAATAAAGGACCACTACACAATGACAGATGAAAATCATGTAGGTCTACTTAGGAACATATGTGCATTATGCAAGGTCATTTTGGGAAGATGTCATTGTGATATTTCTTTCTTTAAACAGCTATCAATGTCATGGCAACCAGCCAAAGAAAAGAATGTTCCAATTATATATTATAATGTTATGCATTTTTAGGTCTACAGGTACATCTTATCCAAATGGCAAATTACTGGTTAACCGCTTAGGGGACTAAGCCTGCCCAGTAAATGTGTGGTTAGGTAAACTGACCGCGCTCGACATGACCCCATTGGGTTGACTGGGCCGTAAAACCTCAACACAAACAACAAATTGCAAATGCACATTGGACAGACAAGAAACTACACGATATCAAACAGGTATTTAAGGAAGGTTTTCAAAAAGAAAGCTTGTCATCTCTTCAGTCCTTTATTTTCAACGCAGTGACTTTTAGGGCTTGAACACTTTAAGCTGCCAAGCCCTGCCCTACTTATCAAATTTAGTACAACGGTATCTGATTTACATTCCTGTCTCTTGGGGAGGAATTTCAGGCTCAACGCTACCTTCAAGAGTTAGAAAGCCTGAATTGATATTGTTTAATCATTCTTTCCATGGCAACTGGAGCTAAATGGGAAATAAATAGAAAAGGAGCAATACCAAGTAAATGAAACTTTTATTCATAAACTATCAAACAAATAAGCAAACAAAAAGTGTATATCAAACTAACAAACTAACTTAAGATAGCAAAATAACAACGGTTTAATTGGTTTCGTAAATAATACTTGACTTATTCAAGGATGAAAACAAATAAAAACTATCAACTGTAATACTTAAACATATAAACATATACTACTAAAAGTTTGCTAAGAACTACTTCCACATACATATATACTGAAAGTCTGTATCTTGGTTATTACTGTCTGGGACGTTGTCGTATGTTTGTCATAAACTACAGCAAGGTAATCTTTTATCGTGTGCTTATATTTCCGATCTGATAGCCATACGTTGCTGTATGCTAATCATGTACTGCAGCGAGGTAGTCTTTTATCGTGAACTAATACGTCCCTACTGTAAGCCATACGGGTTTGTATGCAAATCATGTATTGCAGCAGTATAATCTTTTATCGTATGCTAATATTTTATAAGCTTATTATAAAATCTCAAACCGTTTTATAGCAAAGAAAGCTAATATGGCTTATTGACAAAATGAAACATTATGCCTTGACGTATCCTGAATTTGAACTGATGATTATTATAAAAATAGAAATAAATCAGAACGGCATAACGGCATACACTGTAAAAGCAAACAGTAGATTCTACGGTAAAACCCTTACCCACCTTTACTCCATTCTACAAGATAATTCCTGCAAAAGCTCTACAGGGTGCCCTTAAAAAGTTACAGTACATGCGCTGGTAGTCAATTGCCAGTGACTTAACCGTAAAACCTATGGGAATTTCTTACAGTTGTATACAAAAGGAAGATGTATAGCCAGTTCCATTTAAATGGCTTGATGAGGTATAGAGACGACGCCATCTAACTTTTTTTCTATTATAAATTAATACGTTGATACCCAGATAAGGACCACAGTCACAGAACATAGCCCATGAAGTATTTTGAATAGCTAATTTTTAAACGTTTCGGATATGCCTTTGACTTGGCCTGCCGTGGTTCAACTATTGGTTTTCATTTACGCTGGCATACAGTAGAATTAGCCATGAACACTCGACCTTGTTTATTATAGTGATTTATTTGATTTTTATGTTTTCGATTTGATGCATTGACTGTGTTTGGAGCCTTTATGCGAACCGAATTTTTTTGTATTTCTGTATTAAGATTAGCATCGGGACCCAGGGTGAAGTTGGCTAGCTGTAAAAGTGCTTTAAACCCCTGGTGGTTTACTCTACTGACCTTCTAAGGCGGTGGTCCAGGTGTTAGTCGTACTCTTTGTTGCTTTGTGGTTTATTCTACGAGGCAATTTGTTTTATGTCTTACCTTGCGTTATTTTGTTCTTGTGTTTTTAAGTCCTTTTAGCATTGCGATAACCTCTCTAGGGGAAGAGAGAGCTAGAATCTTGGTGCTTTTCGTACGTTTGTTCGATTTGCGCTTGTTTGGTTTTGTCTGTTTCCTCTTCCTCTTTGTGTCTGGGAAGTTCTGCGATTTTGATTGTGGCATTCCCTGGCTTTTTCTCTTTCCTTTTTATTGCCTTATCAGCAATCAAAATAAAGTGTTTACACTACATTTTGTATCATTCTTTATGGACAGACATTTCAATATATCGGAGCATGCGAAATGGGTGTGCATTACAATGTTTTGTCAACGTAATGGATGAAGACGTCTGTTGTTGTTAATATTATCAGGCTAGCTATCAACAAATCTGTAAACAAACGGCGAAAAATGTGTAAACAAACACGAAAATTGTGATCTAATAACGCGAATGGACAATCTGATATGAGTGTGATTTCCGCGAATACTCCGAAAACTGACAACCTAGGTGACCTCCCAAAACCAAGTCATGATTAACTACCTGTCAGCCCTGTAATAGAAAGGAAGGCAAACGATATAATTACCTAACACCTTTTGTCCAAGACACCAAAGGGAAAAAGGACGCACTAAAAGCAACGGTACCACAATCAAAACACTACAAGCACAAAGCCGAAAGAACAGTTTATTTTCCGAACATTGGCCGATCGGCTATCCAAACACCAGGCCATACATGCAAAGACATACAATGACAGAAAAATAGTAAACCACAGCAGAAGCTACGCATTGGAACGGTCAGTAAAACTTTTACTGGGAGGCTTAAATCGATTTTACGTGGCCACAACCCGCACCCTTAGTTCTGCCTTGGTATACACAAGATATTTGTTTAGTCCGCGTGAAGGGGTTCTTACTCATCAGTTCAACATCTCCGAGAACATAAAAATGAAACAAATGCAGAGATGAAACAACGATGAGGACTCGACAGCATGAAATAACTGAAACAAAAGAAAACCAATAAGTGGAATCTGTTGGGCCCGACCAGAGCCAGAGCATAAGGTACCAAGCGACTTATTTAAAAGTCTTTAGGCCGAAGCCGTCCGACCCGACGGCGTGCAACCAAAGAGGAAAAAAAAGTTATTAACCGTGATTGGGTTAACTACCACGCATGCAGTCTCTCGTATTACATTTATGATGTACCCAATCCTTATAATTCGAAGAATGATTTTACAAAAATTAGTGCTAAAATCATCAAGCATGCATTTTTTTAATTGATACATTAAGTCACTATGTAATTCAGCTTCCGATAGCCTTGTTGCAGAAGAGATTTAAGTCTTACATTGAATTTTGAAACTAAGTCGAAATGACGTCTATAAAATTTAGAAAAGGCTTTGCGATAACCCTGTTTTAGAACGTTAGCAGCTAATAATTTATTTCGTGTGTTGAGGTCATGCTATTAACTAGACACTGGTGAATTGAATTAGTTGCGAGATATAAACACCGTAGGATGCTCGACAATGAACATCCCCATCCAAGTAAGGAAATTTTACAATCTCAAAATCAAAATCATCGCGTTTATCATAAACTTTGCACAAAATAAACCCATTTAAAGTAGACAAATGCAAATCCAAAATTGGGGCTTCAGTTTTAGAAGAATTTGCTTTATTTAAGTGAAGCTCCTAAGGATAAATTTGACTGATCAAACTATCGTAGTTATTGTCAATAATTAATCGTCCAAATATTTAGATGTCGAGCTGAAAGCTTTAATAACTTTAGATTGATTTTCTTCAGAAAGAAACAACATGAAGTCTCTTTCATAACGGAATAAGAACAAATAAGTCAAAAGCGGTGCACAGTTCGTACCCATCGGAATACCCATAATTTATATAAATAGTTTAGTACCAAATTTTATATAAAGTTTGGAAGTGAAAAAAGCATTTCTTCCGTTACATGCAAGATAGAGGGAACCTTCCCTACGACATATCCATTCAACTAAATCATTATTATTTTTTTCTTTTATAAGATTATAAGGTAGTGCATTGTAAAGCGTGAAAAATGCATACGTAGACAGACTTGATGCTCTTAAACTTCTGGATTTTAGTTTATTTAAAACTTCATTCGAATGTTTAATGGATCAAATCAGATTCTTACCTTATAGACCTTGCCGCAATATTAAATCACATTTCTGATGGCAGTAATACAAGACGTCGGCAATTTAGAAAGTTTAATATTGGTACAAGAGCTTGCATTTGCAATAAACCGTGCTTTGCATGGTCTTTTGTGACGTTTAGGCAACCAATATAAGGTAGGAAGCTTATCTCGGCTTTATTTAACACTTACAGCAAACTCGGTGGCTGAACGGTAGATATGATCATTAACTACAGAGCTCTCTTCAATCAAATGTTGTAGTTCATAGGCTTTTATACCACCAAGTTCTTGCTTAAAAGTATATATATAATGGAGCCGTCAAACAACGACGACATTATTTGCTGCCTTGTCTGCCGGAGCCAAAACATACTTCTTATGAAATTCATGAATACTTCGTTTAAGGTGACGTTAAGACGTCTTTGGTTTAGGAGGTAATAAATTAGTATTTTGACAATAAAAAGACTGTAACGTGCTAACCGCTTATTCTTTCATTTCAATACAAGAGATCACTGTTGTCAAATTATCATAGTATGCTATCAAGTAAATATAGTTTTCTTTTAATCTAATATTTTTTTGAAAAGAACTGCGGGAGGGGGATAAAGCGTCACAAACTCGAAGCTAGGCAATCGCGACCATGAAAAAAAAAACACAACAAAAACAAGGATCCATACGCACCAAAAACATAAGCTTGATAAGGGACACCTAAAGAAATAAAATGAAACTCATGTAGGCCTACTTAGGAACATGCTTGCATAATGGACGGCCATCTTGAGAAAATGCCATTTTTTTAAGATAAATGCATTGAGACGTTTATTTCAATATGAACCTCCTGACAAAAGTCCATTATGTTTTTTAATGACCTATTTAATAAACTATAATTATATTATTTTTTAAACATTCCCATCTTCAGATACGCATCAACACTTTACATAATATAAAGTATACCGTTTTCAGTAGCAGACAAAGCTACTTTGGCTTATAAACAAAACGGACCATCACGCCTTGATGTTATATATAAGTGAAGATACCCCAGAAATGTCACAATCACGAAGCACAGCCCTCTGTAGGTACCAAAAGAGATATGAGGAGGAAATATTTACAAAACAAATGCGACATATAAAACCAGGCGCACAAATAAAGAAGAACAGCCACATTAAGTTCTACCCTCTCCAAACGAGAATGTTAACCATTTAAATATTTGGATCAAACATGGTTTTTCATGCATTAATATTCGCCAGGTCCCGTGGGAGGTGTTGAAAACCGAGGCCGAAGGCCGCGTTTTTCAACACCTCCCAAGGGACCTGGCGAATGGTAATGCATTGAAAAATCATGTTCGATCGCTATTATTGCATAAAAACTGAAAACATTTGCTACTTTTTGCGTTATTTCTTGCACTTTTTTGTTTCGCCTTTTCACCGATGTCGCGCGAACGCTATTTCCACGGACTATGCTCGTTTTTGGGCGAGCAGTACACATCTCGTGACGGCAGCAATTCTGTGGCCCCGGTACGAGCATATTGAAAGTTGCGTAGCCGTGCATTAACAGCGCGTGAATTGCCTTGTTAATACACGGCGTTTCGACGGTTAATGCGCGGCTGTTTATAACGCGCGACTTTGCTTTTTATGCAATAATATGAATTAAATTAAAGAAAACCGTGCTAAATGAAACCAAACATTAGGTTTGAACTGCATTGGTTTAATTGTATTAAAATAACTAAATATCAAAATAGTTGTAACCCATTCAGTAATGATGAAATCAAATAAATGCAACGCCCCAGTGAGGTTTCCTGTTACCTCATATTTTATTCATTATTTTTGTTTATAATTCTGTATCACTTTTGCAGAAAAGCGGGGAAGATGTTGCTATCCAATATCATTTAATTCTTTAAAACGGACAATTATACATTCGAATATTAATGAAACCGATCTTAATTCAACAACAAAAGCAAATAAAACAAATGTTGTATTATGTCGCTAAAACAAAAACAAATTTTATCCTTGTCCTGCTGAGCCCGGATATATCCTGCCTTTGCAAACAGTGTAAATCAAGATCAGTTGGCTTCTGATGGGGCCAACTGACCTGAATCTGCACTGCTTACCATTAAGTATGTGAATTTAGAGTAAGAATCCAGATCAAGAAATTGGATTGGCTGAAAATTAGAAGTGGGCGTGGCATCTTAATTTATTCAGAAGGACAAGGGTTAAGGCGACTGAATGCACATGGCACATTATCCTCCAAGTTTGTACAAGGAAGATAACTTTTGTGACCTCCTGTTTGCTTTCCCACACAACAAGTACTTTTTGTAAAGGAGTCTACTCTAACAAAATAAATAAATAACATGCCTATACTGGAAGCAATTTCTTTCTATTTAGTGTAGAGCCCTTTTAGGAAGGGAGCCGAACGATATTTGAAATAGTTGTCTCCCTTAAAGTCTATCAGCTTCCCTTTAACGAGACGAGTCAATGCAAGTTTGTCAAACATTACCGTATCAACCCAAAATCAATTCAAACCGTACAGTTATGACAAACAACCGACCGATACAATATGAAAAAAAGATGCAGAGAAAATTTAATATCTCTTCCCCCGGTCTGTAAAATGGAATCATATGGAGTTGTATGACACAAGGACAGCCGCTGAAAAACTGTCTGTTTCTTATTTTGAAGCACTATCACGCAGCGTTACCAAAATCATTCATTGACCCTGACCCTTATTTTCTGAACTCTTCAGTAAAACGCTTTGCTAACTTGTACGACGGCATTCTATTGTTATTATTATTGTTTTCCGAGAAAATAAGACGTGGCATTTCATATGAGTCGACTGAGAGCTAAGTCTTATTTCCTCTGAAACAAATAAGAAAATTAAATAAACACTTCAAAGAGTAAACGACTTAGGCAATGACTTCTTGTATAAGTGAAAATGTTGTTTTTTACCCACTACGAGTCTTCTGACGCAAGCACTCAAAACTGATATGCAGTTCATCATATTGTATTGCAAGTTGTCTGGCTCTGTCATAAAATTAATAATCCGTTGAAAAATACAGATGAGAAGAATAGACAGTGATATGTATATATCCTGCAACCGTCTGAGAGACAATATCCATAATATTACATGCGCTATCGTCTGTAATACATTATGTAATCGAGCGGCAATCGATGGGACGCCGGCAGGAAACCGGTCAGCGATTGAGCGGCGACCGACCAAAGCCGGATTCGTCAAGCGGATTCCGCCATATTACCTGTCGAGCGCCTGTTATTTGATTGATCGGGAGTTACTTTCCAACCACCTGCTTCTAGATGACGCATTCGCAATGCCATCGACAAAGTCCCGACGTCGGTTCGAACACTGCATGATTTTTATTCGATGTCACAACGACCTAGAAGTCGGTGAGAATTTTCAGGACGAGTTATAATTTCTTCGGCCCCGCCCTACCACTACCGACATCATAACACCCGGTGGGACGCCGGCCGGACTCCAGCTTGATTTCACCCAAAATCAGTCGCCAACTAGTGGGGTGGGTCTCGAATAGTGATTTGTGACTGTGAGCGCTTAGAATTACGCGACCAGCAGAAAAGTCGACTGATTGAAAGGCTGACTTTCGCAGAGTATCCTATAATCATCTTGTGAGTCCGTCTGTCTGTCCGTTTTCAGTTAACAAAATTAGCCATAGTGCTTAAACCGTTGGGAATATTTTGATAATTTTGGCATACTGATAGATACCGACAAGATCTAGCCTACAAGCTTGCCAAATGCCACTTTTCTTTGACCAAGGCAACGATGAAGCAAATAAAGTTATGGGAATTGCATTAGGTCCTCAACCATATGGAGTATTTTGATAAAATTTTGTCTACACATTTGCACTGACTAGAGTCAGACAAATAAATTGCCAAATGCAACGTTTCCTTGACAAGGGCAATGCCTAGGCCAGAATGTGACAGTTGACACTTTAGGAATATTTTAATAATTTTTGCACACATATTGATACCGACAAGATCTAGCCAAAGGGCTTGCCAACTGCCATTTTTACTAACCGAGGCAACCCAGAGGCCGAAACATGGAAAAAGCCATTGGGCTCCGACAATATTGAACGTTTTGATACAATGTTGTATACATATCAATATAGACAAGATCAAGCCAAAAGAATCGCCAAAATCCCTAGGCATAGTAGAGGCACAGAAAAGAGTGAGACGCGTCGGGCACATTAGTGATAGTTGATTAATAACTTATTTGCTGCGTATGAAGACATTTAATAAAGCCGAGTTTCAGTAACATAAAGTTGAAAATAAAACGTGTCAAAGATCCATTTTGTAGGAGTAAAGATGTGATTTTCTGACTTGTAGGATATGTCAAGAGCATGATGGTGGTTGTTATTTCTACACAAGCCGCACTTGATAATAATCCCTGCTACTCGAAGAGGTCCCAACGAACAGGAACAAACTATACGGTTTAGTTAATTACAAAGGCTATGATAAGACCTCGTTAGCACATTTACATCACGAAAGCATGCCTATATAATTTTGACCCCCTTTAACCTCATTTTTATATAGAAAAAATGGGGTTTACAGAGGTATAAATTATTTTTTTCTTATTTCTGCTCCAAAACATAGATTGTGGGTACTCATTAAAAACCGCCTCAGTGAGGCGAGGCGGTTCTAACGAGTACCTACAATCTATGTTTTGGAGCAGAAATATGAAACATATCAGAGTTTTTTACCCGAAAATTTTCAGTTTTTGGAGATGAAATTTTCTATCTACGGGTATTTGAAAAGGTGTATTTTCGTAATATATGCCTAGTGAACTCTTCTACCTCTCTCTTTGCAAGGCTCATTTCCAATTCATAGGGTTTCTGTTGTTTGTTTTTGTTTTTAGTGCTATGTTTTGTAGAAATAATTTTGTTTAACGCAGTGTAGAACCTGAGCAGACGCCGCGTTCTGTGGCGTCCTTTTCTGGGTCTAGATTAGATTCTTTGCCAATGTCCTTGGCATTAATGGGTTGGATTGTGTTGGAAGGCTAACAACGAGGGCCTCGTATATTCTTAGAATAAACGAATTCTTCCAAAACAACACATTAATACTAAATTTAAGCACTGGTGCTAAATGCCGTGTGATTGCTGCTTTAAAGATTCTCAGTATTAGGAGGTTTTGTTTTTCTTTTTTTCTTATTCTTTTTTTATTTTTTTATTTTTTTTTTTTTTCGCGGATGTCTTAAGTGCAACTACAAGTCCTGATTTTCTTTTCTAGTTTTACTTTTGTTAAACTGAGTTCTTGTGAAGCTCTAAAATGGAAGACCCTATCATATTTGCAGCGAATTATTGCAACGTGTTAGTCATAAGATGTATAGAAAATGAGTTTCATTCGTATTATATGAGCCGCGCAATGCAAAAGC
The DNA here is from genome assembly GCA_964016985.1 of Anodontia alba. NCBI lineage: Eukaryota > Metazoa > Mollusca > Bivalvia > Lucinida > Lucinidae > Anodontia > Anodontia alba. The sequence continues at coordinate 62,580,401 of OZ024822.1, read as the reverse complement.
GTGACTTCAGGTATATGTTGACGGTCGAAGCTCAGATCAGCCTGCGCATGTGCACAGTCTGACCAGGGCCTTTGCTGTCACCTGCAAGCGCGCTGTCTGATCACTGTTCGCTAACAGAACCTTTAAATACAATAGAATTCTTCAATGGAGAGCAAATGTCCAGTTGAGACTGAGCATGTGCAGGATCAAGCGAAGCTGCTCATTTCGCGTATGCCGACTTGAGAAGCAAGGTAGCCCCAGACATCAGGTGGAAGATGTTCCAGCGAGCAATCTCGCATCAATTATTTATTTATCATCGAAAATATTTGAGGAACGTCATTGGAAAAACAAACAAACAAACAAAAAACAATAATAATAATAAAACAAAAACACAAGTTAATAGCATATGCAATCAACAAGGTTCACACAATCTCGTCAGAATCTATGCTGTTCGCTCATGTATGCGGTAGGCCAAGGGGAAACTTCGACCAAAGAACTAGATTTGTGGTATCTCTGATGACTGCGCGTGCGTATTGAAAGACTGATTCGACGGAAAGTCCGAAAAACCTTTTTCTCGCGACGCATTACGAAAACATGCCTATTCAAATATACTGAAAACTTTACCACCAAAAAATGAAAATTTTCAAATAAAAAATTCTGATATTCTTCATATTTCTGCTCAAAACATAGATTGTGGCACTCGTTAGAACTGCCTCGGCAAGGCGGTTCTAACGAGTATCCACAATCTATGTTTTTGAGCAGAAATAAGAAAAATAATGTATACCTTTGTAAACCCCAGTTTTACTATATAAAAGTGGGGTTTACGGGGGTCAAAATTATATAGGCATGTTTTCGTGATGGCGGCCCATTTTTCGGGACGCTGATAACTGAGCGAATAAACCATTGGGGACCCGTGTCATTGTCATTGATCCAATTTAAATAAACGTAACCATACAGAAATAAGCATGTCGGATGTACTTTGAACCCCACAAGAGTTGAATCCCAGAAGCTATAAGTAAGGACAGCGGATACATTTGATAAGTTTGCCGCATTTTTTGACAAGGATACAGCTTTTGAAAGGTCCTGTCTGCTTTCCAGTTCGCCGAACACCTTGTGAAAGAGGTCTACTATATCAGTGAAGGATTTGCTCCCTTTAGTGGAGACCAAAACAGTTTTTACAGAGTTTTCCGTTTCAAAAAGTATCCTTTCCCTTAAAATGCTTAATAACACGAAAACATGCCTATATAATTTTGACCCCTTTAAACCCCACTTTTATATAGTAAAACTGGTTTTTACAAGGGTATACATTATTTTTCTTATTTCTGCTCAAAAACATAGATTGTAGGTACTCGTCAGAACCGCCTTGCCGAGGCGGTTCTAACGAGTACCCACAATCTATGTTTTGAGCAAAAATATGAAAACTACCAGAATTTTTATCTGAAAGTTTTCATTTTTTGGTGGTAAAATTCTCAATATATTTGAATAGGCGTGTTTTCGTAATGTAACTGCACAACATCACGGAACTAACTGAAAGCGTGAAATGAGCGGAGTGACAAAAGTTTCTTTAACAGTGCTCTTGGATCCTGCGCTTTCAACAGGTATAAACGCACAAGATTTTTCTACTTGTACCAAAACGACTAGGTCATACAAAAACATTTTATTTTGTCGCAATCTGTTCTTCTCTGTCTTTAGCTTAGCAGTAACTTGAGGCGACGTTGAACCAAACCCTGGTCCGGATTCTGTTGAAGGTAATACTACAGTCATAACGGCTGTTTTGAAGTGCTTGCGAATCACCTCAGTATACTCCATTTGTTGCAGAAACTTGACCTTATCGCGGCGGAATCAGAAGCATATGATCAACTCATCTCTTCTGAAAGCTGGTCAAAACCGGAAATTAAGAGCGATAGGATATAATTGACAAATTTTCATTTTCTGTTTAGAAGAGACATGCGCGATCGACCAGATGGGGAAGTAGTCATATACGTCAGAGACAATACTTACTGTAAACGTCGAAGTGACCTCCAGCTACAAGGTTTAGAGTCAGTTTGGATCGAACTTAGCACTGATTCCAAGAAACTTCTAATAAATGGGTTTTACAGACCGCAAAACAGCAATACAGCGTATTTTGATCTTCTCAACGGAAGTATTGGCAGAGCATACAGCACCAAAATGATTGACTTTTTTTTATTCTCGGAGACTTCTTTTATAACCTTCAGAGTAATAATGCATCACGAAAACACGCCTATTCAAATATATTGAAAATTTTACCACCAAAAAGAAAATTTTTTTCTGATAAAAATTCTGATATTTTCAGATTTCTGCTCAAAACACAGATTGTGGGTACTCGTTAGAACCGCCTCGCCGAGGCGGTCCTAAGGAGTATCTATGTTTTTGAGCAGAAATAAGAAAATAATTTATACCCCTGTAAACCCCAGTTTTACTATATAAAAGTGGGGTTTAAGGGGGTCAAAATTATATAGGCGTGTTTTTGTGATGGTAAACAAAATAAATGAACTGATATAGGAAAATAGACTTACACAACTAATAATTTCGGATACACATTACTCATCGTCATTGATAGAACTTATATTTACTTGCAACAAAACACACTTCTTAACAAGTGGTGTCACTGATACCTTCATTCCAAATACATAAATACGATATAATTGTCCGATTATCGTTCTGCTGACATTTTCACGATCTGCGTCGAAGACCAGAACCAGGCGAATCTGGAACTACAAACTTACAGACTTTGATAAATTCAGATCAACTTTAACCGACTACAACCTTATTGCCAAGGTCGAAGAAACCACTGACCTTGATACAAACGCTAACAAAATTACCGATGCTTAAACATATGCTGCAGAAAGATCCTTTCTATATAAAGTGGTTACAATCAGAGATGTTCTAAAGAGCTAAACGTATCCAAATATTGCGGTCCTGACATTATCAGTCCTCGACGTCTTAGAGAAGGGGCTGACATACTTGATAAACTACTTTCAGTTTTCTTTGATCGTTCTATTGACAAATGCTAATTTCCTGCACCATGGAAGGTAGGTAAATTTACACCAATACATAAAAAAGACGATACATTTGCTCCTTCGAATTATCGTCCTATAACATTTTAAGTCCTGTTGGTAAGCCGATGGAAACATGTGTCCACAAATGTCTTTACAATGTCGGCAGTGGCACAAAATCAGGGTAGTATTTATGTTGTAAGCAAAGCCTTTGACAGGGTTTAGCACAGAGGCTTAATTCATAAATGAAGAACCGTCGGTTTTTCAGCAATAGTAATACGCTGGTTTGCTAGCTACCTGTCAGATCGTAGACAGCGCGTTGTGATTAACGGACACTTTTCAAAATGGGAATATATTACTGCAGGAGTTCCTCAAGATTTCATTCTTGGACCATTGCTGTTTCTTATATTCATTAATGATATAGTTAAAAATATTGGTGCATCAATCTGCCTCTTTGCTGACGATACAAGTGTGTATATTGTCATCGAAACGCCACACACGGAGGCTACAATACTTAACGGAGACGTGTATAATACAATATAAGTGACTGGGCAGACTTTTGCCTCGTAAACGTTTTGTTGCTTTGTGGTTTATTCTAAGAGGCGATTTGTTTTTAAGTATTGCCTTGTGTTATTTTGTTCCTGTATTTTTCAGTCCTTTTAGCATTGCGATTACCTTGCTTTGGGAAGAGAGAGCTAATCTTAGTGTTTTTCGTACGTGTGTTCGATTTGCGCTTGTTTGGTTGTATCTGTTTCCTCTTCCTCTTCGTGTCTGGGATGGGCTGCGGCTTGTGATTGTGGCACTCCCTGGACCTTTCTCTTACCTTTTTTAATGCAGAAAAGACTTTGCCTATGGTCATAGCCAGGAAAATTAACAAACCTATCCATCCACCACTGTTTATGATTAAACACACAAATCAATATAACTCAAAGTCACAAATTAGGAATAACTTTCTCTAGTACCTGTCTTTCGGCCGATCATATTAGTACCATCTGCAAGAAGCTCGGATAAGTCTGAATCTAATGCGAGCACTCAAATTAAGAGTAAGCAGAAAGTCCTTAGAGGTAATATATATATATCTTTTATCCGACCTTTACTGGAATATTGTGACTCCGTCTGGGACAACTTATCAACTGAAATGAAAGAGAAGTTAGATCTCATTCATATTGAGGCTGCAAGAACAATTACAGGTGCTACAAAGTTGTGCAGTATAGAAAGACTCCTGGCAGACTTAGGGTTGGAGTCCTTACAAAGCAGAAGAGACAAAGATAAATTGGTTATGCTTTATGAAACTATAAATGGATTAACGTGAGCTTGTTCCTCCATTTGTTAAAGAGGCTTCCGATTATACTCTGAGATACGCTGATCATATTCAAACAATTTATGCCAACTCAAACCTTTATTATAACTCTTTCTTCCCTTCCACTTTCAGGGCCTGGAATTCCCTATCTGACGAAATTAAATCTGCCCCATCCGTGGCAGCTTTCAAATAATGCCTCAATGAGAATCTAAGAAAGCAACCAAGTTACTGCAGCTAAGGTACGCGTTACTGGACAGGTCTTACTTCCACGTCTTAGAACTAAATGTAGTTAAATAATTGAAAGTCTAACCTGTGACTGTGGTGGATTTGAGAGCACCTACCGCTACCCCTTTACTTGCCCTAACTACACAAGCTGCAAAAACAGATACCTACAATGTACCACCAAATTTTCACCATTACTCAACTAACGATCTTTTGTACGGCAATGAGCACCCAGAACATGATAACGAATCTCTCTTTCTGCAAGTACAGAAATAAATCTGGGCACAGTTGTTAAAAGCGTCGTTAGCTTAACGAGCTCATTAGTGGTCAAAATGTTAACTGTTCTAGTAAGTACAATATCTAATTCACAGTTATATTTGCTGCAAAAATGTGAGTAATTTTTGCAAATGCAAAAGCTATTCACATTTTTTCAGCAAAAATATTAATTTATATGCCATATTTAATGATCAAAGCTTTAACAATACGTTAACTAACGACAACGTTAGTTTCGAACAACTGGGTCCTGGACGTATAAAACCCAACATAAACTCTCAATTATCCCACACGTTTCTCTCGCTAAAATAAAGGGAATCTCTCTCTGTCTGTCTCTCTCTCTCGCTCTCTCTAGCTCTCTCAGTCATGCTATTTTGATATTTTCTCTGAACTAATTTTATCATTCTTATATTTGCAGAACACCTTGTGACCATAGGAGATGACTTTCATATAACTGTATCACATACTGTCAAGCCCTATATATCTTTGTACGTATTATGTATGTACTTATTGATTTAAAATGCAACAGATATTGTTTAAACCAAGTATTTAATGACAAAACGTGCAGATCCAAATCAGTTAGCCTCCTCAGATCTTTACTGTTTGCAAAAGCAGGGAACATCCGTGTTCAGCAGGACCAGGGTTAATCATTTACAATTCTGATTTTATGTATTGTTTTCTGTTTTGACTGTTTTATTCTCATGAAGGATAATAATTATGTATTGTGTGATGAAAAGGACAGTTCAGGATCCCGCAATTTCAGCTGTACAATTTATAAAGCAATAAACATGTTTAATTCCAATTTTCTGAAACAGGATGTCTGTCTTCAATGAGTTACTAATAATAATTATAGCATTCATTGTTCACTGTGACGTGTAATTACTTGTGTTTAATTTCTTCTTCCACCTGTTATGATCCAAACATGACGCGTTTTTGTCATTTTTCTAATTAAAGCTTCATCCCTCAGCTCCACTGCGATGACGGTCAAGTTATGCTTGTTGTTGCTGCAATATTTGCCAATCATAACAAAGAATAATTAAGTCGATGCCGTGCGAATCTGACATAAAATGTAACACTCAATGGGGCATTACAGAACGATAATCATGAAACTCGGTTTTTGCAACTCTCTGGAAGTTGTCTCATTTGATTACACTACTTTTACGCTTGCGTGCAGAAATGAAGGATCTTAAGATTTTAAAAGTCACATGATAAACAGGATCCTTCGGCGAGTTTTATAGATTCCATATAAAATGACCACGAATTGTAAGACATATGAAATGACTACGAATTGTAAGATCATATTTATCTTATCGCTCGTATCGTTATTTTTAGCATGGGCGGCATGAAGACGTTACGCACCAGTAACTTAGTGTTATGTAACTTATGGTCATAACATTTAAAAACTGTGTTTAATGACCGTATCGTTATTTTTAACAGAAAAAACAACGTTGTCATTGACGGCGTGATGACGTTACGCGCCAGTAACTAAATGTTATGTAACTTATGGTCATAACATTTTTATGGAATGAGTTTATCCACTGAATAACAGCGACGCCATATGATAAAAGGAATTGAGCAAGCCTATAAAGAAACAAGCGAAAGCCGAGATCAACTTAAATCCGAGTAGTCTGATAAGGGTTCTATCTAACTGACTTATTGTACAGCATCTAGATTTCCTTCAAACAGACAGTGAAGGCCCTAAATAAATTATATTTATACAGGTATTCATTGTTCGCATGTATCTTTTTACGTTTGCTGTGCGCACACGCGCATATTGCTGTAATTGAGCCGAAAACATCCACCAGTCTTAAATTGCTCATTCAAACGGCATACAAACATACGGTGTTGTATAATCGACGATGCCCGGTCATGGTTTAAATGTAGAAACTCAAAATTCACAAAACAATGCAAGCAACATATCAAGGCTCTAACCAGTATATAAGCCCGCAACGTGAGAAAACGTACCTTCTTATATGTATGCAAAACAAAGGCTGATTTGCATTCTAGCTATCCAAAATTTGACTGCGCAAATGCGCAGGCTGATCGGTTTGATGGGCGCACATGTCAGATGGTACGTTTCCTCACGTTGCTACTAATATAGGGATCTCAGTTGGCTCGGAATGTATGCATTCCGTACAATGCGCTAAGGAACCTTTAGACTTGTCGCGGCCTGTATTGCCATTTTTCTTTTTGTCTGGCACAGTCGCGCAGCTTCAACTTTCGCACTGTCTGTACGAAATTAGCAAAAGAAAAAATTATGGCACTTTCTTTTACCTTATTTTCCAGAAAATAAGGTTTCGTACTTCATGCTAATTGTCATTCGTTTAGAAGTATGAAATTCTACTTTCTAGTGACAAAATAGGAAAAAAAGTTCAAACAGTCGTCTGCTGAGAATTTTTACCAAACATGGTAAGCTTAAATATCGCCCACTCACACATTTCATCTTGTCAATATTGGTTGTGTGATGTCTCATAAAAGAGCTATTTTTGCAATAGATGTCTGCTTTGACGGGCAAATAAAACTAAAAAGCCACCGACTTGGTACAGGAGGATCGTATTTTATGGCCTTATGCGACGGTATTGTTTTATTTTTTTTCATATCTTACGTTTAAGTAAAATGTTAATGGCAAGCTTGATTTTCTGTTTAAAAACCATCCTTTTACACCACGTGACGTCTGGATCGAAATTTGATGTCCAGACCAGCCCAGTTATCTGCTAGTCTGAACAGGACATTCGCTTTGCAGTTCAGGATCTTCAACCTGAAATAACTGAGTATATGCGTGCGTGCGAGGAGGGACTGTCTTAGAAAGCAGGTCACTTCATACTGAAATCTTAACTCTTTCGAAAGCTGAACACTTTCATAAGCTTTAATACCTTAAAAGCGCTAGATTGCATTTCACCTTAGGGAACCTGATACACTTGGTAACTTTTCCGTCATCTTGTACAAAGACACACTTTTTATGACTTACTGTTTGCATCCTGCACATCTGAAAAAGAAATCTACTGTAATAGTCAAGAATTTGCTTCAAAGGGAGCAGATTTTTCAATTCAGAGAAGATTCCCCCTGAAACGGGAGGTGGAATCAATTTGACAGTTGCCTCCCCAGAAAGTATATTTATTTGTGTTGAGGTTTTACGGCCCTGTCAACCCAATGGGATCATGTCGAGTGCGGTCACTTTACCTAACCACACCTTTACTGGGTAGGCTTAGTCCTCTAAGCAGTTAACCAGTATTGTGCACATTCTTTCGCCAGAAACTTACAACTGCCCTTCTTGACCCAACGGAAGGTTGGTGGGGGGTGGGGGGAATGATGTAGAAAATATTACATGATCAATGTCCATGAATGGATGTTACCGACCCGTCGGGAGTCGAACCCGCAACCTCCTAATCAGCAGTCGGACACGCATCCAACTGAGCCACCAAAGCCGGCCGCTGAAAGTACACCAAGTCCCCCTTGAAGACAATTAGAGTCAAGCCTAGCGGAACGTTTTTTCCGGGCATAAGAAACAATGTAATCTAATTAGCACCTAAAGAATCATTAAGTACTGTAGCATGTACCTCGACACAATAACGGCTATGGTCAGAACATGCGTATACGCACGATGATCTAAGTCTGCACAGACACTCTTGGTCTAGATGCGACCAAGTTAGTCTAATGAGAAGAAAAAATGCAGGCATGAACAGGCATGCACGAACACGCAAATGCTCATACACATACACTCTCTCACTCAAGCATGCACGTACATGCCTGTATACCTGCTTCCTGTAAAATAGGCACGTTATCACATAATTTTGAAATGCATACATACACACACACACACGCCTATGTACGTACATATACGCGCTCTTGACAGTACACTTTTTGTTTGGAAAAAAGATACGTTATCGCACCATTGTGTAAAGTGTGCCGCCCAAAACCGTACAATTTGTTCAATGTTTACACCTTTGTTAACAAACGGTTTTACAAGGTCAGGGCCCAGTTGTTAAAAGCTAACGATGTCGTTAGTTAACGATTCGTTAAAATTTAAATCGAGTGATACGCAAATATTCTGATATTTTTTGCTGAAAAAATGTGAGTAGCTTTTGCAGTGCAAAAGCTACTCACATTCTTTCAGCAAAAAATATCAGAATATTGTGTATTGAATCCGCTAAAACAGTTAACGAAATGACCCTTAACGAGCTCGTTAAGCTAACGACGCTTTGAACAACTGGGCCCAGTTTTACAAGGTCAGGACATCATGCTTAAAATGTACAAGCCCTAGTCATCCCTATGTGAATAGTGATATTGGACTCTCTGCTCTATTTACGTACATATTTAAAATATTTAAATCTGGGTTGGCATTGTTTGCGCATTTCTATAGGAATATTTGAAGTCCGCGAAACGTAAAGGGTGTGTCCGAGTCACTGCGGACAATGAAGGCCCATATCAGACTGTCCATCTAAAGAATGCACGGATGAATTTCTCAATAGCCAGGTGACACTATTAAGGATGCGCACAAGGAGCTAAATCTGCAAGTTTCGAATTTATTGTTTAAAATCTAAAAACGTTGTCCTTGGAAACAAACAATGCTTAAAAGAACAATAAAAGCACTGACAGTACTGGTGGGTCGATTGTCTTTGAGTGTAGGCTGGGAAAATGGTCCTGAACGGAGACCTAAGACAGTTTCATTTAACCCACAACTTTTTGTAATTTTAGTATATAGCGCAGACCCTCGTAAACAATCGACCCATAAATCGGAATATGCGCTTTTGCTTGACGCGACCAAGTCAAAGGGAATGGATACACCCCTCAAAGGGAGACGAATTAAATAAAATGTTTTGTCTCTTGTCTGAAAAGGGATCTACTCTGAAAGAGCCAGTTTGCTACCCTGGGATTAACTTCTTCGCTTTAAGAGTGCTAAGTGTGCAGGAAAGCAAACAAGAAGTCACAAACGTTGTCTATTTTGTAAAAAGAAAAGCCAAATATCTACCAAGTGTATTAAGTACCCTTAACTCTTCGGTGCCAAATTTCAGACGACATTTGTCGTCTGCTTTTTTTTATTTCAACAAACTATCGTTTGGAAGGACGTTTGTATGTAAAGTTGAAAGACTGAATGTCAAACAGAGTAGATCCAGATGAGACGGCTCATTGAGCCGTCTCATCTGGATCTTTGCTGTTTGCAAAAGCTTACTATTATTGCCTATGGCAGTGAAAGATTTAAGTTATATGTAATTACGGTGTTTGCAGTTGCCTTTTTGGTTTTGCATGTACGACTGTTTAAACACATCATGAGTATTATCTATGTCATTTCAGAAACTTAAAATGAGACCCAAGTGGCGCGAGTCCCTTATATGAGTGTTGTCACAAAATGCATTATTATACAGTTTTCTGAGGATCAGTGCTGTTGTGAGTCTTTCAAATCATTGCATCAGTCACTTAATTTCCCATCATAAGTTTATAGCGCGTTATGGTTGCCATGTCAACTAAATCATACAAAGAGAAACTATAAAATTCCATAAATTTAGCATAAAATAACTCAAGAATATTTTTGCTAAGTTTCATTCAAACTGAGTCAGTGATTTAGGAGGAAATGTTACTTTACATTGGAAGTTATACGTGGCAACTGTCGGTCACTATGCATTACGAAAGCACGCCTATTCAAATGTATGGAAAATTTCACCACCAAAAACTGAAAATTTTCAGCTAAAAAACTCAGATATTTTTCATATTTCTGCTCAAAAACATAGATTGTTGGTACTCGTTAGAACCGCCTCGCCGAGGCCGTTCTAACGAGTACCCACAATCTATGTTTTGAGCATAAACAAGAAAAATAATTTATACCCCTGTCAACCCCAGTTTTATTATATAAAAGTGGGGTTTTCGGGGGTCAAAATTATATCGGCATGTTTTCGTGATGGCAAACAAACCGTTAAAGAGAGTCAATAAATGAGCAACTTACGCAGACAACCATTAAATAATAAAACCTCTTTGCAAAGTTTCTACAGCAGCTTTAAGGAAATAGTCTGTTTATGTATGAAGTAAGAGAATCTGATGTAATTTAAACAGGTCATACTGTAAGCCAAACGGTTCCTAGGTACCCAAACTATTTAAGCTAAGGATATAAAATATTACTCTAGCAAAGAACTACCAAAGGTACATTTCTGTTTATTGACCGGGGCGCGAATCGCGCCGGTCTCTTAAAATAGCTTAGGATTTTTACATATGGAAGACTATTCGATAAGCTCATTAAGGACGTTTAACATTTGCCGGGACGTTGGTTTGTGACGATCCCGGCAATTATAAAAAAAAATGTGTTATAACTGTGTAACAAACTGTGTTATAAACAGATAAATGTCTATTTTATTTTCATTTCAATCAAGAATTTTCATAAAGTTTAATAAAAGCAAGCATAAACTCTTTCGCTGCTAAATTTCAGACGACATTTGTCGTCTGCTTTTCTTTTTTTAACAAATTATTGCTTAAAAAGAAGTTTATAAGTAAACTTGAAAGACAGAATGTCAAACAGCGTAGATCCAGATGAGACGGATATGAGCCGTCTCATCTGGATCTATGCTGTTTGAAAAAGCCTATTATCATCGTCTGTGGCAGCGAAAGTTAAAGAATCACATTGTTGGTTCGATTTTACCTGTTACACTTTTATTAAACTTTAGTATACCCTTGTCCCATATCTCAATGTAAACATAAACACAATTTGCGGCGGTACTTAGACGTTTACGTTTAAATATTTTGTATTGTTTCATCTTAATATATTTAGGAGTAGGTAGTGAGTCACCAAAGAACTTTTCTCGTAATATTTCATTAAAATTGAAGTTTGAAGCAGATTCCATTTTACCATTTTTTTAAAGCTAGGACAATTTTGGTTTCCATGGCAACCAAATCATAAAAGCGGCAACAGTGACAACAATTTGGTATTTAACAGCCCAAGGAGTATTAATTCAAAGTTTCATTCAAATATTTCCCCATTGAAGGTCTATGGCAACTATCAGTTCTCACGGCAACTTAACCGTTTAAACACCAGGATAGTCAGAAAGTGCCATACTTACCGCTTTCTGATAAAGTACAGTTGGCACTCGTTATCTCGACCTTGCCTATCTCGAATAAATACTTATCTCGAAGTAAAAGTAAAAAAAAAAATGTGGAAAAGAGGAGAAATTGCTCCTCATGAGCAATTTCTCCTCTTTTCCAAAATATTTTGAATATATCTCTAAGAGTCCAATTACATATACATTTGTTAAATGTGGCTGAGCGAATTATTTTCCCCTCAATTCTGCAAATCTGATATGTCGAGGTACGGATATTTCGAAGTATTTCAGAAAGTCCCTTGGAATTCGAGATAACGAGAGTCGAATGAATTGTGAACGAAGTAGTTGCAGTAACTATAATATATAAGATGTTTGCATACTTTGATTATGAGAAACTACACTTTCAAGGGAGGCGACTTGATCCAAACGGTATTATCTCCCTTCAAAAAAGGAATCTACTCTAAAAGGAAAGAATTTGCTCCCGAAGCAAAAATTTTCCTTTTAGAGTCGACCCCTTTGTTTAAGACAAAAGGCGCTTTTTCCCCATTTGTCTCCTTGAAAAATGCATCTATTCTCCTTAACTGGGTCATGTCAAGCGAAAACACACATTATTTCCTTTTGAACCTAACCCCTTCTCAAAAGGGTTTTGTATGCAGAAGAGCAAAAGGGAGCCACCAAATGATTTTTCATGTTCAAATGACTGAATAGCTTCCAAGTGTGCCCATTCTCCTTAAAGGCAGAATTGAAAACAAAAAGAAAACAAAAACTAAACTGGTGCAACTAGAGACACTTCGATGCATTTTTTCCCAGTACGAAAGGTCGAAGTGTTATGAATAACTCTGTGTAGCCTAAGCGTAAAATCAGAGCTTCTGTAACATCAAAAGATCAGCTATTATCTTCCTATTTGTTAGACTATCAAGAGTAAAGACTGGACTCATTGGCCATGTTCAGATTGAAATGATTAAGTAGCTCAAGTAATGAGAAAAGATCAAGTAGCCCAAGCGATAGCATCATCGTGATCAGAAATGACATAATTTTTCCAAGTAATCATCAAAACAGAGATCAGACATCAAAGAATGCACCGCCCGATGAGTCTACATCGTTTTGCCACTCATCGTGCAGACATTCAATGCGTAATCCAGTGGACTCTTTACAATAAAGGACAAGTATGGCATGGAGATCATGTATTTGAATACTTAATTTAAAAAGTTTTTCCAAAGTTTTCATTCAGGCAGTAAAGAAATGACCCTTGACATGAGATCCTACTTTTTCTACATATCGTATGTACCCTAAATAGTCGAACAGACAGGTCTGAACAAACAGGCCTCAGCAAACAGTATAAACCCAGACCAGACGCCACAAAACGTGGGATCTGTTCAAGGTCTACACTGATTGCAAACATCAGAAGGTAGTAAATTTCTGTATCCCATTTTAGGACATGTATGGTAAGGAATGAATGTGTGTGTGTGTTGGGGTGGGGTGTAGGGCGGGGGGGTAGGGGGGTGGGTGGGCTAGATACACTTGATAGTTATTCCACTATTTTTACACGATGCACAATTTTTGCGACCTCCTGTTTGCTCTTCTGCATACCAAGTCCTTTCTGAAAAAGGGTCCACTCTAAAGGAAAGAATTTGCTCCCTTGGGAACAATTTGTTTTCTTTTCAGAGTTGGCTCTTTTTTTCAAAGAGAGGTAAAACATATTTGACTATGTTGTTTTCTTTTCAGAGTTGGCTCTTTTTTTTTCAAAGAGAGGTAAAACATATTTGACTATGTTGCCTCTCCTGACAATGCATCTGCTCCTCTTAAAGTATACGATTACGTCTTGTAAATATGGTACTAATAACTATCTCTGTAAGCTTCAAGGGCATTGCTCTTCCTACTTTGTAAATTTCTACAGGCATTGCAGCTGATCTTGGAGCCTTGCCAGTTAAGAGGAATTTAATCACTTTCTTCATTTCACTTACGTTTTGGAAATTAATCATCCAACACATTACACTCCATCAAAGACACGGTTAATGGCTTCTGTATTGATAGAAGCTAGACGGTTAAAGACACGGTTAAAGGATGCGGCTCATTACGTTACAATGCCTATGTACAGTGTTTGCTTGTTAACCACATCTATAGATACGCCACTGTGTTTGAACACATCACTAAAACATGCCTATATAATTTTGACCCCCTTAAACCCCACTTTTATATAGTAAAACTGGGGTTTACAGGGGTATACATTATTTTTCTTATTTCTGCTCTAAAACATAGATTGTGGGTACTCGTTAGAACCGCCTAGCTGAGGCGGTTCTAACGAATACCCACAATCTATGTTTTGAGCAGAAATATGAAAAATATTAGAATTTTTCATCTGAAAATTTTCATTTTTTTGTTGGTAAAATTTTCAGTATATTTGAATAGGCGTGTTTTCGTAATGATAAGTATTGACATTTTATCGCAGTTCTTCATTAACAAGCATATGTTGTGGGTACTCATTAGATGCACCTTGCAGAGAATAATTTATAAAGAAGATAATGTTGCTAGAAGTAAACCAAATGAAGGTTGATATAAAATCCTCAAACCTTCTCTAATGCCGTTGAGCCCTAAACAACTCTGTTCCCACTCGGTGTTGTAGGGGTACATTCGGGTTAATTTACAAAGTTAAACAGCAGTGTCTGATAGAAGTGTGGTATCATCTGTCTGTAATGGTGTGAATGTTCCTAATTCTATGGACTACTGTCTTCAGTGCATCCTATAATTTAGTCATGTATCCTGTCGGCAAAGCATTTGTTGTAAACATGTACACCACCGAAAATGGTACTTGTCCATCTGAGCCAGAGGAGAAGGAAGGCTGCCAGGTGTCTCTGCAAATGAGCTGCTAGTACCCAAAGGAGACATAATGCACAAGGCAAGTTTCGCCGTACTTGATGAGTGAGATAGTTATTGTGATGCATCACGAAACCATGCCTATATAATTTTCACCCCCTTAAACACCACTTTTATATAGTAAAACTGGGGTTTACAGGGGTATACAATATTTTTACTTATATCTTCTCAAAAGAAAGATTGTGGGTACTCGTTAGAACCACTTCGCCTAGGCGGTTCTAACGAGTACCCACAATCTATGTTTTGAGCAGAAATATGAAAAATATCAGAGTTCAGTTTTTGGACGTGATATTTTCAATATATTTGAATAGGATTGTTTATGTAATGGGTTTAATCTAAGAGGAAAGATTTTGATCCCAAGGTGATCATTTGTCCGAAGGAAAGCAAACACAATTTGACATAGCTGACTCCCCTGAAAGGATATCGATTTACAGGTCATTTACTACAGGAAAGGAGTTCAACAGTTAACAGAAAATCGCCTCGAAAGAACCGAGAGGATAAACCTTAACTAAACAACACCGAGAACATTCTTTTGCCAAAATATACCATATAAACAATAATAACGATGAATATGTTATGATAGGTTGTTATGCAAATTCCAACAATATCTCTGGACCCTGTTTTTTCAAAACTTAACGAAGTTGTAGCTAAAGTGACGTTAACAGTTCTATCTTGAAATAGGGCAAATACACTGATACTCACATTTTTGCAGCAAATCTCTCTATGTTTTTGAAAGTACTTTAGCTACAGCAGTTGACGAATTTGTCCATAACGAGCTTGTTAAGCAAACGATGCTTTGAACAACCGGGCCCAAGTCTTCACTTCACTTCACTTCGGTCACTTAACATTATCGGTCGTTCGGCACTACTGGTAACTTTGTGACTGTTTCTACTTTGATGTTCAATAGGCTGCGGCAGCATCTCTGTTTTAAGGCTTGTGTTATTTTCTTCTGCTATCACAGCCCAAGTGTCGCAAAAAAAAAGGTAAGAGAAAAGTCCAGGGAGTGCCACAATCACAAACCGCAGCCCTTCCCAGACCCCAAGAGGAAGAGGAAACCGACAAATCTAAACAAGCACAAACCGAACAAACGTACGAAAAGCACTAAGATTAGCTCTTTCTTCCCCAAGCGAGGTCATCGCAATACTAAAAGGACTGAAAAACACAAGAACAAAATGGCACACGGAAAGACATACAACAAATCGCCTCTTAGAATAAACCACAAAGCAACAAAGAGTAAGACTAACACCGGGACCACCGCCTTAGAACGGTCAGTAGAGCAAACCACCGGGGGGGGGGGGAGAGGGGTTAAAGCACTTTTACAGCTAGCTAACTTCACCCTGGGTCCCGATGCTACTCTTAATACAGAAATACATAAAAATTCGGTTCGCATAAAGGCTCCCAACTCAGTCAATGCATCAAAGCGAAAACATAAAATCAAATTAATCACTATAATAAACAAAGACGAGTACTCATGGCTAATTCTACTATGCCAGAGTAAATGAAAACCAATAGTTGAACCACGGCGGGCAAAGCCAAAGACATGTCGTCAAGCCTCAACCCACTGGTTAAAGTTTTACGAAGAGGCCGTCATTGAGTCTGAGGCCCGAACCGCCGTCGTGCAATTAAAGAGTGAAGCATAGCCATCAACAATGATTGGGTTGACAACTTGGCATGCAGTCTGCCGCATAATATCTAGGCTGTAGCCAATTCTTTTATAACGGTTAATAAGTTTTCTGAATTGCTCCGAAAAGTTAGATTTGCCTACAATTTTTCTAAACCTGTACACTAAGTGACGTAATATTCGGGTTCCGATATACCTTGTTGCAGAAGTGTTTTTAGACTGACGCTATATTTTTCTAACAAGGCATTGTGTCTGCGATAAAATTTCGGAAACGCCTTACGAAGTTTAAAATAACGATAGCCCTGCCTAAGAAGTTTGGCAGTAAGGGCTTTATTACGGTAGTTAAAGCCATTAAGATTTGAAGAAGCTCTGGCGAATCTTATAAGTTGAGATATGTATACCCCATATGAGGTACGCCGGGGGACATCGCCATCCAGAAAAGGGAAATTGACTATATCAAAATCAAAATCGTCCCGTGTATCATAAATTTGGTGGAAACTGTACCATTAGATATTCATAGATTCAAATCCAAAACAGATGCCTCGGTATCGGAAGAATTTGCTCTATTTAATTGGAGTTCTGTAGGGTATATCCGGTCCACCATTTGGTCAATGTAAATATTGTCAATATTTAATAAATTGTCAAGGTATCTTGAAGTTGAATTGAAAGCCTCAATAATGTCAGCCTGATTTTCACGTGAGAGAGACTTCATGAAATCTCTCTCATAACAAAAAAAAAAAAAAAAAAAAAAAAAAAAAAAAAAAAAAACAAATCTGCAACAAGAGGAGCACAATTATTTCCCATCAGAATACCAATAGTTTGTCTATAAAGTTTAGTTCCAAATCTAATAAAAATATTATCCAAAAGTTAAACAAGGGCATCACAGACTTTTTGACACGACCATAAATTGTGATTATTATATACATCAGAAGTGAAAAAAGCACATTCTTCGTTGCAAGCCAAATATTGGGTATTCTCCCCAACAAACGGTCGGTTAATTAAATTAATGGGCAAGCTTATGGATGTCATCGTAGCGCATTAACTTCATTTTGATTTTTGGGTCTGATGTTGTTGTTATGCCTTAGCACTTTTAGTTTTGCTAGTGCCGTTGTTACCTGAGCTACTATATACTGAAACTCTGGTTTGGATCCGCCATTAGATATTATGGATCCAATGTGTTTGACACTTCTTTAAAAAAAAGTCATTATGAAAACACGCCTATTCAAATACATAGAAAATTTTACCTCCAAAAATTGATTTTTTTCAAATAAAAAACTATGATAGTTTTCATATTTCTGCTCGAAACATAGATTGTCGGTACTCATTAGAACCGCCTCGCTGAGGCGGTTCTAACGAGTACCACAATGTATGTCTTAAGCAGAAGTAAGAAAAATAATGTATACCCCTGTAAACCCCAGTTTTACTGTATAAAAGTGGGGTTTAAGGGGGTTAAAATTATATAGGAATCTTTTCGTGATGTCTGTTTCAATTTTGTAACCATTCACTCAAATATCGCATTTGAATTCGTTTCTGTTGTTCGTTATTACTCTACTCTATTTTCATTTTGTAGGCCTGGGCCCAGTTGTTCAAAACAAACGATTTCGTAACTTAACGTATCGTTGAAACTTTGATCCTTAAATATGGCATATACGCTAATAGAAACTACTTACATTTTTTCAGCAAAAATACCTGCGTATGTTATAGTACTTACTAGAATAGAATCCAATTTGACCACTTACGAGCTCGTTAAGCGAACGATGCTTCGAACAACTGGGTCCTGGCTGGTTATATTGAGACGATTAACCTGTCCTTTTAAGCTCATTATTTTTCTAGCAATTTCAAAAATAGCATCGGAATAGGATGTTGACAATTTCTTTGCCTCCGATTACGAAAACTGACCTATATAATACTGACCACCTTAAATCCCACTTTATATAATAAAACTGGGGTTTACAGGGGTATACATTAATGTTCTTATTTCTGCTCAAAACATAGATTGTGGGTACTCGTTAGAACAATCTATATTTTGAGCAGAAATACGAAAAATATCCGATTTTTTTTTTCTGAAAAGTTTCATTTTTTGGCGGTAAAATTTTTAATATATTTTAATAGGCTTGTTTTTGTGATATTCTATTTATGATCTGCTAAGGCATCGGACATTATCCTTTCAAAGGAATATGTTGAAGAGTGTTGGTGGTAGAAGACGCCCTTGCTTCATTTCAAAGGTGATCCTGAATCATTTTGCCATTGCACAGGACTGCACCAGTGGCTTTATCGTACAGTCGCTCGAAGACGCGGACCATGTTTGCACTGATGTTATATTTCCTCATAGTTTCCCTTAAGGCTTCATGTCACACCCTGTCGAAGGCATTCCTAATGACAAGGGGAGTTGGAAAACAGATCAGACGCGTCTGATGGTTCAAAATTTCTAGCACTATTATAGTTTCCTTTCTTTGGAGTGTAATCACCATTAAATTTGGTACATGGGGTAGGCAATTCACCCATTTTCCATGTGTTGTTATGAATTGACGTCATGACATCGATCATGTTTCGCTAAGAACTCCCGCTCTTTTGATCACTGCTTCAACTTTGAACACATCTCTAAACTCGTTGGACACTCTAGTAGCACCAGATCTCCTCCACCATTATAATTATAAAGTAACGAACAATACTCAGTGCATCTAGAATGTCGTGTCCTTCAGTGGAGCAGTTTCCTGTTTTGTGTCGGATCGTGGTAGACTTTTTTGTTGTCTCTTTAAACGCTTTCTTGCTTTTTTCTACGTATGCATGTTTCAATATCTTGACAGTGACTTCCTATCCAGTCCTCCATGTGCTTGCTTCATCTCCTTTCGTGTCTTTCTATATAGCGCTCTTTATTTTTCGTTTTATACCCAGGATTTCATTTTTGCGACGTTGCTTGCCAAGGATTCGCTTGGACATGTCAGTCTCTGTTAAGTTGAAATTTACTACCTGGAATCAAGGTCAGTGTGTTCGACAGCCAACAATGTAAGTGGCTCAAATCATCCACTTATTGCTGCTTGGAAAGCAAGAAAATGATATCATAATAAACTATAAATGGATATTCGGACAGATTAACTTACGAGAAAAAGAACATTTGCCAGTCCATTTAACTATGCTTAAGGGGACCAAATGCAATGGGTAGATTTTCTACCTTATTTTGCAAGGGAGATAAGTGTTGGGATCTCAGAGTTGCTTTCTTGCAAACTTAAGCCCTGTTGTAAAGGGATCAACTCTGAAAGGAATGAATTTACTTCCAAAAGTAACACATGTTTATTTTCTTTTAGAGAAGAGCTTTTTCTTAAGGGAGACAAAACAATTCCGACAAAGTTGCCTCTCTTGAAAGTGAATCAATTCCGCTTAAAATATCAAATTACAAAAGATAAAGGACGGTGTCTGGTAAATGTCTCAGAGGCCTTTATCTACATTTTACCGTATTTACACTTAATATTTGGACGCCTTATCTCCGAACTATACTTATGCTAAATTTTGAGCTAGTTCACTATAAGTTTTGTTGAAGTGTCTAAAAACCGTTAAATATGTTGCAAACAGTGAAGACCCACACTCTGCGGCGTTTTATCTGGATCTGCTCTGTTTGCCCAAGCCTATCTGTCCGAATACTTAGTTTATGTACGGTTTAACGCTGTATTTCTGATCTATCACGTCCCAGACACAAGGCCTGACATTCAATTTGGTTACATTATCCTGACAACGGGGCTTAATATCAAACGGAATAAAATCACGGTGGGTAACCATAACGGTGCCTGTCAGAGGAAATATGCGTTGCTCGATCTTTCAGAGGAACCAGCTTTGCCTTTCGGAGGAAATTCATAATTTCGCTGAATGTGTTTTAGGAAACTTTTTATTCATATTGCAGATATTTAGTATCATATGTAGCCGCACGTTCTGATATGGTGATCAAAGTGTAATTCAAACGTGTGCTGTTTGTACACAAACGTTCCATGGTTTTGACGAACATGTGTTGCATATTGCATTCCGTGAGATCAGGTAGGTGTGGCCTCTTCAATATTTGCTGTAGTATCATAAATAAGTCCCCTTTTCTCACTTCAAAGTGAAATATTTGTTACTTTTGTACTCGTAATAAAACACCTAACGAGGCATATACAGTCGACTCTCGTTATCTCGAAATCCAAGGGACTATGAAACACTTCGAGATATCCGTACTTCGATATATCACATTTGCGGAACTGAGGAAAACAATTAATCGAACAATTACCTTTAACAGAATGAATCTTTAAATTGATTCCTAAGTTAGAGATAAATTGAAAATATTGTGGAAAAGAGGAGAAATTGCTCCTAAGGAGCAATTCCTCTTCTTTTCCACAATATTTTGTTGCCTGTTGGTAGATCTCTGTGTTAAAACAGGGACCATATTTTCACTTCGATAAGCGGTTATTTGAGATAAGCGAGTTTGAGATAACGAGGGTCGACTGTACTGAAAATCTATTAACAAAATTATATCTCATAAGTGCTAACGGTTCCTCAAAGAGACTGGCACCGGAGCCTAAGTGACTCTGCATTCTTCAGGGAAGATAGAGATCACACTATACGTGTGTATCTCTGTTGTCTGGTCCTACCAAACAGTGTTAAAATTACCATAAGAGTAAATAATCTGGCTAGATTTCACGCTGTGCACGTTTGAAGACATGTTGGTCGTGTTTTTCGTTGAAAACGGACCGAATTCCAAATGTGGGCTGATGAAGCAGCCTCCAGTTTGGTTGTTTGAACACGGCTTCTGGTGCATTCGACAATGGCTTCAAACAGCTATGTGCATAGGTATTTATGCAAGAATGACTATTAAACAGACATAATATAGAAATGAGTTACAAACAGGGCCAGTGCATAACGTTTTTTTTTTTTTTGTTTTTTTTTTTTTTGTTTTTGTTTTTTTTTTTTTTTTGTTGTTTTTTTTTTTTTTTTTTTTTTTTTTTTTTCTTTCAACCCAAAACACTGAAAAAGCCAAACAATTGCAACTTGTGTTGAACTAGTCCATATGGAATATCGCTGGAGAGAATTACCATCCATTTCTTGTAGTTGCGAACACACTTTAACATATTTCAATACTTACACGGATCTTTTCAAAATGTTGTAATGCGCATGTATATTGTAAACAACAGGCGAGTGTGCGGGGTATATTTTTTGTGTTATGCTATATAGGCCCATGAGAAATGTAAGTGGCTGATATTTTTACCTTTCCTGGTAAAATAATGTGATTGCGCTTGTTCACGAATACAAAAGCTTTTAGACTGAAACATTAATATTGAAAACGCTCGTCTGTCTGACAAAAAAAAGTTAAAATCGTGAAAATATAGTTTAGAATGCGTCAGTGATCCGGTGCCAGATACTCCGGCGATAGCCGGTGCAAAAAAATCGCACTTTTAGACGTTTTCCGAAAGGGTCCGTTTTTTGTTAATTCTTTTTTGGGTTTGGGTGAATATATAACTTTATCTGTGTAAATTACTGCATGGGATATACAGTACTGTTGTATTCTCACATAAGACATCAAATACCATTCAATGGTGAAAATGCACTGTCCCTTAAGTCAAATTCAACCAGAATGACGCATGATTCGTTCAAAGCCGCACCCACAGAGTAGCACAGAGCAATATTTTGTTTTGGTTTCTATGCATTACTATATATGTTATTACCATACATCTCCAGAACTCACCTATCGGTTCTTAATTTATCCGCGTATTCAAATCCCTCCCCTACCATTTCACTCCGAAAGGCACCGTTGATTGTCCCGAAAGGCACCATTATGCTTACCAAACGTAAATATAATCAAACAATCAAACAATTCGTTTATTAGATAGACCGCGTCAAACGAAATACCTCTTCGGATCTACGCGTAAAGAGAACCAGATCAGCGTGCATGTGCATCCACACTGCCTGATAAGTTCCTTCTCTGTCCATTCACAAAAACAAAAAAAAAATATATATATAAAAAAATGAATATATCAAGGGACAGTGCAAATGCTCTGATGAAACTGTGCGCATGCGCAAAATGAAATGAGACTGCGCATTTCGCATAAGCTCACAATCATCTTTGCTTAAGGCGCAGATCTGTTTGATGTTGCAGTCATTGTAAAGTTACTTGTCTGTCATTCATTTGACGTAGAAACTAATGATGTTCTTAGACGTTATCAACTGAACAGTTTGTCAATGATGCATCTATCGTCCATTATTCCCCGGACACTTAACTTTATAGCGCCAACCACAACTTCAGCAGATAGCACTTTACAATATTGTACTTATTTGTCAGAGAAATAAGGTTTGACATTTCATGCGAATCGTCTATCTAGCAGATGATTCACATGAAATGTCAAGCCTTATTATCTCTGAAAAATAACAAAAAAAAAGCATAATTAGAATGTTGTCTGCTACAAATTTGTATAGCACTTTAAAGGTTAATTGTCCATACAAGTGCAGATTCACATCATTACCGGTAGTAATAAGCTGCAAGATTGTCTAGCCTAAGCTGACTAAGTAGTCTAAGCAGTCTTTAAACTGATTTTGATAATATGTGGGACAAACTCGCATAAATCGGCCATGTACGAGGACCTCTTATAAAATACTATTAAGGTTGCCCGTTGGAACAGAAAAAACAACAACAAGAACCCAAAAAAATCGGAGTCGAAGTTTTATTGAGATTCTTCCTATGACAGCCATGTTTTGAATGGCTGCATACTCGTAAGCCTTTTAGCACCGGTTTTAGGAGAACTCGATTTTCCAAGATGACAGAATGGGTTCAATGATCCCAAGAAAAATAAAAGTTAAAGAAAAAAACTGCACTATCATGAAATACGGGAAGACTTTTACGACCGCATCACGAAAACACGCCTATATAATTTTGAACCCCTGAAACCCCACTTTTATCATTACGAGAACACGCCCATGTTTAATGCAGAAATAAGAAAAATAATGTATACCCCTGTAAACCCCAGTTTTACTATATAAAAGTGGGGTTTCAGGGGTCAAAATTATATAGATATGTTTTCGTGATGTACAGTAAAATTGGTGTTTAAATTGGTATACGTTGTTTTTTTTTTATTTCTAATCAAAAACATAGATTGTGGGTACTCGTTAGAGCCGCCTTACCAGGGCCGTTCTAACGAGTACCCACAATCTATGCGTTGAGCAGAAATATGAAAAATATCTATCAGTATTCTTGAATAGGCATATTTTCGTAATGGCCACACGGCGCTTAACACCAGCTACAGAAAAGTTTTCTCTTGGAAACAAAGAGCATATAATACAACAAAATTTTGAGTGAAGGTGTCATTGAGACTCTTCGCATTATATATTATAATAATTAATTTGGCCCAGCTGCATACACATTTAAGCAACTTGATTTTTCAATACACCAGAATGGGCTTAGTGATCCCAAGGTAAATGGAAGTAAAAAAAGAAACTGCACTATCATGAGGTAAAGAAAGACTTTTACAGCTGCCAAAAAGAGCTAAACACCAGCTACAGTAAAGTTTTCTCTTGGAAACAAAGAATATAGAACGAAAATCGGCCCAGTTAGCATTCTACATAAATCTACAGCGGGCCGTTATCGGCCGTCAGCCCTGACGGGTCGATAACGGCCCGCTGTAGATTTATGTAGAATGCTTACTGGGAGAGTGTTGGTTTCATTGATATTCTTCACAATGACAGCAATTTAGTTTGCAGGGCTACACACGGAACTCCAGTTATTAAGATACCAGAGTGAGATGAGTGATCCCAAGAAATTTCAACATAAATCTGCACTATAATTAAAACCATATAAACCGTATTTACAAAGAAACCCGCATAACATAAGTGAAGAAGAATCAGGACAGTACCGTCTCAGACAAGCGCAGTCCGATAGCTATTGACCTGGACCCAGTTGTTCAAAACTAACGATGTCTTTAGTTAACGTATCGTTAAAACTTTGATCGTAAATATGGCATATACGCTAATAGTTTGCTTAAAAAATGTGAGTAGCTTTTTCCATTTTTACAGCTAAAATACCTGTGAATTTGATATTGTACTTACAAGAACAGTTAACATTTTGACCACTAACGAGCTCGTTAAGCCAACAATGCTTTGAACAACTGGGCCCTGAAGAACAGCAACCGCTCTGACTAGTCTATGTAAATGAATAGACAAGCCTGTCTCATACGTACCGTATATACCCTGGGTACTCGGACGCCTAAATTTCTTACCTTACCTTACACTTGAACAAGTGCATTTCACTACATCCTCTTGTGTCTAAATTTGCTGGATAAGTGGCAAATAGTGTACACCCTAATCAAACACCGAGTTCTTTGGCGTCTGCTCTGGGTCTATCCTGTTGCTTAAGCATGTCTTTCTGAATACTTAGTGAAAAAACGGTAACTTTATGCATAGCATACTCTTTTCCCGTGGTTGAGATAAGTCTATCAAAAGACAAGTCATTCTTATCTGACAGAGAAGACTTAACTGCGACGAGACAAACCATCGCATAGTTGAAATGCTCAGACATTGGCAATCCAACTGTTTCAAGACCCGCAGTAGGACATCAAATTTTTTATTGACATAACAAAAATATACCTATTCAAATACATTGAAAATTTTACAACCAAAAACGGAAAATTTTCAGGTGAAAAACAATTCTGATTTTTCATATTTCTGCTCAAAACATAGATTGTGGTACCCGTTAGAACCGCCTTGCCAAGGCGGTTCTAACGAGTACCCACAATCTATCTTTTTTAGCAAAATAAGAAAACACAATGCATACCCCTGTAAAACCCAGTTTTACTATATAAAAATGGAGTCTGAGGGGGTCAAAATTATATAGGCGTGTTTTCGTGATGGGGAGTAGGATCCCAGACAGGTCGAAGGCGAGGAAATGGTCTGAATGGTACGATACTAACATTATCGAACTTATTTTACATTCAACTCAGCTGAGCATGAAATTTTAGAATGCTAAAAATTAGAGGCGATCGGCTTTCTGTCTTCGTACTGACATGGACGTTATGAATATACAAACTGAATTCGATGATCCCTATATGGGACCGCCATGCGAAAACATGACTTCGGGTATATGCGGACAGTGAATGCCTAGATCAGCCTGTGCATCCGTGCAAGTATTAACAAAGCATATTACCATATGGATATATCCCATAATTTTTAAAAGCTGTCATATAAGTATATAAACTAGGAATAAGTAAAACAGAGGATCCGCCTTAAAACGGTCAGCAGATCCAACGGGGAGGTGTCGGGGGGGACGGGGGGGAGGGGGCGGGGTCATCTTGTTTTGCTCGGTCAAAACCTTGCCATTTATTCTAATGCTTCTCAAAATTATAAATTTGTTTTCAGCTCAGGATCCTCTAACTTATCAGTAAAATATCATAGTATAAAACATAAATAATCTTCATATCAAACTGTAATAAAGAGAAGTCTGCTAGTTTCGTCTATTTATCTGGGCCCAGTTGTTCAAAACTAACGATGTCGTTAGTTAACGTATCGGTAAAATTTTGATCATCAAATATGGCATGTATGCTAATATTTTTGCTAAAAAAATGTGAGTAGCTTTTCACATTTTTTCAGCAAAAATATCAGTAAATTAGATATTGTACTTACTAGAACATTTAAAATTTTGATCACTAACAAGCTCGTTAAGCTAACGGTGCTTTGAACAATTGGGCCCTGGTATTTAATGCTTTGTGGCGGTCGTACAAAGTCTGCCATACATCCCTTTAGTGTAGCGTATATTTTCTGGGCCTTTCAGATGAAGGAGCTCATATGGATTTACTTGAATATAGAATATCGTTCAACCATGCGATAAGGGGCATAATATTGTACGTTACGATACCGTTCAAGAACAGTCAATTAATACGCATAAGAGCAAGCACACGACAAATCCTACAATCAGATCTGTGTTACCAGCATGACTCATATCAGCCTGTGCATCCATTCAGTATGGCAAGGGTTCTTGTTCATCCCATTTTAGATAGCCCTGAGGCTGTAGAAAGCACATACTATCAGCGATGGTTCTGATCAGACTGCACGGTGCGCAGGTTGATCTGAGTCTTCGTTTGTCGCACACGTCTTATTGTAGGTTTACCCATTTTCGTTTAGTTGCTGTGTCATTGTTGCCAAAGGGTCCCTTCTGTCAGACTGAAATCCTAATAAAAACGAAATGTAATTAACTGAGCTGATGTTGGAGACTGGGTATTTTCATCTATTGGCAATATCAAAGCGCATATGCTTCGGGCTCCATATTTGGGACAATATTCATCAACATCAATTCAATATTGTTCGTCTGTCATTACTGACAATGATCAATCCTAATCAACTGTGTGATGTGTTATTATTTGTGTGTTCTAAGATGGCTGATGAGACCAATCTTAGCTCTAAACTGCATGTTGCAGATAGAACAAGAGAGGTCTGAGGAAGAAAGCTCTGTTGGTGATGCCTTAGCTCTGCCTTTCCGCTGTGCACGTTTCTGCTCGGCTTCGCTGATTCTTTTTGCTTCGTATTCACCAGCTCCCCTTTTTTTGAGGCCTCGCCACTTTGTACGATCTTGTGCAATCTGTTCCAATGACTCTGTTGGTATGTTGAAGTCTTTAAGGGAGGCTTTGAGGGTGTCCTTGTATCGCTTCTTCTGACCACCATGGGAGCGTTTTCCTACTTGAAGTTCTCCATAGAGGATTTTCTTTGGCAAACGTTCATCAGGCACTCTGGTAACATGGCCTGTCCATCTTAACTGTGCCAATTTCAGAAGAGTATGTATACTCTGCATCCCTACCCTTTTCAGGAATTCTGTGTCTGGAATCCTGTCATGCAACTTGATCTTTAGAAGTTTCAGTCTTTTAGCATGCCGTTGGTAAACTGTCCAAGTTTCGCATGCGTATAATAGTGTTGGCAGCACTACCGATCTATATGCTTTCAGCTTTGTGTCAAGTCTGATTCCACTTCGGTCCTAAATACTTCCACATAGCCGGCCAAATGCTGTACTAGCTTTGGCAATTCTAGCATTGACTTCATCATCAATGTGCACAACTCTAGACAATGTGCTTCCAAGGTAGGTGAACTTGTCTACCACTTGCAGTCGTTGACCCTTCACTGTGATGGTAGGCTCCTTGTAAGGCTTTCCAGGTGCTGGCTGATATACTACCTCAGTCTTTTTGATGCTGATTGTGAGATCATAACTGTCACATGAATCAGATACTTGATCCACACCTTTTTGCATTTTCTCTTCTGTTGGAGCACCCTTTGCCATGTCATCAGCAAAGAGGAACTCGTCTAGCACCTCTGTCTGCACCTTAGATTTAGCTTGCAACCTTCTTAGGTTGAAAAGTTTCCCATCAAAGCGATACCTAATAGGTATACCATTGTCACCATCCTGGAAAGCATCTGTAAGCATGGCAGAAAACATCATGCTGAACAGTGTTGAAGCTAGTACACAGCCTTGCTTAACTCCATTTGTCACAGGAAATGGATCAGAAAACTCGCCATTTTTTGGACCCTTGCAAAGATACCATCATGGAACTGCCGCACCACTGCTATGAATTTGGCAGGACAACCAAACTTTGCCATAATTTTCCAAAGTCCCTCACGACTGACTGTGTCAAGTGCTTTGGAAAGGTCGACAAAGGTAATGTAGAGGTCCACATTCTGTTCCTGGCATTTTTCTTGAAGCTGTCGTGCTGTGAAGATCATGTTTATTGTTCCTCTGTTTTTCCTGAATCCACACTGGCTTTCTGGTAGAAGCCCTGACCGTTCCAGGTGTTCATTCAATCGGTTCAGTAGGACCCTAGCAAGAATCTTCCCAGCAATTGACAATAAAGAGATGCCTCAATGATTGTCACAGACTTGAGGATTCCCCTTCCTTTTGAATAGATGGATAATTGTTGCATCCGCATATGCTTCGGGCTCCATATTTGGGACAATATTCACCAACATCAATTCAATAAACTCATTATCTGAAACAATGTTACTAGATGTTTTAAGCAATATCAAAGGATGAATTAAGCTGCACCGTTAGAAAACGTACATTAGAACATGTGCACCCAGTGAAGATTCAGATCAGACTGCACATTCGCGCTGTCTGATCAGAATCTTCACTGGGCAAATTCGGGATAGCAAGGATGCAAACTGTGTTCATGTGGTCAAAGGAGACTAATCAAACTGCGCGGATGCGCAGGCTGATCTGAGTCTTCGTTGGGCGCATGTGTCCAAAGCTACATTTTTCTGAAGAAGCCAACTGATCTGGATCGGCACTGTTTGTCATCAAATATGTAAATTTCTATCAAAAAAAAACACAGATCAAATATCTGATTGGCTGGAAATTCGAAGTGGACGTGGCATCTTAACACAAAACAGAATGAGCCGCAACGACCGCACGTTGGGCGCACATCTCAGAATGGGCGTTTACTGGCCTCGAGGTTATAAAACGTTTTTCATGCTCAACTCAGCTGAGCATGAAATTTTCTCTGCTAATAAATATGAAAATGCCAACAATAGTTAGCATTTCATATTTATTAGCATAGAAATGTTCATGCTCAGCTATGTTTAGCAAGAAAGAATTTGCAATTGTTAGTAATTTGAGATTTATTAGCAAGACAAATTTTATGCTCAGTTGAGTTGAGCATGAAAAAAGTTTTATAACCACGGGGCCAGATGTTGCTGCTCAAACGTAACTGTGCAGTTACAGACTTTAAAGCATGCACTCTGCTCATGTACAGCAACTTAATGGTGTTGTAAGGGGATCGGTCAATACATTACGAAAACAAATCTATTCAAATATACTGAAAATTTTACCATCAAAAAATGAAAATGTTCAGCTAAAAAATCCTATATTTTACATATTTCTACTCAAAACATAGATTGTGGGTACTCGTTAGAACCGCCTCGTCGAGGCGGTTCTAACGAGTACACACAATCTGTGTTTAGAGCAGAAATAAGAAAAATAATGTATACCCCTGTAAACCCCAGTTTTACTCTATAAAAGTGGGGTTTAAGGTGGTCAAAATTATATAGGCATGTTTTCGTGATGAATTAACGCGTCATTTTATTTCAGTGTGCCCTCCTGATTCTTGTTTAGAAAACCTACAATTATTTTGTGACAATTGTAAATTGTCTATATCAGAGCGGTTTTCAACAAGCTCATGCAAAAACTATTGTTGCAACTGATAATTCTGTGGAGTTCGTGCTCTCTCCATGGCCGTGACGTTCATCGTTTTCTGTTAAAATATATTATGCACACCCATTAACGTCTGAGTGATATCTTACTGATTAAGGTACATAATATTTATGTTATTTTCAGGTTTATACAAGTTGAGTTTATACTTCGACGGCAATTACGAATTACTCACATGATAGAAGTATACTCTGATTACCCTAGCATCCGTTTTTAGTGAATTATGCACAATATGATTATTTCTAGTGATAAGCAACACCAAAAACTATTCCATATTTCGTCCATGGTTTGATTTTAATACCTTAATACGCATCAAATCATTTACAGGAAGAATCGGTAATGTTTCTAAATTAGCGACTCACTTATTACACAAATTATTACCACAAAACTACATCACGAAAACATGCCTATATGATTTTGACCCCTTTAAACCCCACATTTACGAGTATATAGTAAAACAGGGGTTTACAGGGGTATACATTATTTTTCTTATTTCTGCTCAAAACATAGATGGTGGGTACTGGTTAGAACCACCTCGGCGAGGCGATTCTAAAGAATACCCACGATCTATGTTTTGAACAGAAATATGAAAAATATCAGAGTTTTGTATATAAAAAATCTTAGTTTTTGGAGGCGAAACTTTCCATATTTTTGAATAGGCGTGTTTTCGTAGTGATAAGTGAAGCTACCACAAGTAATGTCACAATCACGAAGCACAGCCCCTTCCCCCACCCCCCTCCACTCCCCAGCTCCAACAAGGCACCAAAAGAAAGGGAGATTAGGAACAAATAAGCACAGAAAATACGCTACATATAAAACCACAGGCGCACGAGAAAAGAAGAATTGCAACATAGGAACCACAATGGAACGGTCAGTAGGAAAACCACTAGGGGGCTTAAAACATTTTTAACCGCCCAAAACTTTACCCTTAGTTCTGATGCAACTCCATAACAATAAAAGCTCATTGCGGGAAAGCGTCGGCCGACGTCATGCCTTTGTTACATGTAATAAAGACTTGTGAGGTTTAAACATTTTAATAGCACCTTCAAGTAATGTCGGGGGGACAATAAAACCAGGAAGAAAGAAAAGTTGCACACAGCAGTTCTGTGTTCTGATAGTAATGTGGCCTGATAATAATAATAATAATAATAATAATAAAAATAAAAAAACTAGGTGAAAAAAAAAACAGAAGAAATTCACAAAATTTAACTGAAGGATTATATCCAAACGACATGCACACCTTGAGACCATGATATCAAAAGCACCATAAAAGTTTCAAAAACCTGGTATAAAACTTTAAGAGGAGTTAAACCCACATGCTACCCGCATTTTCATGTCTCACCTAAACCAACTAAGTCGAAAAAGTGGAAAACGTTGAAAAAAATAACGGCAGGACAACCCCAAAACCACATGCACATCTTCAGACCATGTGAAACAAGTATGTATAGTTTAAAATAATCGGTGGATACCTGCAGGAGTTGCGCCCACAAGGTATCTATTCCAATGCTAATCAGACCTGGAAAAAGTAAGTTGAAAAATGTGAAAAAATGTATAAAAAATAATAGGAGGATAACCCTAAACCACAGGCACATCTTCAGACCATGTAGAACAAGTATACATAGTTTCAAAATGATCGGTAGAAAACTCAAGGAGGAGTTGCACCCACAAGGTATCTATTCTTAAACTAATAGAACCTGGAAAGAACTGAGTCGCAAAAAGGAAAACAGTTGATAAAAATTTGAGGATAACCCCAAAACTACACGCACATCTTCAGATCATGTAGAACAAGTATGTAAAGTTTCCAAATGATCAATGGAAAACTCTAGTGCGCCCACAAGATATCTATTTTAACACTAATCGGACCTGGAAAAAAACTAAGTCAAAAGAGTAGAAAAACTTGATAAAAGTAATAGGAGGATAAGCCCAAAATTACACGAACGTCTTCAGACTATGTGGAAAAAAGTATGCATAGTTTCAACAGATCGGTGGAAAACTCTAGGATAGGTTGCGCCCACAAGGTATATATTCTAAATGTAATCGGACCTGGATAAACTTAAGTCGAAGAAGTGAAAAAAAATGATAAAAAGTTATTGGAGGATAAATCCGAAGCCGCATGTATATTTACAGACCATGACAAAAATCATGCAAAGTTTAAAAAAGATCAGTATAAAACTGTAAGAGGATTTGCACCCACGGCCTACACATCTCATTTTTTTCTCTACGGACGGACGAACCTATTTTAATAGTCCCCTACCACAGACATTGATAGTCGGTCACCGACCATCTGAAAAGATTGAGAAGGACATTACGAAAACACGCATATTTAACTTTTTGAAAATTTTACCACCAAAAAATGAAAATTTTCAGATAAAAATATTTGATATTTTTCATATTTCTGCACAAAACATAGATTGTGGGTACCCGTTAGAACCGCCTCGACGAGGCGGTTCTAACGGGTACCCACAATCTATGTTTTGTGCAGAAATATGAAAAATAATGTATACCCTGTAAACCCCAGTTTTACTATATAAAAGTGGGGTTTAAGGGGGTCAAAATTATATAGGCATGTTTTCGTGATGAAGCCGTCATTTAGTCTGAGGACTGACCCACTGTCATGCAATGAAAGAGGGAAGCAATTTTATCAACCATAATTGGGTTAACAATCAGGCAGTATGCCGCATTATATCTATGTTGTAATCTATCTTTTCATGGCGAGTGACAATTGTCTTTAAACTGTACCGGGAATCAGTCTTGCATCAAATCTTTCTTGACTAAGAAGCCATAAAATTCAGGTTCGGACGGACCTTTTGGCAGATGTTTTCAAAATAACGTGATATTTCCACATTCATTCAGAATGATGACAATCAAACTTAGAAAATGTTTTACGTCGTATATGAGAGCGTGCCCTTACTTGAGACATTTAGCAGTTAAAATTTCATTTTTATTTTTATTATCTACGAGGGGTGTTCAATAAGTTTGTAGAACTCGGGGTTTAACTCACAGATTGGAAGATGGTTTCAACATTATTTTTCAATATAATCCCCCTTTACTTCAATGCATTTGGCCCACGTTTCTTTTAAGCAGTCTATGCCTTTGAAATAAAAGTCGTCTATTTGGTCCTCAAACCAAGCCTCTGTAGCAGCCTTGAGCTCATCATCATCCCGAAATCTCGTTCCACGCAAGTGGGATTTCAAATTTCGAAACAGATAATAATCACTTGGGGCCAGGTCTGGACTGTATGGCGGGTGATTTAACTGCTCGAACTTGCACTCACGAATAGCCACTTGTGCAACTCTGGACTTGTGCACAGGGGCATTATCATGCAAAAGAAGGACACCAGCAGCTAGCTTTCCCCTTTGTTTTTCTTTAATAGCAACCCTTAATTGTTTAATGACATTGGCATAGTATTCTCCTGTAATTGAAATACCAGCAGGCTTGTAATCTATCAATATAATCCCTTTGGAGTCCCAAAACACCGTGGCCATTACCTTGCTGGCTGATGGTTGGGTACGAAATTTCTTAGGTGGGGGTGAGCCAGGACGCTTCCTTTGCATGAACTCTTTTTTAGTATCTGGGTCCCAGTGGTGAAGCCAAGTTTCATCTCCTGTTACAAGACGAGTGTGAAAGTCTTCTGGATTGGCAATGTACACTTCCAGAAGTTCTTGACTTGACTCCACCCTTTGATGACGATCTTGCATGTTCAGGTTTCTGGGTACCCACCTGGCAGATACTTTTGACATGCCTAAATGTTCATGGATTATAGTGTAAACACTTCCATTATAAATACCACATTCTGAAGCAAGTGCGGCATTTTGATTCGGCGATGATTTAGCACAAGTCTCTCAACACTGTCGATCATCTCCTGGCTGATGACATCAGCAGGGCGACCTGGCCTTGGGTCATCTTCTAAGGAGTCTCGCCCACGTTTAAATTCTGCTGACCACTTTGCCACTGTGGAATACTTTGGGCTACTATCACCATACACATCAGCCATGCGCCGATGGATTTCTTTGGCCTTTGCACCCTCCTTAGTGAGGAACTTTATAACTGCTCTGAACTCAATATTCTGACTTTCCATGTTTGCCTATGGGGATAGGTTTTCAAACAAAAAGTAAGAGCTAAAAAGTACGTGTTGATTAAACGGCTGTTATCATTCAACTGACAAAGGTTTACACTGCACAAAAATGCAAAAAAAGGAATCTTAAATTGTATAGAAAAATACCGAGTTCTACGAACTTATTGAACTCCCCTCGTAAGTCGCTCAATCGACAAGATGTTCTAGCAGAACGAATAAACTGAGAAATATATAAACCATTGCAGTAGCCCGCGGATCAACGCTATCCAAAACTGGAAATTTTACAGTATAAACATCAAATAGAAAGGAAGACAATGATCAGAGTCGTCCTGTTTGTCACATGGTTTTGTAGATCATGTCATTAGATATTGGTTATTTTAAATCCAGAAACGGTGCTTCTGAAATTAGCCAGAAATATCACAAGTGGCTTATATTGGCCCATTTTATCAAACGTGAGCCCTACTAGTAATAAATAGTTCTGGCACAACTTCCATTTTTTGACTATTTGTTCCTGCTTTAGCAATGTAAACTTGATAATGTTGAATTATATAGATGAGAGTAAACTTTGGCCTCCTATATTTTTCTTCAAGGGGCCCCTGACACATATTTCCTTTTATATTTGATGACAAGCTTGGATAAAGGTACAACACATGTAGAGATGTATCTGT
This sequence comes from Anodontia alba, assembly GCA_964016985.1. Taxonomy (NCBI): domain Eukaryota; kingdom Metazoa; phylum Mollusca; class Bivalvia; order Lucinida; family Lucinidae; genus Anodontia; species Anodontia alba. The sequence goes on along the minus strand of OZ024822.1, from coordinate 62,546,161 downwards.
TCAGAAGGACGGCAAATGGTCGTTAATGCACTTACTCTTTTTAGATTGTAAAACTACACTGACTATATATCATACCTTCAGTACAGACGATCCTCTTTATACCGACACTCGATATAACGACAATATTCGCTATAATGACAATTTCACTGTCACAGAAACCGTCGCTTAAAAGGTAACAATTAGTCACAAATCATGCAAGAATATTGAGGAACAAAGGATAAACAGTTGATAAATCGCCAAGGCGATGCTAACAAAACTCGGCGATTCTAACAAATATCCAAAAACATATGTTCTGTGTGGAAATAAGAACAAAACAATAGCTTTCTTACATATCATTTTTTCCAATGAAGGATTCTTTACAACAGCAAATTCATTATAATGGCAACATCTTTGGGAACAAATTCTGTCGTTGTAACGAGGGTTCCCTGTACTTACAATAAATACAGAACGTGCATCACATTGCACATATGATAACAAATTGCACATATGATAAAATATGGACTGATCAGGGTCAAAATCCCGACTCTGCCACGGATAACAGTTTAAAGAAAAGTAAAATCTAAATCCTTAAATTAATATTAACATTTTAAATTCGACTTGCTATCTCAAATGCTATAAAACTCAGGAAGCAATTATTTGACAGTTTTTTTTTGTTGTTTTTTTTTTTTTTTTTTTTTTTTTTTTTTGGTGTGACGTATTTCACCAGTACACAAGAAGCTAATTAATCAGACACGTGGGCGCAATTTCGTTCGAGATAAGGCGTCTCATGGTTTTATCTCAAACAGAAACATGTCTTATCCAATTAGCTCAGATTTAATACGTTTTCACTGCGTCATATGATAGTATAATTAAAACGAGGCTTCTGACTCCTAAACAAGGTACATGTACCTGATACTTAGTGTTAATGAGATACAGGAGTAGCCAAAGGGACTTGATATACCTACTTAATTCTCTACCATTATTACAAGACATCCAACTTCTTTTGAGTTCTTGTTTGCGTTCCTGCATACCAAGCCAGTTTAGAAAGATATATACTGTATTTACTCTAAAAGGAAGAATATGCTTTCACATCACGAAAACATACCAATATAATGTTGACACCCTTAAACCCTACTTTTATATAGTAAAACTGGGGTTTACAGGGGTATAAATTATTTTTATTTTTTTTCTGCTCAAAAACAGAAGGCGGTTCTAAAGAGTATCCACAATCTATGTTTTGAGCAGAAATATGAAAATATCAGATTTTTTTATCTGCGAATTGTCAATTTTTGGAGGTGAACTTTTCTATATATTTGAATGGGCGTGTTGTCGTTATGAAGGGGGAAATAATTAGCTCCCAACTGGAGAATATTCTTTCCTTTTAGATTAATTCCCAAGAGGAGCAAATTTTTCCTCTGGGATTAGACTTCAGGAAAGGTGTCTACCTTAACCATTCTCATGCTGAATAAACTAAGATACCTCGCCCATTTCTAATTTCCAGCCAATTAGTTTACTTGATCCGAGTTTTTGATAGAAGTTCAAATATTTAATGACAAACAGTGCAGATCTAGATAAGTTGGCTTCTTCAGAAGCCAAATGATCTGGATCTACACCGTTTGCTATGAAAGGCTATGTCGTGGTTAGCATGAGAAGAATTAACAAGTAAAGAGTTTGCTCTTAAGAGAAGCAGGTGCTTTCCTTTTAGAGCTGACATCGTTTTAGAAGGGATTTGCTTTGCATAATATCCAAACAGAAAGTCACAAAATTTGACTCCTTTGTGGCGGAAAATCCGCCATATGTGTTTCGACAGTTCCATTCCGGAGTTATAGAAAATCCCCGTTGCTATGATTTCTAAGGAGCGTATGCAGCTTCGCATATTACATTATTGCAGATATAAAAATAAAAACTACGATTTTTATTCTTTGTTGAGATTTTTGTTCTTAAAATCAACCTTGAAGATTTTTTCTATAAGAACAGTCGGCGTTAAGACTGGATCAGATTTGGACGCAGCGGGGCGCGGATGCCCGGCATGGGGTTGAGGCTTTGACGAAGTTGATGGTTAGCTCATGAAGTCTGATATTGCTTTTGTGGGGCTTGCACATATAGGGATGCCGTGCGGGGGCCCATACATATTAATTACCTGCTAGGTATGGCATAGAAAAAATATGATAATATGACAGCCCCTCAATTGCTCCGGGTTTTTGTGCCCCGCTGCGTTCCAGTCTGTTCGTCTTTATGCTGAATGTAATACATTCGGCTAAAACGAGATATTATAATGTTATTGTATGACTACAAACATACAACTCCCGAGGTTATCAACTATGGTAATGGAAAATGTCTTATACCGTATTCGACCTAATTACCGCACATACAAGTCGATGCAATTCAAATGAGTACCCACAACATATGCCTTTGTAAAGAAAGTCAGAAAAAATCGCATAGTCATCATTAAATAAGTCCTTTTCTGATCTTTTTTATAGTGTATCCTTAGTAGATAGATACATATTTGACCACAAATGAGTGTGTCCTGTAAGTTTGAAAAACCTAAGCGCACAGTGCTGTAATTAGGTCGAATACGGTAATTAGAGGTGTATACACCCAAATCGTTAGGTAATCAGCACATATAATGTCTCTTGTACACATGCTTTGACTATGATGTTGTGGCTGCTAGATACATAAATTTAGTGAAACTGTGCAAGTGCAAATAAGAATCGCTGGAGTATGATTCTATATTTAGCGCTCGCTCCTCCTTTCGGTGTACCAAAATATCAATGTTCTTTGGTCAGAGACCTTTGGAAATCTTATATCGCTTTTCTTTGCTTTCTTTCTTTGTTGCTATCGTCTACATACATTTCCCTCGATATTGTTTAAATGAATGTAAAAGTATGTTCTTATAATGTCAGAGGTTTAGGTAATAAAAATAAACGGGATCATATTTTTGCATGGCTTAAAGAAAAACTATATTCAATCTGCTTATTGCAAGAAACTAATTCTGATGACGAGACACACAACGTATGGGAAATGGAATGGGGAAATGACTCGTATTTTAGTGGAACCAAAACTAATAGTGAGGGTACAGCTATTTTAATAAATTCAAACTTCGCGTATACTATACAACAGTATAAAAAAATATTGGTTGGAAGAATACAAGCCATCGAACTAACAGTAAATGAAAAAGAATTCGTTATTTTACATATTTATGGTCATAACACAGATGATATTTTTGTTTTGAAATATTAAAAAAATATTTAAAAGAAAATGAACAGAAAACAATAATCGTAGGTGGAATTTCAATACAGTTGTATATATTGAATTAGATAAGAAAAATGAACGATCAGATACCCATAGACTTTGTAGAAAAAAAAATAATCGAAATGATTAATGAATTTAATCTTGTAGATATTTGGAGAAGCAAACACCTAGTATTGAAACAGTATACATGGCATTCTTCCAATAAACCCCCAATTTTCAGCAGATTAGTGATTGGTGTCGGATAATCTCATAAACTCGGTTTTATCATGCCAACATAAAACGAGTTATAAATCAGACCACAGCGTTGTAATATTAAACATAGACTTATCAAATATAAAAAGAGGTCCAGGATATTTCAAACTTAATAATAGTTTTTTTCTTGAAACTAAATATCAGGAGAACATTCAGAAAAACTTAACAGAAATATCTACTTATAATGTTAACGCCAATCCAAATACTTATGGGAAACAATTAAATATGGAAAATTAAGAAAAGAAAAGAAAATAACAAAAACGAAGTAAAACTTACTTGCCAGATAGACAATTTAGATAAATTGATAGCAATATAAATAGTAACGAAAGAAACAAGAACTGGATGCTAAAAAAAAGAGCTAAACATGTTAATAGAAAATAAAATAGATGGATACATTTTAATATCAAAAGCGCAAATGGTACAAGAAGGAGAAAATAATAGTATAGTAAGTATTTTGCAAATTTAGAAAAGAAAAGGGCAGAAAGTAAAGTTTTTAGCAGATTAAACATAAATGGGAAAATCATAACAAACCAGACGGAAACATTAAAAGAAGAAAAATCCTATTATGGAAAATTGTACAGAAAACAAGAACAAAAGAATTCATCATACAACTTTTTGACAATAATATAAATAAGTTAAATGAAACAGACCAAAATAAATGTGATCGTCAGTTAACAGAACAAGAATGCAGACTAGCATTAAAAGCAATGAAAAATCGAAAGCATCCTGGCTCGAAAGGAATAACTGCAGAATTCTATATAATATTTTGGAATGATATAATACAGTTCTACGTTGATTCATTAAGTTACTCTTATCAGTGCGGCAAACTTACAGAGCTGCGAAATCAAAGTATTATTTCTGTTATACCTAAGTCAGAAAAAGACATAACATTTTTAGAAAACCGGCGTCCGATAAGTTTATTAAATGTCGATTATAAAATAGCAACAAAAGCAATAGCACAATAGCAAACAGATTAAAACGTGTACAAAACATTATAAACAACTCAAAAACTGGATTTCTGAAAGGCAGATGTATAGGGGAAAATATACAAATCTTATTTGAATTACTTGATTATTTTGAAGAAAACGAAATTCAGACAGAAATTTTAACCAGTATGCTAAGCATTAAATATGGATGTGGAGCCTATAGATGTCCCATATTTTTTATGCTGATATATATTTTGTTATTTTCTAGAACGTGTGGACTATTAAGCCCACACATTATACCTGGAATGCAAAGTTCGTTTGATGTACTGCTAGAGACGTTGGGTGACTGCTTTTTATCACAATAACTGAAAAGTTAATCAGTAAGTATAAGGTAATCAGACCTTATTAGCTATTGTCAATTTTTTGGTTTGTTCTGTCTTCCCAAAGGTCTCATTTTTCCTTTTATTTGGACTAGTTGCCAGATCGCCACCAGATTTAACATCCCACACTTCGACAAGTCGATTTCCTGTTACTACCAACCTTATAACTACATAACAAATACTTCCCTGCTTACGTTGATAACTCTTGATTCTGCATTTAAACATATGAACATTATACACTATGATGCTTATAAATAGCGACTTTATAAATAAAAAAAAAGGTAAGAGAAAAGTCCAGGGAGTGCCACAATCACAAACCGCAGTCCTTCCCAGACTCCAAGAGGAAGAGGAAACAGACAAAACCAAACAAGCGCCAATCGAACAAACGTATGAAAAGCACCAAGAAAACCAATGAAAACAAACTTTTGGGGGGAAAAAGAAATTTTTAATCATACCGAGTACAATATCGGCGAAAGAATATAAATTCTCTAGTAAAACGCAACAAATATACAGCGTTGGGTAAAAAGTTTTTACCCAGTCGCGGTCCTACTAAACACCGAAAAGAACCTTTTCCACCGAAATGGGGGGTATTGAAAAGAACTTTATAAATATATTACAATTTGCATATGACTTTTGATACTGAAAGTATTATACACTGTGAGCGGGATACGGTTGCTTTAGTACATTAATGAAAAATATTGAATACATATGAAAGTACTGATATGAATAAAATCTATTCCAAATATTGTCTAAAAAGAAAAACAGAAGTATTTTTAGACACATGATATACCAATTTTGTTCCGATATAGTATTAAATTGATTTTTTGTTTCATTTTTAGGTCCTTGGGGGAACATGTGAATGTATGGAATAGGCAGCGTTTTATTGTTATCTTGTTATTATTATCTTGGCCATAAAATATGATAAAAGCCGGTTTCGTTACCTGCTATCCCCTTCATCACGAAAACATACCTATATAATTTTGACCCCCTTAAACCCCACTTTTATATAGTAAAACTGGGGTTTACAGGGGTATACATTATGTTTCTTATTTCTGCTCAAAATATAGATTTTGGGTACTCGTTAGAACCGCCTCGCCGAGGCGGTTCTAACGAGTACCCACAATCTATGTTTTGTGCAGAAATATGAAAAATATCTGAGGTTTTTTTTTATCTGAAAATGTTCAGTTTTTGGAGATAAAATTTTCAATATATTTGCATAGGCGTGTTTTCGTAATGATATACCAATTTTGTTCCGATGTAGTATTAAATTGACTTTTTGTTTCATTTTTAGGTCCTTGGGGGAACATGTGAATGTATGGAATAGGCAGCGTTTTATTGTTATCTTGTTATTATTATCTTGGCCATAAAATATGATAAAAGCCGGTTTCGTTACCTGCTATCCCTTATCTTCTTTCTTGGTCCTTTTTGGTGGATAAAGTTCTTTATATACAGTTTCTGTATGTATTTTTAAACATTTTTTTCTGTATTAAGCATATTCTAGAGGCCTATAGAATTCAAAGCAACCGCCCCCATCAACACTCTCAATGATTTGATTTTTACAGGAAAGTTGACCTTGTCGGTACGCCGGGCGTTAATTAAAATTAGAAACACATTTGAAAGCTAAGTATATATGCTAACAGTGAAATGTTAATGTTCATATTCCGTTCTATTTTAAATAGAATACTAGATACTTTCATAGGCAACTATTTCAAACTGTTTTCTGAAAAGGGTCTTATTTAAATTTAAACAATTGTCTCCCTTGTATTCAAATTATTTCTTTTAGAGTAAACACTTTTTAGAAGGAGATGTGTGCAAGCAAGCAAACAGGATTTACAAAAGTCGTGTTCTTTGTAGAAAAGGCCTAAAAATCTACAACATGTATCTTTTTTTTTTTTTTTTTTTTTTTTTTTTTTTTTAAGTTTAGGAATGATATCAGATACACTCAAGATGTCACAATATATGCTTAACGTCAAACAGTAAGATTGTTTACAAAAGAAAAACAATGATCTAGGACTGATATCATTAAAATGCTAGGATTTATGATTTCTTGTGTTTGATAGACAGAGAACAATCAACATTTTAATGGGGGAAATCTTGTGTCTATTATTAGCTGATGTTTTTAATACTCACATGAGGCAGGGTTCATACATAGTGTACTAAAAATAGGAAGGAAAAGGCTGGCTCTAAGTTTCAATTTTACAGATACATGATGTTCTCTATTTAAATAATAACCGTACATTTTCAGAACATGTAGATTCAATCCATCAGTTGGAACGTGAAATTTCATATACTACTGAGACCGATTTCTTTTCTCAATAACTGCGCTGCTTATTGAAACAGACAATTTAGGAAAGCTAAGTACAAATGAAGCTTAAGAAGGGAATAGTTGAATCACAAAACAGTTTTTATGCTAATGAATTTTACAGAGATATTATTTTACATGGAATATGTGCATAGCTGTCCTCAGTGTTCTTTTCAACTGCTAATCACTTCTGTTTTGTTTCATTGTCTATTTGATTATAATTATTGTTTATATTTTATTAAAATGCACTATATTTTGTTTATCCTGTGCGACAGTATGTATATTTCTGTGTGTATAAATGTATATAGTGAACCTTTTTATTGTTATAGACCCCTACCTTGTCACAGTTGTCAGTTGTCAGTAACAGCAACTATTCAGTTATTCAGTATAAACGACACATTTTAAGCTAAGTAACCTGTAGCTTACAATATCGAATTTGTCTTCCATACAAACTATGTCAATGGAAACACGATGTGTGTTACTAGTTAGGCAAGAGGTACTTACCCAGTTGACGTCTGAAACAATCTTATTAATGTCATGTCATGATGTTGTATCGACGTTTATACGACGTCTGTTTAAACGCTCTTTGCCCACTATGATACTTTTCTCAAGACACCAGACCTCACCTTCAGTCATTTATGGTCCATGAGTTTACTTGCCGACTTTGCTAGACCAAAGATTCACTAGTTTGGATTTACGGCTGTTGGTACTTTCGCTTCTTTTTAGATATAGAAACTAAAATCAATATCGAGCAAAGCTTACATCTGCAATCTTTCCTCTTGTATTTTGTTCTGCTTTACTTATAATCCTCTGTGACTAATTAAACCTCAGACATTTCACATATTGTCGTTTCCATTTAAATTAGCTGAACATTTTACTGCCAGTTTTTAATTCGCTTGATAATATTGTAATTAGAACTAATAGAACAATGTATCTACACACATCTGCGGATGTAGCTTTATACAACTATACGTACAAAACCAATTGCAGTAATTTAATTTAGATGGGGTACAAACATTTCTTTAAAGACTGCGTGTGCTACCAGCGAAGATTCAATGCAGGCTGACCAGGATCTTCGCTTTTGAAACCTGGCTACCCACAGAGTGACGTACGCCCAGTGAAGATTCAGATCTTTACTTGGCACATTTTGGACAGCCAAGAATGCAAAGTTTCTTCAAGCGGACAAAGACGACTCCTCTCAGTTTGCACGGATGCACAGGCTGATCTGAGTCTTTGTTGGGGCTGTGTCAGAAGGTACGTTTTCTCATACTGACCATATACATTCTATAAAGATAGATACAGTCGACTCTCGTTATCTCGATTTCCAAGGGACTCTCTGAAACACTTCGAGATATCCGTACTTCGACATATCAGATTTGCAGAATTTAGGAAAAAATGAATCGAACAGCAACATTTAACAAATGTATATGTAATTTGACTCCTGAAGTTAGAGATACATTGAGCAATTTCTCCTCTGTTCCACAATATTTTGTTACCTGTTGTTAGATTTTCATGTTTAAGCAGGGACCAGATTATCGCTTCGAGATAAATGATTATTCGAGATAGGCGAGTTCGAGATAACGAGAGTCAATTTTACTTTGGAACTAAATTAATTTATCTCGGGAATAATAAAATACATACACATGTGGATTACAAAAAAATACATGAATATAAAACAGGCAAACATATAAGATATACAGGCAAACGTGTTAGACAGCAGAACACACAACTGAATACTGCAACAATTCAATAATGATGAGTGAATAAATGGCTAATGATCTACGCCGACGGTCTAAACTTTTAATGGCAAATACAAGATCTATTTAGAATTTTTACATCTTTTTTCAAAACAATAATGGATATAAGTGCCAAGAAAATGTACTGATTTATTACAAGAAAATCAGAATGCCTTAAGTTTTATGCATTTGTTCTTTTTATGCTGAGAAGGATTCGTATCCTGGATGTAAACATGTGCAGATTGGTTGATGCATAGCGGTAACTAATACATAGTCTTTGGCTGTTTGCCTAAATGGTTAAACCTAAGTAGTCGGAAAGTATAGGAAAGTATTTTATTTTTGTGGATTCTATCGATGTGTAAACCCCGGCCGGCGAATCAATGATTAACTAAACAAAGCCCGAATTGTTTTATGGTAAGTTTATTAGCGATTCGCCGGCGTTTAACATCGATAAAATCCACAAAAATAATATTCAATTCTTATAATTATCTTTATTCATGTTTACATTGACAACGTGTTAAGTAAATTGCTTATTTCAAAAATCTGGGATAGAAAACATTTTCAAGATTCCTACTCAGTGGATGTATCGAAAATATAAGTGAAGATAACCAGGAAATGCTACAATCACGAAGCACAATCCTCCAGACTCCAAACTAAGGAGAGATGTGGAACGAATAAGGACACAACAAGCGCACATATGAAATCACAGACGCACAAAGAAGAACTGCAACAGAAAAATCTAGCTGTTTTGGATTTACTAGTTGAGCTGGAATTATTTCCTTACTATAAGAGGTAAAAAGGTAACAATACCACATATTGTGGCTATAGGGGCGAGTCGACTTAGAACCCATCATGGTTTGGGCTGCAGCAAATGGAAGGCGGGACTCAATCTTCTCCTTTAGCGACCCTCAGCCTTCTCCCAAAAAGTACTCATTGAGTATGAATTGTAAACCTGATGTATGGAATATCAACTGGGAAATATTGACATTTAAAAACATTTAAGAAAATGTTGTGTGTTAAGTGTGAAAAGTGAAGTATGCTTGCGTATATGTAGGCTTATAAGTATTGCATATTTGATGTTATATACATGTACAATTCGGTGAATATAAAACATACGGTTTTTATAATAGTATTCCGCAAAACGTGAAAGAAGTGCTGTAATGGTACAGTCACACGGCCACTTACGGTAGCTTCGGATGCTTACGGATAAAAAGCCGTAAGCATCCGCAAGGATCCGTATCATCCGTAAGCATCCGTATCCATCCGTAACCCAATCCGCAGGATCCGCAGACATACGCAGATCCGCAGCGGGAATTTTGAAAATCTCAAAATTTTGCTGCGGATGAAATATACGTAAGCATCCGCAGACTATACGCTATCCATACGTAAAATACGTAACTCATACGTAAGATACGTAAACTCATCCGCAGGATACGTAAGATACGTAACTGATCCGCACACTTTGATCCCCACCTCCCAGTCCAACCCCAAAAAGTTTTTTTTTTTTAATTTTTTTGATTATTTTACAATTTTAAGAGCCAACAAGCAAAGCTGAGAAAAGTTTAAATTTGTGGCACTCATTTAACTCCAAAAATCACCATTTTCAAATTGGCACTAAGTGGCACTAAAAAAAGTGGCACTAAAAAAGATAAATGGCACTAAAAAAGATAAAAGAAGAGATGTTTTTTTACCTCTACGCTGTTGTGGCTGCTCACTCACTGGAGGATTCTTCATGGTTTTTCTGCTACTTCTTCTGCCAGACATGATGCACACCAAAGTCCAAAAAGATGGAGTAGAAACTGGAACTAGCTCTCAGACTTGATGAAATGCGACTGAAGCAAGATCCGATCCGCGTGTATTTATATGCGGATGGTGCGGACGCCAGAGGAAGCCGACATGCGCAGACACGAGCGTAACTCATCCGTATCGTCCGTAAGTCATCCGTATCGTCCGTAAGTCATCCGTAAAATCCGTAAGTCATCCCTAAGTCGTCCGTGACATGTGTCAGCGGATTGGCAGCGGATGGGCTTATCCGCAGGTTTTACTCGTAACATCCGCAATTCATACGTAACATCCGTAACTAATCCGTATCGTCCGCAGAATATAGGTAACTTTTGCTCAAATTTGCGTAATTTGGGGTAAAAATTACACATTTTCATTATCCAAATATACGCAGGCATCCGCAGGTCCGTAACATGGCCGTGTGACTGTAGCATTATAAATGTGCTTGTTACGGAATTATGATTCTTCTTTCTACTGTTTACTGTGTGCCGCAAAGAAGTTAAACCATTTATGCCTAGAGCCTATGCATACAGACTATATTGCAATCGACATCAAACAGCACATATTTGGCAAGAATAAATCGTAAACTGAACCTCAAAGATAGGCAACACGTTCCGTAAAATTGATATGTAATATCATTTCCGCCTCCAATTGAAGAGGTAACATGCAATGTCTTAACTCAGTAAAACTGTGTCTTTTTGCGCGCATTGAGATTCTAGATCAGCCTTCAAATCCGACCTGTCTGATCAGGTTGTTTTGTGCAAGGAAATAAATCTTCAGTAAAAAATGGCTTAACTCTAGTCCTGCTGAACCCGGATATACCCGGCTTTTGCAAACAGTGTAGATCCAGATCAGTTGCCAACCGATCTGAATCTGCACTGTTTGTCATTAAGAATGTGAAATTGTATCAAGAGCCTGGACCTAATAATCTGATTGGCTGAAAATTTGAAGTGAATGTGGCATCTTAATTTATTCAGCATGGCAAGGGTTAATACACTAGGTAGATTTTCAGCCATTTTACAAGAGATACACTATTGTGATTTCCAGAATATCTCCCTGCACACCAAACATATAAGTGAAGATACCCAGGAAGTGCCTCAATCACTAAGCGCAGCCCTCTTGAGGCTCCAAAAAGAGAAATGAAGAACAAATAAGGACACCGCAAAGACAATTATCTCCGCTGAGAGTGTATCAGTTCCTCTTTAATGATTTTGTATACATAGAACAAAAATCCTTATCAGATGCACAAGTCGGTCCGGCCCGTCACTGTCCGCATCTGTCCCAAAGTACGTTTTTACATGGCGCGACTACTTCATATATTTTCACTGAGATAAAAGTATCTACATAGCTGGCTCTTGAGCCGCCAATTTGCAAATGGAGGAAATGTGCGCAGGAAGAATGAGCGAGCTTTTCCGCCGCGATTCCAACACAAACCGGTAGATTCTGAGACCATTTCCCAGTGATTAAGCCAATAGTTTTCTCTTTATTACCGGTGGTATGAAAAATGCTAGGTTTCTGTAGGCGGAGCAACCATTATACGGACCGACCGAGCCATGCAAAAACGTGTCTATTGGTATTTGCGGATAGTAAAGCCCCAGATGAGCCGTGGCATCTACGCATTCTGATCAAGGACTTCAGTGTCCGTTAACAGAATTACTAAATACTACCGAATTTTTTGGATTAAGAACAAAGGACTGGATGATTGCGCATGCGCAGGATGATGTAAATTTGCAATTCACACACGTTCGAAGGCACTTCTTCACGATATGCATTTTGTATACAGGAGATCAGTCTGTGATCCTCAGATATGTAATCAGGACATTCGAATTTCACAAGTTATATTTGTAGTGTCCATGTTTCCTCCAGATGAATGGAGAAGACTATGGCCTATACAAAAAGTATCTCATTTTGAGCATCGAACCCTGTTTTAGTTCTGGTAAAGGCTGTTTTGCGGATTCCTGTACCAAAATAAAGCTTGACGTAAAATTCATTCAGCCATTGTCCCACAAAAAGCGGATGTCTGATTCTGCGCTGATTTCTCGCTTTACGCAAATGCTTTCTTGTACTTTCTCCGATTAATGTGTGTGTTTAAATGTCATAGATATCTGTCTGGTGATATGGTTTCTAAGGGATGGGTTTTATGGATTACTGAAACAATTACAGACCATAATTTGAACGGTAAGATTAGAAACTGTACCTTACGACATAGGTGCCCAGAGGAGAAACAGATCAGTGAACTCATCCACAGAGTCTGATCAGTGACATTCTAAGCGCGCTGTAGGTAATCAAGTATCTACGACCTACAGGTGGACAGCGAAGACTCCGACCTGACTGCATGAATGCGCAGGTTTAACCGAGTGTCCCTGGACGCAAGACATCATGTATATTGTTTTGTATTTTTGAAAGCATGCCCACTATAAGGCAGGTAGCTGCATTTTTTACCGTATTTACCTTTATAGCCTTATTCACCGTTTTTGTGAACATAAATCTCAGCTTCTTGCGCAAAACGTATGCTGGTCTAAATAACAAACTTACAACATATAGACAAAAGAACAAGAAAGAATTTCCCTCTGTTTCTTCGAATTTTTCTGGCGACAGGCACAGAGTCGCTAAACTATTTTGAATGCATTTTCAACGTTATTACTATTCTCTGAGAGTTTTGAATTACGACACATAAGCATAACGATGATGACATCATAAATGAACAATGAACATATTCAATACATTGGAAATAATTAACTAGTTTAACCCTTGTCCTGCTGAACCTGGATATGTCCCGCCTTTGCAAACAGTGTAGATCCAGATCAGTTACCAACTGATCTGGATCTGCACTCTTTGACATTAAGTATGTGAAATTATATCAACAATCTGGATTAAGTAATCTGATTGGCTGAAAATTAGAAATGGCTGTGACATTTTAATTTATTCAGCAGGACAAGGGTTAAAATACAGAAACAAATACAGAAAGTAATTATTTTTAATGTAGCTACAGCACCTATAGTTTGTATAAATAATCGCTATGAATCTGCCTACAGCTGAAAGCGCAATATGTGAAAATGCCCTTACATGTATATCTTATGCAAAAGGAGAGAGCCATTACGAAAATATGCCATTTCAAATATACTGAAAATTTTACCACCGAAAATGAAAATTTTCAGATAAAAAAAATCTGATATTCTTCATATATCTGCTCAAAACATAGTGGGTACACGTTAGAACAGCTTCGGGAGGCAGTTTTAACGCGTACCCACATTCTATGTTTTTGAGCAGAAATAAGCAAAGTAATGTATATCCTTTAAACTCCAGTTGTACTTTATAAAAGAGGGGTTAAAGGGGGGTCTAAGTTATAAAGGCATGTTTTCGCGATGCAAGATCAGCCCGCGTACCTACGCAGTCTGATCAAGGCCGTCTCTACTCGTTGTTACAGTCCACAGTTCCAACTGTTTTAATAAGCGGGCCACATTGATCCGTAAGCAGTAATTTGTTTCGCGCATTGCGCTTTATGTTCCTGCCTAAACACACTTTGAAGACATGGATCGGAGTACTCTGAGTCTGCATAAAACACAAAGTCAAGACCTTTATTCATATACAGACTTCCAAAATTTTACATGATTCAACTAAAGTTTTTTGTAAAACAGCGACTGGAACATGTACAAATGACTTCCGTCATATATAAATGGACTTTTGTTATCAGCTACTTTATTGACTGTCCACATTCCTTTATTACTTTATATGGAGCCTCAGTGGGCAGCATTACGAAAACAAGCCTATTCAAATATATTGAAAATTTTACCACCAAAAAATGAAAATTTTCAGATAAAAATGCTGATATTTTTCATATTTCTGCTCAAAACATAGATTGTGCGGCGAGGCGGTTCTAACGAGTACCCACAATCTATGTTTTTGAGCAGAAATAAGAAAATAATGTATACCCCTGCAAACCCCAGTTTTACTATATAAAAGTGGGGTTCAAGGGGGTCAACATTATATAGGCATGTTCTCGTGATGGGGAGAACGAAAGTTTCTTCAGGGTCACATGATCAAGATGGCCGCCACATCCATATATGGTATATAACACTTTAAATATTCTTCTCTGGAACCACAGGGCCAATGGCCTTGGGCTTGATATGCTGCATTTAGAAAATAAGCCCATAAAATTAAAAAACAATTATAACCTTGGGTTGATCCTGACCTTTTCCTCGGATAGGTCAATTTTCTTTACATGACTCCTATAAGCAAAACTTTAAAAGTATTTTTGTCCGAAACTAGAAGGCCCCAGCCTTTAATGTTTCGTATATAGTTTTATCAAAATGGTTCAGTTATAGTACTGCGGTCAATCTGGCCCAATACCAGGAGTTACTTGTTTTACATAGCCTCATTAAAGGAAAAATTTTAAGACCTTGTCCGAAAACAAAAAGACCCAGATGTTTGATATTTAGTTTCAGCTCAAGGCCTTTACCAAGATTGTTCAAATTATTGCCCTAGGGTCAAAATGGCTCCGTCTCGGAGGGTACTTGTCTTACATAGATATGTGTGGGGAACCACTTTAAAAATCTTCTTGTATGAAACTAGAAGGCTTAGGCCTTTGATATTTGGTGCTGTTTTATCTAGTAGACGTTTACCAAGATTGTTTACAGTTTAGCCCTGGGATATAAAATGGTCCCGCCCTAGGTGTCATCTGTGTTACATAGACTAATATGGGTGAAACCAGAAGAGTTCATCTTCATTTGCCTTTGATATTTTGTATGTTTATCAAAGCCTTATTTTATGTGAATTTTCTGTTTCGCAAGGTTAAGGTAAATTCCATACCAAGTTACTGTAAGATCAGAGACGAACGGGTTTTCAAACTGTACTGGCTACCACACCATATGTTTCATTCTTTAAAAATGTTACCATAAGCTTGCTCAGAACATATAGGCTCGGATGAACTGCTGGACCATTTGTCTTCTGGGCCCAGTTGTTCAAAGCGTCGTTAGCTTAACGAGCTCGTTAAGGGTCATTTTGTTAACTGTTTTAGCGGATTCAATGCACAATATTCTGACATTTTTTGCTGAAAAAATGTGAGTAGCTTTTGCACTGCAAAAGCTACTCACATTTTTTCAGCAAACACTTTCAGCATATTTGCGTATAACTCGATGTAAATTTTAACGAATCGTTAACTAACGATGTCGTTAGCTTTGAACAACTAGGCCCTGGTGTTCCAATTCTGTTTGTACCGTCAGTTGTTTTGCAATTTTTGCGCTGTTGTGTTAATCGAACCCCTCAGAAATCACCCAAGACCCTTAACTACTTGGTAATTAGTCAAAAAATGCTGCCTGAATGGAAACAGTTTAGGCCTGATTTAACTGCTGAGCAGTTTGCACCGATCTACAGCTTATCTTGCTCAAGCATTTCTGCTCAGATATATAGAATAAACAAGGTACAGACACGAAACAGTAAAGGAATAGTAATCAATACAGTACAATACAAGAGAAATTAATACTTAAAGCAAAACTCTTTCTGCATATTAAAGCGCCCCATGCAGACAGGCCTCAATTTATATATGTCTTTTCTTGCATTAATAATGTTTGCAGAGAGAGAGAGATACAGGGCGACAGGGGAAGAAATCTGTTTTCTGAATTTTGTTATCAAAGGCACATGCAAATTAAAGTTTAATTCAATAACATGTACGTTTCTAAAATATCTTTGCAGGTCATTGATTTTGAATAGAGAAAAACTGACTATCATGAAAACAAATTGACACAACCACGTAAAGGGAATTCGCTTTACAACATAAAAGCCAGCAAGCACTGATAAGGTACAGTACAGCCAGCATTCAACGTTACCACTTGATCTATCGATAACCTGTGAGCGATCGGTAGCTAAGCGGTGACCGAACGGTACTTGAGCAGTGAGGAAACGCTGAGTGAACGGAATGATATTGATTGGGATGTAGCCTACCGCTCCATTTAAATCAATTGGCAGAGCTCAGGTTTAATCTAAATTGTGTTATACTTACTATAAGGACAGTCACTGTGTTATTATTAGTAGTAGTAATAGTAGTAGAAGTAGTAGTTGTTGTTGTACATGATGTAGTAGTAGGTGTATTAGGACTAGTAGTAGTATCGAAGGCACGAGACACACCAGAACACAAAAGGGAGAGATGGATTGTTAGGGCGGGGACAGATATGGCACTTGTGTATTGGAGGTACACCCATATTGAACCACTGAATATGTAGATTTTGAAAAAAAAGTTAAGAAAAAAGACCAGGGAGTGCCAAAATCACAAGCATATTTTTCTATTCGGTTTATCTTTTGATAAAAATAAAGTGTTTGGTTTTAGATACATATTTGTTGAAAATTAACGGAGTTGTAACAATAGTTCATATGTAAACAGTGATGCCTCAGATCAGCCTGCGCAAATCCCATATCAGACTGCAGTCTTATCTGGGCATTCTATTTTCGTCGAACTATGTACTACAAACAGACAAAGAGGGCCCTGGTCAGACCTCGTAGAATTGCAGGATAATTTGGTCATTCACTGACCGACTTTAGCAAAACATTGCACTCATAATATGATTTTCGTTCGTCAATCCATAGAACCCACTCTCAAGTTTTTTGCATGACACAAAATTCGATTCAAAAACCTGTTACCTCATTGTCTGACAGGTCGTCTCATAAAGCAAATCCTTTAATCCCATCAAATGTTCCGATGTTTGTAACGGATTTCATTCACGCCTGAAGATCATCAAAAAAGTGTGGTCATTTTTATTTACCACACGTCGCAAATAGATTTTTGATAAATAATTTTAAGGGTATTTAGATCATCTACCTTGATGTGGCGTAAAAGTTAGTCTGAAAGTGAGAAAATGCAAATGCACGCGAGAGAAAATTATAAGGCCGATTTTGTATCAGTCATGGGCTGTCAGGTCGTATCGGCTGCGACGGCCTTGTCATAGCCCGTCAGGCCATACCGTCTGCGGCGGCCTTGTATTGTTGTCATATCCGGTCAGGCCGTATCGGCTGCGACGGCCTTGTATTGTTGTAATGGCCGGTCAGGCTGCGACGGTCTTGTATTGTTGTTGTTCAAAATACAAAATCATTTACAAAAGCACCGCCCTAATCATAGTAAACTTTCCTGAGTGCAGCCTGATATAACTGTAAGACTGTTTTTCACAAAACATTGAAAATTCTGTCTTTTTCAATCGAAAAGCGATGGCGTCAAGTCATGTGGAGAGCGATGGCCCAGTTCACCCTGTGCACGAGCATATTCAACAAAAGACATTCCTAGTCTGATTGTAGTAATGACTAGATATTGCAAAATGTAGCAACGGAAGGAAAATATCCTAAAGAACGTATAAGAATGCGCAAGGTGATCAGAACTGGTCAGCTGATGCTTTAAGAACATTATCACCTGACGCATGTTTTATCGGCCGCGCAATGTTAAAATGGGTCTTCGGGCATATGCGGAGAACAAAGGCCCAGATCAATCTCCTCATTACGAAAACATCCCTATTCAAATTTATAGAAAATTTCACCTCCAAAAACTGAAAATTTTCAAATAAAAAAACTCTGATATTTTTCATATTTCTGCTCAAAACATAGATTGTGGGTACTCGTTAGAACCGCCTCGGCGAGGCGGTTCTAACGAGTACCCACAATCTATGTTTTGAGCAGAAATAAAAAAAATAATGTATACCCCTGTAAACCCCAGTTTTACTATATAAAAGTGGGGTTTATGGGTGTCAAAATTATATAGGCATGTTTTCGTGATATTCACTGTCCGCTAATAGAAGCATTAGATACTACAGTATGTATGAATGGAGGGCAAAGTCGGCGAGGCGGTTCTAACGAGTACCCACAATCTATGGTTTGAGCAGAAATAAAAAAAATAATGTATACCCCTGTAAACCCCAGTTTTACTATATAAAAGTGGGGTTTATGGGTGTCAAAATTATATAGGCATGTTTTCGTGATATTCACTGTCCGCTAATAGAAGCATTAGATACTACAGTATGTATGAATGGAGGGCAAAGTCGCGTATGGTATTTTGCACAGGCATAGGATGATCTAAATGCGCCTTTTGCACTTGTTCAACTGTACGCGTCACGTAAACATACCTATATAATTTTGACCCCCTTAAATCCCACTTTTATATAGTAAAAGTGGGGTTTACTGGGGTATACATTATTTTTCTTATTTCTGCTCAAAAGCATAGATTGTGATACTCGTTAGAACCGCCTCAGCGAGGCGGTTCTAACGAGTACCCACAACCTATGTTTTGTGCAGAAATATGAAAAATATCTGAGTTTTTTATCTGAAATTTTTCAGTTTTTGGAGATGAAATTTTCTATATATTTGAATAGGTGGGTTTTCGTAATGGGTTTTGCTTTACGCGCCCATATAATCTATGACAGACAAATTGGCAGGAACAGCAAAATTCATTACCTAAAACAGACCAGCCAATATTAAATGTACCTTTTTGTGTATGTGGAATGCGCAGATCGATGCCGGACCCAGGAGTGGTACGAAGGGTTGCTTGTCCCTCTCCTAGCAAAGCAGCCCGAGTACACCATCTGGTCAACAGAAACACATTTGTATTCTGCTACTCGCCATATTGATAAGACACACACAAAAACGGATTGATTTTAGAATACACCTAGATTTAAAATTTTGATGCCAGTGTGTGTTTCCCGAGGGTGTTTCACGCCTTTGACACCCGTTAAAACAAGTACTGATTAATTCTGACCCAGTCTATTAGTATACGTATTTATAAACCTGTTCTATATTTTAATCATGTTAATCATGTTATTACCAAATTTAGTTTGTTTGTTGTTTTTTTGTGTGTAAGAACAAATAAACAGGGTGGGTAGGAATGGGAACACTGCTAAAAGAAAGCAGTATTCGTACTAGCATGTGAATAAGAATGCCCTATAATATGCTAATAGAAAAGGCCCAGATTAGCCTGCCTGTCAGGTCCGATACCACAGAATACGGCGTTAGATTAGGATCTGCATCGTTTCCCACCAACCAGGCAGTTATTCAGACGCATCAACAGGTGGTAAAATTGACTTGCTAAAAGTTTAAGATAAATACGATAAGAAGTTACGGTGTCCGAAAACTTTGGATTATACCGTACGGAAGTTTTGACCAAGCTTAAAGCCTTTTCAGAGTACCACGATACATACGTAATAAAGAAAGTCACTGCTGAGGACGTTTGTCCTTGTTTATCGGGTGCCATTTCAAAACATTCTTTAACCAATTTAAGCCTAGCGTCCCACAGAAGGGACATTGGCAAACAGTGTAGACAGATCAGACGCCGCAGAACGTTCAGAAATTTCTACGAAACATGATAATGGTAGAAACCAACCAAATACCCCTTATATGTGAAATGAACCTGTCCAAATCCTTAAAGTAGAAGAGTCCGGTTAAATTCTGCATTCCTCAGCAGTATGCTCAAAGTGATTCTTATCATTGCTTACTGGACTCTAGCTTACCCTTTGCATAGGTATAGGGGTTGGTAGGTGTGTGTCTGTTTTAGATTACACAGGCCCAGTTTCAATCCAAGACAATTCTGATTGCTTTTATTTGAATTTTACAGATTCTTAGGTCCAATGCAAACAGTGGAGACCCAGATCAGACGCCGCGTTCTTGGTTTGATCTATTGTAAAATATTTACCTAGGTCCTTTAATACATTATGCAACATAAAAATGATATTTTGTTGGGTATTTGAGTCTTGATTTTCAGTTTCAATTTACAAGATCATGCGGCGTACCATACGCAAAAATAACACTACAATATCCTATTTTTGCAGAAGATGACATTGATAATGAAGCGCTTCAGCCATGAATACCTCAGCTGATTCAGGAGTTTTCTTTCCAAGTCACATGTGAGGAATATAAGCTCTGTTTTCCAGTATGTTTTGAAGCAAAACACATTCTCTGAAAGCTGCAAACGTAGAAGTAAAAACTGAAGGTCTTGCGCTGCATAGTTATATTTGGCAAAGCCGGAAAGTATCACCAGATCAACTAAGGATATTCCATGTGCATGATCATGCATGATCATGATTTCTATTTCGCAGGTACTATAATTAACCCATTTATGCCGCGTGGACTCTTCTGTCTCACCTCTTGGACAGGTCAATTTCTTATATAGGGGTGTCTGGTTAGTTTTTCTTATTACCATATTTTGAAGGAATGTCTTAATTTGATACAAAGAGTGTAGACCCTGATCAGACGCCGCATTCTGCGGCGCCTGATATGGGTCTACACGGTTTGCCAACTTCCGTTTTATGGAACGCTAGGCATAAATGGGTTAAAGCTGAACTCAGTTTTAATGGTATGTATGGATACAGCATGCTTTGTCCAACTAAACAATTTAATGTAACATTATTGTAAATTATACTTCTTGCAGAGTGAGAACTAAACTAGAAAGTCAAGAACGTAATGTCAACAGGAAGTATTAAATATGGTGATACCAGTTTTTAAGGAAAGAATTTGATAAAAAAAAGACAGCACATTATTTCCTTTAAGAGTACACCCATTTTTGTTGTGTTTTGAACCTTCAGGGTGTATCCATTTTCCATAGAACCTATTTGCATCTAGATATGGTTCTAGTTTTCTACTACGTTGTAATTAAAGTGCATTTCTACGCATTAAATAGCGACTGACTACGATTTGTTTGGAATGACTCAGTTTTGTAGTAACTTTTTGTGCGTAGTTGTGGGTTAGATAACTGAAACACAAGCGTTCGTATCCCAGCGGGATCAAGTAATCAAGATTCTAAATCGTGCGTTTTATTGTTTTGATTATATCTGTGTATTTTCCTGTAAATGTCTCTGAAGAATTGTCAACAGACTAAGGTGAGATATCTGTCATTTCATTATTTGTTTTTTATTGTTTTCAAACATTTTGTTGTTTGATGCACGAGATTACATATCTTGGATTACTGTATCTACTCTTAATATCAGACACCTTAACTTCATATACCGTGCTTATCCTAAACTTTGATTAAGTCTATTTCCTCCATATTTATGTGTTGTGTTTAAAATGTTTATTGTTAAAAGTATTGAATGAGTGACAAATAGGAGACCCTGATCAGACGCCACATTCTGTGGTGTCTGATCTAGGTTTACCCTATTTGCTTAGGCCTATCTATCCGAATACTTAAGACAAGTATGGTAATTGTATACAAATGACGTATTGAAACTTTTATTTTAATTTTGAATCATTGTAGATGTGCCGCTTTTCAATTGACTGCATACACTTTCAGGGGAAGTAACTCTTCCAAATTGTTATTGTCTCGCTTCTGAAAAGGGTCTACTCTAAAAGGTAAGAGTTTGCTCCCCGTGGGATAAGATCCATTTTAGGAAGGGGCTTGGTGAACAGGAAAGGAGTCATAAAAATTGCCTCCCTTGTAAAACATGTCAGAAAATCTATCAAGTGTATCTAGTCCCCATTACGAAAACACGCCTATTCAAATATATTGAAAACTTTACAACCAAAAAAGGAAAATTTTCAGATTAAAAATCTGATATTTTTTTCATTTTTCTGCACAAAACATAGATTGTAGGTACTCGTTAGAACCGCCTCGATGAGGCGGTTCTAACGAGTACCCACAATCTATGTTTTTTAGCTAAATAAGAAAAATAATGTTTACCCCTGTAAACCCCAGTTTTACTATATAAAAGTGGGGTTTAAGGGGGTCAAAATTATATAGGCGTGTTTTCGTGATGCCTGCATAGGCATAGCAGTCATTACGCACATTACACATTTGCCTAACATGCGTAACAAAAATATTTATAATAAAGTGACATCAACGTAAACATTTGCTTCTTTACTACAGGGGCTGCTCTTAAACGAAAAAGATTTGCTCTCTAAATAATTTCCTTTAAGTGTAACCCCTATTTTGGAAGCGATTCTAAGCATAGTTTTCAAGATTTTTTCTGGGTGCGCGTAAAAATGATTCCGTTCTAGCTTTGCCTCTGGTCTGGGTATATGTGAACAGCACATCACTGCAGCTTGTCTAGAACCTTCGCTTTTAAGTTACAGAGACACTGGCTTCCAAAGACCGGAGGTTGACCTTAGCTTTGTCGGCACACATATTACATTGCGACTTAATTTTCTGAAGGGGTGTGGGTACACTTGTATCTATTGCGCCATTTTAAACAAGGAATATAACTTTTGTGACTTCCGGTTTGGCTTTTCTGCACCAAGCCTTTTCTGAAAACGATTCTACTCTAAAAGGTCCCTTTCAGAGCAGACCCCTTTTCAGAAGGAGAACAATTTGAAATAGTAACCTTCTTAAAGTGTATCAATTCCTCTTAAATCATCATTTATTTTTGCAGTCGTGTACATGTTTCTAAACTATAGCTTTGAGATAAAATCTCTGAAAAGCCAAGTATTAAAGAACTTCATTCGCTTCGTTTCCGAAATACTGTATAAGAGAAATTTCCGTATATTCGATATCTTTTTCACGATATGCCGGATATTTAAATTTGTCTCCTGATATTCGATAAAGTTTTTCGCTTTGATACATAAAACTGTTGGAGATCAGTGTTCACGTTCGATTACCTGTATTCTTGTTTTAATTGGCAACCTCCGCTGATAAACATAACGTTACAAAGGCAAATAGGGATACGAATCGGAAGCCATTATAAAACTTCTCACATATCTTCCTCTAACGCCAGTCTAACGAAACTGTCACGTACACAGTAGTAGTAAAATACGTTGTAACAACCTTTTTCTGATGGTTAATTTTTTTTATCGAAAACACTGCAGCATGACCTATATGAATATTCGTGGACAATTATGTTGTATGAAATAAACCACCGCGCATGGATTTCATAGATTTTGCGATAGATAGATAGCTATGTTTTTATTTTGCTCAAATAACTTTTGTCTAAGAGTGGCGCCAATTGAATACAAACTCATACTTTGGTTCTTTTACCGACGGGACTTGACGAACGAACGGTAACGTTTAGATATCAAGATTAATTTGAACGAAGAAACTAATTCATAGAACAGAAAATAAAGTAATTTCTTTCTTTATGTATCATCAATATCCGTTTTCCTTGAAACAATTTATTTCAGTGTTAGACAAAAGCAAACGTGCAGACCCGCGTCGTTTGCATAAATGTGCGCTCAGCGAAGCCACAGATCAGCCTGGGCAGCCAAGGACACAAAGCGTCTTCAGGCGGACGGCAAAGACCCTGATCATTCTGTACGAATGCGCAGGCTGATCGAGTCTTCGCTGGGTGCACATGCAATCTTGTAGGAAATGCTGTGCCCCGGTTCGAATGATAGTTTCTAAATGTCAAGATAATACTGTATTGTTGGAGAGGATTTCCGCTTTAAAAGTATTCCAAACCCTAATGGCTTATCAATGACGCCAGGAATATATACATAAGAGGAAATGATAAATTTGCAGGGCAGAAAACTCTCTCAAAATTGTTTTTACCTCCTTCTGAAAATGTGTCTACTCTAAAAGGAAAGAATTTGCTCCCAACGGAAAGAATTTGCTCCCGTTGGGAGCAAATTCTTTCGTTGATAGCAAATTCTTTCCTTTAAGAGTAGATACAATTTTAGAAGGACCGTGGTAGGAAGGAAAGGAAGTAGATAGTCACACATGTTTTTCCGCTAGAACAAAAGGGTGGAAAATCTACTATAGGCTAATTCAGATTCGTAATCCGCATAAACTATGTGCTACGTATATGTGTACCTAAACAATGTTTACTCTGTTCGTTCCTGCATTTCTCTATCGTTCCAGCAATGTGTAAAGAGACTCGTCAGAGACCAGCATGTGTTTGCGTGCAGGACTGGGCAGAATATATAGTAGCTGCAGCAAACCCATGTGCTTTTATATCTTCGATGAACTCTGATATACTGTGTTAACCTTAGAATATTGGAGCATCTTAAGTTCTTAATAATTTTGTCCTAAAACTTGAAGCAGTCTTTAAATTGCTGGATGAGTGGCAAACAGTGAAGACCTTCATCAGATGCCGCGCCACACTGCGTCTGATATGGATGTGCACTTCTTCCTTAGGTCTGTCTGTCACAGTATTTAGGGTAAAGACTGTATTGAAAGTGTTTGTACAAATATGACCGTTTGGGTCTGGATATCGCTAAGGTATTATGTCGCTTCCTTGTCATTGGTATTTGGGTTAATCTACGAGGCCACCAGACAAAGTGGTTGTTTATCTATGTACATTTTGTAAAATTAAAATAGGATATTTCAGTATTACATTCTCTTTAGTTTTGCTTGACTGAACTATCGAAATAAGAATGATTTTTTGTCGGCGGACTATTCATATGAGAACTTCCGACCAGCCGTTTTACTTTGTCTTGCCGGAAGCTTGTTGTCAGTGTGGGAACCTAAATTTAGTTACTGTACTGCCTCCGGGAAACTCATAAACTAACATCATAAATGACCAGAAAGTAAATGTCGACTGACTAATAATACTAAAATGGCTCTTGCAAATGGATTTCTTATTTTAAATGTACTCTTCATCCATGCAGAAAACCATGTTGTGACCAGGTATGTCAAGGTGATCCGCGCTTTTAGAAAATGTGTCTTCGAGGCATATATAGTTTGATCTACATTTTGGTTATACTTGTCTATCCGAATATTTAGAATACTGGGCCCAGTTGTTCAAAACTTAACAAAGTTGTAAGCTAACGACGTTAAACTTTCTATATTGAAATATGGCAAATACATTGATAGTTTTTGCTGAAAAAATGTGAGTGTTGCAAACGCTATTCACTTTTTAGCAGCAAAAATGTCAATGTATTTGAAAATACCTTAGCTACAACAGTTAACGAGCTTGTCATGAAAGAGCTTGTTAAGCTAACAATGCTTTTAACAACTGGGCCCTGTACATTATCCTTGTGTGGTCAATGTATTTTGTATAAAGCGGTTTCAATGATCGATTTGTGCAAAAACATGTTTCTAAAATCATTTTAGTGTTTGAAACGTTGGCAGCCCTGTATGTTACAAAATTTGTAAAACAAAATAAAATTTGTATTTATTATACAGTGGACTCTCGTTATCTCGAACTCGCTTGTCTCGAATAACCGTTTATCTCGAAGGAAAAATCTGGTCCGTGTTTTAATATGGAAACTTAACAACAGGTAATAAAATATAATGGAAAGGAAAAGAAATTGCTCCTAAGGAACAATTTCACCTCTTTTCCACAATATTTTCAATATATCTCTAATTTTAAGAGTCAAATTACATATTCATTTTTGAAATGTGGTTTTTCGGTTTATTTATTTATTTTTTTTTTTTTTTTTTTTTTTATTTATTTTTTTTTTTTTTTTTATTTATTTTTTTTTTTTGCAAATCTGATATGTCGAGGTACGGATATCTCGAAGTCTTTAAGAGAGTCCCTTGGACTTCGAGGTAACGAGAGTCGACTGTATTCCTGAAAATAAGGAAAATTTCGACTAATGTCTCATTCTAAATGTATAGTATAAATTTTCTTAAGCGGGGCGAATGTCAAAAGTTAAAGTCTTAGGTTAACACTTGAATGTAAACTGTATACCTCAAAGGCATAGCTCTAGTTATGCCATTCTTTTAAACAAAAAACAAAACATTGATGTCTTCCTGATTTCTCACACAAACATACGCTGTTTGGAGAAATCGGACTAAATATTTGAGCCAGCGCACGACACAACCTACAATTAAACTTGCGCGATCAGAGCAGACAGAGATTAGCCTAAGCCTCCGCGCAGTCTGATCTGAGTCTGCGCTGATCACTTGCGCCTCTTACAGTCCTTTATCTTACGTCACCGGGGCGCCCAACTGATATTGGCTTACAGCTGGGCAAGGCCTGCTATCCTTGTAGCAGGTAAGGGTAGAGGGGGATGTTTTTATTTCTTCTGTTTCTTCACTTTCATTCCTGTTCCTCTTTCTTCCCTGTCCCTCTCTTTCATCTCCTCTACTATCTCTTCTATCTTTTTTCTCCCTTTCTCTGGGAGACGACACAAAATGACCCACAAGGGTTGACGTGTCGTTAAACCCCAACTCAATCAAAAACCTCCTGGCTATCCAAAGAGAGATAAACATGTATCCTTACCATTCTGGGTGAATGTACAGGCTAATCTGAGTCTTTGCTTCTCACATATGCCTTATTGTAGGTTTTATCGTGCGCTGGCTTATTTTTATTTGTCTTGATAACACCTCTTATCTGGAGCTATGTAGGCCGTGCAATTCGGTCAGAACATTCTTAACCCTTAAACTGCCAGTCACAACAATTGTCGTCTGCTTTGTCATCTGCTTGTTATTTTAAAAGTCATTTTTGCAAACAGTGTGGACCCAGATCAGACTGCTCCTCTAGGAGCAGTCTGATATGGGTCCACACTGTTGTGCCTGTATGCAAAAATAGATTTAAAAAGTTTGCAAGAATATTCAGCAGACGACATAAACAGACGACATTTTCAGATGCAGGTTTTCTTGGCGTTTAAAGGGTTAACGTTTGGCATTTTGTAACATACTGATAAGTATTATAACCAATTATTTCATCCTCATAAAATGCTTGGAAATTTCTTAATATAACAGTACTCAGTGATTTCATCCTCATCTTGTACTTATTTGTGTCAGTCTAAAATTGCTCTAATTCATTACATTTTATTGATGAACAGTGTCTCTAAAAGCATTTTACAGAATAAATTCCTTGGCTTCATAGCTTTTTCTGACACTTTAATTCTTCTTAAAATTGCTTTACAATTAAAGTAATCGTATAAAAAGTATAATTCAATCTAATGCTTGACGTACGAAGATATTATTTTATAAAGTGGATATAGAGATATTAGTCGATAGGTAAAGTTCGCCTGTCCGAGACTTTTCGTTGTAAACGCATGTGAAAAGACGTCTTTGTTATAAATGGGCGCCGGCTGACAAAAAGGCCCTTAGGGAATATATAGATGGCGACGCCCCAGGCCAGTCTGCGCAGCCACACGTCGGGTCAGAATATTCGGTACATGTATAGACATGACCTAATTGGGTTGACCGGGCCGTAAAACCTCAACACAAAGAAATCAACAAGGTCATTATATTGTGTTGGCGAACAGCGAAGATCCTGACTAGACTGCGCCGATGAGTAAGCTGGTCATGATTTTTGCTGTTCGGATGTTTTCTAAGGACCCTTTTCTCAGCCGCCGGCCCATGAATATGATTTGTTACTTGACAAAAATACCTTATGTAATATAAGAATTCAAATCAGGGCCTTTGCTGTTCGTCAATGTTTTCTGCAGCGTCCACTAGTTCTTTTAACGGACAAGGAAAACCCTGAAGCTATCATTCTGTGCGACTGCTAAGGCTACATTATCATCATGAAAACACGCCTATATTTTGACCCCCTTAAACCCCACTTTTATATAGTAAAACTAGGGTTTACAGGGGTATACATTATTTTTTTTATTTCTGCTCAAAAACATAGATTATGGGTACTCGTTAGAACCGCCTCACCGAGGCAGTTCTAACGAGTACCCACAATCTATGTTTTGAGCAGAAATATGAAAAAATATCAGAATTTTTATCTGAAAATTTGTCATTTTTTGGTGGTAAAATTTTCAGTGTATTTGAATAGGCATGTTTTCGTAATGTGTTAACAAGTATATGTAATGTGTAACTCCAGGTTCCCTATAAATAAAATACGATCCAGCGCGCGACAAAACCTACAATAGGACTTGTGCGACCAGCGAAGACCCAGATCAGCTTGCGCTTCCGCGCAGTCTGATCAGTTTTTGCATATCGCATGTGCCTTCTACAGCATCCAACTTTCGAAAGAGGGATGAACAAGAATCCTTGCTATACTAGGTAGCTGTACATGCTGATCTGAATCTTAACTGGTTACACAGGTATTATTGTAGATTTTGTCGTGCGCTGGCTCATATTATGAAGACGGTGTATGCAAGAGTTAACATTGTTAAGTGGATTTGCAGAATTTTGCAGGTTTAAACAAATTACGGACTGAACAAATTATGTGTCTAAACCGCGGCAGAAGTAAGGGCGAGGATTGTGGCCACGTACAATCGATTTAAGCCCCCCAGTGAAATACTTTTCACTGACTGTTCCAAGGCGGTTCTTCTGTCATGGTTTATTTTTGTTATAGTTCGTCTTTGAACGTGTATGTCGCTTAAATCTTTTTGTTTTGGATAGCCATTTGGCCACTTTGTGTCCGTTTGGCTTTCTGCTAGTGATGTTTCCATTAGGGTCCACTTATTTCGTGTTTGTGTTTCTTTCAGTTTGATGTCTCTGATGGGAGGTGTGGGATAATTGTATCGAGTCCTGATCATTGCCTTCCTTTTTATTTTTAAACCAGCTTATTTATTTTTATCTTCTAACAATCATTTTTAGTACATATGTTTGTCTTAACGTGCTTTATAATCTAACTATTCATCCTTTCCCGTAGAATCGTGAGTCGTAGATAGAAAAATCCATCCCGAGGATATCTATCTCGCATCACGATGCAAGACAGTGATCACGAGGGACGCATTTGTCTATCACCCACTAGTTTCTTTTTCTTGCACACCTGAATATAGATATTTAATAATGCGGTCACTTCCATTGCTGACGTCCGCTACATTGTGATGACGTTACGGTGGCGTTTAATGACGTCATTACGTTCAATGACGTAAACCTTAACGATAGCATACGTGACGTCTATTACAACAAGTGCATATAAAACACGTGAGAATTCTCCATTTTTATCTTACCCTGTGTAGGATAACCTGGGAAGAATAAGAATTTCTGTACTAGGGTTAAATTCAGGATGTGCAAGAAACGGCGAATGTTATAGCTACACAGCTCTAGATAAGAGGGCTATTAAAACTATTTTTTTTTGTTTCTGATTTCTTCTAAAACATATATTGTTGGTTCTCGTTTTAACGCCTTTGTGATGTGCTTCTAATTAGTAACACATTGTATATTTCAGTAGGTAAATTTGAAGACCATTTGAAGACAGTTGTATCGATTTAAGCCCTAGTAGTCCCAGAGCTCTTGGTAGGTTTGAAGATGTAGTCTGATTAAAAAAGGGTATTCTGAATTTAAAAATTGAAAAAAAAAAATAATCGGTTGGTGCATCATTAAGTCATACAATACAACGAACTATACATTATGAGCGCAAAATTTCCAATAGCGTCTAAATAGGATACCCTTATATATTTTGTATCTTTTTATACCCAATGCATGTACTGAAATGCTCACTTTGGCACCAAACAATAACACAAATAAATAATGAATAAAAATAAAATAACAATTTGCAGATTTATTTGCCCTATTGAGAAAATAATTAAATTCAAAATGAAATTTCTTCAAAGAACAAAACAACAAAAAAAAAAGAAAAAAAAAAAAAAAAAAAAAAAAAAAAAAAGAAAAAAAGAAAAAACACGAAAACGTATGATATTTTTCATCAATCTACTGATTATGTCATTCGTCGCAAATATGACGGCCACAGGCATGAGTAATTTCATTAAACTAATTTGAATAACATTTTCCTTAAATTTACGGTTAGAAACATCCTTTAAAATGAACAGATTTCTGTTTGTTGGCAATTTTTATGGATAATGCTTGGTTGGTCGCTGCCACTACAAATAAACTTGAACCTTGAACAAGAAATGTGTGTGTGTGTGTGTGTGTGTGTGTGTGTGTGTGTGTGTGTGAGAGAGAGAGAGAGAGAGAGAGAGAGAGAGGGCTGGCTGGTATAATAAGATAAAAATGATAATTTTAAGCTTTTGTGACTCTTTCTAAGAGTTTTTTTTGTGTCTCCAGGAACGTAAAATGTCACATCAGCATATACCGCCACTATTTTCCTTTTAGATGCGATCAAGTTGCATATAAGACAGGGCTACCAAGTCTCCCAATAACCAAAGCCCAGCTATTTAGTGTGAATATCTCCTGAAACCTGTTCATTGGTTTAGAAGGTAACAGTAGAATGCCGTGAAGGTAGCTATCTGCAATAAATTGTTTTCAGAAGAAACATTAATCTGTCATTCATGGCTATTATATACTTTTGGGCCCCTATCAGTATATAGCATACATGCACTAAAAGGTACCTTTTGCCCTTTTTCAATACATACTTTGATCAGCCTGTGTATGCAGATTGATACATGTAATTCAGTTTGGAGACAGTAATATCACCTTGAAAGAATCACAATTCTTTTGATGGTCACAGTTTGGTGATACATGGCAGAAAAGTCCCTTTTCATGCAAACCAACCCCTTTTCACTAGCACGATCTTTGTCCATCTGGCAGATATTCTGTTTGTGCTTAACTAAAGAGGTTGTCTTATGTGTTTATGATTTAGTCACTTTTGATGTTTTTTTATGTTCTCATATAAGCTTCTTAAAGCAGTTGTAAGAATCCTAAAATCTGTAATCTTTTTAGAATATGAACAAACATCGCTTTTCACCAGATACATTTGGGTCCAGTTGTTCAAAATTAACGACGTTAGTTAACGCATCGTTAAAACTTTGATCATTAAATATTGCATATACGCTATAATCTTTGCTGAAAAATGAGAGTAGCTTTTGCATTTGCAAAAGTTAATCACATTTTTCAGCACAAATACCTGAGTGTGAATGAGATATTGTGCTTACTAGAACAGTTCAAATTTTGACCACTAATGAGCTCGTTAAGCTAACGGAGCCTACTTTCGTGCTTAATTTTCTGCACAACTTTTTGATATCAGCAATCTTGTGCATTTTGCTTTTATCATGCTCGACATCCATCCAGACAACACTTCAGAGTTTGCCGTGTGTAAAATAATCAGACTGCCAGTACCTACGCAACGTATTACAATATTTTGAAGCAAGATTTGTGCACACGCACTCCCTATATGCTCAAGAATACGAGTGCCTGCTTCTTCATGCCGACATGACATGTAAGCTGTCGATCGACTACTTTGTATAGATAGCACACTTTATCTCCTTTGACAGAGCCGCGATCTTCTCGAATTATGTCCTTTAATTTAAATGACGGATGCTTATTTTTGTCACATACAAAATCAACACGATCTGCAAGCCTGGCAAGACAAAACAAAGTCCGCTTCGCAGATATCGAGTTTCTGAAAAGTTTACTTCTCTACACAGAAATTATTGAAAGGTTTTTGTTTGTCTGTATGGATGTCAGTAATGATAAAACAAACTTCGCAAGTATATTGATGTCAAAAATATGTGTGGAAAACTCAGCAGAAGACTGTGCTCTGCTTTACTTCACTGGATGTGCCTATACAGACTACACAGCTGCCTTTCTAAATAAAGGGGAAAAAACGACCAAAGGATATTGTTGAGAAGTTGGGTCCGTTTCTGCAGGCATTTGATCAGCTTCTGTTGACGAAAGAGAGACTAGTAATAGGTGCTGTAAAATCGTTGATATCAGTATATAGGGTAAAGTAAATAAGTGAACTCAGGATCCGATACAGTCAGATCAACATCAAACCCCCAACCCACAGGGAAAGACAGACAAAACCAATTAAGCAGCCACAATAAGAACAGATGGCAAGCAGAGTTGGCAACTCTTTCCCAAAAAGGTGGAAACTCTGTTACCCAAACTTATCTAAATATATCTAAACCTTACGTCAGTGTTTAAAAAAACAACTTTAGAAAGTTAAACGCTACAAAACAATTAACAAAACGTACCAAGTATTACCTTGGAACGATCGGGAATGAATTACTAGGAAACGTAAGCTAGCTTTACGGAATCCAAACCTTCGCCCTCAGCTTAAGTCTACCATTGTGAAGGACGACGATGGTCGCTACGCTACGTTTAGACATATGTATGCTCCTAAAGGTGATGAACAACCGCTGGCAAAGATAAAATGAACAGATGCAAGCTTTCCACTGCCATTTTAATCAGTGTTCATTCAGAAAATTATGCAGACAAATTATGTTGTATCTATATTTCCTACACACAGGAAATGAATCACATTGAATATGGCTCCATTTTGAGAGGTAAACTGTTTGACCTTGTGGCTCTTTTCGTGTTTTGTCCCGTTCCTTGTGTTCAAGGTTGTTCTTGATCGACCCTGTCTAGCATCATGATGACCTCGTTATGGTGGGGGTAGGGCTTATAGATTTGCTTTTCGTTGGTTTTTGGCTTGTGTAATGGCTGTAAGTGTTTGTTTGCTCTTTCTTTTGGTGTCATTGGTGTGTTGTATTCTGTGATTGTGGCTCTCCCTGGACATCTTCCATACTGTTTATCTGAAGTTATGCTAAGAAGTGTGCATTTTACATAGGCTTGTTAACGTAATGTATTCGGACACTCGTTTAATTATGTGATAAAAGGGCACTTGATTTGCATTGTTCATGATATGTATATTTTCTTCCAATAACATTACTGTGATTCCTTTGCCTAGTATATTTGTGGTCATTTTGGACAAAGAAGATAATTTTTGTGACTTCCATTTTGCTTTACCGACGGCTAAGCCCCTTTTAGAAATGGATATATTCTAAAAGGAAAGAATTTACTCCCCTTGTAGTATAGATTTTTTTTATCAGAAAAGGGACTATTTTTCTGAGAAGGTGTCTTCTTTATTAGGGACGAATTTGCTCCTCTAGGCGCTATGTCTTCTTTTTTAGAAAAAAAAAACTAAATAAATTCAGAAACCGTTACAATCAGAGCCACATCAAGCCCCCAACACCAAAGGGACTTCAGAAACGGACAAAAGCGATTTCGACCCTAAATGTGTCTGTATCCATTAAACTTAAGATTTACCACTATCTGGGCTAATTCAGTAGACGACAAATTGATAACATTTTTTTTTATTTTTTCCAGAAAACATTTAATGCAAATTGTCTCCAATTTGCCAAAATGTCGCAACCTGTTTCCTTGGAAAAGTATGTCATTTTACTGAATAGTTAACCTTGAGTGCTAAGTGTTAAAAAATACAAATGTTGAATTATATATACCATTTACCCTATGTATTTGAACAGACAGACATGAGCAAACAGTATTGATCCAGATCAGGCGCCACAGAAACGTGGTGCCTGACATGGATCTACACTGCTTTCCATTCGTTCGGCTGTTTAGATATATCAACAGGAGCAAATGCATGGACTTGATCAGGTTGTTGGACAAGGATGGAAAACCGTCCGAAAACATTAACCTTTTCATCCCTACAGACCAGCCCAGATACTTATACAAACAGTGTAGATCCAGATGAAAATAATGAGCCGTCTCATCCGGATCCACACTGTTTGCAATTCTACTTTGGTTTTACTTTGGTTTCTGACTGACCAGTTGTTTATTGCTCTCAATGGTCATTTCTTTTAGAACCTATATAAACTAAGCAAAGCCGTTACACCACCTCCCAGCCACCCACCCACCCCCCTTCGGAAAAAAAACCAAAGTCGTTACTTCCCTTCGGAAAATGTCTCACAAAAGGTTTCTCCCTTGTGAATATGACAAGAAACTATCATGGGCATCCAGTCCGCTTCGGTTTTAAAATGGGAGGGATGTTCTTTATGATTGCGGCCTTTAATGAGTAAATTAGTGAAAGAGTGGTACGCAAAAGTGACCTTATGTTTTTTGCAGTGGATCTGTATATACAATTCCGTTTTTGGCTTACCTGAATTTGTGTCGCAACGTGAGAAAACGTACCTTTTGACGTGTGGGCTCAACGAACGCTCAAATCAGCCTGTGCTTCTGCTTGCATCGTCCTGTTCTCATGAGAAAAAAACTTGGAATCCTTGACTATCCAAAATGCGCCCAGTGAAGGATCTGATCAGACTGTGTGAATCTTTGCTTGGCGCACATGTACGTTTTCTGGCGGTGATCCGTTTTTATAGTTTTTGTCTGATTCGAACACTAGATTCTATCAATTGTGCAGTATTAGTGCCTAAATGCATAAAGTCTTTTTCACACACGTCAACAGATATTTTATCAGTTATTTTTTTCTTTAAAGCTGAAACTAAATTGGAAATGGTAAAATGTCATAATGTCGCTTATCTAGCAGAGGAGAGATATGGTCTTAAATGCCGTATTCATCATACACATTGGGAGTTTTACCATACTTATTCTAAACTTTGAACAAATTTGTTTAGCTACCTCATTACGAAAACACGCCTTTTCAAATATATTAAAAAAATTCACCACCAAAAAATGAAAATGTTCAGATAAAATAGTCTGATATTTTTCATATTTCTGCTCAAACATGGATTGTGGGTACTTGTTAGAACTGCCTCAGCGAAGCGGTTCTAACGATTACCTACAATCTATGATTTTAGCATAAATAAGAAAAATAATGTATACTCCTGTAAGCCCCACTTTTGCTATATAAAAATGAGGTTTAAAGGGGTCAAAATTATATAGGTATGTTTTCGTGATGTAATTTGTTGAAATGTTTTAGTTTATTCAGTGATTAAAAACAATCGTAAAATTTCCACTTTTCCGCAGTAAAAATGGCTGCAAATTATGCGAATAGCAATAAAATAGGTTGTTTGAATACAGTTTTGAATATGGTCATTCAAATTTATCCTGCTGAATTGTAAATGAACACAGCTTATCCTACTTATACCGAAGCTGCAGTTTTAGATTTGCATTTATTAATTTCTAACGGTTTTGTTTCATCTAAAATTTATGACAAACGCGATGATTTTGATTTTGACATAATGATTGTTAGTTTTCCGTTTTTAGATGGTTCCTCGTGCGCCCTCTTATGGTGATTACATTTCTCAATTTAATCGGTTTTCAAGAGTGTCTGGTCATTTGGTTGACTTCAGTGCTCGTAATGAAACTTTGACTGCCAGACTTCTTCAACAGGGGTATCGGTATCATAAACTAAGGAAAGCTTTTTCTAAGTTTTATCGTCGACACTACGAATCGGGTCTTTAAATACGTTGCCAGATTAAACGTACGAAGTGTAAACCTCAATTTTCAGATCATTGTATTAAAAGTTTCATATGTTATAAACAAAAAATGGTATAACATTGATGTCATAAAACAGTCTGCTTTCTTAGTGGTCAATCCAAGCGTTTGACCACTTTATTTACTTCTTTAATTGCACGCCGGTGGGTCGGAGCTCAGATTTGTTGATGGCCTCGGCGTAAAAATTATTCATCAGATGGTCTGAACCGCTAGTTTTTATGTCTGTTTCTCTACTCACCGTGTTCAATTAGAGGTTTTTTTTTACACCAGTGGTGTTATTTGACAAACCAGGGATCATCAAGTATTTCAACACGTTGTTTCTGTTGAGTCCTCATCTTTGCTTCATTATAAGCTTTATCAGTGATTTATTTGTTGCCCGTAATGATTCAGGGATGAGTTAGAAGACCTCCAAACCGACCGAAAAAAATACACCCAGCTAGCATTCTACGTAAATCTACATCGGGCCGTCATCGGCCCGTCAGCTACCCTGACTGGCCGATGACGGCCCGATATAGATTTACGTAGAATGCTGACTGGGCATGTTTTTACAACACTGGAAGCTGAGGGCGAGGGTTGGGGTCCCGTAAAGCTAGCTTAATCGCCATAGTAATTCATTACTGACCATTCCAAGTCGGTACTTGCATTGTGGTACTTTTTTGTTACTTGTTATGTAATGTTACACTGTCTAATGGTTTTTTTTTTCTTTTAACAATTATGTAAAATTTAAAATATATTCGGTCAAAGTTAGGTACCCAGTCAGCATTCTACGTAAATCTATATTGGGCCGTCATCGGCCCGTCAGGGTAGCTGACGGGCCGATGACGGTCCGATGTAGATTTACGTAGAATGCTAGCTGGGTAACAGATTTGTCACCTTTTTGGAAAAGAGTTATCAACTCTGCTTGCAATCTGTACATTTTGTGGCTGCTTAATTGTATTTGTGGAGCTGATTGTATCAGTTCCTGACTTCATTTAATTTCTTTTAACAAATTCCATTTGTACAGATTATTATTATTATTATTAAAAGCAAACCATTATTATTATTATTATTATTATTATTATTATTATTATTAAAAGCAAACCGTTTAAATAAAACAAAATCCAATATCCTGTTTACTGTAGAAATTGCGTAGGTCATTTTTGCTATATTTAAAATAAAGCACAGAAACGGAAAAGATAACTGGTTCCGAATTGGATAGTGTCACTTATAAATAAATGTTCCATTTAGAATAACGCCAAGCGAGAAAGGTCTTTCCAAATGATGCCGAAAGCACAGTAGGGTTAATGTGGTATGCATTTTGTGCGAATATTCTATCGCACTACGATTTCATACGTCAAGAAATCCGTTGTGACGGCGGTATATTAGATAAGCTTTGATGTCTGATATCTCCGTAGACGACTAAGCCAGATAGATGCTATACTTAAACAAGTCTTTGCGTGCTGAGCTGTTCAACAATGCGACACATAATTCAAACTTCAACATGGGAACAAAGATAAATGATATCCTAAATCCGGGTAAGTAGCTTACACTCTTACGACATGAACATTCGGAATCAGAAAGTTGTTCTGTCTGATGATGTGAAAATTGTATCTAAATTCATAAATGAAATGAATGATAATACAACAAGTCCATGGCATCGAAGGCTATATCAAGAATACAGTAATGCACAGGACACAGGACGCGTCCCCCCTCCCACCCCCCCCCCCCACCCCGAAAAAAAAAGCAGAAAGGCATGTTGAAAGATTGCTCGGACGCTTAAATCGATTTTAAATGAACACAGCTGCATTATTAATTATATGTCCGAAATTAAAAGTAAGTCTCTGATATGTTTGTTCTACACCGTAATTCAGCAGTAAGTCGTCACAATAAACATTCCGAAACATCTATGATGAAATAAAGCTAGAGAGTAAATAAAACCACCAGTAAGACCTGACCCAAACCATGAAGAGGCACCAACCATCTAATTCAGTTTTAAGATGGAATCCTCATAGCCGGGCTCATCGTCTCGCAATTAAAGAGAGAAGTAAAATTGTCAGCCTGACTGACTGGACTACCATAGGTTTATCACATAGCATCCAAGTTATTATCTGTCTAAGGAAAAATGTCATGGGAATTTGCAAAATGGTCAGGGAAATTTTAAATACCAAGAAAGTCAGGGGAAAATCCAGGAATTTCCTTATTTTGTTTGGCTGTGGAAGGTTTTGTATTCTTTTGTGTGATTGAAATTTCATGTGATTTTTTTCTCGCTCCCTTCGCTCACTCGGTATTATAGCAAGTCAGTGTGCATTTTAGAAAATGTATGCACAAAACCTTTAAGACATTTTATTTCTTAATTGAACAGTTAGGGCGATATACTTTTATGTGCTAAAAATACAATTAAACATTTCGAGGGTTGAGCGCAAGACTATGGTAACTCAAACATATTTTTGAAACCCTTGTTTAGGGGCAACTTGGACCCCTTTGTAAACAATGCAAATTTAGGTGCCATTGCTCATACGAGCAATGGCACCTAAATTTTCATTGTTTACAGAAAGAAATATTGTAATCTTCATAACGCCTTCATGATGAGGAGATTAGGTTTGGGGAAAAACAACCATCTGACTTACGCTAGTCTTGCACTCAACCCTCGATTTATCTACTGCAAGACGAGGAAAGGTCTGTTAAAATTTCGGCAGTTTAGTCAGAGACAACTAGAGCTAGGTCAGGAAAAAGTAACTGAAAAGTAAGCCAGGGAATATTGTTTTTTGACTGAGGGTTACCACCCTGTCCTGCCAAGGTGCTATTTTGAAATAGATTCTAAAGGGAATGATAAGTGCGCGCAATGTACACACACACACACACACACACACACACACACTTGGATGAAAGGAGCTGAAGTGTAGAAATTGTACTAGCTGCATGTTATTGACATTATATATTTCATTGTTGAGATATAAGTCCAAAAGTTTGTCTTTCTATCGAAATTAGCTTATGCTGGGGTGGGACAGGAATAGTGTGCATATACTAATAATGCTGATTTCATATTAGCGTCCAGAAAACACAACAACTATCCTCCCGTTGCACACGTAAAGATGTCAGTGTTATAATGTTAAACTCCTGCAACAAACATTTAGTATGAATACTTAGGGCAACAAGATGTTTTATTTTTTTTATAAGCTCCATTTGTCATCTTAAGTATAGATAGCCCCACTCCGGGATTATACGATAGTAAAAAATATTTTTTTTTAAATATTACAAAATAAAAGACTGAGTTTTGTTGTTAAAATATTGGATGATTGACTCGCGGTACAAAAGTTTCCTTTAGGATCAAATCTACGAGGGATATTCGAAATGAATTGCTTATTTCTATCTGGAGACTTCAAATTTCAAGTTAGCCCAAAACTACTCATTTCATGCCCTCGAAGTACTCCCCGTGGCTAGAAATGCAAAGTTTCAACCGATGTATCCACTTCTTGAAGGCGTCACGGTACGCTGATTTGGGCACAGTAATAAGGTACTGATGAATGGCAGATCCAAGTGCCTGTCAGGACTGGTATTTCCGCCCAGCAAGGAATGCTTTCAATTTCGGAAACAAAAAGAAATCACATGGGGCAAGGTCTGGGGAATACGGGGGGTGAGACAAAACAGTAACTTTTTCTTTCTTCAAAAACGCCGTAACTATTGCGGACGTATGAGCTGGGGCATTGTCATGTAGAAGACGGACATGTTTAAAACCAGTGGCAGGGCGTCGTTTCTGATAATACTCTTTCAGTTTCTTCAGTACTACGTCTTTGTAGTACTTTCCGGTGATGCTTTTGCCCTTTTATGTATGTTAAATACATTCCATAAAAACAGAGTTGAAACAATTTTATTGGCATTTGCATGAACAATAAGAGAGACAAGCACTTTCTTTGAGTATCAGAATTTATCACTTTGGCGTAAATCTAGCCATGCCCCCTCCACCCCACTTCCATCCCATCCCACTCCTCCGGAGGTCATACGCATGTCAAAATGCACCATGTCATAACGATTGGTGGTCCACAATCAAATCACGCGTTGTATATAAATAATTGTGCAAACAAAGAGCACATGTTCTTGATAAAATGGATGAGGTAGTGATGACATCATGAAAACATGCCTATATAATTTTGACCCCCTTAAACCCCACTTTTATATAGTAAAACTGGGGTTTACAGGGGTATACATTATTTTTTCTTATTTCTGATCAAAAACATAGATTGTGGGTACTTGTTAGAACCGCCTAATCAAGGCGGTTCTAACGAGTACCCACAATCTATGTTTTGAGCAGAAATATGAACAATATTAGAATTTTTATCTGAAAATTTTCGTTTTTTGGTGGTAAAATTTTCAGTATATTTGAATAGGCATGTTTTCTTAATGAAATGCAACAAATAAAGACTTAGGAATATCGTATCGTTTTTCAGCGCTGTTATTTAAGGGGCTGGATAATTTACAAGGAAGCTGTTTTTGTAGCATTTTGTTGCTTGCTGGACGCAAAATACCATCCGAAAATAAGACTACTCTAAAAGAAAAGAAGTTGCCCCCAACGGGAACAAATTCTTTCCTTTTTGAGTAGACCATTTATCAGAAATTAGAAATAAATGTATACCCTGTAAACTCCAGTTTTCCTTTACCAGAATTCCGCGGAAGGCGGCGTCGCACCTGCTGGGCCAAAAGTCACAGGAGCCACAATAAGAACGTGGTTATTCAATAAGTTTATTTCATTCTTAGCAGTGCTTAGTTAAAATGTGACAAAAATTAAAGACAAGGATTATATGAATTTGTGAATTTCATTGACAGCATATGCATTTTCTCATATGATGCATGAGAAATTGGGTTCAAAACGTACCCGCAGTCTGTACACTTTCATAAATCTGAGATTCAGAAAAAGACAAAGTTAAGGTCGAAAAAGTGACAAAAATAAATTTAAATATCATATCTAAACCACATGCACTTTTGCAGACCCAGGAGAAAACATGTGCAAAGTTTCAAAAAGACCGGTTTAAAATTGTATGAGAAGTTGCAATCACAAGGTACCCACTGTCTATACATCTGAGGTCAGAAAATGACAACGTTCAAAAAGAACAAAAAAGTGATAAAAATTTAGCAAGGATTATATGAAAAGCACAGGCACATCTTCAGACTATGGAGAAAACATGTGCAAAGTTCTAAAAATATTAGTATAAAATTGTATGAGGAGTTGTGTTCACGAGGTACCCACCATCTATATATTGAAGGTGAAAATGACTAAGTTCATAGTGTGGAAAACGTAAAAATCATAATCTAACAAATACATCCTAACCACATGCACATCCTCATACCATGAAGGAAATGCATGCCGTGTTTCATAATAATCGGTACAAAACAGTAGGAGGAGTTGCGCTCACAAGAGGTACCAGCTGTTTATTTATAAAGGGTGAAAAATAACTAAGTTCACAATGTAGAAAAAAGTGACAATAAATAACTTAACAATTACATCCAAACAACATGCACATCCTCATACTATGAAGAATACATATACAAAGTATCAAAATGATCCGTAAAAAAAAACTGTAAGAGTTGCGCTCACAAGAGGTACCCATTGTCTATATACTGAGGGTGAAAAATGACTAAGTTCACAATGTGGAAAAAGTGACAAAAATGTTCTAACAATTAAACCCAATCACATGCACATCCTCATACCATGAAGAAAACACATGCAAAGTTTCAAAACAATCAGTATAAATTGTAAGAGGAGTTGCGCTCACAAGCGGTACCCACTGTCTATATATCGAGGTGAAAAATGACTAAGTTCACAATGTGGAAAAAGTGACAAAAATAATCTAACAATTATATCCCAAAAAAGTAAGAGAAAAGTCCAGGGAGTGCCACAATCACAAACCGCAGCCCTTCCTAGACACCAAGAGGAAGAGGCCCAACCAAATGCACATCTTCATACTATGAAGAAAACACATGCAAAGTTTCAAAATGATCGGTACAAAACTGTAAAAGGAGTTGCGCTCACAAGACACCAAGGGTAAATGTTGACGGAAAGACGAACGGACGGACGGAGGGAGGGACGGACGGACGGACGGAAACTTGCATGCTTAAGTCGCCCATGCTAAAGCATGTGCGACAAGTTTTAGTGGGGATTAAGGGGATCAATATTATATAGACATGTTTTCTTGATGGTTGAACCAATGGCTACAATAAGTTATAAACCAATATTTAAAGCCGGTTCTAAAACTATAACATTCTGAAAATGACCCTAATAATGTAGATTCTTACGTACCCATGTTTACCCTTTATATTGCAAGGTACACTTTGCATTGAGAGAAAGTTATGACAGAGTTGTTTCCTTCGTATACCGAGAACCTTAAGGTATTTGTATTGCACGTTCATTTAATGTACATATGTGTGCGATGGTAACCGGCGCAATGTTCAAAAGGTAATTTTTGTAGTGAAAGGGATGTAATGCTTTTACATTAAATACTTCAGTGGCACAAAATGTTATTGCCCTCGAATGTTTAATGGTTCTTACGTCACTTTAATGTTTTTATTATTGTTTTTGCCATGAGTGATACCCAAACAGCAAATTAAATAAAAATATTGAACTGTAAATGTAAACCTTATTTGCCTCTTTCAATGAAAATTTCTGAAATAGTAAAACCCTTTTCAATTATCTTTGAATCAATACAAAAAATCACACAGTCGAATAATCCATAATCTGATTTAAATTTTAATTGCCAAATGTAGACCCTTATTAGACTATCTGTGCCGTTTAATCTAGACTAATGTTTGCTAAGGTTTGCCGATTTGACTACTAATGGTATTTCGAAGCTAAAACAGTTTGCCAAGAATAGTGAGTAAGCATTACTGTCCGTGCGCTCTTGCCTAGAACGTCTGCGAGGACGTAAACCATTGACAGAGATAGATATGCCCTGCACTCAGCCACAGTCATACATTATTACGTAAATTGTATGATATGTACTTACTGAAGCAGACAATCTAAAAATATGACGCGAACATATGTACAAATAAAAACGAAATTGCCCAATCTTCCCGATTCACCCAAAATTGAAGATATTAGGTCTGAACTCTGGCAAAAGAAAACTGCCCACTTCCAATAACAGGCACAGGAATAATGCACAGCATAAACCCGATGAAACGATCAACATAAAAATAATAACGGGAAGATGGCGTGAGGCGATTTAAACTAGGTATACCTCGTCCGTATTTGTGAAGCAGTTCTAAATTAAAACCGTGTTTAGACCTGCGTAGCGGTTCTGTGTTTCATCAGGGTAACATCCCTGTAAAACATATACAGTCACAAAATATCATTCATCACGAAAACATACCTATATAATTCTGACCCCCTTAAACCCCACTTTTATACAGTAAAACTGGGGTTTACAGGGCGAGGCGGTTCTAACGAGTACCCACAATCTATGTTTTGAGCAGAAATATGAAAAATATTAGAATTTTTTACCTGAAAATTTTCATTTTTTTGTTGGTAAAATTTTCAGTATTTTTAAATAGGCGTCTTTTCGTAATGGAAGTTCTCAGGAAAGGCCGTAATCTCGATACACACCTTCCCGAGGAATTGAAAGAAAAAAGACGAGGACCAAACAAAGGAAAGAAATAACGGCACAGGTGCAATAACCCAATTACAAACAAAAACAAACTGTAACAGAGAAACCACATTAGAGGGGTCAACAGAAACAACTACTGCCGGTACGAGGGTGCGGGATTAGGAACTTAAACTAGTTTTGCTCGATTAAGATCTCATCCTTAAATCTGCCATGGTATACACAAGACATTTGTTCTACATGACAATATTTACATCTCCGAGAACATAAAACTCAAACAAATACGGAGATGAAACAATGATGAGGACTTGACAGCAAGAAATTATTGAAATGATGAAGCAAAAGAAAACAAACAGTACGACTCCGGTGGGCCCGACAAGAGCCAGAGCACCAGGCACCAGTCGACTTACTTAAAAAAACTTTAGGCCGGAGCCGTCATAGAGTCTGAGGCCCGACCTACCGGCGTGCAACCAAAGAGGGAAGCAAAGTTATTAACCATGATTGGGTTAACTACCATGCATGCAGTTTGTCGTGATACATTTATGTTTTACCTAATCTTTATATATCGAAAATTGATTTTACGAAATTGAGTGTTAAAATAATTGCAAGCATACTGTTTTCTGATTGATATACTAAGTCACCATAAAATTCAGGTTACGATAGCTTTGTTGCAGAAGCGATTTAAGTCCAACACTGAATTTTGAAACTAAACCGAAATGACGACGTCTATAAAATTTAGCAAAGGCTTTGCGAAGTTTATGATCCCGATAACCCTGATTTAGAATTTTAGCAGTTAACAATTTATTTCGAGTGTTGAAGTCAAAAA
The DNA here is from genome assembly GCA_964016985.1 of Anodontia alba. Lineage (NCBI taxonomy): Eukaryota > Metazoa > Mollusca > Bivalvia > Lucinida > Lucinidae > Anodontia > Anodontia alba. Next base: position 62,502,314 of record OZ024822.1, on the reverse strand, counting down.
CATCACTAGACACTCTGGCGAACCGAATAAATTGCAAGATATAAACACCGTAGGAAGCTCGAAGAGGAACACCCTCATCCAAATAAGACAAATTTACAATCTCAAAATCAAAATCATCGCGTTTATCATAAATTTTGCATGTAATAAACCCATATAAAATAAACAAATGTAATCCAAAAACGAGACTTCAGTTTCAGAAGTATTTGCTTTATTTAATTGAAGCTCGAAAGGATAAATTTGACTAATCAAACCATCGAAGTACTTACGATCAATATTTAATAAATCGTCCAAATTTCTAGACGTCGAGCGCAAAGTTCAATAAATTCAGATTGATTTTCTTCAGAAAGAGACATCATGAATCTTTTTCATAAAAGAACAGGAACAAATCAGACACAAGCCATGCTCAGTTCGTACCCATCGAAATACCCAGTTTGTCTAACTAGCTTAGTACCAAATCTTATATTAATATTTTCAAGTAGAAAAGTGAGAGCTTCACACACTTTCTGACAATACCATAACGTATAATTTCTATGCTTTTTGGAAGTGAAAAATTCATGCAAGATAGAGGGAACCTTCCCTATTAAATGTTCATTAAACTAAATCATTAAGTTTTTTTAATAGGATTATGAGGTAGTGTAGTGTAAAGCGTGAAAAAATCATACGTAGACTTGATGTACGAAAACGTCTGGATTTTAGTTTATTTAAAAAAAGGTAAGAGAAAAGTCCAGGGAGTGCCACAATCACAAACCGCAGCCCTTCCCAGACCCCAATAGGAAGAGGAAACCGACAAATCCAAACAAGCACAAATCGAACAAACGTACGAAAAGCACTAAGATTAGCTCTCTCTTCCCCAAGCGAGGTAATTGCAATACTAAAAGGACTGAAAACCACAAGAACAAAATGACACACGGAAAGACATACAACAAATCGCTTCGTAGAATAAACCACAAAGCAACAAAGAGTAAGACCAACACCGGGACCACCATTCGAACTTCATTCGAAATTTTAATTGACCAAAACAGATTCTTACCTGATCTTTCATTGAGCTTGTCGCAAAGTTTTCATTGTTGACGATAGGGGAATGGGTACAATTTCAGGGGACGGAACTCTCTCACATTGTTTTGTATCTCTCCTGAAAAAGGTATACCCTTAGGAGCAAATTCTTTTCTTTTAAGGTAGACCCATTTTCAGAAAAGGATTAGTATACAAGAACTTAAACACGAAGTCAGAAAAGTTGAGTCCCTTGTATAAATGGCGGGAAAAATAACCAAATGCACCCCTTCCCCTATATAACAGCACGCGGTATTATAAAGTCATAACGAAAACATGCCTATTCAAAAATATAGAAAATTTCACCTCCAAAAACTGAAAATTTTCAGATAAAAACCTCTGATATTCTTCATATTTCTACTCAAAACATAGATTGTGGGTACTCGTTAGAACCGCCTCGCTGAGGCGGTTCTAACGATTACCCACAATCTATGTTTTTGAGCAGAAATAAGAAAAATAATGTATACCACTGTAAACCCCAGTTTTATTATATAAAAGTGGGGTTTAAGGGTGTCAAATTATATAGGTATGTTTTCGAATGTATTAAAGCGTATAAGGACGCAACACATAATTTGCGAGACACACTCACTGATGGTATTAACGCAGTACAGTGTAGCATTATTCTCGTAAATTGTTCGATCTAAGGTCATAATAAGCTCGTTTAATATCTTTATGCATAACTGAAAGCGTCTTCTACAAGTGCATTTTGCGTACGTGATAAGCTACCTTATAATTATATAAGATTGCTAATGATAGTCAGGTCGTCAAGCAACACTTCAGCTTCAAATGTACTGATTAATTCGAAAATGATATGCTGATTAAAGCAGTCATGTTCAAGAAATTTTACATAACATAACGAAAACATACCTATATAATTTTGACCCCTTAAACCCCACTTTTATATAGTAAAACTGGGGTTCACAGGGATATACATAATTTTTTATGTCTGCTCAAAAAACATAGATTATGGGTAATCGTTAGAACCGCCTTGGCAAGGCGGTTCTAACGAGTACCCACAATCTATGTTTTGAGCAGAAATATGAAAAATATCAGAATGTTTGTCTGAAATTTTCAATATATTCGAATATGCGTGTTTTCGTAATGAAAAAAAAAACATCACACATGACATAAGCACGTCTATGCAATGTGTACCTTGTAATATATAGGGTAAACATGGGTACGTATGAGTCTACATTATTAGGCTCATTTTCAGAGTTTTGTAGTTTTAAAATCGGCTTTTTATACCTGTTTGTTACTTCTTGTAGCAATTGGTTCAACCATCACGAAAACATGCCTATATAATATTCACCCCCTTATTCCCCACTTTCATATAGTAAAAATGGGGTTTAAAGGGGTATACATTATTTTTCTTATTTCTGCTTAAAACATACATTGTAGGTACTCGTTAGAACCGCCTTGTCAATGCGGTTCTAACGAGTACCAACATTCTATGTTTTGAGCAGGTATAAAAAATATCAGAGTTTTTTACCTGAAAATTTTCAGTTTTTTTTTTTTATCAAATTTTCTAAATATTTGAATAGGCATGTTTTCGAGATGCAAAATCTTCCACATTTCAGACAGTATATGATGCAAAGGACATGGCTTACTTGGCTCTAGATAAGAGATAGAACAAGATAAATAGTTTTGTCTGATTTCTTCACAAAACATATATGTTGTGATACCTCAAAACAAGAGTCACAACCTATATTTTTTTGAAATGACCAAAAAATACCTGTTTTTTATATGTTAAACGCATTGGTTTATCAAGAACTATGGCTTAAGCTCATATTTAGAGTGTATGGGCTGGTGAATTCGGTAAGTAAAATCATGGGAATTACGAACATGCGAAATTAAGTGTCCTCGGAAGAAACGTAAAAATACCTAATCTTACGGGTAACACCTATCGGGTTCCCCATTGTCTATAGTCGGTATGAAAGTCAAATCCGGGATGGAAGCTGCTGTTTCTTGGTGTCACATATGTTGCTTACAAACTGCATTATTGAAACCTTGTTGCCCACAGAATTTATTCACTTTAAACACGACTTAAGATAGCTAATCTTAGTGCTTTTCGTACGTTTGTTTGATTTGTGCTTGTTTGGATTTGTCGGTTTCCTCTTCCTCTTGGTGTCCGGGAAGGGCTGCGGTTTGTGACTGTGGCACTCCCTGGACTTTTCTATTACCATTTTTTGTAAGGTTTTCTAGTAACCTTGTGTCAAGAGCTTTTACGTAAGTAGTCGACCTCACGGGAATAAGTCTTAATATATTGAAAAAATCGTGCATATCGGAATAGCTGTGACACACACAAAAAAATACATATGCAGGAGAGGAGTGCATGTAAGTACGAAAAAAGATAAAAAAAAAAAAAAAAAACACGAAAAGTAAGGGGAATATTTCCGTGGACTAAATGTTTAAGGTTTCTGAATTCAAAGAAACATGTTTGCATCTTTATCGCTTGGTTGAAACCTGCTGGCATTAAGCTTTGTTTTACAATCATCAACAGGCTGTATTTGTCTATCGGTTGTTTACATAAAGCTACAGTTTCGTAATAAATTAATTGATCTGTGATGTGCTTGCTGTGTCCAGTCATTGTTTGCCTTTTTCCCTCCAGGTTATGGAGATGAGAATGCTGATGGAGGTGACACAACAACAGGTTAGCAACTAGCATTCTTTATAAATCTAGAACGGGCCGTTATCGGCCCGTCTGCTAACGTGACGGGCCGATAACGGCCCGCTATAGAGTTTTGTAGAATGCTTGAAGGGAACTTCGGTAAGTGGGAATTGAATTTGTGTTACTGTCCAGTACAGCTTCTTTACAAAAGCCATCAATAGCCCGTCCATTTATTTATATAAAAAAGTAAGATAAGTCCAGGGAGTGCCACAATCAGAAATCTCAGCCCTTCCCAGACACCAAGAAGAAGAGGAAACAGACAAAACCAAACAAGCGCAAATCGAACAAACGTACAAAAAATTTTAAGATTAGCTCTCTCTTCCCAAAGCGAGGTAATCGCAATGCTAAAAGGACTGAAAAACACAAGAACAAAATAACACAAGGTAAGACATAAAACAAATCGTCTCGTAGAATAAACCACAAAGCAACAAAGAGTGAAACCAATACCGGGACCACCGCCTTAGAACTGTCAGTAGAATAAACCACCGGAGTTACGTTTTTTCAAGTAAATTCCTACCACACGTTTCACTAGAGTCTGTTTCTCTACCGATATGGTATTCCTTTGCATTTATGCCCATTTCGCATCCAGATATTTACCCATAATCATTTTGAATTTCAGCCTTTTTATAACGACTACTCTTGTTTCGTCTGATGCGCCATCTCTTTTCATTTTGATTCAAATATTCGGAGTATTGCTGCATCGCGGCCTTCTCCGTTATGCAAGTGTGTGTGCGTGTGCGCGCGTTCATGTGTGTGAGTGTGTGTATGTGTGTGTGTGTGTTTGTGTGTGTGTGTTACCTACTAAATGGTTGGCCAATCATCGCGCTCTTCTGTTAGAAGATATTATTTTCGGCACAAAGTCAATCGACACGAAGCATCTGGCAAACAACTTAATTTAGGCATTCATATTTCTTGCGTATTTATATTTTTAAAGCCCAGTCATTTTGTTGGTTTTGTCATGCGCTGGCTCAGTTATGGTGAAAACCATTCAAATCAGCAGGCCGATTGCCTTCCAACCTACTGGCGCAGTGGCTCAGTTACTAGGGGGTCCGGTTTGCGTTCGGGAAATTGTGGGTTCGATCCCCGACCGAGTCCTACCAAAGACTTTCAAAATGGTATTAGCTGCTCTTTTGTTTGCGCTCAGCATTGAGAAAGCGGAACCGGTCGGTCCGGTATAATGTGACTGGGTGGAATGTCACGTCATGTGTCTGAGATGTGACATGTCAGTAAGGTAGCACTCTTAAAGTGAGCATAGAGCTCCCTGTCACATCCAGACACCGACGCGATATAACTGAAAGGTTGTTAAAAGCAACCTGAAAGGTTGTTAAAAGCAACCTTAAGTCCAAATAAAATAAACTAAACCTTGGAACTTTCTTTTTTCAGGTTGAAATCTGTTCGATGGATTAAAACTTAGTCATACCCGCGTTTGCGAGGGTCGATATCTAGTAGTCATCTGATTTTAGTCGCTGCTTGAAGTTTGGTTTGTCATTTTTGTTATTTTGAAACTATTTGAACGTAGCACATACCGTATATATTTTATTTATAAAATAATAACGGTCGAAATCATCAAAAATGTAAAACAATGCCAAAGATAACTCCCTTTAACTATCATTTGTTTTCGTGGTCAGTCGGTGAATGTTTTACATCAATCCACATGGATTGTAAGCAGGTCCAAAGCTGTATGTTAATCATTGATGTAAGCAAATTAGAGAACTTAATTCCTGTGTAATTTATTACATATCAAAACCATATGGTGGGCTTAGTTATTTTATACACAACCAACGGCAATATAGTAAAATTTTTAACCTTTGCCTTGCTGAATAAATTAAAATGCCCCGCCCACTTCTAATTTCCAGCAAATCACATTACTTGATCCAGGGTTTGATAGAAATTCACATATTTAATGACAAGCAACTTTTAACCTGCTGAATAAATTAAGATGCCCCGCCCACTTCTAATTTCCGGCAAATCACATTACTTGATTCAGGGTTTTGATAGAAATTCACATATTTAATGGCAAACAGTGCAGATCCAGATCAGTTGGCCAACTGATAACTGATCTGGGTCTTCATTGTTTGCTAAGATAGGACAACAAGAGAAGGGTTAATTTCATCTTGTGAAAAGACATCTTTCGAACAGTAAAGTATGCGATCAGGCTGCACAAATGACAAAAAGTTCAGGAAGATAATCAGATATAGTAGAGTGTAATGGTGAAAAGCGAAGATCCTGCTCAGACTGCATGGATACGTTGACTAGCCAAGGTTTTTGCTGCTCCCGTAATGACATAATGACCATTTTAGTTGAAGCTCATGTGTTGTTCTTTACGCTGGAGTGAAGCCTATTTTCTGCCAGTGACATCATTGACAATTAAGTAGGCCACTATAATCAACTACAAACTTTGCGCCTGACTGCATTGCACTGCTTTGTGATATATAACACTTGTGCCTGATTGCATTACAAACCTGCTGCCTTCTAATAATAATATTCAACAACTGCTGTAATTTCATTAAAAAATACGCAAACGTGATGACTGATTTTTTTACATTGATAATTTCCCCTTTTTAGAAAGCGATAGTCTTCGATCTTCCCTCAGATCTACCTCATGTGAAGTACACATATCTCAGCTTATTCGTTTTGCAAGGGTATTGTACCGTGTAAATTGGTTTGCTCTTACTATGTTTGCTTCTTTACGTAAACATATCATCTTGTCCGATGACCTGAGCTTTCTGGTTGCAGTTTTCTTTTTGACGTAAATGCAGCCTGGAGCCAGACGTCTTGGGCCATCGGACAAGGTTACAGTTTGATTTATACTAGCATTTTTGTAGTCAGTGCGGCAGTGTTTACATTGATTTTCAAACACTGTTTGGTAGTAAATGTGAAGTGTACTTATATATGAAAATAAATGTTACATTTTCCGGTAATCTGAGGCTTTTGGTCCTCAGCTGTATTAATAGAAAATTGAAGAAAAAAGGCACAGGTCAACGGACAAGGTTATATTTATACCTATAAAGCTCCGAGGATAATTTGATAGTGACGTCATTGATTCTACCATGATGCTAGGGTATAGCAAGAAAAAAGGTATAACAAACTATATATCAGTATATAGTTTGTTATACCTTATTTCTTTACTGGCATTAAAATGACGATTTATTAAATTTTTGGTATAGGACTAAGTCCAATGAAGAATGTTTAGTGCAAGAACGTGACTAAGTCCACTGTTCCACATAAAACTGTGAGTGACTGGTGTATGCGTTGTTCATTTGTTATTCATTCTTTCTTATAAAATACTAATAAAGAGTCTGAATTAGATAATATATAAATGTTAAACTACAAAAAATGAAATAGGTTTCTACTTTTAATAGAGAAAACGTAGTCGTATTAGTTTAGTGCAAGAACGTGGCTAAGTCCCATAAACCTAGACTTAACCCCGTTCTTGCATAAACCATTTAAGAAATAAGCGATTATCTGCGCTATACTCAGAACTGTTTGTACGATTTTTACAACATTTTATATAATAGAATAACATATCAGAAGCAATTATTTAAAAGCAAGTATAAAAAATATGAACATTTTGCAAAAGATTACGGTTTTTTGCGTTATTCTCGAAATTATAAAAATATGACTTAGGCCCGTTCTTGCACTAACCCCTTCAATTCTAAAAAATGTTTCTTTGTAGCATAATATAAGTTTCTTTTATGATTTATTTCCATGATAAAACAGGAGGAAAAAAACATAAATAAAGAAGGCTTCGAAGGCGATACAAATCCTCTCACACAAGACTACTTGATGTGGGCAAACACTGAACTGGGAAATTCCATGACACATAATAGTTATATGAATGAAGAAACAAAACGCCTGTGATCTTAATGTAAAGGTCATATATGACCTTGACATTAAACTACAGTATTGTAAACATCTCATGTGGTAGAAAATATTTCAGTCATGTCAACCTTGACCTTGAGCCCAGGACTTGAAAGTCGAACTTGCTCAAGATATTATCATACCTACAAATGTGTGAAGTTATATTTAAATCCATTGATAAATGTAGAAGCAAAAGCAATGACAAAGTTTTTTTTTTCTAAAAATAGCCAGGCAACTTGACCTTGTTCCCAGCAACCTGAAAGGACCTTGTGCTCAGCAACCTGAAAGTTAAACTTGCTCTAGATATTATAATACCCAATAATTGTGTGAAGACACATTAAAATCCATTGATAAATGCAGGGGCTAGAGCGATGACAACGTTTTGTTGTTGTTTTTTGTTGTTTTTTTTTTTTTTTTTTTTTTTTTTTTTTTTTTTCTTTTTCTACAAATAGCCACAGTTACCTTGGCCTTGAGCCTAGCAACCTAAATGTTAAACTTGCTCGAGATATTATCATAATCAACATTTATGTTTACAATAAATATAAGCACTAGAGCGATGACAAAGTTTTTCTAAACACAGCCACAAGGATCTTGACCTTGAGCTCAGGACTCTGAAAGTCAAACTTGCTCGAGATATTGCCAACATTTGTGTGATTTTACATAAAAATTCATCAGTAGTGCTAGAGCGATGACAGTTTTTTTTTTTCTAAAAATAGCCAGTGACCTTGACCTTGAGCCCAGGATCCTGAAAGTCAAACTTGCTCGAGATATCGTCATATCCAGTACTTGTGTGAAATTATATTAAAATTCATCAATAAATGTAGGCGCTAGAGGGATGATAAAGTTTTTCTAACAATAGCCACAGTGACCTTGACCTTAAGCCCAGGACCCTGAAAGTCACACTTGCTCGAGATATTGTCATCCCAACATTTATGTGAAGTTATCTTAACGTCCATTGATAAATGTAGGTACTAGAGCGATGACAAAGTTTTTTTTCTAAAAATAGCCACATGGACTTTGACCTTGAGCCCAGGACCTTGAAAGTCAAATCTGCTCAAGATATGATTATACCAAACATTCGTGTGAAGTTACATTGACAAATATCAATAAATGTAGGCGCTAGAGCGATAAGAATGTTTTTCTAAAAATAGCCGCAAAGACCTTGACCTTGAGCCCAGGATCCTTAAAGTCAAATCTACCCGAGATATTGTCATACCCAACATTTGTATGAAGTTATATTAAAATCATCTGTAAATGTAGGCTCTAGGGCGATGACAATGTTTTTTCTAAAATAGCCACAGTGACCTTGACCTTAAGCCCAGGACTCTGAAAGGCGAACTTGCTCGAGATAGTGTCATACTCAACATTTCTTTGACGTTACATTGAAATCCACCAATAAATGTAGGCGCTAGAGCAATGACAATGTTTTGTTTTTTTTTCTAAAAATAGCTACAGTGACTTTGATCTTAAGCCAAGGATCCTGAAAGTCGAAGTTGCTCGAGATATGTTTCATACCCAATATTTGTGTGAAGTTATATTAAAATCCATCAATAAATGTCGGCGTTAAGGGTGATGACAAAGTTTTACTGAAAAAAGCCACAGTGACCTTGACCTTGAGCTAAGCACCCTGGAAGTCGAACTTACTTGGGATATTGTCATACTTAACATTAGTGTGAAGTTATATTAAAATCCATTAATAAATGTTAGCTCTAGAGTGATGACAAAGTTTTTCTAAAAATAGCCAAAGTGACCTTGACCTTAAACCCAGGACCCTGAAAGTCGAAGTTGCTCGAGATATTGTCATACCCAATATTTGGGTGAAGGTATATTAAAATCCAACAATAAATGTAGGCGCTAGAGCGATGACAAAAGGTAAACATACGTACGTACGCAGTTACGTACGGGACAAACTGTATATCCCTCCACAATTTCGTTGTGCGAAGGGATAATAAAAATAGGTAATACCAGGATCCGAACTCGCAGTGTAAAGATTTATAAACTAAGAGAACTGTCAATGAGCTAGAGAAGTTTCAGGTTTGGCGGTGGTTACGAAGTTTATCACCGAGAACTGTTCAAGTGCTGTTTACCTAAAATAATTCTTGTATTCCGACCACCTAGGGTACAAGTGACCCATTGTCACACTAGGGTCAAAAACAAAGTACCATCCACCAGGGCTAGTCCTAGTCTTGCAAACCTTAGTCAAAACCCTGGTGGAACATTAAACTGGTGTGCCCACCTCCCCGGACACCTGGGTCACCGCCCAGGGAACACTCTTGTAATCGTATGTTGTAGGTAAATCTAACTTTTCGGAGCAATTCAGAAAACTTATTAACCGTTATAAAAGAATTGGCTATAGCCTGAATATTATGCGGCAGACTGCATGCCTAGTTGTCAACCCAGTCATTGCTGATGGCTATGCTTCACTCTTTAATTGAACGACGGCGGTTCGAGCCTCAGACTCAATGACGGCCTCTTCATAAAACTTTAAACAGTGGGTTGGGGCTTGATGATATGTCTTTGGCTTGGCCCGCCGTGGTTCAACTATTGGTTTTCATTTACTCAGACATACAGTAGAAATAGCCATGAGTACTCGTCTTTGTTTATTATAGTGATTAATTTGATTTTTATGTTTTCGCTTTGATGCATTGACTGAGTTGGGAGCCTTTATGCGAACCGAATTTTTATGTATTTCTGTATTCAGAGTAGCATCGGGACCCAGGATGAAGTTGGCTAGCTGTAAAAGTACTTTAAACCCCCGGTGGTTTACTCTACTGACCGTTCTAAGGCGGTGGTCCCGGTGTTAGTCTTACTCTTTGTTGCTTTTTGGTTTATTCTACGAGGCGATTTGTTTTATGTCTTACCTTGTGTCATTTTGTTCTTGTGTTTTTCATCAGTCCTTTTAGCATTGCGATTACCTCGCTTGGGGAAGAGAGAGCTAATCTTAGTGCTTTTCGTACGTTTGTTAAATTTGTGCTTGTTTGGATTTGTCGGTTTCCTCTTCCTCTTAGTGTCTGGGAAGGGCTGCGGTTTGTGATTGTGGCACTCCTTGGACTTTTCTCTTACCTTTTTTTTTATCAAGATAAGGGCGGTCCGCTGTCCAGCCATGGGCCCCTAAGGGCCATCAAGCCGTAAAGCCCTAGCCTTAGCGAATCCTAGTCAAAGTCCGAGACCATGTGGCCGCGATAGGGGGTCCTTAGGGTTACAGGGCCATATGGGTCACCAGAAGGGAAATCTGTATTCCGCCCACCTTCAGTACGAGTACCCACGGTCGCACTACATTCAAAACCAAGTTCCACCCAACCGGGCTAGTCCTACAAGTCCACCTCCCTAGTCACCTGGGTCACCACCCGGGGAATACACGTGCTATTGAGATACATGCAGTCCAATGTCCTATTATGGGCCCCTATGGGTCATCCAGCAGTAAAGCCCCTAGCCCTAGCAAACCCTTCTCAAAGGCCGAGACCATGTTGCTGCAGTAGCGGCTTCTAGGAGTAGGGGACCCTAGCAACGCTTGTCAAAATCCGAGGCCACGTGGCCGCAGTAGTGGGTCCTACAGAACAAGGGCCAAGAAAGGTCACCATCCGAGGATCATTTTTTTATTCTTGCCACCTGGAGTTCAAGTGACCCACCGTCGCACTGGGATTGAATCAAAGTTCCACCCTCCATAATCTCCATGATACAGACCACTTTACCCCGGGTTACTGACTGATTCACTGGGAATTAGTGTAGCTGACAGGTCCTTGTATACTTTGTTGCTTATTCAGGTATATTTATAATAATTATCCACAAACCATCAATCTCGACCCTGTCACATTGAGTAGAACATAATGTACTTGTTATGCTGTGCATCGTGTTCGCAAATCAGTCAATCAATCAGTGATATGAAATTCTCTAATATCATGTTAGATTGTGTGTTTATTTTTAAATTTTGAATTGCTGTTTGTGAACAAAAATGACAGTCACTGGCTTATAGTGTAATTTTCTGCTTAATATATGAACATCTGTTTAAATATTTTAAGACATGAACTTGAACTTAAATGGATTAAACGTTTACAAACCCCTTTTTGTCTTGGATTTAATGATAATATTTACCATGAAGGAAATATTTCTAAAATGCCGGATTTCGATGTTTTTTTCCCCTTTTAGATATTAAAAAATGTAATAAACGATCCCATGGTAAGCGCAAAAATGGTAATTTTAAACGAAAACATAAAACTGTCTTATCTCTTTTTGCTTTAAATATTCTCTTAAATTCTGGACGTCATCAAATGCTTTCTAAATTAGCTTCACTGTCTATTTCTTCATTACGTTAGTTAGATGCTGAGGCGAATAAATTTTATGATAGAAAACATGATTTGTATGAAGCAGCTCTCCTAACTAGATGTTTTACTCAACATGCTCTTCGTCCTTACATTAATTCTGAAATTAACCACATTAGACACTTCATCAAAATTCCTTTCATTATTAAAGGTATTGAATTCATAGATTTACCTAGCATATTTCGAGATAATATGTTATATCAGCTATACCTTCATATTTCGAAAACACGGAATCTCCTATTATTTGTTATAAATATAATAAACCTATCCGTAATACTATATTTAATTTCAATAAATTAGTTTCTGATCTTGATATTGAAACTAGTTCCCCTGATTCTTGAGATTGTAAAGATTCTAAATTTTGTTATCAACCAGCGGGTCATATTGTAATTGGTAACTTGAAGATTATAACTGATTCACGGATCCGTTCAGTTATTTCAAAAGGACCTAAATATAGATTCCCAGCCCACATTGATTTGAATAAATGTCGGGAAACAATTGCCAGTGCTTTAAATGATTATTGTACGCGTTGGTGTAATCGAGAGCATGCACATGTTGAGTCTAATGCTTTAAATAATTGAAAATTAAAGATTTTTCAGATCTTTGATGAACGTGTGTTATTTTACTCTAATAACCTTGATCTTCTCCCTCCTAAGCCTAACTTATCTTTTCGATATTTGAAACAAGATATCCAAGAATTTCATAGAAAGTATGTTTTGGCTCCAGCTGATAAAGCTGCTAATAATGTTGATGTTGTGTGACGACTTTATTATATCAATACTCTAATACAAGAACTTGGTAGTACCAAAACGTATGAACGGATTTCTGCTGACGAGAGATCTATTGCTAATACCCATTCTATTGATATTACTGCTAAGTTTCTAGTGAGTATTAAAGAAAAGCAAGACAGACTTCCTACGTTATATTGGCTACCGAAACTTCATAAACGACCTTATAAAGCACGTTTCATTGCTAATTCTAGTTCATGTACGACTACTGTTTTGTCCAAACTGCTAACTTCATGCCTTACTGCTGTTAAAAAAAGATTGGATTAGATACTATGATACTGTTTACGAAAGGGACAGAATTAACTATTTTTGGTCAATTAAAAAATTCAATGATGTTCTCAATAAATTTAAATCTAAAACCTTTCAGGCTTCTAAATTGTCTACATATGATTTTTGTTAACTGTATACGTTACCTCATCATCTTATAAAAGATAAACTTATTGATTTAATTAACCGAACGTTTATTTGGGAGAATACCCAATATTTGGCTTGCAACGAAGAATGTGCTTTTTTACTTCTGATGTTAACAATGATCACAATTTATGGTCGTGTCAAAAAGTCTGGGATGCCCTTGTTTATCTTTTGGATAATATTTTTATTAGATTTGGAACTAAACTTTATAGGCAAACTATTGGTATTCCGATGGGAACTAATTGTGCTCCTCTTGTTGCAGATTTCTTTCTTTTTTGTTATGAGAGAGATTTCATTAAGTCTCTCTCACGTGAAAATCAAACTGACATTATTGAGGCTTTCAATTCAACTTCAAGATACCTTGATGATTTATTAAATATTGACAATATTTACTTTGACCAAATGGTGGACCGGATATACCCTACAGAACTCCAATTAAATAGAGCAAATTCTTCCGATACCGAGGCACCTTTTTTGGAGTTGAATCTATGTATGTCTAATGGTATAGTTTCCACCAAAAATTATGATAAACGGGACGATTTTGATTTTGATATAGCCATTTTCCCTTTTCTGGATGGCGATGTCCCCCGGCGTACCTCATATGGGGTATACATATCTCAGCTTATTAGATTTGCCAGAGCTTCTTCAAATCTTAACGACTTTAACTACCGAAATAAAGCCCTTATTGCCAAACTTCTTAGGCAGGGCTATCGTTATTTTAAACTTCGTAAGGCGTTTTCGAAATTTCATCGCAGACACACTGCCTTGTTAGAAAAATATAGCGTCAGTCTGAAAACACTTCTGCAACAAGATATATCGGAACCAGAATTTTACGGTGACTTAGTGTACAGATTTAGAAAAAATTATGTAACTCTAACTTTTCGGAGCATTAAGAAAACTTATTAACTGTTATAAAAGAATTGGCTAAAGCCTGGATATTATGCGGCACACTGCATGCCTAGTTGTCGACCCGGTCATTGTTGATGGCTGTGCTTCGCACTTTGGTTGCACGACGGCGGTTTGGGCCCCAGACTCCGTGGCGGCCTCTTCGTGGGACTTTGGCCAGTGGGTTCGGGCTTGACAATGTGTCTTTGGCTTGGCCCGCCGTGGCTCGGCTGTTGGCATACAGTAGAATTTGCCATGAGTGCTCGTCTCTGTTTATTATAGTGATTAATCTGATTTTTATGTTTTCGCTTTGATGCGTTGACTCAGTTGGGGGCCTTTGTACGAACCGAGTGTTTGTGTATTTCTGTATTAAGAGTAGCATCGGGACCCAGGGTGAAGTTTGTTAGCTGTAAAAGTGCTTTAACCCCCCCTGTCCACCCCCCCCCCACCCCCCACCCCGGTGGTTTACTCTACTGACCGTTCTAAGGCGGTGATCCCGGTGTTAGTCTTACTCTTTGTTGCTTTTTGGTTTATTCTACGGGGCGATTTGTTGTGTGTCTTACCTTGTGTCATTTTGTTCTTGTGTTTTTCAGTCCTTTTAGCATTGCGATTACCTCGCTTGGGAAAGAGAGGGCTAATCTTAGTGCTTTTCGTACGTTTGTTCGGTTTGTGCTTGTTTGGATTTGTTGGTTTCCTCTTCCTCTTGGTGTCTAGGAAGGGCGTGGTTTGTGATTGTGGCACTCCCTGGACTTTTCTTTCACCTTTTTTTTTATAAGGGTAAAGTTTACTGAAACTTATATCGGGGATTTAAATATTAATTCTATTATCTTATAGTGAAAATATAGACTTTCCAAACAATTCCTAACGGCGGGTATAAATTGAGTGACGTCGGGATTAGTGGTAACGGGTCGTTTCTCCCGTGATTCGCTTCGCCCGTAAGTCGTTTCGCCGTGGGTCATTTCGCCCAGGGTCGTTTCGCCCTGCGTCGATTCGCCCATGGGTCGTTTCGCCCATATTTGTATTCAGGCCCTATGGATTGAGGTAAGGTATGTTTTGGTACATAAAGGGGTCGAGGGGATGTGGGGTTATGGGGAGTCGATGTGCGTTTGGTTATAGCTCTGGTCTGTTTATTCAGTATCTTTTGCTTGTGAGCTTTATATTGAGGATATTTACTCTTTTGTTGTGAATACCATAAATATTGTCACCGATTGTAATGAAAACATCAGTATTTTCAGGAGTGCGAAGCACGAGTGAAAATTTGAATATTTTCATTACACGAGATGAAATTTTTTATGGTATTCACTGAAAAAAGAGTAAAATTTCTTTATATTTTATTGTTTACACGCCAATGCGCGTTTCTGACGTCATAACTAACCTCACCAAACAAAACATGAACGTCCTGGCGTTGACGTTCAGTGCTTAACATTGAAACGCTGGAGAGACAAAAACAAAAAATTTCGGCAAAGCAAAATAATTTTTATACCAAAATATTCCTTACATTCTAACTAAGAAAACGCATACCAACACTTGATAGTTTAGTTCAGAAACAAAGAAATTAGAGGTGTTCAGATATCTGAAGTGGAGGTAACATCCACTTTTGTAACAATGAAGAAAACCGAAGTCGTCCAAAGCGAGGAGTGAAAATATAAATCGTATCAGTCACTAGTGAATGATACGATATCAATTCTCTTGTGATTGATACCACTTTTATTTTCACCAGATATACACTGATTTCACCGCTAACAATAAAAAAAAAATTGTAATATCCTCGTCTGGTGCAGTTGGACAGCAATCGGAATATAAAAGCATTTTTGAAAACAAAAAGGACTTGGTTCATAAAATTTTTCGCCGCAAAAGACAAAGACTTTACGCACCGCACCGCCTTTAATTAACAATAAGGATTATTCTCACCTCGGTTAATATATGATTATAAGTCTGAAAGGATTACCGTATTGGATTACCGCCTTTGTCAAAGCAAATCACAAAGCAATTAACGTGCACTTGTTTTCACACTTAACCGATTACACTGACTGTCAAACCAACCACATCTATCTATCTATCTATCTATCTATCTATCCAGTCCGTCCATTCACCCGTCCATTTGTCCGTTGTTTAATCTACCCACACACCACTATCCAACCGTCCGTTCATTATCTATCTATCTATCTATCCCATCCGTCCGTACATTCATCCGTCCGTTTGTCCGTCCGTCCATCTACCCACGCACCACTCCATCCATAAATTCACCCGTCCGTTCGTCCGTCTACCCACGCGCCATTCTGTCTATTTATATATCTATCGGTCGATCCATCTATCTATCTATCTATCTATCTATCTATTTATTCATTCATCCCGTCTGTCCGTACATTCACCCGTCCGTTCGTCCGTCTACACACGCACCATTCCATCTATTCAGCTATCTATCTGTCTTTCATCCAGCCATCCATCCATCCATCCATCCTGTCCGTACATTCACCCGTCTGTTCGTCCATCTAGCCACGCACCATTCCATCGTCCGTTCGTTAGTTATCTGGTTATCTATCTATCTATCTATCTATCTATCTATCTATCTATCTATCTATCTATCTATCTATTTGATCCGTTCATATGTTCGCACGTCCGTTCGTCCGCCCGTCTGTCTACCCACGCAACACTCCGTCGTTTACCCATCCATCCCAATTCACCCAACCGTCCATTTACACGTCCATCCCGTTTGTCCCACCCTTAGAAAAATATGATTGGGGCGAAACGACCCACGGGCGAAACGACTCACCTCATAAGGGCGAATCCCCCACCCCTAAATCAGGGCGAAACGACTCAGGGCGAAATATCCCACGGGCGAAACGACCCAGATTCTGTTTAGTCATCAGTAAAAATAATCTTGTTTTTCCCGGAGCTCCTGGTGATTACTGCAAGGATAAAGGTAAGAAAATAAATCCACTGGTCGGTATTATTTTATTCCCATCTAAACTATTTGCTTAAAAGTATTCCCATTGTTGATTTTAATGTAGAATCATGAAAATAAGTCATCTTTAGTCAAACAAAAAGCGATCATCATAACACTCGGTATTGTTTTTTTTTCTACTTTCGTTTCAACCGAATGTCACGTTGCGCGCGAAAGGCATTGTGGTCAACTGGTATAAAGCGAATGGAGTCTTGGAACTGAAGGTGTTAGGAAATTGTATCGATTCCTGATCATTGCCTTCCTATCTATTTGTAGATCAAAAAAAGCTAAAATCGTTCCAATCCGAAATCCAAGATGGCCGCCATGGTGAAAATTTCTTTTTTTCACTTCTTCTCCTGAACCAAAATGCCATTTGACTTGAAACTTGGTAGGAAGCATCTCGGTGACTTGTAGATCAAAATAGTTAATTTAAAAGTAATTCCAATCAAAAATCCATGATGGTCGCCGTGACTGCCGTCTTGAAAATATATTTTCGCTTCTTCTACAGAACCAAAAGGCCAATAGACTTGAAACTTTGTAGGAAGCATCGCGGTGACTTGTAAATCAAAAGTAGCTTATACGTTCCTAAAGGACATCCAAGATGGCGGCCGTCTTGAAAATCTAATTTTCTCTTGTTATACTTAACCGAAAGTCCAATTGACTTGAAACTTGGTAGGAATCATCAGCGTGACATCGATTAAAAAAAGCTAAAATCGTTCTGATCGGGTATCCAAGATGGCCGTCGTGGCCGCCATCTTGAAAATTTAGTTTTTCGCTTCTTCTCCTTAACTGAAAGGCCCATTGACTTAAAACTTGGTAGGAAGCATTGTGGTGACTTGTAGATCAAACGTAGCTAAAGTTTTTTCCGATCGGAAATCCAAGACGGACGCCATCTACAAAATCTTAGTTTATTTTTGCTTCTTCTTCTGAACCGAAAGGACAATTGACTAGAAAGTTGGAAGGAAACATCAGGGAGACTTGTACATCAAAACATCTAAATTGTTCCAATCGGAAATACAAGATGGCCCCCATGGCAGCCATCTTTAAAATCTATTTTCGCTTCTTCACCTGAACTGAAAGGCCAATTGACTTGAAACTTGGTAGGAAACATCGGGCTGACCTGTAAATCAAAAGTAGCTAAAATCGTTCCGATCAGAAATACAAGATGGCCGCCATGGCCCTATCTTGAAAATCTATTTTTCGCCTCTTCTCCTGAACCGAACGGCAAATTGACTTGGATCTTGGTAGGAAGCATCAGGCTGACTTGTAGATCAAAAAATGCTAAAATCGTTCCGATCGGAAATTCAAGATGGCTACCATGACTGCTATTTTGAATATCTTATTTTTTTTTTTTTTTTTTTTTTTGCTTCTTTGCTTCTTCTCCTGAAACGAAAGGCCAGTTGACATATTGGTAGGAATTATCCGGGTGACGTAGATATAAAATAGCTAATATTTGTTCTGATGGGAAATCCAAAATGGCTGCTATGGCCGCCATCTTGAAAATCTATTTTTTCACTTCTCCTGAAACCAAAGAGCGATTGTCTTGAAACTTGATAGGAAGCGTTGGAGTGCGGGTAGATCAAAATAGCTAAAATCATTCTGATCGGAAATCCAAGATGGTTGCCATGGCTGCCATCTTGAAAATTTATTTTTCGCTTCTTATCCTGAACTGAGAGGCATATTAACCAAACTTGGTAGGAAGCATCAGGCTGATTTAGATAAAAAGAGGTAAAATCATTCCGATCAGAAATCCAAGCTGGCCGACATGGCCGCTGTTTTGGAAATCTATTTTGCTCTTCTTCTCCTGAACCAAAAGGCCAATTTATCTGGTATTCAGGTGAGCGATACAGAGCTATCTTGGCCCTTTTTTATGCATTTAAATTCATTTTGTATCATTTGAATCTAGAAGTAAATTACAAGTGATATTGTTAGCCATTAAAATCATTCTATAGCAGTTAAAACCAAACGTTTGGTCATCTGAAAAAAATTTTTGCATGTTCATAAGAATTTTACATTCAAATAATTTAATATTTAATTTAAATGTAAAATTTATGCATATAAAACAAAATTATTTCAGTTTGAAAATTTATGCATTAAAGTTTACAATATATTACACGCTACACAGAAAAGAGATATTGTTTTCCATTAATGGCAATATATTTTATTTATAAAACATGTAAAAAAATGTCCAGCGAGTACCACAATCACAAGTCGTAGTAAATCCTTGACACCAACAGGAAGAGGAAAGAGACACTAACCAACATGCGAAAAACAAACAAACGTACAAAAAGCAGACAGACCATCTATCTCTTCTTCGAGCGAGGTGATTGCAATGCTAAATTGACTGGAAAACACAAGGACAAAACGCAAGATAAGACTTAACATCACATAAACATGCCTATATAATATTGGCCCCTTTAAACCCCACTTTTATATAGTAAACTGGGGTTTACAGGGGTCTACATTATTTTTCTTATTTCTGACCAAAAACATAGATTGTGGGTACTCGTTAGAACCGCCTCGCCGAGGCGGTTCTAACGAGTACCCAACAATCTATGTTTTGACCAGAAGTATGAGAAATATTCATTTTTTTTATCTAAACATTTTCATTTTTTGATGGTTAAAATGTTCAGTATATTTGAATAGGCTTGTTTTCATAATTTAAATATAAATTGCCCTGTATAATTAACCACAAAGCTACACTGAGTAAGAACAACACCGGGACCACCGCCTTAGAAAGGTCAGTAGTATAAACTACCGAGGGGTTTAAAGCACTTTTACAGTCGACTAACTTCACCCTGGGTCCCGATGCTACTCAAGTAATGGAATGGAATTTTCACCATCATTAATTTCATAGCTCAAGAAAATTAATTGTCTGTTTAGCCAAACAACTAAAGTACTTTCAAATTTATTTCTGTCTAAATTAATAATCATTGATCATATGCCAACTCAAGACGTTGCTAATAAATAATAAAAAGACAGCATTATTATATTTTTATTACAATAAAATGTAAAGTCTGCGACAACACTAAAGTAATGGAACTTTCGACATCATTAATTGCATCGCTAAAGAGAATTAATTGTTTGTTTAGCCAAACAACTAAACTCCTTTCAAATGTATTTCTATCTAAATTAATAATCCTTTATCATATACCAAGGTTGAAACTAAAAAATAAAAAGACATCATTATAAAAATTTTATACAATAAATTTTAACACACCAACGTCTTGACCTGGTATGTGATTAAAACAAATATTTGCATTCTGTTACAATAAAGTATAGTACGTTAACGTTTTGCCTTGTTATATAATTAGGGAGTATTACTTTTTATTGCAATAAAATTAAAATGTCAACGTCTTAGCTTGATATATGATTAAGGGATTATTAAAATTTTATGGCAATAAACGGTTACACGTCAGCGTCTTGGCTTGAATATGATAAAGGATTATCATATTTTTATTGCAGTGAACAGTAAAACGTCAACGTATTGGCTTGATATATGTTTGAGGATTAATAACATATATGGTAAAAAAATGACACAACTGAACGTCTTGTCTTAATATATACTGAAGGGATTATCAGTATTTTATAACAGTATATGTAGCACGTCGACGCCTTTGCTTAATATATGATAAAGGATTCTTAATATGTTCTGGCAATAAAATGTAACACGTCAATGCTTTGCCTTGATATGTAATAATGGATTATTATCATTTTTAGCAATAAAATGACACACGTTAACGTCTTGGTTTGATATATGATAAAGGATTATAATATTTTATTACAATAAAATATTACATGACAACGCCTTGACTTCATATATGATAAATAATTACATGTTATGATAAGATGCAAGGAATTTAAAATCTTCTGTAAATTGCATTTAAAGGTTGAAATTTTAGCTACTTTTTATATAAATTTACTTTTTCTTAGGCGTAAAAAAATACCTGTGTTCCCGCTAACCCTACTGACCCTGTTTCAAACACCCGACTCTGCTACTTTTTACCAGTAAAAATGTAAACTAAAAAAATAAAACATTGACTCTCAACAAATACATGTATGTTCATAAAATTACAAACCCGACCCTCTTCTTTTCTGGAGAAAAAATAGAAAAATACAAATAGTTTCTCCTACCGACCTAATTTTTTTTTCAGAATGTTAGCGGAAACAAAGATATTTGTTTACGCCTTATGTGAATCTACTATTTCCTAATGCATTGCAGCTATCCCCAGTTTGTTACAAAATAATTCAGAGGACTGGATAATACTAGGCTACATAGCCAAGTTAGGTAAAGGGAGATATGTTATCAATTAAATAGTGATTAAAATCAAATGTTTTTAAAAGCTTTGTTGTATATTTATATTTTTATATATTTTATGATTAGCATGTCTAAGTTTCTCACAGTGAATGTGCAGTTTCTTCAGAACCTTATTACGAGCATTTAAATCATGTTCGTGAAACTTTGAGTATCATAACACTTATTCTAATTAATTTTATGGAGACAATAATTATCCAAATAACAGTCTGTGAGATATGTTTTGAACAAAGGTGAAGCTCCTGAGGGTTACATCTAAAGTAGCTCAAGTGCATACCTTTAAGTTTGAGTTATAATATAGCAGTTGGTATTGAATTTACCCTTAGTATTCGGGCACCTACAATGCTTCTTCTAAATCTGAAACAGTCCATTTGATCGCATGTTGATGTCTTCGTAAAAACTGCTAGATGAGTGGCAATCAGCGAGGCCTTGATCCGATGCCCCATTCTGGGGCGACTGGTCTTTCTCAATATTGTTTGTTAGTGTTGTCTTTCTGAATACTTTAGGTAAATAAAGTACGCTTGCAATTATATAATGTCAGTGTAAGCGTGGCTTTGTTTGTACAGGCAAGAATGTGGCATTGGACCGGATTCTTTTTCTGTTGGAGTGATATCTCTTTGGAAAAGGAAGTAAACATTATTGACTTAGAGTACTATTATTTTGAGGCGTACCCGTTTCCTTTTGATCACCTTATGAAATGTAACATAATCCCCCGTTCTCCAACTGTTCCAACAATGACATCGTCAAATTAGTATGACATGGTTGTGTTTACCCTAAGTATTCGGATAAACTGGCCTGAACAATCAGTGTAAACCCTGTGTCCCAGCTAGCATTCTACGTAAATCTACATCGGACCGTCATCGGCCCGTCAGCTACCCTGACGGGCCGATGACGGCCCGATATAGATTTACGTAGAATGCTGACTGGAGTAAAACCAGATCAGTGTTAATCCAGAACGCGGCGCCTGATCATGGTCTACACCTTTTGCTATTCATCCAGCAATATTTTAGTTACAAGAGCAGGGAGTGAAATAAAATTGTTCAAACATTAGAACAGGTCCGAATACTAAATTGAATACGGTTAACATTGATTTAAATACACAATCATTACGAAAACACGCTTATTCAAATACACTGAACATTTTACCACCGAAAATGACAATTTTTCAGATAAAAAAAAATCTGATATTTTTCATATTTCTGCTCAAAACATAGATTGTGGGTACTCGTTAGAACCGCCTCGTCGAGGCGGTTCTAATGAGTACCTCAATCTATGTTTTTAGCAGAAATAAGAAAAATAATGTATACCCCTGTAAACCTCAGTTTTACTATATAAAAGTGTGGTTTAAGGGGGTCAAAATTATATAGATATGTTTTCGTGATGATATTTTTTATGCAAAACTGTAAGTAGCGTTTTAAAGTTATGGATTATTTTTATTGTTGTGCATCATTATTTGTGGATTTTAAACTTGTAAAATTAACTTGTAGGAAATCTCTAAACGAGTTCTCAAGCTAACAATGATAAATGCAATACGGGAACCTAGTATACTAACTTTCTGTTTTATGTTTATTTACATAGAAATTTGCATACAACTTGACCGATACTTGCATTATTTGCTTGTCTGTAGGGTTTTTAATCAGGACTAATATAAACCGCCATTTGTAAATAAAAACAGTTTTAAAGGTTGTAAAGTAAATAAGTGAACTCAGGAACTGATACAGTCTGATCCATATCAAGCCCCAACACCAAAAACAGACAAATACAATTAAGCAGCCACAAAATGAACAAATGGCAAGCAGAGTTGGCAACTCTTTCCAAAAAAGGTGGCAACTCTGTTACCCAAGTTTAACTGAATATATCTTAAACTTACATAACTGTTAAAAGAAAAACATTAGAAAGTAGAACACTACATAACAATCAAAAAGTACCACCATGACAGTAAGTCTTTCAATGCCCTTTTTTTTTACACACGCGTGTGTCTTTTGAACATGATTTGTCCTCCAGTTTAAGGGGAAAAGGAAACATTTTTCAGGGGAAGCAACTATGTCGAAAGTGTTTTTCTTTCTTCTGAAAAGGAACCTACTGTAAAAAGAAACAAGGGCATATTGCAGTAAGGCATGGATTTTCCCAAACTGGCTCAGGTGTTGAAGACCAGATTTCAGAATTTACAATATTCGAAATTTTATTACATATTCCGGTAGGCTGATGTCTGAATCACAGCAGAAAGGAAAATGTGTGCTTCTGGCTTATTATTACGGGGAGATAATTCAGATCTATTTACCCCACCCCAAAAACGACGCCTAAATTAGTACTACTATGTTCAAAAACGATGGGAATGACATTTTGTTACCTTTCCCTTTGGGAAATATTTCTTGCATCAGAATGACACGAACACAGCACTGATTGGAAGTTATGGCTAAAGGAATACAGTCAGTGCGTGTGTCTGGTGTATCCGACTTGAATTATCTTTCTCATTTCTGGTTAAAATTTGCATTGAATGTGTTTCACGTTGTTATATAAATATGTTTCCCTCGTTGTTATATAAATATGTTTCCCTCCCCCCCCCCCACCCCCCCCCCCCCACACACACACACAAGATGTCCTTTGTTGGAGATATTTCCCTGACACACTTACGGTATGTATATGCATGGGAACTTGGGTCGTTTTTTTTTTTTTTTTTTTTTTTTTTTTTTTTGTTTTTTTTTTTGTTTTTGTTTTGTTTTGTTGTTTTTTTATTCAGGAACCGCAAGTATAAACTCAACTATCTGTAAAGTATGTCGACAACGCCGGGAAAGAATTTATGGCGACTCTCCGCCTGTGACCCTTAGATAACTTTAATATTACATAGGCTTTCATAGATAAATAAATTTCTTTATTTCGTCCATTTTGGGGAGCACAATGCATATCCAGTATGAGAATATAAGTTATATACATGGGAGGACAAAAGACATATTTACATACATATAGAATCTGACATAAATTGTTAAGAAGAAGAAGAAAAAAAAAAGAAATAATATGTTTAATATACAAATGCAGGCATGATAAAATAATACTCTCCGGTTCATATACATGTAATTAAATGAAGAATAAATAGGGGAATAAGTAACATTAAAGAGCAAAATATATTTGCATTAGCAATGCATTTTCTCATCGGTAGATGAGATCACTAAAGGTAAATCCTTCAACGAAACGAAATGCAAGCGATTTAGGAATGACATAATAAACAGACACAAAATCAGGAAAAAATGCACCTGCCAAATGAACAAGCAGTCTGTTACAGCAGCTCTGTGTACAACAGAAAACCTTCACTTACAAAAGATGTGTAAAGAACAAGGCACGCTGCTTGACTGCAATGAAAAAAAAACACAGCTGCTAAGTAATAATCGTTTCACATCGAGCAAACACCATCAGCTATTCCATTTATTATATAGTATTACCCTTATTCCAGTTTAATGGTTTTATTTGGTTTGAAATCGTCACAAAACTATCTCGGTTTGAGCGTTAGAACACAACACAACCTCATAACGTACAGCAAAAGACCAGGTCGTTGTTTGGGACAAAATTAATAATTGAAAAAAGCAGTCTATAAAAGCATTCCGACACTGTGAAATAGTTCATTATAACTACTGATGTCATATCATCACACCAGAATTACAGTTGATATTTAAGTCAAAAATCTCTATACTTTACTTCTAGGTATATATTATGCACATATATCAATAGATTTATTTTGATCACATCACATGCATCTGTAATATACATAAGCTTGTAAACGCTGAACTGTCATGACTTACAAGCGTGTGCAAATCAAGCGGTAAAGATGTTGTCCAGTCTTCTCACGAGCTTGAACACAGGGGGATTAAATTGATAAATTTTAACCCGTCATACAGTTCTTTCCAAATAGAAGTTTGAACATTCAGTTATACAGTAAACTACAGAATAACCTGTGTAAGTGAGCTACCTTTGAGACTGACTTTAAACAGTGATTGATGTGGAAAAAGTTGTCTGGCAAAATTACATGACATGTACCTTTATAAGACAACCACCATTCCACATCAACCACTAAATTCAATTTCAGAGGTGGCTGTTTTACACAGGTTTTACTGTACTACATTGGCATAATTCTGGTTACATTTTGCCCAGGCCTGTCTGTCCGAACATGTATACACGGTAAGTAAAAATGGTGTATGATTAATAAGTGCTGTTGTCAATAAATTATACAATATCTGTTGATTCTGAAATAAGACATGGCGTTCTTACCTGACGTAGTAGTTCTGACAATGTATATGCTTTAACATCCTGCTAAGAATACCCTTTTCCATAGATTGCGCACATATATAGCGAGCAGTCACAAGCATGCGTTATTGTATTCATGTTATCTTAGATTAGAAATAGGTTATGCGTACTTCATCCTCATCTAACAATAAAAGAAGTTTAACTAGAATGTAGGCAAGCTAAGACATTGCATTGGTGTGTTATATTTTATCGCAAAACATGACTGTAATACTCCTTTATCATATATCAAGCCAAGCCGTCGACATGTGCCATTTTAGTGCCATAAAATATTAGTAATCCTTTATTATATATCAAACCAAGACATTTACGTGTTACATTTTATTGCCATTTGACTATGAATCTAAGGAACCAAACGCGCAGTCGTGTCCATTACGTTCACACACCTATGTAAAATACAGTCGACCTTCGTTATCTCGACCTCGCTTATCTCGAATAACCGCTTATATCGAAGTGAAATTCTGGTCCCTGTTTTAACATGGAAATCTAAGAACAGGTAACAAAATATTGTGGAAAAGAGGAGAAATTGCCCATAAGGAGCAATTTCTCCTCTTTTCCAATTTATTTTATATATATTTCTAACCAGGAGTCAAATTACATATTCATTTGTTAATATGTGGTTGTTCGATTCATTGTTTTCCTCACTTCCGCAACTCTGGTATGTCGAAGTACGGATATCTCGAAGTGTTTCAAAGAGTCCCTTTGAATTCGAGATAACGAGAGTCGACTGTATATATATTCTTCTAGACCATAGCTTCAGTTGAGACAGTTATTTCAGCCAAAACATTAATTGTTTTCTTATTTCCCACAAAACATATGTTGTAATATCATTGGTAGCAACTATGCAAGCCGCTTCCAATGTTTGCCCACAACATATGCTGTGGCGGGGAAATATAAAAAATATCTGGATATACCTCTGAAGTGGAGTTATGTTCGTCATGGCTTTTTCAGTATGTAATATAGGAAAATGAGGTAGATGCACTGGCGCTTGACCAATATTTACTATATTTTTATTATGTTATAATAGTTTTCCCCAGGTAAGAGCAGGCCTCATGCATTGTTATTGATTGTTCTAGCTATTGTATATTCATTAAAGCATGTGTAAATAAATGAACCAATATAATGATAATACAATAAGCGCTGATATAGTGAACGAAACTTGTATCATGGGAGTGTGGCTACTGTATTGAAAATAACACTGATCACTGAACAACTGCCAGTGGGTAGATATGATTATTTACAGAAATAAGAGAGATTAATACAGTAGAAAAGGTTGCTAGAAATTACAAATAAATTGAAAAGCTGGGTATAAAAATTTGTAAATCCGTTTTATAATGTGAACCACATCATATCCTTTTCCAAATATAGACTTGTTATCGTCTTTTAGATCTTCGCCTTTTCACATGTCAATTAGTTTTATTGTCCGGCGTACAAAAAGCAGCTCTGAGATCTCGGCGGAACCTACTTCCGGTTAAAATATACAAGAAGAAGTTGACGCCATGATTAAGTAACATCATGTTAAACACAACAATGTCAGTCAGAACCTCATCCATTCCTAGAAACGTGTGATGGTTTGCTGGAGTGATAGCAATCGACAGAGAAAGTGGCATAGCTAATATCAGGAATGTTACGCTCACAAGAAACGTGACAAGAAGCAAATACCGGGTCCTCGATGATTTCGTTGCCAACTTAAGAATCAAACCGGATCTGAAGACTTTTAACACAGTAGCCACGTTTGCAGATATAATTATTGCAAATGGTAGAAGGGCGTAGGCTGTAAGATGAATCCAAGACCAGTAATGAAGATAAAACTCAGAGTAATTAGCATCTGTAATGTCACAAATTGACTGATTTAATGCATCGTGAAAAATGTACGTAAATCCGAATAACAAATTCGAGTTCAAAAGTACGATAAAAGTAATAAGAGTTGCTACCACCTTAATCCCCGTTCTGTGGTTATTCACTAGCTGTGTTTTACTGGGATAATACGTACATAACATTCTTTCCACAGTGATAGCCACCACCAACCATGATGAAATCTGAGGGAACAGGTAGTTGAAGTATGTGTTCAGCTTACATCCTGGCACACCAAAGAGCGAGATGTTAATATCAAACGCTTTTCTCAACCATAAACTTATGCCACTTGTGTATAGGACTAAAGTATCGGTTATAGCCAGTGCGGCCAAGTAAATGGTAAATGAGGTCTTCTTACAATAATTGTTGGTAACCGCCGCAATAGACAAAGAGTTTCCAATGGTTCCAGTCACAATGATAATGCCTGGTATAACTATCCACACTTTAACTTCCAATTCTTTTGAAATATTACTTTGTGAATAATTTCCTGATGCGTTTCTGCTATAAATTTTAAAATAATCATGAAACTGTTCCATCTTTTATCTCCTTACTGAAATCTGACTTAATGTGATCATATTACTTTAATCGTATTTTTATATGGATCGCTTTACTATTACTTCTGCTTGAACGATGTTAAGAAACTAGGCCAAGGTATTATTATTTGTCCACCGAAGAAGAATGATAGTGATTGGAAAAGCAGGATTGAAACTTGTTGAATCCCTGCGTTTTCCAGTTTTTTTTTTTCCGTGAAAATTTGCTCTTTAAACGGGTTTGCATGAACGTGTTTAACATTCAAATGCTGATTTCATACCACCCAACTCGAATGCATGTAGAGGACGATGAAAAAGAGCAACAAAATAAAGGAATAACGAGAATATTAAAAGCAATTATATCCGGATTATATCTTTAACAGATATTGCTTTCAAAGCTGAAAGAAAAAACATGTACACGTACAATATCAAACATTACGCAAACACACCTATACAAATATCTTGAAAATTTGACTACTGAAAACTGAATGTTTTCAGATAACAATTCTGCTATTTCGCTGCTATAATGTATACCTCTGTAAACCCTAGTTTTACTATATAAAAGTGGGGTTTAAGGGTGTCAAAATTATATAGGCCTGTTTTCGTGATGATACAATTGTTATATTGATACGTATATACTGGATTGTTTACTATAATTGTCGCGACTTACACTATGAAAGGACTAACTTAGTAAAGAGAAAACAGCTCCCCAGAATGATTTTTATAACCTTTTTTAACAGTTAAAAATCTCAATGTCTGTAGATTTCTTGTTTGTGCATATATGTTGTTTTTCTTTATTTTTTTTAAGAAAATAGCGGATGGAAAGAAAGCTTCTGCATTTTGTGACGTTTTCATTGAATGCATTTTTAATACTTTTGGTGGGTCGACGAAGGGATAGAAACTTGCGCAGAAACGGTAAATGTTGTGTTCACAAAGTTTACACGAATACACGGTTATTTTTTCTTTGATAAACGGATTTATTTTTGTTACACAAGTTTCCAAAGTAATTATTTTAACTTATTTCAAATTCTACGATTTTATTGTCGTATATACTCATGTTAGCGTAGTATGTGCACATCATTTGTACTTTTGTAAGTATACGAGGATTAATTCCAGGCGTTAAAATGACTGACTACACTTATTAGATTTATCGCAATATTTATAGTGGAGACAACTCTTGTGATTTTTATTTTCTTTCCTGTACACCAAGATTCGGTTGCACACAGGTCTGCTCTAAAAGCAAATGATTTCAGAAGGGAGGTTAAAGAAATTTAACAGATTTGCTTCCGTAAACGTATATCGATTACCTTAAAATAGAAGCTCCATATTTGTGTTGTTGCCTTCATCAGTCAGTAACCAGTACATTTTATATCTAGAACATTGCACAGCCCTGTGCTTAGTTTCATCGCAGTGTTTGTGATTATATGTGATGTTTCAATGAGGTAGAGGATCCCTATGCGGACTGAATATATGTTTGTAATTTAGAGCTGCATCAGAATTAAGAGCGTGAGACTTCGCGCGAATAAATCTGGTTTAAACCTTCATAGTATATATTTTTCCTGGTGTTCCAAAGTGGTGCCTCTGTAGCAGTTCTTCGTTTGTTCGTCAGTGGTTTCCTATGTGGCGTTTGTTCTGTCATTGTTTGTTCCTCCTCTCTCCTTCTTTTGGTGCTTTATAATAATGGCATTTCCTTAGTATCTTTAATAATATCTTAGTACAGTCAAACCTCACTAACTCGAATATCTTAGGGACCATGTACATTTGTTCTTGAAATCGGAAGTTCGAGCCACTGAGGGTAAATCATAACTCCAGGTTAAGAGGGAAATTGATATAATTTAGCGATGTCTTTTCGGTCTTCTGTATAATATTTGTATGTTGAGTGTACTCATTAGAATCGCCTCGATGAGTACACACAACATACATTTCATAATAAAATAAGAAAACTTCCTAAAATATCCCTAAATATTTGTTTTCTTGATATGTCAGAAGATATTTCCTAGGGACTCAAAAACGAGTTTGAATTATCCACGGTAAACGAGTAATCGGTGTTCGAGTCATTGAGGTTTTACAGTATTACTAACCTTTTCACAGACCGAACACTCAGTAGGGTTATCACAGGTATTATTTTCTTTAAAATTTATTTATTCACTAAACAAAAACATATCTCGCTTTGATTTTTCAAGGACTGTACATTGGTCATTAAATTCACTTAGCTCTTTAACGGAATATTGGTCTTGGGTGCGGGTACATTTATCGTAGATGGCAGTCTATGCACACACGTGTTAACACTGTTGTTTTGAACAACGTTTCAGGAGTCGAAACCGTTTGTTGTCATTTTTGTTTCTTATGATTATTTGTCATTTTGTATTTCAGAATAAAATGGCAAACATATGGAAGATACATGCATATTTGTTACACTGAAAAGAAATTTGTTGGCTTTTATTTGAATAGTGCAAGGGCAACTACAGTTGACCCTCGTTATCTCGAACTCGCTTATTTCGAATTACCGCTTATCTCGAAGTGAAAATCTGGTCCCTGTTTTAACATGAAACTATGACAACAGGTAACAAAATAATGTGGAAAAGAGGAGAAATTGCTCCTAAGGAGCAATTTCTCCTCTTTTCCACATTATTTTATATATTATATTTCTAACTTCAGGAGTCAAATTACATATTCATTTGTTAAATGTTGTTAAATTGGTTGTTCAATTTATTGTTTTCCTCACTCTCTCAACTCTGTTATGTGGAGGTACGGATATCTCGAAGTGTTTCAGTGAGTCCCTGGAATTCGAGAGTCGACTGTATTTTCATGTATCCCGTGAGCAAATTGTTGCCCTCTGGCCTTCGCTGAAGTGCAATGTCCGCCATCCTGGATTTGCTGCACAGTGTATGTTATAAAAGCAAAATAAGTTCATGCACCACAATAATTTTCAGCTAGTAAATACAAACAAAAACAACTTTTGATTGTATTTAATCCATTTGGTACTGTGTTTCATTGTTTTCCATTATTAAACTCTCATTCGAAACAATTTTAATGAGTAAATTTTCATGCTGTTCAACGATCAGCTGCCAGTGAAATGTTGAAACCTCTTAAACGGATCCTGTCGGCAAGAGACCGACCCTCCTCCCATTGACAGACGCCTTTAACATGGTCAAGCGACGATGATTTTCTGTAAGGTAAGATGTTAGCAATATGCAATAAGTTTTACAATTATTTTATTTCATGATGTTAAACTTCAATATGTTAACGATTAAAAATATCAAAAGTAAAGAAAAGTTGCGCTTTTGAACAATTAAATGCGCGTCAGCAATTCACAGGTATAGCAGTATTGAATCCAGTATGGCGGCTGTTAACAGTCAGTCGCCGTTTTTTGCGGCTGTTAACAGTCAGTCGCCCAAACGGCGACTGCGCATGCGCCAAACGCAAAATTGAACAATATAATGAGCCCGGTAAACAAGATACTATCCAAATCAACTGTTAATTCATATTTCTTTTCAGTATAAACCCCAACGACAAAGGTACAAAATGTCGTGAGACCGTTTTGCAGTATAACAAATTTGCCCTCAACTTTCCCAGGCAGGGAATGTGATCCCATGTTCCCGGTCAAGATTCAAAATGACTAATAGTGTTCCACGCATTAATCATCTATTTGATAGTGGATATTTAGTGTGCATTGCAACGGCTAAAAACAGATACATTTAACCACAAAATTATGTGTTCGTAATATCTAACGGCTAAAAAGTCTTTTGTGTCTATAATGTGAAATTTAACGGCTAACCATATATCTGTTTTGTAATATGCATTTTAACGACTATTATTGCATAAAAAGCAGTGTCGCACGTTATTAACAGCCGTGCTTTAACCGGCGAAAAGCCATGTATTAACAAGGCAATTCACGCGCTGTTAATGCACGGCTACGCAACTTTCAATATGATCGTACCGGGCCCACAGGTTTGCTGCCGTTACGAGATGTGTACTGCCCGGACCTAAAACGAGCATAGTCCGTGGAAAATGCGTTCGCGAGACATTGATGAAAAGGTGAAACAAAATTATGCAAGAAATAATGCGAAATGTAGCAAATGTTTTCAGCTTTTATGCAATAATAGCGATCGAACATGGTTTTTTAATGCATTAACATTCTCCTCCGGCCTCGGTTTTTCAACACCTCGCTCGGGACCTGGCGAATGTTAATACATGATCTCTATATAAAGTTATGTGTATGATGAAGTAAGAGACGACTGAATATAGCCAAATGAGAACGAGGTAAACATTGATTCATGAAGTGGCATCAGTCAGATATGCCCAGTTTACTGTAAATATTCGGACATCTTTACCACACTTGTCCTGAAACATGCTCGTTTTACCACCTGTGGAAATGTCTAAAACTGTAGGATGAATGGCAGACAGTGTAGACCATGATCAGATGCCGCATTCTGTGGCGTATGATCTGGGTCTTCATTGTTTGCCCATCATATCTCTCCAAATTCTTTGGCAAAATAAGGTACCATATCTGATTCCCTTTGCAAGCGTGTTCACTACTTGAAGAAGCTTAAACATGAAAGACAGGAAATATGTATATGGAGAGCTGCTGTTAAAACAAACAAACAAGTCTGGATGAAGACGAAGAAAACAAATCTGTTTATATATAGATATTCTGTCAGAGTTCCTTTTCGTTCTGTTCGTTCTGTGTTCGTTAAAACGTTGTTCTCTGATATTGTTTATCGGCATTCTAACCGTATTCGGTGCCTTCGTAAGGCCATGTTCGCCTATTCAAATATATAGACACTTTCACCTCCAAAAACTTACAAAAAGGTAAATGAAAAGTCCAGGGAGTGCCACAATCACAAACCGCAGCCCTTTCCAGACCCTAAGAGGAAGAGGAAACCGACAAATCCAAACAAGCACAAATCGAACAAACGTACGAAAAGCACCAAGATTAGCTCTCTCTTCCCCAAGCGAGGTAATCGCAATACTAAAAGGACTGAAAAACACAAGAACAAAATGACAAATGGAAAGACATACAACAAATCGCCTCGTAGAATAAACCACAAAGCTACAAAGAGTAAGACTAACATGAAAAGTTTCAGATACAAAAATTCTGATATTTTTCATATGTCTTCTCAAAACATAGATTGTGGGTACTCGTTAGAGCCGCCTCGGCGAGGCGGTTCTAACGAGTATCCACAATCTATGTTTTTGAGCAGAAATTAGAAAACAATATATACCCCTGTAAACTCCAGTTTTACTATATGAAAGTGGGGTTTAAGGGGGTCAAAATTATATAGGTATGTTTTCCTGATGTTGTATATTGTTTCTTTGGCATTTTCCCGACTTGTTAACGTGACAGCTTTTGTGTGATGTGATGATAAGATATATATTATTCAATTTGTATGCACTCTATCAAAACTTGGACCAGAATACTCTGAATACTACATCTAGTCACTCTCACTCTATCAATTACTAGGGGAAGAGGAAAGGACAAGGTATTCGGAGATACATGCTGTCCTACAAGAATACGTACCCGCCATACTCATTTGCAATTTTCTTTCAAGAGTAAAGTTGCCCTACATGATGTTTTGTAATTTTCACCAAAGACTGTGCATGGGGCAAAGACGGAACATCATTACAAGGGGATCTTGTTTCCTCTCACAGAGATATAAACTATAGATGCCACAATCACGAAACACAGCATTATTGTTTCTAAATTTCCTCAGAATGTGTACCCTCAAATTATCTTAAAATCTACTACTTATCGATGCAAATGCTTTACTGGCAGTACGGACGTCTTCTCGTTCTAGTTGACAATACATAATTGTTATTTATCTCGTTTAAACAGAGCGAATTAGAGGTAAAATGGCTTTCTCTTGCCGTCGCTTTAAGCAATGTTACATATAAGCAATGTTACATTTAAGCGAAACATAGCACGTGCTTTTAAGTATTTCGCGGTAAGAAATTGTCTTTGTATCACTTAAGCTAAAAGCGGCATTCAGACAACACCTGACGGTCGTGGAGCAGCGTTTTAGCAGTTTTACCGGGATCGAAAAAGTATCCTATTCATTTGGGTTCGGTATATTGTGACGAGTTACAGATAGAACGGTCTTGTTTAGAAATGACTGATTAAGTTTAGGTTGTGACGGTTACAAGACTTAAAGGAAGAATTGGTGGTTCACAGTCAAGCCGCCAACCATGCATGTAAAACCTAATATAATAAATGGTAAAATTTCCTGTTAGGTATGTGTTACTCATAGGTGGGGTTGCTTTGTGTCGGCAAGAGAATAAAGTCATTTATTATAAAAAAAATTAAACAATGAACGATTAAAATGTGCGATAACATTCAAAAAAGCAAGCGTGTAGTTATCACTCGATACTGCACGCTTATACGGATGCCTTCGACTGATGCCGTTACTGATGAAGCATTTGTTCAAGCATTTGTGCAGACTCTGTATTTTAGGTAATAAAAATGCATTTTAGAGACTACAGCTGAAAATGACGCAAAATGTTTATATCTATATACCGTATTTACCCTAAGTATTCGGACACCTCAACTCCTTACCATATATGTTCTAACATTTGAACCAGTACAATTCACTACCCGATGTTGTGTCTAAAAATTGCTGAATGAATGGCAAACAGTGTAGACCCAGATGAGACGCCGCGTTTTGCGGCGTCTCATCTGGGTCTATACTGTTTGCTCAGGCCTGTCTGTCCGAATACATATGGTAAATACGGTAATAAAAGGGATAGTGCATTGCTACTCGCATTAGTGAATTGCCCCGCGTTGCGATACCAAAGCCCTCGCGCAGGCTCGCGTCTTTTGATGTCCCATCTCGGGACAATATTCATCAATATCAGTGCAATTACCCTATATTGAACTAAGTACCGTACTTGCGCTACTTATTGTGAGACTGGTCTTACTTGTAAACAAATAAGATTCAGTTCAGACGCCACAAAAGGCGGGGGTGATCAGGATTTACATTGTTTGCAAACTCATTCAGTTGATTAGACATAACAACAAGTTGTAAAATTGACTTGTTCAAAGTTTAGGAGAAATATTTGAAGGAGTTAGTGTCCCAATACCAAGAGTAAATATGATATATTGACACAGTGATTGAATCATAACATAACAACATGATTGCTAAAGTCGCGTTTTATAAGGTGTGTGTGCGTGCGTGCATATGTGTGTGTGTGTGTGTGTGTGTGTGTGTGTGTGTGTGTGTGTGTGTGTGTGTGTGTGTGTGTGTGTTATGGCAGTCAAACACAGTAATTAATGGAACGTTTAAAACATTTGACCTGTCCGTATTTAAAATATGCCCTATGTTGCGGTTTTTTTTTTTTTTTTGTTTTTTTTTTTTTTTTGTTTTTTTTTTTTTTTTTTTTTTTTGTATGTCGGTTATTGCAACTATCCTGTCATTGGTTGTTCTGCAGCTCTCCTTCTCTTAGTGCCTTAGGAAAAGAGTGCTTCATGATTGTGGACTTTCCTGGGTAACCATTTTTATTTTTATGGCCCTCCTTCAGTTTATGCCTCTGCTGTAGTCACTATGCTGGACGACATAAAGTTGTCCTGATTTGCGCCTTGAAAAGCAAAGTATACTGTGTAGGTCTAGCTAGAAAAGTATCCATTTGTCATGCATTACCGCTACTGGCCAAAGTAACAATAAACAACAAAATCATCTAAAACAATAAAATTATATTTATTAGTATGCATCTAGGGTATCAATATAAATGTAATACAAAATTTGTTTGTTAAAAAAGACACTCAATTTCTTTCACAACGATCACTTGGTGTTCACTGCGGGGAAACAACATGTTCCCATTTGCCAACAGCGGCCTTAAAATTGAGCCTGCGACGTGAGACAGCATACCTCGTGACATTTGCACCTTACGAAGACTCAAATTAGCCGCTCAGTCTGATCAGTCTTCGTTATCCGTAAAATTGCATACGTAGGGACCCAAAACTGCGCTCAGTGAAAATCAGATCAGACTGTGCGAATGCGCAGGATGATCTGAATCTTTATTGGGCACACATGTCCGAAGGTACGTTTTCAGACGTTGCGGTTCATTTGTTACTGTAATTATCCTAAATATTCAAACACCTTACTCTCCCAGCCTGTTATTCTAGATCTAATATTTGATCAAGTCAGTTTTGTTACCTGCTCATATCTTTAACCCATTGTAGTCTGGAGACACCTAATTGGGTAATTGGCAAACAGTGCAGACCCAGATCAGACGCCACTGAACGCGGCGTCTGATCAGTGTCTCCACTGTTTGCAAATAGTTCAATCTGTTTTTCTCTATGAATAGCTAAATCATATAGCCTGACATACCTAAATTCGAAATTAGACTCTTCCAATATATAGTGTGGGGGAGTTAATTCAGTCTACAATGGATAACCTGCTGGATGAGTGGCAAACTGCTGGATAAGTGACAAACAGTGTAGACGCTGATCAGACGCCGCGTCAGATATGGGTCTACATTGTTTTTTAGGCGTGTCCGTCCAAATATTTAGTGCAAATCATCGTGCAGACAAACAGCTAAGGCCCTGGTCAGATGGAGCAGGCTGGGCTGTATCCCCATTGTTAGCAGACAGGAAACTGTCGGGTTCTGCAGCGCTTCTCTTATTTTCTCTAAAAACGCATCATGAGAACTAATGACTAGAAATCATATCAGCTTTTTTTAAAAGAATCCGCTGAAATTATATCGTGATAAAAAATTCAAATTTATCAGATAGAGTGTATGTTTTGTTTTTCTAAAGTAAAACACACATACTAAATTCATTTGTCGACATTACTGCTCACATTTAGTGTATACTCTGTATTAAAGTCGAAAAAGGGAAATAAACGAACAGACAAAAAGGAACGAATGTTAACCCTTGTCCTGCTGAACCCGGATAAACGCTGCCTTTGCAAACAGTGTAGATCCAAATCAGTTGGCTTCTTCAGAAGCCAACTGATCTGGATCTGCACTGTTTGTCATTCAGTATGTGAATTTATATCAACAATCTGGATTAAGTAATCTGATTGGCTGAAAATTAGAAGTGGGCGTGGCATCTTAATTTATTCAGCATGACAAGGGTTAATATGAACATCTGCAGTTTCAAATCAAATCTAAGATTAGTTAACTGTTATGTACTCCGATACGTTATATGCTACATACATGTATTAAAATGACAGTTTGGTACATTTCAAGATAACAGCCATTCACTGTTGGCTATCTACACCGGAGATTTCTGTTTCACCAGTGCTACGGTAAATAAAAATGATCCTGGACTTTCGAAACTTTACGAGTGACTGAGTGTTTTCTCTTGTCTATTTATTGTTCATTTTGAATACATGTTATCATTTGTTTGATAGTTTTATATTGAGCCATAGACTTTTTTTATGTTCTATCAGCTAATTATAGAGAGTGCATCGTTCCGGTTTCCGCACAAATTACCAGACTCTTACCTGACTATGATATAACGCCAGAAGAATACATTCTCTAGGAGGTTTCAGCGATGAAACAGAAATTGCCGGTGCAGATAGACCACAGTGCTATCATATATGCGTACGATATTACCCTAAACATTCTCTTTGGAAAACAAAGTACACATAAATATAACAAGAGAACCATAATGGTCCTATATCGCTCACCTGAGCAAACAGATTTGCATACTTACTGTTGAAGTTTCACCCAAGTTCACTGTTATTAGATTTTTGTATAACTTTTTATGTTCAAGAGTGACATGATGGTCCTATAACTGGAGCGGCAATGCCATATATTGCAAGCAGCGCCTCTCTTTTTTTTTCATCTGATTTTCAAAATTTCTATGGAGTAGGGAAAATAAGCCTCGCCCCAGGGACAGGTTTCTTGACTCATCATGATAGCTTGAAAAATCTTAGTAGAGGGTCACCAAAGAAATAGTTATGCTCAGTTATTTTGAAATCGGTTCAGTGTTTTTGACAAGAAGAGTTTTAAAGTTTTCTGTATAGATATATAGGGGAAAAAAGCCCCGCTCATGGGGGCCATGTGTTTGAGGAATCATGGTAGAACTTGAACAATCTTGGTAGAGAGTTAACAAAGGAAGATTGTTGCCATATTATATTAAAATCGGTCCAGTAGTTTCTAACAAAACAATTTCGAGTGGTCTATATAGCTACATAGGGCCGGTAAAATAAGCCCTGTCCCCTGGCGGCCATGTTTTTAATTTAACGAATTACAATGTATCATGGCTTGAACAATCTTGGTAGAGGGTCACCAAAGGAACAGTTCTATCGAATTGTATTGAAATTGGGCAAGTGGTTTCAACGAGAAGAAGAGTTATAAAATTAAATAAGCCCCGCCCCTGGTGGCCAAGTTTCATGACGAATCATGATGGCTTGAACAATCTTGGTAGAGGGTCACCGAAGAAGCATTTCTGCAAAATTATATTGAAATTGGTCTGGCGATTTCTGACAAGAAGACTTTTTAAATTTTTCTATGTAGATTTATAGGGAAAATAAACCCCAACACATGGCGGCCATTTTTTTTAACAAATCGTCATGACTTGAATAATCTTGGTAAAGGGCCACCAAGAAACATTTCGGGTGAATTAAATTGAAATCGGTCAGAAAGATATGTAGGGAGAATAAGCCCCGTCCAATGGCGGCCATGTTTTTGACGAATCATGACTGCTTCAACAATCTTAGTAGAATATCACCAAAGGATCGTTTCTGCCATATTGAAATCGGTACAGTGGTTTCTCACAAGGAGACTTTTTTCTATACAGTTTTATAGGGAAAATAAACCCCGACCCTTTGCGGCCATGTTTTTGTACGAATCATGATGGCTTGAACCATGTTGGTAGAGGGTCATCAAAGAAACATTTCTGCTCAATCATATTGTAATCGATTCATCGTTTCTGACAAGAAGATTTTTAAAGCTTTCTGTATAGATATATAGGGAAAATAAGCCCCGCTCCCTGACTGCCATGTTTTCTGACGAATCATGACGGCTTAAACAATCTTGGTAAAGGGTCATAAAAAGGAACATTCCTGCAAGGTTATATTGAAATCGGTCCAGTGATTTCTGACAAAAAGATTTTTTTTTTTATCTTTTTTCTATATAGATGTATAGAGAAAATAAGCCCCGCACCCTAGCGGTCATATTTTCCTGACGAATCATGACGGCTTGAACAATCTTGGAAGATGATTACCAAGACAATCGTTTCTGCCAGGTCATAGCCCCACACCCTGCGGTTATGTTTTTTGACGAATCATGATGGCTTGCACTACCTTGGTGGAGGCTGACCAAAGAAACATTTCTGCCAAATTATATTGAAATCGGTCTGGTGGTTTTTGACAAGAAGATTTTTAAAGATTTTTTTTCTTTTGGTTGCCATGTCAACCTGAATCTTGCATGAATTCCAAATCATTGAGCACTTTTCGGTCAGTATAACACAAGGATTAGTCCTTTGAAATTTGGTTAAAACTAGCACAACGGTTCAGGAGACGATGTTGTTGAAAGAAATTGTGAACGGAAGTAGTATAGGGTGCCGCACCCTACACTACTGACGGACGACGACGACGGGCGTAGATAAATCAAAATAACTCACCTTTAGCCTACGAAATGATCAACAAGCGAGCAAATGGCATTTATACAATGTGTATCCATGACGTTGCATCGACGTTATTGTGACGCTTTCTTAGAGTTTTATGCCCGCTAAGTGGGATCTTGGAGGTTCGCATTACTGACTTACCAGTAATGGTACGAATATGCGAACAGTAAGGGCCGAGATACTGTGCCTGTATTCCCAGCGGGCATATCATGTTTTTTACATAACGTCGATACAGCTTCATGACGTTGCGTCGACGTTAATGCGACTTTGTATAAACACCATGTGCCTCTATAAGGCTCGCTGTTCGCGCACCCTATATACCGTAAGTATTCGGTCAGACAAGCCTGAATAATGTAAAGCCAGATCAGACATAACAGAACTATGTCTGTCACCTATACTAATCAGTAGATTGTAAATTGGACTTGTTTAAAATTTAGGGCAAGTGTGGCAAATAGACGAAGCGTTCCAGTATGTATAGTAAATATGGTACAAACTAACCTTTACCACTCTCTGGGCATTTTCAGCAGACGGCAAATTGATGATATTTTTCTTATTTTTCCCAGAAAACAGGATCTGACATTTCATGCAAATTGTCTCCTGAGGAGACAATTTGCATGCAATGTCAAATCCTGTTTTCTGGGAAAAATGAGAAAAATATTTCAAAATGTCGTCTGCTGAAAATTTTACCCAGAGTGCTAAGCGCTAAACAGCGATGGTATTGGCCAAACAACACTGACCTGCTACTTTCTTACATACATATACATGTTTTTCCACTCCCGCCGACATCTTTTGGAAAAATCGTTTTGTTTTTGTTTTCTGTCCGGCGTTTTACATAAAAAAGTAATTCTGCAAACTTTTGTAATGATTTAAATTATACAGAAATCGGTTGAGACGGAACACTGGAGGCAGGTGTTAGTTCCTTATATTTTCTGACTGTTTTACAATATTGCTAAGAAATATCAGCAATAAAACAAAATCAGCAATAAAAATGTTAAACATTTTCTTAGACTTCTATAGGTCAGATAAGTTTTTGGCCTGAAATTCAATTTTAGGGAACATATTGGAAAACAAAACACAGAAAATAAACCGATGCTTCCGTATAAGGGACTATCAGTCAGAGCAAAATATTTCCATTTACAATAAACCTCCAAGCAAAAAACTTCTATCTGACTGCTTCCAAAAAGATAGTAGAAAGATAAACATCGAGAGAAAAAGTAGGAACTCATATCTTTAAAAGCATTCATATGAAAGCAAAAAAGGTGGTTCTGACGTCACATTGGGAAATAAATACATAGCCGGCGCATTAGCTCTCTGACCAGAGGCTTTCTTGTATATATGTAGATCTGTGTGTGTGTGTGTGTGTGTGTGTGTGTGTGTGTGTGTGTGTGTGTGTGTGTGTGTGTTATAGCCAATGCTAATGATCAGCCCCAGATAAAAAGAAAAACAAACGATAGCTAATTTTTTGCTACAAGATAGCTTGGCGCCCAGCGAAGACTCAGTTCAGCCTGCGCATCGATACATTCTAAGTCTGATCAAAGTCGTCTCAGGGCATTCGGTTGGTTGTGAATGTCCTAAGCGTCTCCAAGAGGATAGTTAAGATACTGATCCATCTGCGAGAAATCACAAAATGATTAAAAAGGTCCCATTTAATCCATACTATATCCTTAATGAGACAATCTTCTTAGTAGTTAGTTTTAGAAATAGCACAAGGTTAATTTCAAATCAGTACGGGAAGGGGAGTACTGATCCTAATACCAAGGTACCGTCATCAGTACTGACGTACAGATTTCTTGGCTAAAAAAAGATACAGTGAGAGATAAGAAACGCAGACAATTAGCCTAGCACAGCTCCTAAGGTCATGTCCCATGTATTTGAGTCTTGTGATGCAAAAGTAGCATGCATACATGCAAACGCCTGAAGCCGCTATTATCCTGTACATCTGCACAGTTAGATGATATGCTGCAGCCCAGTACACTATAACATTTATACGGATAACGAGGGCAACCAGAATCCTGTGGAATTCACCGGCAAAAAAGGTATATGTCCGTGCAATTATGTTCCTATGTGCTCTCGGGTTCTTTTTCCATAAGGTTGGTTTATATAAGGGGAATGAAGACGTTCCAGAGGTGTAAATTTTATGCCAATATCGTTTGCCTCCCTTTTGGAAAGAGGTCGACTGTAAAGGGAATGTATTTAATCCCCTTGGGACAAAGGTTTTCATTTCAAGGTAGACTTTTTTCTCAAGCGAATTTGTGTGCAGGAAAACAAAGAGGAAACCACCAAAAAGTGTAGCCAAAAAATATGCCCATGGTCAAGCGGAAAATCAACAGCAGACGTTGAGTTTGTTGTGTCTCACCGTTCTTGGAATACATGATATAATACACGCAAAAGTGCCTGCGTCCGCAAATCCTTCTGTTAAAAGTCTGGTAAAATTGGTAAGATAGATTATGAAAATAATGAACTCCCTAGTCAGAGTGCCCACAGAATACTATAAAAAAATAGGCAGTTTGCCGGCTATGAATTCTTTTGGTTTGCTAATTCAGAATTAGAATATTTTATTGGTGACACATGAATAGACATTCATTCACCAGGGTCAACGATTGCAAAGACTAGTCTCTAGATCTCACTGGTGGTGTGAATCTAGCCAAAGAGTCCTCATAACTTTCAGAAGAGGATATTATAGGTGCAGGATGTGTATTCTAATCCTTAATAGTGTCCGGAAAGAAATATACATGTAAATATCAGTTTTAGCATATGAAACTTGAAATGCCATTGGATGCTGATTCCTACTGCGCCTATTTGAAGATTGAAGGTCATCACAAGGTATACAAGGTCAACCTTTCAGACCTTTGAGTACTAAT
The DNA here is from genome assembly GCA_964016985.1 of Anodontia alba. NCBI lineage: Eukaryota > Metazoa > Mollusca > Bivalvia > Lucinida > Lucinidae > Anodontia > Anodontia alba. Next base: position 62,459,963 of record OZ024822.1, on the reverse strand, counting down.
ATGAGTTTACTACCTTCGACACTAACTATTCAAGAATGCTAGTCATACTTCCAGTTCCAAAGTTGCAGTTACCAGGAAAATACCTACCTGTAGGATTCAGAACCTTTTCCAATTCTTCCTGGGCAACTATTCCATATGGGTCCACAAAGGGCTAGCATACTCCAGGATTGGTCGCATCAACCCCTTGTATGCCGCTTGTATGCCATTTCCTTACTATCTTGGGGGCATGACGATAGATCTTAAGAAACCAGGTGTTCTGTTTGCTTTGGTGCAAACATTGCTTACATGAGTATTCCATCTTAAATCCTTAGAAATGGTCACACCAAGTTATTTAATATTATCCACATTTTCGAGGACTGTTCCCTCTATGGAGTAAACTGCATTGACCTTGTTGATCCGCTTTCTAGTAAACTGCATCATGTTACATTTCATAGGCTGAAACCCCATACTCCATTCCCGGCCCATATGCGCAGTTGATTAATACATGTATCTATTTGAAGTTTCGATGTGTCTTCAATGCTATCAGTCTGACGATAGCAGACACACTAATCAGCGAACAGACGAATCTCAGCTTCTATTCCAACCATGATGTCATTTATATACAAGGGAAACAACAGGGGACCGAGAACAGTGCCCCGCGGTACACTAGATAAAACAGGTGCCCATTGAGATTTGCACCAGTGACTACAACCTGTTGTTGCCTATTGCACAGAAATGAATCAATATAAGCTTAAGTTTTTTTTTCACTTATGCCATATCCATAGAGTTTCCATTTCAGAAGTTCATGAGGAGGAGTGTCAAAGGCCTTCTCGAAGTAAAGTGTGAATGTATCTTCTTGACCTGCTGCATCCAAGCTTTTAGCCCAATCATTTATTATTGTGATCAACCGATTGGGATTGCTACGGTTCCTCCTGAATGCATGTTGCCTGTCTGACAGAAGTTTGTGTTTATCAAGATCAGCCATAATATTTGTACATATTATGTGTTCAAGCAAGGCCTTAGCAAATATTGTAGACCCAGATGAGACCTCTCATCAGGGTCCAAACTGTTTGCCAATCATCCAGCAATTTTTAGGATAGTAAATTGTACTTGTTCAAATTTTAGAACAAGTACAAGAGCAAGCAAGGTGCCCGAATACTAAGGGTTCATACGGTACCATTTGTATCACTTTGGTTGGCCTATAAGGAAATACATGTAATTCAATTGAATAACAAACAGTCCAGCAATTAATCCTTTCACACCCGACTTTCTGAAAAAGACCCTTCAATCTTTGAGTTTGGATATCCATTGTTGCAAACAGGGGTGTCTGTCAAAAACCAAAAACTAAATGACTAATAGTGTAGATTCTGATAAGACGCTCGTTACTGGATCTACACTGTTTACAAAAGAAATCATTTTGGTCTGCAGGGATGAAAGAGTTTAATAGCTTTCTGAAACCGTTTTGTAAGAATTGCCTGCAATGCAATCTACCATGAAATAGTTGTAGAAGTAATAAAAGACATTGATACAACTTAATCGATTCTAACAATACTTTTTTTTTTCAGAAATGCATTTCTGCAATTCTATTGTAGTACTTTTTGTAAACGAAATAATAAGTAATTGGCTGTTAAAGAAAGCCTGTTTGATACATGAACACGGGAAAAATGTTAATCTTCATAAAATAATGATCCAGTCTAATCTGGGTATTTGTAAATCGAAATCATAATACAGAGTGCAAAGAAAGAAAAGAACCTTTATGCCACAAGCCTGCATACTCATATATTCTGATCAGGTCAGTCGTTGCTTGCTTACATAATGTGTACTGTAGAATATACTGATGGACAGGGAAACCACGGATACACAGTCTGCGCTTGGTCTTCAATGTTCACAAACGGCATCATAGCTCGGCAAAGCTGTCGAACACGGATGTAACCTCTCTTCGCCGTAGAACCATTATTTTGTTTTATATAGTCTGTAAACTCTTAGTTGCGTAAGATATAAACTATATAAACCTCTCTCTTTCTCTCTCTTTCTCCCTTTGTCTCTCTCTCTCTCACTCTGTCTCAAATGGACACTTGTTTTCATAATGTTAGCCTTTTCATTGCATAACCCATTTGTCATTGCAGGTTTCTACATGTACTTAAGATTTGTAAAGTTTACATCACAGGCTTGAATTTTATCTGTTGGTGAATTTTGTGTGGAGAAACACATCAACAAAAGTCTTTAGACGTATTTTTAGCTTCATTTTATAGAAATTACACGTAACATGTATGTCTTAGTATCTTCTTCATCGTTATATTTACACAAAAGAAAATGAAGTTTAACTGAACAACACGTTTTTTTCATATTTCACATGTGAAATGTGAAGTGTTTTTATATGAAGTTTCACACCGGAATATTTGTGAAGAGGTCAAGCACAATGTTGTCATTAAATAATAACTTCACCCCTCAAATTCAAGGAGATTTGATATACTCGGTAAATAAATTGTCCACTAGGGAGAAAACTTTGACTAGGGAGAAAATATTAAAAAAAAAATAAAAATAAAAATCTTGACCTTTTTCCGCTCCTGCACATCAAGCCCCTTCTAAAAATGGATCTACGAGATTTTTAAAACCAAAAACGCTACAACTGCCTAGGGAGCAATGTATTTGAGCCAGCGCATGACAAAACCAACAACATGGGATGCCCAGCGAAGATTCAGATCAGAACCTTGGTTTTCCATCTACCAATTGAGCGCATGGCGAAGACTTTGATCAGACTGGGCGGATGCTCAGGCTGATCTAAGTCTTCGCTGGGCGCACATTTCATTTTGTTGGTTTTATTATGCGATGGCTCATTTCCTTTTAAAGATGAGCCCTTTCAGAATGAAGACAACACAATTTGGAATAAGTTGCTGCCCTGAAAGTGTATCAGTTACCCTTAAAATGTGTACAATGCGAAACCGAGTCTCCGATTCTCATGATTTTGTGTGTTCTTTGTTTCCAAAGGCAAATCTTTTTTACTTTTATTATACAGTAAAATTCCGCTATTCCGACCACTTAAAATTAAAGGCCCCATGTTCCTCAAAAAAGGCATTTTATTATCCAAGAAATGTTTAATAGATATATGGTGCTAATACGATCATAAAATGTGGCACCTGACAGCCTGTATAATTTTAGTTAGTCTCTCGTTCTTGAACTGGACCAAAATGAAATGATTTTTATCGTATCTCTGAATTAATGTTGCATGGATCAAAAATGAAATGATTTTTATCGTATTTCTGAATTAATGCTGGCAACATTAATTCGGACATACGATAAAAGAATCAATTCATTTTTATCCAGTTTAAAAACGAGAGACTTACTGAAATTTTACAGGTTGTCAAATGCCACATTATATGATCGTATTAATACCACATATCAATTTATCAAAACTTTGTGGTATCTTTGAAAACGGAGTTCTGCACATGTATACGCTAGAGGGCGTAAGCAGTGTTGCAAACTTCATTTAATTTAATGCTTATGAAAAGTCTCAATAAAACCGAGACTCCTATTTTCTTATCTGGAGTGTGATCTTTGTTTCTAAAGGCAATCTGTTTTGTTTTTTTTTTTTTGGGGGGGGGAGGGGGGTTTAGGAAAACGTTTCTATTTCTGAGGAATATGGAGCTTTTAAATCCTCTCCACTATTAAGACCAGCTTTTGTAAGTCTCATGTGTTTTTCAAAGTTTCTGACAAACCCGCTTATGCAAACAGTGCATACCCAGAATAGACTGCTCCTTCAGGAGAAGTCTGTTCTGGGTATACATTGTTTGCCATTTCACCAAGTTTTTTTCTATGAAACAACAGCATAAAATAAATAAAAAAAACATGGCAAAAAAGTATGAAATAAAGTGTTCGAAATTTTAGACATTTACTGTAATCTATATTAAATATTAGGACCACCCCACAAATAAGACCACTTTTAGATAGTCCCAAAAGTGGTCTTACTAGCAGCAATTTACTGTATTTAACCCTTTAAGTTCGAATCCTAATTGAAGTAAATTAAATTGTTTTGATTTTTGTTTATTTTCCAGAGAACTAAAGAGTGGGCATTTCATGTAAAGTGTCTATCAGTGAGGCAATTTACATGAAACGATAAGTCTTATTGACTTGGCGTATCATGTGAATCGTCCGTGTAAATTATAATGTCTACACAGTCTCGTGTGAAAACAATGAAATGACTATTCATAACGTATGAATTCTCAGAAGAATACCGCAGCCATTATTATTGCGTTCGGCCATTTGTCCCCTTTACCTACACAGTTTATCCAGAAAACTTAGTTACTGTATATGTTCCACATTAAAGAAATGTATAAACTATCATCATTGATTATGAAAAATAGAATAAGAATGTCATGGAATCAAAAGAATTAATATTACCTCTTAAAGCGCTAAGTAAATTTTTAGCAGACGGCATTCTAATATTGATTTTGTTATATTCAAAGAAACAAATACGACCTTTTATGTGAATCTATTTACATAAAGATGGCGTCTTATTTTCTCTGAAAAAATAAAAAAACAAGTGTTTCAAAGTGCCTTCTGCTGTAGTTAATATTAGCGCTTTACGGGTAATGAATGGCTATGAGAATCTCCTTCTATGTAAGGAGAGGTGGTAATGTGACCTTTTTGTACCCGCTTTATATATACATGATGAGAATGTTGTTGATTTTTTCTAATAATGATACAAACATGAACTTGAAGAAAACATATATACATAATGATGACAATGCGATGTCGCAAAACCTTTACCAACAGATCAATACCAAAACCACTACACCATTTATAATGTAACAAAAATATAAACACAGAGAGACAATCACAATTCATATGGAAGAAATATGTCTTATAATGGTACACTGTTCATGGCACATTCTGAATGGAGTCTAACATATACATATACAATAGTCTAATATAAACTGAATACCAAAACACAATGTACCATATTCGATCTAATGACCACATACCCTTATAAGCGTACAGTCAAGCATTTCGTAGTCTTCAGATTTCAACCATGTATCTTTATCTCCTTCTTTATAAAAGCATATATTGTTGATACTGATTTGAATTGCATTGCCTCGACAAGACGAGATCGTTCAAATGAGCACTAACAACATATGCCTTTACAGACATCCAGGCAATTCAAATGAGTTCCCACAAAATATGTTAAATCAGTTATATAGAAAATCAGAAAAAAATATCACATTAGCATCATTAACTAATCCTAGCATGAAGTCCACTGCTAATCATTTTCTTGAGTGTGTCCTTATTAGACGGTTATTTTACCATAACGAAAACATGCCTATATAATTTTGACCTCCTTAAACTCCAACTGAGGTTAACAGGGATATACATTTTTTTTCTTATTTCTGCTCAAAAAATAGATAATGGGTACTCATTTGAATCGCCTTTTCGAGGCAGTTCTAACGAGAACCTACAATCTATATTTTGAGTAGAAATACGAAAACTATCAGAGGTTTTTGTATGAAAATTTTCAGTTTTTGGTGGTGAAATTTTCAATATATTTGAATAGGCGTGTTTTCGTAATGTACTACATAAAATACGATGTGCTCATAACCACATCTTATTACATGGTGAACTTGATATAGCATACAGCCAAATAAGATGGCTATCCCAGATAAATGTTTATTTGTATTTAATTTATCTTACAGGAAAGAATGTTGTTGTCACTCATTATAAACGTCTCTGTAAGGCGCTTCTAATGAGGATTCGCAACATATGTTTTTTGTGGAAAAAGAAGAAAAAATGTCAATAGTTTTGCTTGAAATATATTTCCTAAACGATTGCTTGTCCACCAAACAATGACTAAAATCAGCCTGTGCAAATGCTTGCGCTCGGACGACAGAGGTTCTGCTGAGATCATGTCGATGAAGAGGCTGATCTGAGTCTGCGCTGGGTGCATCATTAATTTTGTAAGAAATGCTTTGCTCCGGATGAAACCTTCCATTAATATAGGTGTCTTCATTAATATTGAGCGTACTACACCACCTGTATACAATTCCGAACGCCATTCATCTACGTAAACATAAAACAAAACAAAATATACACAGAAGCAAATTAAAAAAGTTGTAGACAAAGACGCAACCAAAATATGCACTCTACATATTTTTATTTCATATGTTTCTAGCAATTTACAACTTTTGGCATAATTTCATGAAAATTTGACAGTAAATGGAGTATCTTTTTCCTCTACAGCCCATTCAATGATAACAGATGGACACATAAAGACTGACTATCAGATGTTAGTAATTACCATAAAAAGCCCTAATTTTATTTTGAAAGCAATTACAGATGTATATATATGTATGAAGCAATGGGCTTCATGCTTAACCCTTGTCATACTAAATATATGAAGATGCCACAGCCACTTCTAAATTTTAGCATATCAGATTACTTCTCCAGTGCTGTTGATACAAATCCATTTACTTAATGACAAACAGTGTGGATCCAAATCGAAGCCAGCTGATCTTGATCTATACTGTTTGTAAAGGCGGGACATATCCGGGTTAAGCAGGATCAGGGTAAACCATCGTCAAACTTTCTTGTCAGCTGTCAATGTATTACCATTTCCGGGATATTTAAATGTATAAAGAAAACTACAACAATGCATGCTTACGAAGGTTTTTCACAATACTAGTTTTTTTTGTTTTGGGAAAAGAACTGTTGTGTCATCTCTGTCATTCTTAAATGACTAAGATTTTCATTGGCAGCAGGTTTCTTTTCTAGCTTTCCTCGAAATTTGAAGCTTTGTCTTGGCGAGGGTTATTACGAAAACACGTCTATTCAAATATATTGAACATTTTACAACCAAAAAGGAAACTTTTCATATATAAATTCTGACATTTTTATACTTCTGCTCAAAACATAGATTGTGGGTACTAGACGGGGCGGTTCAAACAAGTACCCACAATCTATGTCTATGAGCAAAAATAAGAAAAATAATGTATACCCCTGTAAATCCTAGTTTTACTATACAAAAGTGAGGTTTAAGGGGGTCAAAATTATATATGACTGTTTTCGTGACGTTTGAGTGTGATTTAACTTCTTTAAATATTGTCTAAATGAACAAGTTTTGGCAAACGGATTCCTTGAAGTCTCGTCTTGATATTTGTATCACGACGTTTTAATGTTAAGATGTGCATTTCACTAAATATATTTTAAGAAACAACAGTATAAAATCGAATATTTGACCAAAAAGTATGTATAAAGTGTTCGAAATGTTAGGAAATTTACTGTATTCTATATTCAATATAAGGACCATCCCACTTCATTTTTGTTCATTTTTGTTTGAAACTTTTGTTTAATTGATTTCGATACAGACTATAGAACTGTTACCGCTCTCTTTCTGCGACATATTATTGCTATGATTGCGCTACAGGTATTACACCAGAAAAAGTCCCTTAAACAAAAACATTAATCCAAAAGTTTGAAGAGGTCATAAAGTTTGTTTGTCACTAAATTATAAAATCAAAAATACATGTAATGATAATAAGAATTATAGCTTAATTATTGCTTATTTATCACTTCAGTTACCTTTAATATGGTATACTTATTACATTAAGAGATTTATCTGCTGATTTTACACTTTCAGCGGAGGCAAGTCCTTTCAAATTATTCTTACTCTCTTCTGAAAAGGGGTCTACTCTGCAAGAAAAGAATTTACTCCCATCGGAGCAGATGCTTTTCTTGTGCAATAGACACCTTTTTACATTACGAAAACACACCTATTCAAATGTATAGAAATTTCACCTCCAAAAACTGAAAATTTTCAGATAAAAAAATTTGATCTTTTTTTTATATTTCTGCTCAAAACATAGATTGTGGGTACTCGTTAGAACCGCCTCAGCGAGGCGGTTCTAACGAGTCCTCACAATCTGTGTTTTGAGCAGAAATAAGAAAAATAATGTATACCCCCGTAAACCCCAGTTTTACTATATAAAAGAGGGGTTTAAGGGGGTCAAAATTATATAGGCATGTTTTCGTGATGAGAAGAGCACAGGGCCCAGTTGTTCAAAACTTATTGTTAGCTAACGTGACGTTAAAACTTCTATCTTGAAATATGGCAAATACGTTGATATTTTTTGCTGGAAAAATGTGAGTAGCTTTTGCATTGCTAAAGCTACTCACCTTTTTGGAGCAAAATATCAAATGTTTTTGAAAATATCTTAGATACAACAGTTAACGAGTTTGTCATTAACGAACTCGTTAAGCTAACGATGCTTTGAACAACTTGGTCCTGGTCTGCAGTAAAGCAACCAGGAAGTCACCAACGTTATCTCCCATACAGAAACTGGTGCAGTGTTACAAGCCCCCATTAACAGACAATGAATACCTCAAAAATGACCCTTTCTCACGTTGCGTCACAAAAGTATTCACTAGCACAAACTTCAAGTTCCACTGAAATACCATAACAAAAGTGGACACACTTTAATGTAGATCACTCTTTAAAAATTCTTTTTCTACCTTTCTGAAAAGGGATCTACTCTAAAAGGAAACTTAAGGTTTTGCTGCACTTGGGTACAAAACAAGGATCAAATTCTTTCCATGCAAAGCTAGCCAATTTTTCCAAGTCTGTTCCATCCTTAACCCTTGTCCTGCTGAACCCGGAGATGTCCTGTCTATGCAAACAGTGTAGATTCAGATCAGTTGGCTTCTAAAGAAGCCAACTGATCTGGACCTGTACTGTTTGCCATTAAGTATGTGAATGTATATCAGCAATCTGGATCAAGTAATCTGAATGGCTGAAAATTAGAAATAGTGGCATCTTAAATTATTCAGCAGGAAACTAAACAGGAAGCCACAAGAGTCGTTTATCTTATAAGAAATAGTGGAAGAGCTACCGTTTGTATCTAGTCCTCTTCATCATTTGACAGTTGCACCGCAGATATGGAGATAAAGTGGAACGGCATGATGAGAGACAAACGCAAAGAGGCAAAGAGTTCTGCAAGCATTTAAATGTAAGTTTTCATCCACCTACATGGCACAGCATCCTGCTGATATTATCACACATAAAAGAGTGAGCTAATATGCTGTGGACATTTTATGCAAAATAAAAAGTTACATTGAAAAAAATGGAAAACAAGTTGATAAAACATAATGTAACGAAAAAACAATTTGCAGATGTAATGTAAACAAATTTAAGATATTCAAGTTGATCAAAAATAAAACTCAAGTGAATTTGCATAAACTGTGTGTGTAATCGGATACCAATCAGACTTTAAAGGGAGCAAGGGAGAAAACCGAAATCATAAAACACAATAACAAATAGACAATCATAAAACACGTGGATACTTCAGACTTAAGAAAACAAGAATCTGCTACTTCTCAATAATGTAAGAAAAAACTTTAGAAGGAATCGTGAAATGAGTAAGACCTGAAAACTGAATAAAAAGTAAAAGAAGAAAAAACTGTTTGCTGTAAAGTAATTAATGAACAAGCTACAGATAATGACTTCAAACCATGTAAAAAAATAAATGTTTCAAATATATGTGGAAATCTGCGGCAATGCGTCTTTGGTAAAACACATTAAGTATATATTTAACAACTTGTCCCTCAGATTTGGAATTCATGTCAGTACACATTGCTTAAAACACAACAAATAAATACAAATGTCCCTTAAACAATGCATAACTTGTTTATTGAAAATGGAAAATGTTAACACAATAACAGTTAATCCACTGATATAATTTGACAGAATGCTTGAAAGATAACACACAGATAGCTGATCGAGTTAATACAAAAAGCACGAAAACAGCAATGAAAAAGATTGGAAAATATATTCATATACCTTTCAGTGTTCATTTAATTTTCAAAAACGATAAAAAAAAAAAAAAAAAATAAAATAATTTAACTCCAGGAGCTTGCTCTAAAATGATTGCTCGACATACATTCGTCGCAAACAGTTTGCATGCTTTATGATGGAACGTGCTTTATAAAACTGCGTCCACGTGATGCAGGTTGACCGGGGCTTCCTTTATTGTCGCTTTTGCTATTGCATGGTATTGAATTCTTCTTGGTTTTAAGTACATTTCTAACCGGAGCTGTTTTCCTCATCACGAAAACACGCCTATATAATTTTCACCCCCTTAAACCCCATTTTTGTATAGTAAAACTGGGGTTTACAGGGGTAAGCATTTTTTTTCTTATTTTGCTAAAAACATATATTGTTGGTATTCGTTAGAACCGCCTCGCTGAGGCGGTTCTAACGAGTACACACACTCTATGTTCTGAGCAGAAATATGAAAAATATCAGAGGTTTTAATCTGAAAATTTTCGGTTTTTGTAGATGAAATTTTCTATATATTTGAATAGGTAGGTTTTCGTAATGATTTGACTTGAGCACAGAACAGCTAAATTAAAAAAAAAACACCTTATGCCAGCACCGACAAAGTATATATTTGACATTTGCTGCACGCGTTATATATAAAATTAAAGCAAACACTTTTGCATGTTGTAAGAGCAAAGGGCATATAAGAACCTTAACTGTTCGGTTTTGGCATTGTTTTTTTTTTTTTGGCAAGGCTCAAGCACTTTCAAAATTGAAACGTGGGCCTCTCCAGCTGAAACAACCTTATGTCATATGCGGTCAGTGTAGACTCAGCTCAATCTGTGCTTATGCGCAGTCTGGCCAGGGCTTACGCTGTTTGCTAACGATTTTGTTAGCGTCTAGCATAGACTATGACCAGACAGTGCGAATGTGCAGGCTGATCTTGGTTTACGCTTACGTAGCAGAGTCATTCGATTTGGAAAGCATCAACGCACACTTGAAACCAGACACACATTCAGTCTGATAAACTCAAACCAGCCTACTGTCCCAAAACGTGAAGCATACAGTTCAGATCCAGATCACACTGGATCTGATAAGACTCAGCAAAGCAATCAAACTATACGCCAAAGTGTTCTGTAAATAGCCCATTTAATACTAGATGAACTACAGTCGACTCTCGTTATCTCGAATTCCAAGGGACTCTCTGAAATACTTCGAGATATCCGTAGTTCGACATATCAGGTTTGCAGAATTGAGGAAAAAATAATTTGATTAACCACATTTAACAAACTGATAGGTAATTGGACTTTTGAAGTTAGAGATATATTGAAAATATTGTGGAAAAGAGGAGAAATTGCTCCTTAGGAGCAATTTCTCCTCTTTTCTACAATATTTTCCATCTGTTGTTAGGTGTTCATGTATAGGCAGGGACCAGATTTTCACTTCGAGATAAGCGGTTATTCGAGATAAGCGAGGTCGAGATAACGAGAGTCAACTGTAGTTCAACAATCCACTAGACATAACTATAGCATTTTTCCATAGATGTCTTACTTTGCCTCGCTACTGCTGAGGTGAACATTTTTCTGGAGATTCCAGCGCCATAGATGAGACTGAATCCTAGCTTTGCTTACACCACTTTAAATTCCAGCGTTGTCTCCCTTCAACTAATTCTAACAGTATAAATCATAATTGCAGCAGACCACATTTATTTATTTATTTATTTATTTATTGTATTTTCAAAGGAAATAAGATTTGACATTTCATATCAATCGTCTGCTCGGCAGACGATTCACATGAAATGCCAAGTCTGGTTTTCTCTGAAAAATTGAAAAATAAAACAATCCAAATGTCGTTTGCTGCAGTTGTGATTAGCACTTGAAGGTTTAAGTTTGACATAACAACTACTATTCTCTCCATAAAACTTTTAGCTTTCACTAACATGGAAGGAATGAAAACTTTCTACAATTTTTGGTTTGCATTTCATGCCTATATATTTCACAGATATATACATGTAAACAGATTTGATTTCACCGTATCATAATGCTATTATGTAAACCTAACTATATCACCATTACACAGGTGTAGTTTTCCTAAAATAATCATAATTAGTGTTTGGATAGGGCTGTGCATTTTCTCTAAAAGTATGGGTCTCTGCTACCGTAGTCTGAGACAAGGTGTTTCTGGAAGCGTCTTTTGGAAAAGAAAAGTTCGATAATTCGTGTGAAGTATATGTCGTATCCGATATTGGTGTATATGTGTAGTAACTTTCCGATCTACTTAGCGATGTGTCTCGCGACCTATCGCGGTCGCGAGATTGAGATCTGTCACGTGACTGAGGCCGTGACCTTTTATGTCTCCAGTTTTGAATCCTATCATTTTGTTCCGTCTTTAGTGCTTGTTGTCTTTTCTTTCGTTGTGAATGTTTATATCGCGTGATATATAGATACACAGAAAACACTCCAGACATTTCTGTCAGTGCAAACGAGCCAACAGCCATCATAAATGATGACCCGTAGTAGTACGTAAATGCAGAATCCTTTAAAGAAACTTTCGGTTTATTTCCAACCTCCTCTGTTATACTCCCTATATAAAGTATAATCCCAACTAACGTGCATAAACCTGCAATAGAAAAGATGATATAATAGATACAATGGTCTTCACATCGCACAGTGGCAACGACAACAATGCATCACGAAAACACACCTATAAAATTTTGACACCCTTAAACCCAACTTTTATATAGAAAAACTGGGGTTTACAGGGGTATACATTATTTTTCTTATTTCTGCTCAAAACATAGCTTGTGGTACTCGTTAGAACCGCCTCGCCGAGGCGGTTCTAACGAGTACTCACAATCTATGTTTTGAGCAGAAATATGAAAAATATCAGAATATTTATCTGAAAATTTTCAATTTTTTGGTGGTAAAATTTTCAATATATTTGAATAGGCATGTTTTCGTAATGGCCCAATTCAACCTGTGCATTTATGCAGTCTGCTCAGGGCTTTCGTTGTCAGCTTACTGAATCATTGTATACTTTAGAATATAAAAACGAATACCCATATGCTGCCTGATCTATGCCTTCGCTGCTGTTAATGCACAGGCTTGTCCTGATCTTCGTTGTAGTTTTCACATACATATAGTGTTTGAGCTTTTGATTTGTTCCAGATCGACACAGAGCCCTGCAAAACGAAACTGCGTGATCGATGTATTAGATCATTACGAAAACATGCCTATTCAAATATATTGAACATTTTACAACCAAAAAATGAAAATTTTCAGATAAAAAATTCTGATAATTTTCATGTTTCTGCTCAAAACACAGATTGTGGGTACTCCTTAAAACCGCCTCCTCGAGGAGGTGCTAACGAGTACCCACAATCTATGTTGTAGAGCAAAAATAAGAAAAGTAAAGTATACCCCTGTAAACCCTAGTTTTGCTATATAAAAGTGGGGTTTAAGGGGTCAAAATTATATAGGCATGTTTTCATGATGTATATAAGCGCAGTTTGATAGTGACATTTACTCTTTAAGTCCACTTACAGAACATTTGACAGTGTACAGCGTATCAGCTAAAGGTCCTGCTATGACCGCACGAAACCGTTAGCATGATTGATATAAATCTGCATACAGTAGGAGGGGTGATCATTAAATAATGAAAACATGTCTGCAGGTTTACCTTAACACTGTGTACAACAGTACTAGTAGCACAAAACCACATGTGCACCGAACGCGAACATGATAAATAACTTTTCATTTTGTTTTATAATCATTGATGTATGCTAGTTTCTTTTCGGCAAAGAATCATCTTACACTGACGTTGTGATATACATTAGATATCATTTTTAAAAGAACGGAGTAATATGAAAACTTTTCAGTGTACAAATAACGTTCAAGAACCAAATAGTTGCCTCCCTTAACTTAGTTTACTCGCTTTATATGAGTTAAAGAGTGAATGTTTGCACAAAGTGTTTTGTATTCGGCACATTTCACACAACATCACGGGAACATACCTATATAATTCTGACCCCCTTAAACCCCACTTTTATATTGTAAAACTGGGGTTAACGGGGGTATACATTATTTTTATTAGTTCTGCTAAAAACATAGATTGTGGGTACTCGTTAGAACCGCCTCGCCGAGGCGGTTCTAACGAGTACCCACAATCTATGTTTTTCAGCAGAAATATGAAAAATATGAGTTTTTCATCTGAAAATTTTATAGTTTTTGGAGGTAAAATTTTCTATATATTTGAATAGGCGTGTTTTCGTAATGAAATGTGTACTTATTGTCCCATTGTGCATTTTCAGAATTTCAAATGTAATCTTAACCAACAAATGTTATAACAAACACAGAAATAAAGAAAACTACTTCGACGTCCTAATCACCGATTCCAGTAATTAAGGTCATCACAAATGCGATTTTTGATGGTTTCACCATATACTTACAGAAAATAGTCTTATTAAACTATGCTTTAATATATTGGTGCTATTAATACTGGCAACTGGTAGATGCACCTATTTCTTAAATTATAAACAAGGGTATAAGTAAATGACATTTAGATCATTTCACATTGCAGGGGCGAACACTTAACGCTATGTCCGCCTGTTATCATAGTAACAATAAGGTCGTGTTTAAACATTCATTATAACTCCTGCAACTAGTATATTAATACTAAACAATTTTATTATAATGCCGCGTGTATCAAATGCAACACTGACGTTTTCGTGGTGGTTTCATGTGCTGCCTTCTTTTGGTGCCTCGGGAAGAATGTGCTTCGTGATTGTGGCATTTCCTCAGTATATTTCGCTTTTTCTTTTCTTTTTTTTTTTTTTTTTTTTTTTGTGATATTTAATAGTCGCCGCTTGATGATATAAACATTGACAGCGGTCTACCTGTAATATGTAAAAATGCAGCTTCTCTGATTTGCATTCTTTCATCGAAGGACACAGTATTTTCCGAAAGTTTGGAACTAATCTTCAGCTAAAGTACTTTGGAATGACAGTGTTTAACCCTTATCCTGCTGAATAATGTAATTAGCCACACCCATTTCTGACTATCAGTCCATCAGACTACATCATATAATGTTTTCGTTCAAATTCACAAACTGAATGACAAACAGTGTAGATCCTTCTTCAGAAGCCATCTGATCTGGATCTACACTGTTTGCAAAGGTAGGGGTTGTCATGAACAGCAGGATAAGGGTTAAACTTTAGCCGATTTATGCAAACTCTTCTATCAAAACTCTTTGGACTGGTTCATTTCCAATCAAAAGGATGTCTGATCATTTTTTATTATACCCCGCCACACAATAGTGGCGGATTATTATGGTTTCACGTCGGACGTCCGTGTGTGTGTCTGTCCGTCCGTCAGTCAGTCGTACGTCCGTCCGTCCGTTTTTCGTTGCCGGATAATAACTTGAGTAAACATCAATGGATTTTCACCAAACTTGGTATGTGCATTGATATTGCGGATATCTGGTTTGGGATTGCTAATGTGCAAATTTCTTCAAATATTTACGGAGTTACTGCCCGAGACACGCCCATATTTTCGTTTCCGGACGATACCTTGAGTAAATAACAAGGGATTTTAACCAAACTTGCTATACGCATTGACATTAAGGAGATCTGTTTTGGGATTACTAATGGGCAAATTTCACGTCAGATTTTTACGGAGTTATCTGCCCGAGACACGCCCATATTTTCGTTTCTGGACGATAACTTGAGTAAATAACAAGTGATTTTAACCAAACTTGCTATATATATTGACATTAAGGAGATCTGGTTTGGATTTGCTGATGGGCAAATTTCGTCAATTTTTTACGGAATTATCTGCCCGCGACACGCCCTTAGTTTCGTTTCTGGACGATAACTTGAGTAAATAGCTAGGGATTTTAACCAAACTTGCTACATGCATTGATATTAAGGAGATCTGTTTTGGAATTGCTAATGGGCTAATTTCCTTAAATTTTTACGGAGTTATCTGCCAGAGACACGCTCATATTTTCGTTTCCGGACGATAACTTGAGAAAATATCAAGGCCTTTTAACCAAACTTGCTATATGCATTGATATTATCAAGATCTGGTTTAGAATTATTATCTGTCCATTGATATTATCAAGATCTGGTTTAGGATTGTTATCTGTCCCTCCTTCATTTTCTTTCCAGACATTTTCGCAACGATAACTTTAATACATAAACAAATAATTGCAGTGGCGGGGTCTTATGCTTGTTATATAAATATTTTGCAAAAATTCGTGTACTTAGTGCAAACCGTGTAGACCCGGTATAGACTGCGGCGTCTGGTCTGGGTCTATACTGTTTGCTATTGTCCGTTTTATGGGACGCTAGGAATAGATGGGTTAATAACGATGGGTTAAACAGATCAGAGTGTTCAATGACCAACAAGGAATACACAGAATGTGCAAACATGTACAGGAACAAGCACTTCCTTCTTGATTTGATCAATTGAATTATTATTTTAATCTTGCACTGCGCTACTTCATCATTGACTCGGTCTAGACGTTGGTATATGCTACATTTTGTTGAATAAAGGATAAATCATATTACTGTTCAATTTCAGTTTGAATTGTAGAGAAGTATTCAGCAAACTTTTCAAATGCACATTTCAATGATTGTGTGTGTGTGTGTATGTGTGTGTATGTGTGTGTGTGTGTGTGTGTTTCTCGAAAGTGATATCATGACACATTTAATTCCATTTAATTAGTGATCAAAATGCTCTACTTCAACAGTGTTTTGCTATATTTTGTAAATAATTCAGTATTGTTAAAGCAAAACTTTTGATCTAAAACATTTTCCTTGAACCTCCATGTTTCCCTGTTGAGTCCTAGAACATCTTAATACGTTGAGATATTTTCACCGTGTTATGTGTAGAAATAGAAACATAGTTTTAAAAAATGTTCCAAAGTACTTTGACAATCAGAACGTTTTTTTTTTTTTTTTTTTTTTTGTTTTTTTTTGTTTTTTTTCTATCTGGATAGATTATTTAGTTATTTAGTTACGACACAGATTGCCATTTATTTATTTCGCAAAACAAATAGTACGAGGATCTCTATTCAAACAAAGGAGACAGAAGAAGACAAATCGTTAATTTATCCCCAGTTTCATCATCATGGTCGAAACAATAACCGTGTGTAATCAAATATTCGGACACTTCAATTCATTACCAAACTTGTTCTAGAATATTGAACAAGTCCTGTTCATTACCTGTTGATGTGTCTTATGGATGAGCAGCAAATGGTGTAGGCCTTGACCAGATACCGTGTTGTTTGTCCAGACCTGTCTGCCCTATACTTAGGGTAGGTGCGGTATGTATTGAATACAATTTTAATGACACATATGAATGTGCCTGAGCTGTTCTGCAAACGCTGCTTTAACCCTTGTCCTGCTGAACCCGGACATACCTAACCTTTGCAAACAGTGTAGATCCAGATCAGTTGGCTTCTGAAGAAGTCAACTGATCTGGATCTACACTGTTTGCCATTAAGTTTGTGAATTTATAGCAACAATGCGGATCAAGTTTTCTGATTGGCTGAAAATTAGAAGTAGGTGTGGCATCTTAATTTATTCAGCAGGACAAGGGTTAAGATATGGTTTGCATAATGATAATAAACACATGCATGGGACAAGAGCCGGCATAGCATATGCAAACAGCAAAGGCTCGAGCGAGCTTCCGCTGAACCTACGCAGTTTGCTCATGAAAGCGGTAGGCACATAACGAAAACATACCTGTATAATGTTGCCCCTCATAAACCCCGCTTTTATAGAGTAAAAACTGGAGTTTACAGGGGTATACATTATTTTTCTTATTTCTTCTCAAAACATACATTTCGGTTACTCGTTAGAACAGCCTCGCAGAGGCGGTTCTAACGAGTACCCATTACCTATGTTTTGAGCAGAAATATAAAAAAATATCAGAATTTGTATCTGAAAATTTTTATTTTTTGATGGTTAATTTTTCAGTATATTTGAATAGGCTTGTTTTCGTAATGCACGGAACAAAGTTCAGTCAAGGAACTAGACATGTGGCTTTGCTTAGGGGCCAGACATGCGCACTGAAAGAGTGACTCAACAGAAATTCCCAAGAGCCTTTTTCCCGCGACGTGGCTCTAATGACCTTATAGTATCCGAAAGTTGGAATCACTTACCTGCTAAAACAAATAATATACCACTAACGAATGTTAGATTTCTTTTACTGGCATTACAATTTCCTACAAAGCACACTGTTCCACCAATTAGAAGAATAACTAGGCTTGAGAGAGGAAACCAAGTAGATCGTCTCATTGTTACTGAAATTAAAAGAATAAGAAAGAACCCATGTGCATGAAGATAGTCCCATCGTTACCGATATGATAACACTTAACACACTTGAGTTAGTGCACAAAGAACATCGCATGATGTACAATGAAACCATTAGAATAATCTGATCTGAGATATATTTTCATACTAGCTGCAATGGATGTTTAATTAGTTTGTATAAATATGTCGCATAGACTGTCAGATAGCAACTGCACTTCAGCTGTCTGTGTACCCAAGAAGGGTAGAACACTCAACCCGTTCACCCCCAAGTGTGTGGAGTGGTCTCTTCAAGCTTTGAAAGTGGACAAATCCATTGTTGTAAACAGGGATGTCAGTCAAAACCCTAAATAGAACGGCAAACATAATAAGATGGACCTACATTGTCTGCTATGGTTTTTCTCTCTTGGTCTACAGGGATGAAAAGCTAAAGAAAGATAAAGATAGATATCAATAAAGGCATGAAGAAGTTCTCTTTGTATAATTTAGACAATGTTAATGATACCACAATAAAATACAAGGATTTTTCCCTCTAAAATTAAAAGCAAATGTTACTTTTAATCAATCTACATAGCAAGTTAGTAATTAGTATAGAACACTCAGTTGTATACAAACCGGGTGCTCGAAACTATCTTGATATTAGGTTATCCTGAATATCAATAAAGGTTCAATTGACTAAAATAGTTTTTGTTCGATCTTCCATAATTTTTTTCACATTAATTAATTGTGTGCTTTTAAATGAATGTGATGTAAGAAATTAATAAATTAGAAAGTTTTGTAGTGTTGCATAAACTAGAACTGGCAACTAAAAGTGCATTTATGCCGACTGGGTTATTTCAGCTGTGCCATTATACGGTGAGTCGGCGGCTCCACAAATAAAATGTGATCGGGGCTTTCCACGTCGCATGCAGTTCCGGCTGAAGATGGTAAACACTCGACAAAAAGTGGCACGGATAGGCAGGTACAACGTTTTATGGAATTTATCTTCTCTTTGATGGATTGAATGAAAAAAAAGGAGAATGTTATTCGACGACTGGACCATTTATTTCATTACGAAAACATGCCTATTCAAATATATTGAACATTTTACCACCAAAAAATGCAAGTTTTCAAATAAAAAATTCTGATATTTTTCATGTTTCTACTCAAAACATAGATTTTGGGTACTCGTTAGAACCGCCTCGACGAGGCGGTTCTAACGAGTACCCACAATCTATGTTATGAGCAGAAATAAAAAAAATTAATGTTTACCCCTGTAAACCCCAGTTTTATTATATAAAAGTGGGGTTTAAGGGGGTCAAAATTATATAGGCGTGTTTTCGTGATGTTCACGATACATGCACAGAGGCATGTGTAGATGAAACCGAGCTTTCTTTAAAAATGTTTGTCCCGAGGTCAAGCTAATTGTGTAGCTGCATAAACTGCAAGAAAGATCACCAGAACTTCCCATAAACATACAAGCTTTGTAGACTTAGGTGATGACATTGATGTCTTTGGTTGACATTTTTTTTCTTTCCCACTAGTCTAGATGAGTTTTCTGAACGGAAGTGCAAGAGATCTACACAAAAGAGCCGTGGCTCCGTTTATATAGTGCGGCTCCGTTTATAAAGAGCAGCTCTGAGGCTGTGGACACCATTTTGTCTATACAATTATAATAATAAATAGAACGGAAGGCAATGATCAGGAATCGATTACCTAACACCTTCCGTACAAGATACCAAAGGAAAAGAAGGACGCACTTAAAGCAACGGCACCGCAATCAAAACACTACAAACAGAAAGCCAAAAGAACAGTTTCTTTCCCAAATAATTGACCAAACGGCTATCCAAAATAAACATTTTCACCAGGACATACATGAAAAGACATACAATGACTGAAATAATAAACCATAGCAGAAGCACCGCCTTGGAACGGTCAGTAAAAACCTTAGTGGGGGGCTTAAATCGATTTTACGTAATCACAACCCTCCCCCTTAGTTCTGCCATGGTATACACAACACATTAGTTCAGTGTGAACTCATTGGTGCAACATTTCCGAAAACATAAAAATCAAATGAATATAGAGATGAAACAACGATGAGGTCTCGACAGCAAGAAATCACTGAAATGCTGTCTTGACCGCATATACATTGCTCTAAAGTTTTATTAAGATATTCTATATGGTTACCTAGTTATGGCACACGTAAGGACGGTGTGAAAAAAAAAATAACCAAAGGGAAGTAACTCGGAAACAAAGAAAAGGGAGACCAATCTTTTTGTACGCGACACTTTGTCGTAACCTCATACATTTTGCGATAAAGTTTAAACCCCCCCCCCCCCCCCCTCCCGGTGGTTTGCTCTACCGACCGTTCTAAGGCGGTGGTCCCGGTGTTAGTCTTACTCCTTGTTGCTTTGTGATTTATTCTACGAGGCGATTTGTTGTATGTCTTTCCGTGTGTTATTTTGTTCTTGTGTTTTTCAGTCCTTTTAGTATTGCGATTACTTCGCATGGGAAGAGAGAGCTAATCTTAGTGCTTTTCGTACGTTTGTTCGGTTTGTGCTTGTTTAGATTTGTCGGTTTCCTCTTCCTTTTTGGGTCTGGGAAAGGCTGTGGTTTGTGATTGTGGCACTCCATGGGCTTTTCTCTGACTTTTTTTTCATCAAGATATTCTTAACGGGTACCTACTTATGGTATCCACAAGATCAGTCAGAAATTTCATCAAGGAGAAGTCACTCAGAAATGGAGAAAGGGAGAGCAATCTTTTTTGTACGCAACACACCCTGTAAATCTCATACTTATTGCTACAGAGTTTCATCAAGATAGTCTATACCTACTAATGGTACGCATAATGTCAGTCAAAAATTTAATCAAATGGAAGTAACTCAGAAAATAAGAAAGGAGGAGCAATTATTTTTACATGCAACACGCCGTCTTGACCTCATATACACTGCTATAAAATATTATCAAGATATTTCATACGGTTACCGAGTTATGGTGCAAAAGGATAGTCCGAAATAAAGTAATCAAAAGGAAGTAATGAGACACTAAGAAAGGGAGAGCAATCATGTTTTTTACGCAATACACGGTCTTAACCACATACACATTGCTTTAAAGTTTCATCAGGATACTTTATACAGTTACCTACTTATGGTACCCACAAGGTCAGTCAAAAATTTCATCAAAGGGAAGTAACTCATAAACTGAGAAAGGGTGAGCAATCTTTTTTGTATGCAAAACTCCCTCTTAACCTCATAAGTATTGCTGTAATAATCCACCAAGATAATCCATACAGTAACCTACTTATGGTAGGCACAAGGTCAGTCAAAGGGAAGTAACTAAAAAAGTAAACAAAGGTAGAGCGATCATTTTTGCATGCGACACGCCGTTTTTGACCTCATACACATTGTCATAAAGGTTCATCAAGATATTCTATATGGTTACATAGTTAGACAATACATAAGGACAGGGTAAAAGTGTAAAAGGACAGTGTAAAAGACTCATCAAAGGGAGGTAACTCAGTAAGTAAGAAAGGGAGAACAATCGTTTTTACACGTGAGACGCTGTCTTGACCTCATACACATTGCTAATATGAATTTAAAAGGTGCTACCTATATCCGTGTGTACAAATTATCATCACATGCCTCATAGGTGAGTTGGCCAGATCTAACTGAATTTGATTTCAGACCACGCTTGACTTATAATCAACTTCATAAATTGCGTTATAACGTCCAAGCCAACAATATTTCAGTAGTTCAGAGACATTGCCTCCAAATTTGAGGGACTTTTACCCGACCCGACCACATGAATCCGGGTCCTGCTTAGTTACCAGCAGCTCTGTCATAGAGGCTTTAGGCAGCCCATCTATTTCGCGGGCCCCGATGGGCGGGGGCCATGCTTTCCGAATATCGAAAACTAGTGTATGCCGATGACAGGTATAACTATATATACTATCGTTCGCTTACCTGTTTAGAAGTTTTTTATCACGTGAAAATGGCGTAACGTCTATGTGTTATCTAAAATCTACATCAAAGTGTACCTTATGCACAAAACGAATCATGTTTAGCTTGTAAATATACGGAGAATGGATAGAAATAAAATTCGAAGTGGAGATAGAATTCAAAAATCGCCGCGATCGCAAATTTTGTAGGCTGACGTCATAAGTCTTGTGATTCAACCTCTTGCAATTGGCATATTTGGCGTTACTGGATGTTTTGTTGCTACTATCGACACGGCCGCCGTTTCAATAGTCTCTGCCAAATCACGGAACGCTTATTGTTTTTCGGGATAAGCATCGAACCACCCAAGCGTTTGTTGGACCATCACATTTTTGGTCACACACATCATTGGTCACATAGGTAGTCTATAGTAGTGCGTCTGCACGCCGAACCGCTCCGCGATTCGGGGAGCTGCTTCGCAGTTCCCTTTGGACGGACTTATGAAGTTTTATTCAGATCTTCGATACAGGTACCGAGTTATGAAGCGCATAAGGATAACCTGTAAAATACTAATCCATCCTTGTATGCAACACGCCGTCTTGATGTCATACACATTGCAATATAGTTTCATTAAAATATTCCTTACGGTTACCTAGATATGGCGCGCACAAGGATAGTCTGTAAAAACAACTAATCAAAGGGCAGTAATTAAGAAAGGGAGAGCAACAGAGCAACCAATTTTGTAAGCGACACGCCATCTTGACCTCATACACTTTGCTATGAAGTTTCATCAAAATATTCCTTAAGGTTACCTTGTTATGGTACACACAAGGAGTTTTTACGCCGGACAGACGGACGGACGGATACCTAGACAACACCATAACATTATACGTCCTTCTTTTTTTTCTTTTTTTTTTTTTTTTTCAAAACGGGCGTATAAAAAGCCATATATCATTCTGACAGCTCTTGTTGAACAAAACCAACCAAAACCCGTTTATCTGATTAAAACATTAAATATGTCTGATACCTTTTCTTTGTAACTATGTTTTCTTGCATACACAACCAGAATTTCAATGATCCTTACCGGGGCTAGACAATCTCGTATATGTCGTTCATATAGTAAGAATAACAATTTTAATGTTACCGTTTTTGACGTTGGTGTCATTTTTCGCAAATCATTTCGACACCAGCGTCTTTAGAACCTAACTAAACATGCCTTTATGATTGCAAAAGGTAGTTATTTCAGAGAATATTTGATTAGATAACACTTTAGTATGTTCAGTTCTAAAATGTAACTGGTGAAGTAAGAGTATGAAAGAAAAAGCATAATAGTTGTGAGGTGCTTATTGAAAATTCCGTCACTCGGGATTGCTGTTCGGCATCATTCAGAAATCCTCGTGATGCCGAACAGTTATGGTCGTGACAGATTTCAATCCGCACATCACCACAATTAAACAATGTTCAATGTCCCTACATTCTCACACGCAGAATGCCATGTTACAGTACCTAGCAATCCCAATGCCGTCACCAGATTATGTTTAGGAGATGGGGAATTTTGTTTTAATTATGGGATTATACTATTTTTAATGATTGCTACAATTTGTTCGAGCAGAGACAATCCTGTACAAATAGGTAGGATGAGACCCAAGGGAAACTCATTATCAATTGTTTTCTATATATATATATATATATATATATATATATATATATATATATATATATATATATATAGATATATATATATATATATATATATATATATATATATATATATATATATATATATATATATATGTATGTATGTATTTTGCATTTTCTTCTTGCACAGTAGATGCAGTAACAAGTAACTATGTGATGAAAAGCTAGGGTCTCTATCCAATCCATCAACGAGATCTTATATTCACCTATGACAGTAGTGCAATGAAAGCAACGTACGAGAAACAAGGCAAAAACTATTTTCTCCGTTTGTGGGAAGTTATGTTTTATGAACATTTTTACTGCCCATTCCGCATGCTTGGGATGTACATTTATTTTACCGCCTGATCGGCGCCATTGCTGTTCGTGGTTTGGATAGTATAATACCTCTAGTTTCTATCCCTGAAACTCAAATCCAAGATGCTAACTAGCCTTTGTACTTGAACAGACCAGTTTGTGACATACCTTGTAGCAAACTCAGAAAACGGGGTTTCTCGTGACGGTGCTCATACGATTGAGTTCATATTTAGGTGAAGCCAAAACATGATGAATGCTAAATTATGATCATGTTTTATCACATATTGGTACACTCAACAAAAATGTTATCTCAAGCATCAGAAACGATAGGAATGATTATAAAATTTTTGGAATTTGAAAATTAAAATAACGATCGCAGCTTTATTGTATTATAATAAAGCAAAAACAACAAACAGTGTTGGACCATTAGAGCCAAAAGACAAATCTTCCTTGTTAATATTGTACAGTGTATTGTTTCTATTTGATGACTGAAAAAGGAAATTTACGATTTTGATGCAGTAACTAAGTCATTACGCGAAGTTTAGTTTCTTTAATGTGATGGTAATATTTGCCGCAAGTGGGCTCACAACTTTAAAGCCGCACTTCATGAACGAAGCCACACTACATAAACGGAGCCACATCCCTTTTAAGTCGATTTCGTGTAGTTTAGTTCAGAAAACAGATATGGATAAATGAGCAAGTAATTTTATCAACCACTTTATCAACCACACATGTCAGTATAACCACAAAAGTCTAAAAAAAAAACTCGTTCGTTTATCGGCAATCTAGTGACCTTTCTCGCAGTTCATGCAGTTGCATTATTCGACTCCCCTCGAGACAAACAATTTCAAAGAAAACACAGTGACATTTACTGACCCGTCTCTGCTTAGGACGTCAGTTAAGTGATATGGCCATCGAATAGCATTGTCTGTTTTCTTCTCATTACACCCATAAAAGAACAGAATAAATGAAGACATCTTAAACTTACACTTCTGTGATATATTGTGTCCATTTTTTTGCTGTCTTTAATTTCGGAGCCGCACGTGACGCGGAAGTTCCCCATAACATTTCAGTTGTGGGTCTCCGGCTCCAAATATAGCGATTACCCACCGTGATTGTGTCTTGTTCCTCACCTCTTCTTTTTTCTGTGCCTCGGGAAAGCGGTGCTTCGTGATTTAAGCTTTCCCGTGTAACTGCATTATATATCATATTGACGATATATAGATTTGGTAACCAATAAAATATGAAGCCTGTCTTGGTTATCTGTTACAATTATTGCACTATTTGCAATATATTAATTTTATGATTATCTACAATAAGCTTCTCATAAGTGAATATCAAAATGCTTCTGTTGGCGTATTTATATAATGGATCTGTCAAACAACAGCATTTTTTCGGCATTGTCTATTTGGGAACCAAACAAAGTAAATAAGTATACTCAGATACTTATAAAATCAGATCCACATCAATAAAAAGAAAGGCAATGATCAGGAATCGATAATATTACCTAAAACCTTCCTTCCAAAACACCAAAGTGAAAGAAGGATGCACTAAAAGCAACAACATTACAATCAAAACACTACAAGCAGAAAGCCAAATGGAGAGTCTCTTACCCAAAAATTGGCCGAACAGCCATAAAAAATATAAATTTCACCAGGACATACATGCAAAGACATGCAATGACAGAAAAAGTAAAGCACAGTAGAAGCACCGCCTTGGAACGGTCAGTAAATATTTGGGAGGTGGGGAAGCTAAAATCGATTTTACATGGCCACAACCCTCACCCTAAGTTCTACCATGATGTACACAAGACATCTGTTCACGTAACGGGTTTAAAACTCATCAATACAACATCTCCGAGAACATACAAATCAAACAAATACAAAGATGAAACAACGATTAGGACTCGACAGCAAGAAATAACTGAAATGGTGAAACAAAAGAAAACCAACAGTGGGACTCGACTAGAGCCAGAGTATCAGACTAATTTAAAAGTCTTAAGGCCGGGGCAAGCCCCCAAAACCAAAGCAAAAGACAATCAAATACAATTAACTGGCCACAAAAAGAACAGATTGCAAGCAGAGTTGGCAAAAAAAGGTAAGGGAAAAGTCCAGGGAGTGCCACAATCACAAGCCGCAGCCCTTCCAAGACACCAAGAGGAAGAGGAAACAGATAAAACCAAACAAGCGCAAATCGGACAAACGTACGAAAAGCACTAAGATTAGCTCTCTCTTCCCCAAGCGAGGTAATCGCAATGCTAAAAGGACAGAAAACACAAGAACCAAATAACACAAGGCAAGAATTAAAATAAATCGCCTCGTAGAATAAACTACAAAGCAACAAAGAGAAAGACTAACACCGGGACCAAAACGGACCAACTCTTTCCCAAAAAGCTGCAACTCTGTTACCCAAACTTAACTGCATATATCTTAATTTTACATAATTGTTAAAAGTGAAACGCCATATAACAATATTGACAAAAATTACCACAATGAAAGTAGCCATCATGAAAACATACCTATATAATTTTGACCCCCTTAAACCCCACTTTTATATAGTAAAACTGGGGTTTACAGGGTATACATTATTTTTGTTATTTCTGCTCAAAAACATAGATTGTGGCGGTTCTAACGAGTACCCACAATCTATGTTTCGAGCAGAAATATGAAAAATATCAGAATTTTTTATCCAAAAATTGCCATTTTAGGTGGTAAAATTTTCAGTGTATTTGAATAGGCGTGTTTTCGTAATGACTTTGGAACAGTCAGTAATTAATAACTTGGGGCTTAACCTAGCTTTACGGGATCCCAACCCTCGCCCTCAGCTTTCCTAGTGGTAAAAAAAGCGTATATTAGTTCGGTCCATGTGGAGGTCTTGTAACTTATCCATGAATCAGTGCGGGCAACAAATAAATCATAGATAAAAAAAAGGTAAGAGAAAAGTCCAGGGAGTGCCACAATCACAAACCGCAGCCCTTCCCAGACCCCAAGAGGAAGAGGAAACCGACAAGTCTAAGCAAGCACAAACCGAACAAACGTACGAAAAGCACTAAGATGAGCTCTCTCTTCCCCAAGCAAGGTAATCGCAACACTAAAAGGACTGAAAAATACAAGAACAAAATGACACACGGAAAGACATACAACAAATCGCCTCGTAGAATAAGCCACAAAGAGTAAGACTAACACCGGGACCACCGCCTTAGAACGGTCGGTAGAGCAAACCATCGGGGGGTTTAAAGCACTTTTACAGCTAGCTAACTTCACCCTGGGTCCCGATGCTACTCTTAATACAGAAATACATAAAATTCGGTTCGCATAAAGGCTACCAACACAGTCAATGCATCAAAGCGAAAACATAGAAATCAAATTAATCACTATAATAAACAAAGACGAGTACTCATGGCTAATTCTACTGTATGCCAGAGTAAATGAAAACCAATAGTTGAACCACGGCGGGCCAAGCCAAAGACATATCGTCAAGCCCCAACCCACTGGTTAAAGTTTTACGAAGAGGCCGTCATTGAGTCTGAGGCCCGAACCGCCGTCAGGCAATTAAAGAGTGAAGCCTGTAATAAAGCAAAAGAACTCAACAGAAACAAAGTGTTGAGACTTGGAAATCCTCGGGATGTCAAACAACACCACTGGAATACTGGAGCAAACGAAGACCACCAGTTGAATCCCTGTGAGTCGAGAAACAGACATAAAAAAAGTCCGGCCCAGACCATGTAATGAACAGTTTGGTCAGAGGAAATTTCCTATGGATGTGTTGGATATCTTGCTTAAGTACTTAAATTGAGTCTTTTATTTTGCTCTCTATTCCCAAAGGCTTTCCATTTCAGATGATCTAGTGGCTTAACCGTTGTATGCATGTATGTATGTATTCCAGTTGCAGTGGCGCTTTTGTGTGTGTGTGTGTGTGTGTGTGTGTGTGTGTTGTTGTTGTTGTTGTTGTTGTTGTTGTTGTTGTTGTTGTTGTTTGTTGTTTTTTCTTTGTTTGTTTTGTTTTTGTTTTTTGTTTTTTTGTAGTTTTATCTATGTGAATTTATACCTGATAAAATGCCCGTATTTAATGAAAGTTTCCTTGCTGTACCTTTTCGGAAATAAACTTTTCACATTTTGAAAAAGTAGACCTGTAAAGCTGTGACTGGTATTTGTGCTCCTAAATGAATGTCTTACTTTATGAGTTTATGTATCAGCCTTAATAAAAACTAACAATAAATCAGGCAAGTTATATGATTAAAGCCCATATGAAAGACAGAACTGCTCTAAAACAGATGTTCTGTAGTCTTCAACGGGTAGGATGATTGAACTCTATGAACTACTAAATGATTACAATCAAATACTTATCTTTTTGCTTGTATTATTATTCTGTTTGGAGCTGTGGTTTTGTCGGTTTCCTCTTCCTGTTGGTGTCTGGGAGGGGCTGCGGTTTGTGATTGTGGCGCTCCCTAGGCTTTTCTCTTACCTTTTTCTGCATAAGGAGATAAAGTTAAGGTTTCGCGCGAGTAAACTTCGTTTTTTTTTGTGTGTATTTGGTTTCATATGTAGCATTTGTGTATCTATCTTTGTTCCTCATCTATCCTTCTTTTGGCACATCGGGAGGGCTGCGCTTTGTTATTGTGGCATTTCCTGGGTATCTTCAGTTATGCTTTCAGACTATTTGTCTTATAAGACTAATGGCTAATCTAAAGCATATTTACTGAATGGCGATCCGGTATTACTCATACTTTATATTTAAGCAATTTCCCCTAGGAATTTTCTCCTGATAATTTCAAGGCGGTTCCATTGTTGCAGTTCTTTGTTCGTTCGTCGGGATTTATACGTGACGTTTTGTTTGTTTGTTTGATTTTGTTTTGTTGGTTTTTTGTTGGTTTTTTTTGTTTATTACTTCTTTTTTTTTATTTCTTATTTGTTTTTTTGCTTTTTTATTTTTTTATTTTTTTGTTCCTCATTTCTCCTTGTTTTGGTGCATCAGGAAGGCTGCGCCTCGTGATTGTGGCATTTCCTAGATCACTTACTTTTTTCACAATATTATATGAAGTAAACTTTACCGCTTGTTTACATTTTACAAATTTACTTATGTTGGTCAGAATAATACAACCATAAAGATGTGCTGTCATCCTTATAACCAAGATACAATTCCAGTCACAGCCATTTCGAACAACCCTCTTTCGTTCGATACTAGACTTCAGACGTTTTTGCATTAAATTTCTTTAGTTAAAGTGATTGGAATCCAGCCGTTCAATGTGAAAAAGTATATTCAATGCACAGATGTACTGAAAAGACCCACAATGGACTGCGCATGTATGTCCAATCTGATTAAGGCCTTCACTGTCCGCTTACAGAACACTCATTGCTTGCTGTAGGCCATATTAGTTGAAGGTATGGTTCCTAGTCAGACTTCGCCAATCATGATCTGCACCTTGCGCAGTTACTAAGATACCTTTTCGCTTGATCAATTATCTACGAATCTTCAAGACCTTGCTTTTGTGATAAAATGGGGTTTATATCGCGACGTCAGCTGTTCTTACACATTTGTGTAAATTGCGAAACCTCAATCAGATGAACGTTGCATTAAAGCACACTAGCTGACAATCAAAGTGCAAAGAGAAAAAAGAGTCGCGACCGGAAGTCTGTTAACTCTAGTCCTGCTGAACCCGGGTATATCCTGCTTTTGCAAACAGTGTAGATCCAGATCAGTTGGCTTCTGAAGAAGCCATTTTATCTGGATCTGCACTGTTTGTCATGAAGTGTGAATTTGTATCAATAACCTGGATCAAGTAATCTGATTGGCTGAAAATTAGAAGTGGGTGTGGCATCTAAATTTATTCAGCAAGACAAGGGTTAAGAGGATTGTTTAAGCTTTCAGGGCGGGCAACTCCGTCAAATTCATTACGAAAACATGCCTATTCAAATATATAGAAAATTGTACTCCAAAAACAGAACATTTTCAGATAAAAAAAAAAACTCAGATATTTTTTATATTTCTGCTCAAAACATAGATTGTGGTACTCGTTAGAACCGCCTCGCCGAGGCGGTTCTAACGAGTACCCACAATCTATGTTTTTGAGCATAAATAAGAAAAATAATGCATACCCCTGTAAACCCCAGTTTTACTATATAAAAGTGGGGTTTAAGGGGGTCAAAATTATATAGGTATGTTTTCGTGATGTTGTGTGTCTTTGGTTTCATATGTAGATTTGTGTGTCTATCTTTGTTCCTCATCTATCCTTCTTTTGGCACATCGGGAGGGCTGTACTTTGTTATTGTGGCATTTCCTGGGTATCTTCAGTTATGCTTTCAGACTATTAGTCTTATAAGACTAAGGGCTAATCTAAAGCATATTTACTGAATGGCGTTGTATGCATGTATGTATGTATGTATTCCAGTTGCAGTGGCGCTATTCTAAACCTATAGTAGATAGTTTCAAACGTAACCATTTAGGTTTCTATTGTACTCAGCATACATTTCATGAAGATAACGAAAACTGGTAACTTGTGTACTCTACAACACCTTATGATCATATAAACATCAGAGAATTCAGTGCGAAGCCTAATCAATAAACTACCTTGTCTGGCCCAGAAATTTTGGGACTAACTGTTTGTTTTTTGGTTTTTTTGTTTGTTTGTTTTTTTTTTTGTTTTTTTTTTTGTTTTTTTTTTTTTTTTTTTTTTAGTTTGTAGGCGCTTTTATTGCTCTCATGGGTAACTACTTTAAGAATATGTTTATCTTCACTGCAGCTGTTGTGTGGTGGCCGTAAAACATATCCTCGTACTTCACTATAGTGTAGTTTATATTTTCAGGTCCTTTGAAATCATTGGCCCCATTCCAAGAGTTGTGAAAACGACCTGGTAGATAACCCATATATATGGGCCCCAGAAAATCCGTTTTGTAAAAGTTCTAATGTAATAGCAAAATTATGCATATTGCAAAGATCTAACGTCAAATGAAACAAATACCATAATAATAACCCGGTCATTCGCAGATACGTTGCGCTTTTTACCTTCACTCTACCCTACCTCAGCTGATTTTGGCTAAAATGGCGAATGTCGTCAACTTCGAGGCTTTCAAAATATATCAACCCAGGCTCCAGCACATTTTATATTTTCTATACAAGTTAAGTCCGGATATGTCAACATGTGGTGAAAATAAAATGTGCTGGAACAGGGGCTCTATGTAAGTTTTTAATTTTTCATGACCCAACTTGCAGATTTTATGCCATTTTGCCAAGCGTTTCAAAATAAAAAATGGCCATACTTCCGCTCATAGTAAAAATAAATCCATTTTTTTTAGTTGAGATCCAAGGCATAATTTGATACATGTTTCATTTTGATTGGGTGTATTGTTTCGTTTTTCAGGTCTTGTTATGATAACTTAAGTGGGTGGGGTAACTTAATATGCCTCGCTTAGTGTACAGCTGGGCCCAATTGTTCAAAGCGTCGTTAGCTTAACGAGCTCGTTAAGGGTCATTTCCTGAACTGTTTTAGCGGATTCAACACACAATTTTCTGATATTTTTTGCTGAAAAAAAATGTGCCCTGGTTAACAGTGCTATCTGACATGCGAGTGCAACAAAGTAAAGCTATAATTAAGTGCTCTCAAAAGCATTTCTTAATGTCATTTTCATTCAAGGGCACGGCTTTCAATCATGATTTTCTTACAATTTTTGTAAGTTTATTGACAATATACAGGTGTGTCAGAAATCATGTTTATTCTGAGAATGCACGAAGACGAAACAATTTATTGCAATATGTTTCCGCAAACTAAGCCTGTTAACAAGCAAAATAATGCACACAGATAATTTGAATGGGGGCCAAAAATGGCCTTTATCATACCAGGTCCTTTATAGGTGTGTCAATGATGATCATGAATTTGACGAAACTAGCTAGTCTGGCTCAGAAAACTTGACACTTCAGCTGTTTTCAGTGTGTGAGTTTGTTTCATCACGAAAATATGCCAATATAATTTTGACCCCTTAAACCCCACTTTCATATAGTAAAACTGGGGTTTACATGGGTAAATATTATTGTTCTTATTTCTGCTCAAAAAGATAGATTGTGGGTACTCTTTAGAACCGCAGAAATATGTAAAATGTCAGATTTTTTTATCAAAAAAGTTTCCGTTTGTGGTTGTAAAATTTTCAATATATTTGAATATGCGTGTTTTCGTAATAATACGTTGAAAACTGGACTTTAACCGTTCTAAGGCGGTGGTCCCGGTGTTAGTCTTACTCTTTGTTGCTTTGCGGTTTATTCTACAAGGCGATTTGTTTTATGTCATACCTTGTGTTATTTTGTTCTTGTGTTTTCCAGTCCTTTTAGCATTGCGATTACCTCGCTTGGGGAAGAGAGAGCTAATCTTAGTGCTTTTCGTACGTTTGTTCGATTTGCGCTTGTTTGGTTTTATCTGTTTCCTCTTCCTCTTGGTGTCTGGGAAGGGCTGCGGTTTGTGATTGTGGCACTCCCTGGACCTTTCTTTTACATTTTTGTAGTGTAATCGATATACACACCATGTCTCAAAATATCCTACTTACCGACGTACCAATTAACGGGAATTATTTATTCCAAATTCTGCTAACATCAAATTAAAAAGGGTGGCCAGGAACAGCCGCAATAACAGATCATAGCCGCCCTGAAATGCTATCAAGTGGAAGAGCAAACAGACCACTACAGACAGTACTCAAGCCAAACATCACGAAAACATGCTTATAAAATTTTGACCCCTTTAAACCCTACTTTTATAAAGTAAAACTGGGGTTTACAGGGGTATACATTATTTTTCTTATTTCTGCTCAAAAACATATATTGCGGGTACTCGTTCGAGTACCCACAATCTATGTTTTGGGCAGGAATATGAAATATTCTTTTCTGAAAATTCTCCTTTTTTGTGAAATGTTCAATATATTTGAATAGGCGTGTTTTCGTAATGAAGACCAAAGAAAGGCAAAGCAGTCTGAAACCTCTTCTTCAGCAATGTGATCGCAGTGCTAGACACTCAGGATCCCCTAAACACAACATAGGGCAACGAACAGGACAACCATGAAAAGCGATCAACCTCAAGGCCAAACAATAAACAACCAATATCAGAATATGCTATCAAGTGGAAGAGCAAACAGACCACTACAGA
This sequence comes from Anodontia alba, assembly GCA_964016985.1. Lineage (NCBI taxonomy): Eukaryota > Metazoa > Mollusca > Bivalvia > Lucinida > Lucinidae > Anodontia > Anodontia alba. The sequence goes on along the minus strand of OZ024822.1, from coordinate 62,426,838 downwards.
CAGTACTCAAGCCAAACATCACGAAAACATGCCTATAAAATTTTGACCCCTTTAAACCCTACTTTTATAAAGTAAAACTGGGGTTTACAGGGGTATACATTATTTTTCTTATTTCTGCTCAAAAACATATATTGCGGGTACTCGTTCGAGTACCCACAATCTATGTTTTGGGCAGGAATATGAAATATTCTTTTCTGAAAATTCTCCTTTTTTGTGAAATGTTCAATATATTTGAATAGGCGTGTTTTCGTAATGAAGACCAAAGAAAGGCAAAGCAGTCTGAAACCTCTTCTTCAGCAATGTGATCGCAGTGCTAGACACTCAGGATCCCCTAAACACAACATAGGGCAACGAACAGGACAACCATGAAAAGCGATCAACCTCAAGGCCAAACAATAAACAACCAATATCAGAATATGCCTTAGAAAGGTCAGTAGTAAAATCTACTGCAGCGTTTAATCTATTTTACTGGCACCAACTTTTTACCCTAGGTTTAAACGTTGTAAAGTACAAAACGATTTTTCGGCTTGCGTATTGTTCCCTATCGTAATCAGTGAAACATCACAGAAAAAAGTGTTAATCAAATTAGATCTGTTTGAAGAAAGAAAAATGAGTGTTCGTTGCAATCACCTCAGACACCAGGAGCCAGAATTAAAGCAAACCACTTTTTAACCACGGAGGACCCGAATAAGTCGGAGTTGAAATTATGGAAAACAACCAACATGTAAATGTGGTTTCAAACCGAGTCTCCGATTTTCCTGATTTTGTGTGTTCTTTGTTTTCAAAGGCAGTCCTTTTTTACTTTTATTTCACCTACTGGGCTGGGATTTGGCGACAAGCGACAGATGATGTGACTGTTTAAACGAGCTGTTTGCATTTGCATTCAAAGTCAGCAGACAGGTTGGAACCGCATGTATAAAATCCTTCAAAGTTGCATGTACTTGTTGAGCGTTCCATGGTGGTATTCTGTTGCTGTTCTTTATTTGCTCATTCCGATGTAGAGGAAACAGTATTTTGTTGTATTATTTCATGTCACTAAATCCTTATCGGGTGCCTTTGATGTATATCGAGCTGTGTTTCGTTTTTAGTTTTCCTTACATTGTACAATTAAATTCCGCTTTTAACCCTTATTTTGCTGAACACGACATGCCCTCTCTTAGCAAACAGTGTAGCTCTAGATCAGGTTGCTTCTGAAGAAGCCAACTGATCTTGATCAGCACTGTTTGTCATTAAATATGTGAATTTCTATCAAAAACCCGGATCAAGTGTTCAGATTGGCTGGAAATTAGAAGTGGGCGTGGCATCTTAATTTTTTCAGCACGAGAAGGGTTATGACGACTTTTGGGACTGTCTAAAAGTGGTCTCATTAATGGGGTGATCTTAATATCGAATATAGAATATGGTGATTGATATAAAGTGTCGAACACGTAATTCCATACTTTTTGGCCGAAATATTTGGCCCAAAAATTGTTTTTATGCAGATGTTTCTCCATATACTTAGTGGAATGGCAAATAGTGTAGACCCTGATCAGACTGCTACTTCAGGAACGGTCTGATCTGGGTCTACAATGTTTTATATGCCATTTTATCAGAAACCTGGATTTACAGAGTTAAGGACATACTGTTACATTACGAAAACACGCCTATTCAAATATATAGAAAATTTCTCCTCCAAAAACTGAAAATTTTCGGATGAAATACTCTGATATTTTTCACATTTCTGCTCAAGACATAGATTGTGGGTACTCGTTAGAACCGCCTCGGCGAGGCGGTTCTAACGAGTACCCACAATCTATGTTTTTTGAGCAAAAATAAAAAAAACAGTGTATACCCCTGTAAACCCCAATTTTACTATATAAAAGTGGGGTTTAAGGGGGTCAAAATTATATAGGCGTGTTTTCGTGATGATAAGTAATAAAACATTTGGGACCGACAAAAGCTGGTCTTAACAGTGGAGTGGAGTGGAGGTAATTTCCAATGGTCTTCATAGCGGAATTTTACTGTAGTTTAACTCTTCATATGCTAAATAAATTAGGATGCCACGCCCACTTCTAATTTCCAGCCAATCAGATTACTTGATCTGGGTTTTTGATAGAAGTTCACATATTTAATGACAAACAGTGCAGATCCAGATCAGTTGGCTTCTTCAGAAGCCAACTGATCTGGATCTACACTGTTTGCTAAGACAGGGCATGGCGTGTTTAGCATGAAAAGGGTTAAAATGAAGTTAGAAATACGCATACTTACATAATATAGCTTCCGTTTGCGGAATTCCGTCTCTTTCATCATTATAGGTGAAATATTTGATATATGTACAGTTCTGCACGGTCGGGGACATTGCTGAAATAGAAAGAAAATCAAATGTGAGCACATCTAGCGTATTTACCGTAAGTGTTCGGACAGACAAACCCGAGAAAATAGTGTAGACCCAGATCAGATACCACGGAAAAAGGCGTGTGATCAGGGTGTAGACTGTTTGATATTGGTAAAGTAGTCTTCCCTTATTTTTGTTCAGACACATAACAGGAAGTCAGATCCCATCTAGGTTTTCTGCCGGGCCGATAACGGCCCAAAATAGATTTTTAGAAATTGATCGGATGTTCGGCATGTTTGGTAAGTGTTCATTGTGTTTTAGGGTAACTAAAGTCATACTTAAACTATTTTTGTTTATTATATGCAAAACTGTGTATGTCCAAAAAACGTGCAGTCCTGTTGGGACATCCATACATTGTTGTTGTTGTTTGTTTGTTTGTTGTTGTTTTTTTATTTAATTTACTAGATCCAAATAATGACTGCGTGAACTATGCATGCCAAGCCTACAGACTGCGCCTGTGTAAAATGAGCATTTCCAGAAAAGAAGGTACATGGCGGAAGTTAGATATTCTCCATTTCGCGGCACACCTTAATTGTCTGGGCCCAGTTGTTCGAAACTAACGTATCGTTAAAATTTTGATCATTAAATATGGCATATACGTTAATATTATTGCTTAAAAAATGTGAGTAGCTTTTGCATTTGCAAAAGCTACTCACATTTTCTTAGCAAAAATCACTGCAAATTAGATATTGAACTTACTAGAACAGTTAATATTTTGACCACTAATGAGCTCGTTAAGCTAACGATGCTTTAAAAAAAATGAGCCCTTAGATATTAAATATAATTACATTTTTAGTACTGTTTTCAGACACACCTTTAGTTTAAATCCTATTTTGTTTTAACCCATGTCTGCCGAATGGGTTCTGCTACCTAAACCCTTTGGACTTGTGCATTACTAATATGAGCGGTGTCTCGATAGTTTTTATAAATATAATGTCTTATAAAGTTCCAGTATTTAATGCAAACAGTGTAGACACCGAATTCTGCGGCGTCTGATCTGGGTCTACGCTGTGTACCAATGTCCTTTTTATGGGATGCTAGGCATAAATGTGTTAAGGATCCATGAACTTTGAAAGCGGTTACAAGGGGAGGATAGAAATTGGTCTGTCTTTGTTTTCAACTTTTTTATGCTTTATCATTTCGCGTTTTGGAAGGACAGAAATTTAATTGTTTTTTAGGGTTCTATGTACATTTGTATTATCTGTACGACCATTTTAGAAACTATTTATTCGTCTAAGAGATTTACAAGTGACAGTGTTTCTTTTTTTTTTTTTTTTTTTTTTTTTTCCTTGAAATACTATAATTGCCTCGGCTGAAAAATTAACTAAAAGTAGATAGTGATCTACAAAGTCATCACAAAAGCATGCCTATATAATTTTGACCCCCTTAAACCCTACTTTTATATAGTAAAACTGGGGTTTACAGGGGTATACATTATTTTTCTTATTTCTGCTCAAAAACATAGATTGTGGGTACTCGCTATAACCGCCTCATTGTAACACAATCTATGTTTTGAGCAGCAATATGAAAAATATCAGAATTATTTATCTGAAAATGTTCATTTCTTGGTGGTAAAATTTTCAGTATAATTGAATAGGCATGTTTTCGTAATGAAAGAGGTGTGACTTTCCTACAAGAACTGAATCTTTTTCAGATATAAAAAAATGAGTGAAAATACCTAGAAAATGCCATATTCACGAAGCACAAAAAATGGGAGACATGTGTCGGTCACAGCAAAAATGCTGTGTCGGTCACTTTAAAGACTGAAGACTTGAGGTGTATAAATATTGCCAATATCATCAGCTTAAAGATATAAACAATTAAAGTGTCTGTTATGTTATAATGCTCCAGGAATACTCGGACAAATTATTTGATCACAACTAAATTAATTTGTCTAGTATTGTTCTCCGCATGCGATATCAATATATATATTTTGTTTTTCCTTATCATATGAAATTATGAAAGTTATTGACATTATTTTTCATTTTCAGTGGCAAATAGAATTCAGTGTAAGCGAACACACTGCGAGTAAGAGAAAATATACACTAAACATCTTTTTGGAGTTTTCTCGCCATAAAATGAAATGATCACATAATCTGTTAGAAAGTATTTTAATGACGATCACAACAGGCCTTACGTACATATACCTATTCAATATTGCATTACGAAAACACGCCTATTCAAAATTTTACCACCAAAAAATGAAAATTTTCAGATAAAAAATCTTATATTTTTCATATTTCTGGTCAAAACATAAATTCTGGGTACTCGTTAGAACCGCCTCGACGAGGCGGTTCTAACGAGTACCCACAGTTCTAACGAGTACCCACAATCTATGTTTCTGAGCAGAAATACGAAAAATAATGTGTACCCATGTAAACCCCAGTTTTACTATATAAAAGTGGGGTTTAAGGGGGTCAAAATTATATAGGTATGTTTTCGTGATGTGAATAAAATGATTTTATACTATTCTCAGAGCTCTGCAGTTTGATTTAACTCTTTCAACCCTGAGTTTCTGAAGTAGACTCATACGTTCTTTGAATTGGGACATGTTTACTGATGCAAATAGGGCTCCTTACGAACCGTCTCATCGGATGTACACTGTTTGTACAAGTATCTGTATTGGTCTGTAGGGATGAAAGGGTTAACGTCTGGATCAATGAAATTAAGCATTTTACAGGTGGTCAGGTTTTACCCTGCATGGGTCCATTACGTTTTCTGCATGATGAAGATGGTCATATTGCTAATGGACAAAGACTTCCATCACGAAAACACGCTTATATAATTTTGACTCCCTTTAACCGCACTTTTATATAGTAAAACTGGGCTTTACAGGGGTATACATTATTTTTCTTAATTCTACTCAAAAACCCACAATCTTTGTTTTGAGCAGAAATATGAAAAATATCAGATTTTTTTTGTCTGAAAATTATCCTTTTTTGGTATAAAATTTTCAATATATTTGAACAGGCGTGTTTTTGAAATGCATTAAGTTGGCAAACTCTGTACAGGTTGCTGCACGGAACAGTTTTCTTGACATGTTTTTACAACTTATCTCTAGACTGGTATTATTTGTGCATTACAAACACAACATGAGCAAGCAAGTTCATTAATTCTTAAAGCGCTTATCAACTTGGCAGCAGACGACATTATACATTGATGTTATTTTTAGAGAAAATAAGACTTTACATTTCAAGTGTATTATCTGTTGCATACGATTCACATAAAATGTCAAGCCTTCTCTTCTAAAAAAATGAAAAATAAACTATTTCAAAGTATCTTTCCTAGTGCCATTGTGAATAGAACTTTAAAGAATTAAATTTATATTCAGTGGTTTTATAATAATTGTTATTTCTATCTCACTCAGCTAGTAGTTTCATTGAAAACAACGCGAGCGGATAAGGTCAGCCGCTAAAGTGAATAGCTTGAACAGGCTGATGATATGTATTGGACAGCTAAGTACAGCTGCAGACGTCTGTCTGTATTGGTGATATATAGCCTTTCAGAGATAATGCTACACATTATCCTGGCAAATATCTACAGTTGAAGCAAGCCAGTCTTTAGCGCAATGCATCAATAACTGAATGGGAAAATTCTATTAACCCAGATAAGATTAATAATTAGTTAACGGCGTTTCCGGCTGCGTCCAAAACACAAAGTGATTATGTGAAACTGACATGGAAATTGGTATATTGGTTAAGGCATGAAAAATAGTCGGAAAGGGTTTGGAAAGATTGTATCGTACCTTATGTACTGTAAGGATTCGGGCACATTACGAAAACAGGCCTATTCAAATATATAGAAAATTTCACCTCCAAAAAACTGAACATTTTCGGATAAAAAACTCTGATATTTTTTACATTTCTGCTCAAAACATAGATTGTGGGTACTCGTTAGAACCGCCTCACAGAGGCGGTTCTAACGAGTACCCACAATCTATGTTTTTTAGCAGAAATAAGAAAAACATTGTATACCCCTTTAAACCCCAGTTTTACTATATAAAAGTGGGGTTTAAGGGGGTCAAAATTATATAGGCGTGTTTTCGTAATGAGACAGGCCTTAGCAAACAAGCCAAATCAAGACCAGACGATGCAGAAGGAAGTCTACACATTTTACCATTCTTCCAACATTTTCTAGAAACATCAACGGTAATGCAGAGGACTTGTGTAATTTTAGGACATGTATGGTAAGGAGACAAGCTGTTCGAATACGATATATGACAGTGAATCTTGAGCAAATCAGACGCCACAGAACGCGGGGTCTGATTAGGGCCTACTCTTTCTGTCACTTTTCTGGCAGTGCTTTAGACACATTAACATTAAAATGAAACAATTTGCTCCCCGTTTGAGCACACTTCACCCTTTTAAGAAAATACCCCTTTTTAAAAGGGGACTGCTGTACGAAAGAGCAAACAGGAAGTCACAAAAGTTACCTCCCTTGTAAAATTGCGACTTAACCCCAAAGGCCCAATTGTTAAAAAACTTTACGAAGTTATTACCTTATGTGAAGTAAAAGTAAAAATTTCTATCTTGAAATATGGCAAATGCATTGATATTTTTGTTAAAAAATGTGAGCAGCTTTTGCATTGCAACATTGAACGAGTTTGTCATTAACAAGCTCGTTAAGCTAACGATGCTTCACACAACTCGGCCCTGGTCTTGCATTCACCGTAACTAACTTCTGACAAAATAAAGTGGTTTCTAAAAGATATTTAGCGAATATGCACAATTCTGGAGGTAAATAGTGTCAATAGGTGCAAATTTAATTTTATTGTTTTGCTTTGTTTTCATATCTTATGACGTCAAGAAAATTCCAAATGGCGGCGCCAATGAAAGCTATTTTGAAGCCGTTTGAAATTTATTCAAATTTCCATCAAAATATATTGCTTACCAAGATCTTTTAATGCAGATACACTCATTATCGATGTCGCATTTCCCTTTAAGATCGACATGGTAGAGAGGTAAGATTTTCTAATAGTTTGCTAAATACTGTAAATTGAAATGTCTCAGATGATGTGCAGTTTTCATAATGAGAAATGGCCCCGAGGTTATAAAACTTTTTTCACGCCCAATTAAGCTGAGCATGAAAATTTCTCTGCTAATAAATATGAAAATGCCAACAATATATATAATTGGCATTTTCATAATTATTAGCAGAGAAATTTTCTTGCTCAGCTATATTTAGCAAGAAAGAATTTGGCATTGTTAGTAATTTGAGATTTATAAGCATGAAACATTTCATGCTCAGCTGAGTTGAGCATGAATAAACTTTTATAACCTCCGGGCCTGGACTTGACAGAAAGATGGTGTGCAGTTATGGGTCTAATGAAGAATACATGCAATTATGAATGCTGATCAGTTTGGTTTGTTGCATAAAACAAAATGCACTTGTATATTAATTAAGCTGCCAAACATGAGGATATACACAGTTGAAGCATACCTGCATGTTTGATGGTACAGTCAACATCACGAAAACACGCCTATATAATTTTGACCCCCTTAAATCCCACTTTTATATAGTAAAACTGGGGTTTACAGGGGTATACATTATTTTTCTTATTTCTGCTCAAAAGCATAGATTGTGGGTACTCTTTAGAACCGCCTCGTCGAGGCGGTTCTAACGAGTACCCACAACCTATGTTTTGAGAAGAAATATGAAAAATATCAAAATTTTTATCTGAAAATTTTCAGTTTTGGGTGGTAAAATTTTTAGTATGTTTTCGTAATGAAACATAAGTGAAGATACTCGTAATGAAACATAAGTGAAGATACACAGGAAATGCGAAGGCAATCATGAAGCGTAGCCTTCCCGAGGCACCAATAGAGTGAGAGATGAGGAGCAAGCAACGACAAAATAACCGTCTATATGAAAACCACCGACGCGCACAAAGAAAGAAGAAAAATACTTGATGTCAAACCTCTCGCCAATACGAGGTTTATTCGAAATGTCAGAGTCATGTTTTTTAATCATAAGAAAAACTGTTTTAATGAAGATAGCCTCTGAAAGGCTCAAATGCATACTTTTCAAAATGGTAAATCTTTCCCCTAATAATGTCGTCACGAGACAATCCCAGAGATATCAAATTTACAGGAATGTATACATCTTCATGGAAGGCAACTCTGTCAAAATGGTTTTATTCTCCCTTCTGAAATAGGGTTTGCTAAGAAGAATTATTTTGCCCTTCTGAGTTCCTTTAACTCATTACGAAACCACACCTATTCAAATATATTGAAAATTTCACCACCACAAACTGAAAGTTTTCAGATAAAAATTCTTATAGAGGCGGTTCTAACCAGTACTCACAATCTATGTTTTTGATCACAAATAACAAAAATTGATACCCCTGTAAACACCATTTATATTATATAAAAATGGTGTTTAAGGGGGTCAAAATTATAAAGGTATGCTTCCGTGATCACAAGGGAAATAATGCGCAGGAGGCAAACAGGTAGTATGAACTGTTATATCCTTGTAAACAATGGTGGAAATTTTACCGAGTGTATCGAGCCCCCTTACTGCATATTTCTGATCATCACGAAAACATGTCTATATAATTTTGACCCCCGTAAACCCCACTTTTATAAAGTAAAATTGGGGTTTATAGGGGTATACATTATTTTTCTTATTTTGCTAAAAAAAACATAGATTGTTGGTACTCTTTAGAACCGCCTCGCCGAGGCGATTCTAACGAGTACCCCACGATCTATGTTTTGAGCAGAAATATGAAAAATATCAGAATATATTTGAATAGGCGTGTTTTCGTAATGGTATTCCAGAGTTCTTTTTCAAACTGATATACTTGTCCCTAGTAACACTTGTCAGTGGCGTAGCTAGAACGGAAATATGTTTACGCACACCCAGGAAAATTCTTGAAAACTATGCCCAGAATCGCTTTCCAAATAGGGGCTATTCTTAAAGGAAACAATTCATGCTCTCCTGAGAGAGGGAGCAAATTCAAGGAAAAAATTGCTCCCAAAGGGAGCAGATTCTTTTCCTTCAAGATCAGTCCCTATGGTTAAGAAGCATAATATTTTGTGTTAAAGCTACTTTATTAAAACATTTTTGTTACACGTGTTACGCACACGTATAATTTGCTAAATGAGCGCTACGTCTGTGTTCGTTCCAATCGATCTACTTCTGATTGTATCCTTTAAGCGCCACGACTGCAGCAGACGATATTCTCATTTTTATCGCACCTGCTTGTAGCAGGGTGCGATATAGGCGTCCGATTTTCCGTCCGTCCGTCCGTCCGTCCGTCAGTCCGTCCGTCCGTCCGTCAGTCCGTCCGTCCGTCTGTCAACATTTATGTCGACGTTCGACATTTATGTCAAACTTAGTATTCTAATCAACTACAAGACTAAACAACCATCAAACCTTGCATGAAACATCTCCCTGACCTCCTGACTTTGCAACATAGGCGTCCGCTTTTCCGTATGTCTGTCCATTCGTCCGTCCGTCTGTCAACATTTATGTCGATGTTCGACATTTATGTCAAAGTTAGTATTTTAATCAACTACAAGACTAAACAACCATCAAACCTTGCATGAAACATCTCCCTGACCTCCCGACTTTGCGACATAGGTGCCAACTTTTCCATTCGTCTGTCTGTTCGTCTGTCCGTCTGTCCATCTCTTAACAGTTCTGTTATGTCGAAGTTCGACATTTATGTCAAAGTTAGTATTCTAATCAACTACAAGACTAAACAACCATCAAACCTTGTATGAAATATCTCCCTGACCTCCTGACTTTGCGACATAGGTGCCCGCTTTTCCATTCGTCTGTCCGTTCGTCCGTCCGTCTGTCTCTTAACAGTTCTGTTATGTCGAAGTTCGACATTTACGTCGAAGTTAGTATTCTAATCAACTACAATTCTACAACAACCATCATACCTTGCATGACACATCTCCCTGACCTCCTGACTTGGCAGATATGTTGACCCAGTGACCTTGACCTATATTTTGCGCTCCATTGACTTTGACACAATTTACGTTGACGTTCCAGATCTTCTCAACTATAAGGTGTACAACTACCAAACCTTGCATAGTGCTTCTCCTAGATGTACAGACTTGGCAGGTACCTTGGCCCGGTGACCTTGACCTATATTTTGCACTCCAGTGACTTTGACATATTTTGCGTCGATGTTCGATATCTCCTCAACTATAAGGCCTACAATCATCAAACCTTGCAAAGTGCTTCTCCTCAATGTACTGACTTAGCAGATACCTTGACCTGGTGACCTTGACCTATATTTTGGCTGCAGTGACTTTGACATAAATTTACGTCAACGTTCCAGATCTCCTCAAGTGTAAGACCTCTAGCCACCAAACCTTGCATAGTGCTTCTCCTATATGTACTGACTTGGCAGGTATCTTGACCCGATGACCTTGACCTATATTTCGTGCTCCAGTGCCTTTTATACATTTTACGTCAACGTTCAATATCTCCTCAACTATAAGGCCTACAACCATCAAACCTTGCATAGTGCTTCTCCTCAATGTACGGACTCTGCAGGTACCTTGACTGGGTGACCTTGACCTATATTTCACGCTCCATTGACTTTTACACCATTTACGTCACCCTTCCATATGTCCTCAACTGTAAGGCCTTCAACCACCAAACCTTATATAGCACTTCTTCTCAATGTACTGACTCGACAGGTACCTTGACCTGGTGACCTTGACCTATATTGTGCACTCCAGTGACTTTGACACATTTTATATTGATGTTCGGTATCTCCTCAAATATAAGACCTACAACCACTAAACCTTGCATAGTGCTTCACCTCATTGCACTGGCTTGGCAGGTACCTTGACCCAGTGACCTTGACCTATATTTGACACATTTTATGTTGATATTTGATAACTCCTCAACTATAAGGCCTACAACCACCATACCTTGCATTGTGCTTCTCTTTGATGTACTGAATTAGCAGGTACCTTGACCCGTGACCTTGACCTATATTTCATGCTCCAGTGACTTTTACACATTTTACGTCAACGTTCCATTATCATTGGGCTGTATGATACGAAAAGTCGGTGCTGAAGATATAGCCATTAGAGGGAATGGGACTGGCCTGGAATATATGTGCCCCACTAGGCACTTTGTCTACATTTTTTTCAACCCAGTTTTCCAAGTAAGCACTGCTAAGAATGAAATAAACTTATTTAATAACCACACTCTGATTGTGGCTCCTGTGACTTTTGCGCCAGCAGGTGCGATGACGCCTTCCGCGGAATTCTTGTTTTATATACGAGCGTATATATATATATTTTAATTTCTGAGACAATACGTCTTGACATTTCATGTTCGTCATCTATCTGGCAGCTGATTCACATGGTATTTCAAGTCTTACTTTCTTTGAAAAACACTACACATATTTGAAATTGTCGCCTGCTGCAGTTGTTATTGGTGATTTAAGTTTTAATATAGTGTTGTTGTTTGTCCGGAAAGACTTGTTTTGATGATGCAGATTGCTTTTGAAGCAATTCCTGTGTGAGTCCCTTTTTTAGTTTTAGAGACAGAGCATCATTCAGCGTAAACAGCAAACAGCACTGACAAAGCCGGGACACCTAATTCCCTACAAAAGTGCATGTGCACTCATGTAAGACTTTGGTCAGCCTGTGCGTCCACACAGGCAGATCAGTCTTCGCAGTGCAGTCTGTGGGTAGCCAAGGACTCGTTGTCTCTTCAAGCGGACAGCAAAGATTCTAATCTGATCCTTCGCTGGGCGCACATGAGATCTTGTAGGAAATGATGTGTCTCGGCTCATATCATGTAATTATTGCGAGGCCCTGAAACAGACGCCAATCTGTTGTACATTTAACTTGAATGTCTGAGAATTTAGCATGATTTACAGTTTTCTTCATTCAAGGTAATAATATCAAAGTTTTAGACAAAGGGGCACATATTATTTTTGTGGGGATCTTTTGACAAGCTGGGGCTTTTGAAGACCAATTCTACACATGTCAGCATTTGATGATTTAAACCAAACTTATACAAACGTTAAACTAACGTTTATTTAACTTTATGTGTTTGTTGGATGCACGTCTGTAGATACAAGACACATGCATTTCGGAAGGGAAACAAAAACTGTATCTGTTCCCTTGACCTGTTCTAAAAACTGATTCGACTCAGGAAATGGAAATTGAACGATTATATGTAGGCACTCGAAATACGTGCATTTCCATGGCTTCGCACAGAAAATATTCCAACTATGTGCCTATGATGGCTGCTATACAACTGTCCGAAACAGAACGATTAAGAATTAACGCAAACTGGCAGGCTTCATGTAATTCTTCTATTAAAATGTTATTTGAACCCGTCTGTGACTGTGTAACTCTTATTAACGACTGTTGGACAAGTTAATGATTAACTTCAGTCCCATTATAGAAACCCTACTAAATATAGGAAGTCTTGCCAATGTCGCACTTTTCCTGTCTATTTTCGTTTCTAAAAGTGTGGGAGGGTACTGCGCCTGCCGCGAATGACGTCATCAACCATATTTTGATATGAGATTTACGCCTAGCTGTTAGATGTAGTTAGGAATCGATACTGGTAGATGCTAGGCTTGCTCCCGAACAGCAGCCAATTCAATATTAGAGGCAGACATAGCCTATTGGACTTCATTTCCAAAGAAGAAAATAATTTAAAATTTAATGCGCTCGCCAAGAAAAACACCTTAGGAGATATGCGAACATCGTAACTCCAGATCAGTATGTGCATCCGCGCATTCTGGTCAGGCCCTTCCCTGTCAGTTATATGCATCCTACAAAATGTTGTTGTCTTTTTTTTTTTTTTTTTTTTTTTTTGTTGTTGTTGTTTTTTTTTTGTTTTTTGTTTTTTTTTTTGTTTTTGTTTTTTTTTTTTTGTCTAACTAATAATATTGGCGCTGACCCGGCTCGGTGCTAGTGGGATGTATCTTAAGGTTGCCCTTCCATATCACATGTGCATTCTTTATCAGGTTGCATTTCCATAGACGCAGAGTGAATACCATATTTACCCTAAGCATTCTAACACATTTACGCCTTATGAAACGATTCCTAAATTTTGAACAAGTCCGTTTTATTACCTGTAGATATGTTGGTAAATGGCTGAAGGGGTTGCAAACAGTGTATACCTGATCAGATGTTGTACAACACGGCATTAGAGCTGGGTCTACTCTGCTTGCTCATGTCTTTCTGTCCAATACATAGGGTAAGCGTCTCTTTGTTTAGTAATTAGGTTAATGCATTCATGTCGCAATTGCATTTCTTTAATGTTTCCGACTTTAATAATTGACATCTGCTTAAATCTCAATTTTCCTTCCAGGACACAAGGCATAATCCTCAGGTGAAATCATACCTAGCTGCAGCAGTTTATAAGGGTTTGGGTTTTGTGGTCACTATACATAAATACAGTTGACTCTCGTTATCTCGAACTCGCTTATCTCGAATAACCGCTTATCTCGAAGTGAGAATCTGGTCCCTGCCTATACATGAAAACCTAACAACAGATGGAAAATATTGTAGAAAAGAGGAGAAATTGCTCCTAAGGAGCAATTTCTCCTCTTTTCCACAATATTTTCAATATATCTCTAACTTCAAAAGTCCAATTACCTATCAGTTTGTTAAATGTAGTTAATCAAATTATTTTTTTTCCACAATTCTGCAAACCTGATATGTCGAACTACGGATATCTCGAAGTATTTCAGAAGTCCCTTGGAATTCGAGATAACGAGAGTCGACTGTACATTACATAATGGTCAAATATTAGCTTCAGAAATGAATATATTGATCGGTAGGCCTCTGGGATAACAAAAGTAAAGAAAAGTTCTATGCGCCTAATTTTCTTCACCGCTGTAAATTAGCATGTTAATGTACTCGTCTGTCTCGGAATGTAAACAGAACCCACGTTACTGGCGAAATATCTTTGAAAACTAAGAGAGTGCAAAATAGTTTTCCAATAAGGATAAACTTGGGTTTTTCAGGAGAATGAATACACTTAGCAGACTTTCCGCTGAGAAAGAGAGCTATTGTGACTTCATGTTTGCTTTACTAGATACAAAGACTTTTCTGAACAAGTTTCTACTCTAAAAGGTAAAATGTTCCTCCAAAAGGAACGGATTCCGTTTAAGGTAGATTCTTTACCAGAATAGAGTAGAACATGCCTCTCCTGGCCCCGAGGTTATAAAACTTTTTTCATGCATAAGTCAGCTGAGCATGACATTTTATCTGCTAATAAAAATGCAAATGCCAACAATAAATGGCATTTTCAAATTTATTAGCAGAGAAATTTTCTTACTCAGCTATGTTTAGCAAGAAAGAATTTGGCATTGTTAGTAATTTGAGATTTATTAGCATGAAATATTTCTTCTCAACTGAGGTAGCATAAAAAAAAAGTTTTATAACCTCGGGGCCTGAAAGTGTATCCATTTTCCTTTAGCTTTGGAAATATTTGATAAAATATTATTGCGTAAAGAAAACTGGCGAACCTTACATGTCATATCAGCCTACGTACGATAACTTCTACAATAAGACCTGTGTGACCAGCGAAGACCAAGATCAGCCTGTACATCCACCAAGTATTGCAAGGATTCGCATTTATCCCAACGGATAGTCCAGAGGCAGTAGAAGGCACATGCGATCAGCGGATGCGCAGGCTGATCTGAGTCTTCGCTAATCTCATAACTCTTATTATTGGTTTTCTTTTTCGCTGGCTTATATTTAAAAAAAAAACGTAGACATTAAGGCATTTTAATTGTTACATTCTTGTGTGGCATAGTGCACAAAAGCAGAACAAAAACATTAAACAAATCAACACCAGAAGGGCTACAAACAGAATCCCAAGGCGCCAAAAGAAGATGCCCTACAAATAGAGACAAATTCAAAAAATACATTGGAGCCGGGGCACTGCATTTCCTACTACATTGCATATGCGCCCAGCGAGGACGCCGATCAGGCTGCGCATCTGCCTGTAGACGCTTTTGATCATACACTGATTACAAGTTGTCTTACACGCGTGCTACTTCGCCAACATCACGAAAACATCCTATATAATTTTGACCCCCTTAAACCCTTTTTTTTATGTAGTATAACTGGGGTTTACAGGGGTATACATTATTTTCCTAATTTCTGCTCAAAATCATAGATTGTGGGTACTCGTTAGAACCGGTTCTAACGAGTACCCACAATCTATGTTTTGAGCAGAAATATGAAAAATATGAAAAATATCAGGATTTTTCTTTTCAGAAAACTTTCAGTTTTTTGGTGGTGAAATTTTCAATATATTTGAATAGGCGTGTTTTCGTAATGATCAATTCTGGGAGCGAATACTTTCCTTTTAGAGTAGACCTCTTTTCAGCAGGAAATCGACGTGAAGTTTACCAAACAGAAAGTTACTAACGTTGTCTTCATTGGTGTAAATGTGTAACTCTACCAAATGCATCCAGTCCGCTTACACTACGCTGAAATAGGCATATCAGGCCCCGAGTTATAAAATTTTATTCATGCTCAACTCAGCTGTGTATGAAATTCGTCTTGCTAATAAATCTCAAATTACTAACAAATGTAAATTACTTCTTGTTAAAAATAGCTGAGCATGAAAATTGTTCTGCTAATAAATACGAAAATGCCAACTGTTGTTGGCATTTTCATATTTATTAGCAGAGAAAATTTCATGCTCAGCTGAGTTGAGCATGAAAAAAGTTTTATAATCTTGGAACCAGGTCCATTACATAGAGTCTAAATTTAAATCCATGTGGACTTTACCACCTTAACTCTTTGGACAGGTCCATTTCTTATATAAGGGATGTAGAAATTTTATATTTTAATGCAAATAATGTAGACCCTAATCAGACGCCGCGTTCTGTGACGTCTGACATAGGTATTCACTGTTTGCCAAAGTCCTTTTTTATTGGACGCTGGCCATAAATGGGTTAACTATGATTAAACCATTTCGTGCAGTTTTTATCCATGATTTATATCTTTGTACATAATGGAGTAGTTGCAAGCAAATTTGTGCCGGGCCACAGCAACTCCCACAAAACTTACATGTGCGCCAAGCGATTACTCAGATCAACCTTTGCATCCGCGCAGTCTGGTCAATGTCCTTGCAGGGCACACTATGTGTAGCTAAGAACACAGCGTTTTTAGGCGGACTGCAAAGACCATGATTAGCCTGCTCGGATGCACATGCAATCTTGTAGAAAATTCTGTGCCCAGGCTCATTTATCAAACAGTCATACATCAAGCCTCTAGACAAGTTAACAAAACAGCGAACAAAGCAAAGGGTAGACTGAACCGATTTTTATATCATTTGTCATCTGGAGATAGCAAAATCAATGAAATGGTTCCCAGATTTGTGAAGAAACAGTTTGTGTGTTTTTGTCAATACAATCCTCGACACATGGCTATTGTCCATCTGTATTTGATTATGAGGAAAATAATGCCTTAATGTCTAAACGATTGCGCATTGCCTTTTATTCAGAATAACTGGTACTTAAAACGCAAATTGCATCAGTAGTTAAAGTATGTTTTTCGCTAATGGGTAACGATTTGGGCGATTCTTTAATAAACACAAATAAAAATGGTTTATTTATTTTCAGTTAAAGTGCAGCCTCTCTGTAACAGCCAACCTTGGAAAGTCACAAAACAGGGCCCAGTTGTTCAAAACTAACGATGTCGTTAGTTAACGATACGTTAAAATTTTAATCCAGTGATACGCAAATATGCTGAATTTTTTTGCTGAAAAAATGTGAGTATCTTTTGCAGTGCAAAAAATACTCACATTTTTTCAGCAAAAAATATCAGAATATTGTATATTGAATCTGCTTAAACAGTTAACGAAATGACCCTTAACGAGCTCGTTAAGCTAACGATGCTTTGAACAACTGGGCCCTGGTTGTTATAGAAAAGTGGCTTTTGTAGATAGGTTAAATGTCTATTAAAACAACATTTTATGAAATGCAAAAAAGGTTGTTAAAGGGAGGTGGCTATTGTACAGAGCTTAAATGTATACTTAAACAGCACTTTAGGAACTCTAAAGAACTGGGCCCAGTTGTTCAAAACTAACGATATCGTTAGTTAACGTACCGTTAAAACTTTGATCACTAAATATAGCATATACGTATGCTAATATGTTTGCTGAAAAATGCTACTCACATTTTTCAGCAAACATACCTGTGAATTTGGTATTGTACTTACTAGAACAGTTATCATTTTGACCACTAACGAGTTTGTTGAGCTAACGACGCTTTGAACAACTGGGCCCTGGTTGTTATAAGGAAGTGGCTGCTGTTGACAGGTTAAATATGTAATAAAACAGCACTAAGAAATCTACAAATGTCGTTGTTTGAGGGGTGACTTTTGTAGACAGGTCCAAACAGCACTTAAGAAAATCTTAAAAGTGGTTGTTATATGGAAATGGCTGTTATAAACAGGTTAAATATATATTCAAACAGCACTTTAGAAAATTTAACAAGTGGCTGTCATATAATGGTGTCTGTTGTTGAGAGTTGGCGTGGACGTTCCACTATATGTCATAAACGCGCAAACAATGAGTTCAGCGCCTTATTGCATGCATAGAAAACCCTATGGTGCGGACACATGGACGGATGGACGAACGCACGGATGGTATGCCTAATACTTGCACTACATGCCAATCTTTGGGATTATCATAATAAAAATGTGTTATTATGATCTTTTGTTATACATTTGCGTTGCATGCGCTGTACATTTGCAATCTTGAAACTCATTTCAGTCTACTGTATTTATCCTTTGTAATGGGACAGGCAGGCCTGAGCAAATAGTGTCGACCATGATCGGACGCCGCGTTGCGCGGCGTCCGATCATGGTCGACACTATTTGCCTGCCATTTAGTCAGGTGTTCTGGACACACCAGCATGTCGTCAAATGGACTAATAAGGAGTTAATGTGTCGAAATATATAGGATAAATACAACAGTCAACCCCTGTCAAACTGGTGTAAGTTTCACGTGTTTGGAATGACTGAGACAGTAATAGCTGCCTTGATAGCAATAAATGGCATCTTTCCTTGCCATGTTCCAGACAGCTTACATACTAGGCCTGAATAAGGTCAAACATAAGTCTCATAAATATGCGAAAACCTTAACCCATATATGCCGAGTGGATTCTTCTACCTTAACTCTTTGCATAGGTTCATTTCCTATATAAGGGGTGTCTGGTTACTTATTATTGGTGTCATATTTGGTAGACAGATCTAGATCTGAACTTAATGCAAACAGTGTAGACCCAGACATTAACTCTTTGGATAGGTTCATTTCCTATATAAGGGGTGTCTGGTTATTTATTTTTAGTGTCATATTTGGTAGGTAGATCTGAACTTAATGCAAACAGTGTATACCAAGACATTGGCAAACACAGTAGACCCAGATCAGACGCCACATTCTGCGGCGTATGATCTGGGTCTACACTATTTGCCAATGTTCCATTTATGGGACACCAGACATAAATGGGATAACGCCTTAGCTTGCTTGTCCTAACGTTTGAACAAATCAATCTCACTACCTCTTGGTGCGCCTACAATCTGCTGACTAAGTGGCAAACAGTGTCCTGTGTTGCCTTAGCTAGGTCTACAAAGTTTGCTTAGGTCTGTAGGCAAGTAGGATGCAACATACATTTCATTTGTCTGCTTTAGCCAAAGAGACGTTAAACTGATAATCGTCTATATAATTCCTTTACATTAATACCCTGAAACTAGAATGCAGATTCAATAGTGTATCATCGCAAATCCCCACGCTCCTTACTAATGTTGCTAATAGCATGACGGACGGACGGTCGACGGATAGACGGACACGCTCTCGTTTACCCTTACCATAAAAGGAAGCCATGTTGCAAGTTTGGTAAAATTTCGCCCAGTGGTTTAGAGGAGATAGCGTGACGGGCATATGGACGAACGCCAGACGGACAGAAAAATAATGTTGCTCACGCACACCCTTACCATAAAGAAAGTCGTGTAGAAAGTTGGGTTAAATTCCGCCCAATGGTTAGGGAGAATATAGCGTGACGGACAGATGGACGGACGCCGCATGGACGAAAAAATTAAGGTTGCTCTTGCACACCCTCACCAATGATGGGACGTCATGTAGCAAGTTTGGTTAAAGTCAGCCCAGTAGTTTAGGAGGAGATAGCGTGACAGACAGAAGGACGGAGGCGTTCACAATATCCCCATCGCTAAAAAAAAAACGTGGGGATAATTACTGCACTTTTGCAATATTTTCAATGTTTAAATATCCCGGAGAAGAAAAACGAAAACAAAACACTAATATTTGAATATTTGTTTGTTTTTCTTTTTATCAAATGCACAGGTGTCTCAGTTAGCCCTTAAAGCAGTAACCATAACTGTAATCATAAGGACATTGTTTTCTTTTTCAGAGCAAATCCTCTTTGGCATTTTATGCGAATCGTTCGCTTGACGATTTGCATGACTGTCAAGTCTTATTTGCTCTGAAAGACAATGATAAAAATTAAAAGGTCGTCTGCTGCAATTGTGCTTAGCGCTTTAATGATTTAGGCATATAAAGATCTCAAAATATATACCTGAATCTTTTTCAACAACGTTTTGACCATCTGATCCTAGTTGGTTAAACACAAATATAAAGAGACTTATTAGAAAACGAAAACGTTATTATAACAAGTACAAGAAAACTAAAACTAGTTCCGACTGTGAAGTATATAAAAGAATAAGAAATCTGGTAAACAATGAAATAAGAAACTCCAAACAAAACGTAAACGAGAGACTAGCTGATAAACTTAAAAGTGGTTCATTAAGTCCCAAAGATTGGTGGAAAACACTTAAACATGTAACCAAACCGTCAGAAAAAAGCAACATTCCACCCCTAAACGTTCAAGGCAACATATATTCGGATAATAAGGACAAAGCTGAAGCATTAAACGATTTCTTTTCTTCACAAAATACCATCGATGAAACAAATGCAAAACTGCCCGATAATCATTTCAGTAGCAGTCAAACCGAAACTTTACATTCTATACATTTGTCGCCTTTCGAGGTTGAAATATGTTTGAAGTCTCTCCAGACGGGAAAATCGGTAGGACCCGATGCGATTAACAACCGACTCCTCAAAGAACTCTCCAGTGCTCTTTCTGATCCCCTATGCGACCTCTTCAATTATTCACTTTCTACAGGCAAATTTCCTGAGAATTGGAAACAGGCAAATATAACTCCAATCCACAAGAAAGATGATCCTTCAGATCCCTCTAACTACCGTCCGATCTCCCTTCTAAGTACAGTAGGAAAAGTTCTCGAGAAACTTGTTCATAAATATGTATTCAACTTCATTCGCGACAAAGGAGCAATTACAACTCTTCAATCTGGTTTTGTTCCAGGCGATTCTACTGTCAACCAACTAATTGACATCTATAATACTTTTTGTAAAGCTCTTGATGAAGGCAAAGAAGTGCGTGCTGTGTTTTGTGATATCAGCAAAGCCTTTGATAGAGTGTGGCATAAAGAACTTCTTTATAAGTTGAACAGAGTAGGCATAAGAGGTTCTCTCCTTTCGTGGTTCACCGATTATCTAATCAATCGCTTTCAAAGAGTCGTTCTCCCTGGAGCCAGCTCTAGCTGGATACCAATCAGAGCGGGTGTCCCACAAGGCTCTATACTCGGCCCCCTTCTGTTTTTGGTATATATAAACGACATTGTCGAAGAGATCCATTGCAAAATACGTCTTTTCGCGGATGACACAAGTCTGTATATCATCGTTAACGACCCAGTTGAAGCCGCCCAACTACTAAATTCCGATCTAGAAAAGATCAACCAGTGGGCCAAAAAGTGGTTAGTCAGCTTCAACCCAGCTAAGTCTGAATCTCTCCTACTCTCCCGCAAACGTAACAAACCTTACCATCCACCGGTTGTTATGAACAATCAACCTATAACCGAAGTCGATACCCACAAACATCTAGGTCTTACCTTTTCTAGTGACTGTACATGGCATGAACACTTGGCCCAGGTCAAATCGAAAGCGTGGAATAGAATTAACATTATGCGCAAGTTAAAATTTCTACTTGATAGGAAATCTCTTCAGACAATTTACTTTTCTTTCATTAGACCCTTACTTGAATATGCTGACGTCGTGTGGGATAATTGCACTCAATACGAAGCAAACGAATTGGAGAAAATTCAGATCGAGGCGGCGCGTATAGTGACCGGTGCAACCAGACTAGTATCTTTAAATCTTTTATATTCCGAAACTGGATGGGACACCTTGGCTTGCAGAAGAAATAAACACAAAATTACTATGTTCTATAAAATGTATTATGACCTTTCTCCAGCTTACCTGTCCTCACTTTTACCACCCACAACTGGAGCAAATGTCTCATATAATCTCCGCAACCCTAACAATCTTCAAACAATACACAGCCATTCTCAGCTCTACTTTAACTCATTTCTTCCAAGTGCAGTCAGAACTTGGAACACTTTGCCTGAGGACACAAGAAAAAGCAGTAGCATAGCTTCATTGAAACGTCATCTTAACACTAACGTCACTCTTCCACCACGACATTTCTACGAAGGGAAACGACTTGGACAAATTCTTCATTGCCGACTGAGGACTAACTGTAGCGCTTTAAACCAACACCTGTTCTCAAAAAGCATTGTTCAATGCTCATTATGTGCCTGTGGTCTTGTGGAAGATACTGGGCATTTTCTTCTTTACTGTCCCCTCTATCTTAATCACAGAGACGATATGTTAATATCTATTAATCATCTCTGTCAACCCAGTCTTAATATTCTTCTCTATGGAGACCCCAACCTGAATGATAATGATAACAAGCAAATCTTTCTTTCTGTGCAAAAATACATTTTGAATACTAAAAGATTTCAAGCCAATCGCTAGCATACCTCCGCCCTAATATATGTACCCTATTGAAGAGTCTTCTGAGACCTTTTATTGAACTGTATACGTGAGCTAATACCTTTGATTAGTATGTCTAACATCGCTTAATGTAGCAGTAAGAGTTCAATGTTATATTACACACACCCCAACCCCCCGTGGAGCCCCTACCTTCTTTTTTGAATCTTTCAGTGTTCCATTCTACTTATTTCTATAAAATTATAATTGAATATGTATATTTATTGTTTATAATAAGTAAAAGTAAACATTTTGACTTTTGAAATTCACTTGCAAAGTAAAATATTATATACAACGGTTTTTGGAAACGACAATTGTTTTGATTTATAAGTGTTGTATTATTGCAAAACTTCTAGGGATACAGATTTACATAAGTCTTAGACTTTCTTCTGAATCCCTTTTGTATGAGTTCATTCATGTTTGTGCTGTAACAGTATATGTATTATACGAATAAAATATGTTTAAACTAACGTTTTGACTTGCAAATAGTACGGGCTCCACTATAAGAAAAATGCTGACCCTACAATCGGAAAGATATACAATTTATTTTGACATTCGAAGACAGTTTGGACATGTTTGTATATAAAATAACTGTGTAGTAGATATGTAGACATTGCATTTTGCGAAAACTGATATGTTTCTACGAAGGCCCAGCTGATACCTAACAAAGTCCAAGTATACAAAATCTTGCGTATCCCGATTAACGCCATAAAAAAGAAAGAAAATAAAATAATGTTCAAAACAGAAACTAGAATGTTTATTTTCTCATATACATGTACCACTATGAAGCAAATTGTACCCCTGAGGCTGTTTTTTGCATTCAAAAGAGCCCTTCATGATTTACTGCTTGAAATCATATTTTAAAATTACGCATGCAAACTGTATTTCATAAACACGGTCTACCTTTTTTCGATGTCATGTACTGAAATATTCATATAAATGGATTGACACAAAAATGTCCGATTGATGATCCAATATGGCCGCTACGATAAACTTGTAAGAGAATGTTTTTTTGGAAATTTACAATGTCGTTTTTATTGACATATTTTAAATTTTACCAAACATCTTTTGGATGTTCGTGCTTATGAACTTCCTTTTAGATTAATATTCGCATACAATACAATTTTATACTGATGTAAGTTTTTTAAAATGCATGCTGTGTTAGTGGTTCTCTGCAAATTTTGTCGTGTCCACAATTTTAAAACATTTGTTGACGGACTACACCCGGTAAGAATGTATGAAGACCAAATAATATAAGTCAAGTAGTTTCCGGAAACTAAAATGTGCATCGAAATTCCGTACAGTACAAGCCGTTTAACTAAAAACACGACAAGAATTTTAAAGATTCAGTGCTCAGTTATATCTAAACATCACCTGAATACAGACTGCTTTATCGCTAGATGTGAGTATTTACCTGTCAGTATATACCAGTTTCCTATACACTTAACATAACTTAGGGTTGCTGGGCAAAACTTGGAAACATGTACCATGCAAAGTGCATGCATTTCGCAAAAATGCAATTACTTTCGGATTGCTATACAATGGCTTTGTATCATGCAAAATCCAGGCTTTATGTATACGAAAATCAGCTGAATATCATTCCGATAGTAGGGTTTTTTTGTTTGTTTTTTTTGTTTGTTTTGTTTTTTTTTTTTTTTGTTTTTTTTTTTTTTTTTTTTTTTTTTTTGTTGTTGTTGTTTTTTTCTTTTTGTTTGTTTTTGTTTGTTTTTTTTTTTTTTTTTGCACGAAACGTGTACGAGAAAAAAGAAACGGACTGAAACATGACATATAATAGCGAGTAAAACATGACATATAATAGCGAGTGAGGAATTCTAAATCCCGGATATACATGCCCCAAAAAGGAACGCTGGACACAAAGTGTAATCGAACCACGAAGAAACATACTAACAGAATAAAACAACGAAAAAAACAAGCAGTCACAATTTTTTTTTTTTTTTTTTTTTCTGCAAACCAAACCCAAACTGAAAAGAGATTTACACTAAAAGGAAAAGAATTTGATCTCAAGGGGAGAAATTCTTTCCGTTTAGATCAGATCTCTTTTCAGAAGGGGGACAAAATAATTTTGAGTTGCTTCCCTCAAAGTTAAAAGTTATTTTATCTAGTATAAAAAAACAGCAAAGAAAAACTTAAAATGCTTTCTCAGTATGTCTTGTGCAAATCGTAATGAAATATCTTCGCAGCATCTTTGCGAACATTCCTCTCACAACACGCATCAAAATTAAAATTTAATCCATCAAACCAACCTAAAGATCTGCTTTCTTAATGCTTAGTGCTTGAGTGGGTAAAACGTTCAGCAAACGACATGTTGAAATAGTTTTCTTCAGAAAACAGGTTTGACATTTTATGCAGATTGTCTCCTTAGGAGACAATTTGCATGAAATTTCAATCTTATCTTCTGGGAAAAATAAGGATAATGTCATTGATTTGTTGTCTGCTGAATCTGCCCAGAGATGGGTAAAGGTTAAGTTAATAGAAACATCGATGAAAACACTTTAAAGCAATTTCTGCATTCGCTGTTAGAGTATCTCCAATTTAATATTTGACTCTGATACAGCAGCGACGTATAAGTAGCCCAGTAAGCATTCTACATAAATCTACAGCGGGCCGTTATCGGCCCGTCAGCACCTGACGGGCCGATAACGGCCACACTGTAGATTTATTAAGAATGCTAGCTGGGAGGGATTCTTTTATTGTTAGCTTACCATTTATGTATGATTTTATAGCAGCGAATTATAAACAATTCCTAATTAATTATCATTGTATCATCTATGCATGTTTATAAAGCAGCCTAGTATAATGAGGGTCTTTTCTATTCTCATTTAATTATATCTGTACGTTTATATTAGAGCGTAGTACAACAAGGGACATGCATATAAATATGCATTTGTTTATATAGCAGCCTAGTATAATTAGAGCTTTTTTTCATTCCTATTTTAGGTTATATGCCAGGCTTGCCAGCGTAATGTTCCTAGGGCCTTTCTTCATTCTTATTTTACTATGTATGTATGTTTACGTAGCACAGTATGAGCAAGTGGCCCACTGGCCACGCCTCCCTCACCTGAATGAAATAGCCACTGCATACATATTAGCAAATCTTATGCAACAATTTTCAATCCTGTCATTGCAACTAATATGTCATTTTGAGCAGTTCTTTGTTTTAAGGAAGACGAATATGTTTATTATTATTAGCTCATCTGAGCTATGCTCAGGATGAGCTATTGTGATCACTTTTCGTCCGTCGTCCGTCCGTGCGTCCGTCTGTCTGTTAACATTTTAAAATGACTTCTCCTCTGAAGAACCTGAGCCAATTTTGCTCAGATTTCATATGGAGCCTCCTTAGGTTAGGCAAAACGAAAAATTGCTAAAATGGTCGCAGTCCATTGACCAAGACGGCCGCCATGCCCATATATAGTAAAAACCTTTAAAAATTTTCTTCTCCAGAACCGAGGATGCCTTGGGGCTAAATCTTTGCATAAGTCATTGGGGATGGGAGGTATAGCAAAATTACTAAAATAAAGATCGTATATTGACATTTGACCTTTTTACGGCAAGGTCAAGTTTGCTTCCCTATGCATTTGTATTTGTACAACAAACACTGTACTAACAGTATTGTGGAGGTTTTTATGCGATAACACAATTACCAGTCGTGGAAGATCCTCTGTTTTTATGTCAGCTGTGTTAAAATAAATGAGAGGTGAAAGGTAAAAGTAATACTAACTAGGTCATTCTGATTGAAATCCTCTGTTTTATCATAGGTTATCGGTGGAACTTATTTTTTTTTTTTTTTTTTTTTTTTTTTTTTACTTAACATTTACATAATTTCAACACCCACATTAATGATTTATTGACATTACCTATTTTATTGCACAGAAAATAATTCTTTGTAAAATTTTGGAAGCTTGATTTGTATGTGACCATATTTAAGTTTGATTTCTTCAGGACAAGGAAGCTAACCTTAATTGAGACGTCAATAATGAAAGTAGGGGAAAATGGTTATTTGGATCTAGTTGTTTACAGTGTTTACTCACGGTTTTTAAGTGAGTGCTGTCTCGATTTGCAAGGGAACATGAATTAGATTAATACTATTGGGTTGCAACAGACATTGCTTTCATAATTTGAAACTGTGTTCCATTTTTAAGGAAGAGCTGTTTTGTGTTTACCATTTTATGTTTCTAGACCTTTCAACTCCACAAAACAGAAAACATTTTGCACACAGTGTAGTTCCAGATTAGACGGCTCGTCCGAGGATTTACACTTTTTGCTTTGTGAGCTATTGTGATCACCCAGGGTCCGTCGTCGTCGTCGTCGTCGTCGTCCGTCTGTCCGTCCGTTCACAATATTTAAACAACATCTCCTCCTAAACCATTGATTGGAATTTGACCTTGGTTAGTCCTCTTTCAAAGTTGTTCAAATGGTTCCGGTCTAGGTCACAGGAGCTAAAAACAGATTTTTTACTAAAAACTTAAAAAAAATCTTCTTGTCAGACACCACTGCACCGATTTCAAATATACTTTTGGTGATCCTCTACTAAGATTGTTCAAGCCATTTGAATTCGTCAAAAAACTTGGCCGCCAGGGGGCGGGGCTTATTTTCCCTATATTATCTATATAGAAAACTTTAAAAATCTTCTTGTCGGAAACCACTGGACCGATTTCAATATAATTTTGCAGAAATGTTTCTTCGGTGATCCTCTACCAAGATTGTTCTAGCCATTCGGATTCGTCAAAAAACATGCCGCCAGGTGCCGGGGCTTATATAGAAAACTTTAAAAATCTTCTTGTCATAAACCACTGGACTGATTTCAATATAATTTTGCAGAAATGTTCCTTTGGTGATCCTCTACCAAGATTGTTCAAGCCATTTGGATTTGTCAAAAAACATGGCCGCCAGGGGGCGGGGCTTATTTTCCCTATATAATCTATATGGAACACTTTAAAAATTTTCTTGTCAGAAATCACTAGACCGATTTCAATATAATTTTGCAGAAATGTTTCTTTGGTGATCCTCTACCAACATTGTTCAAGCCATTTGGATTCGTCGAAAAACATGGCCGCCAGGGGGCGGGACTTATTTTCCCTATATATTTATATAGAAAACTTTAAAAATCTTCTTGTCAGAAACCACTAGACCGATTTCAAAATAATTTTGCAGAAATGTTCCATTGGTGATCCACTACCAAGATTGTTCAAGCCATTTGGATTCGTCAAAAAATATGGCCGCTAGGGGGCGGGGTTATTCTCCCTATATATCTATATAGAACACTTCCCTATATATCTATACAGAACACTTTAAAAATCTTCTTGTCAGAAATCACTGGACGATTTCAATATAATTTTGGAGAAATATTTCCCTGATGATCCTCTACCAAGGTTGTTCAAGCCATTTTGAGTCGTCAGAAAAACGTGGCCGCCAGCGGGCGGGGCTCATTTTCCCTATATATCCATATAGAAAACTTAAAAAAATCTTCTTGTCAGAAATCATTGGATCGATTTAAATATAATTTTGCAGAAATGTTCCTTTGGTAATCCCCTACCAAGATTGTTCAAGCCCTTTGGATTCGTCAAAAATATGGCCGCCATGACGCGGGGCTTATTTTCCTTATATATCTATAAAGAAAACTTTAAAAATCTTCTTGTCGGAAACCACTGGACCGATTTCAATATAATTGTGCAGAAATGTTCCTTCGGTGATCCGTTACCAAGATTGTTCAAGCCGGCATGATTCATCAAAAACCATGGCCGCTAGGGGGCGGGGCTTATTTTCCCTATATATCTATATAGAAAACTTCAAAAATCTTCTTGTCATAAACGACTGGACCGATTTCAATATAACTTGGCAGAAATGTTTCCTTAGTGACCCTCTATCAAGATTGTTCAAGCCGTTATGATTTGTCAAAAACCATGGTCGCTAGGGGGCGGGGCTTATTTTCCCTATATATCTATATAGAAAACTTGAAAAAATCTTGTCGTCAGAAACCACAGGACCAATTTCAATATAACTTCGCAGAAATGTTTCTTTGGTGACCCTTTACCAAGATTGTTCAAGCCGTTATGATTTGTCAAAACACTAGGGGGCGGGGCTTATTTTCCCATTATATCTATATAGAAAACTTTAATCATCTTCTATTCAGAAACCAATGGACCCATTTCAATATAACATTGCAAGAATGTTTCTTATGTAACCCTCTAACAAGATTGTTCAAGCCGTCATGATTTGTCAAAAATCATGGCCGCCAGGAGGCGGAGCTTATTTTCCTTATATAATCTATATAGAAAACTTTAAAACTCTTCTTGTCAGAAACCATTAGACCGATTTCATTATAACTTGGCAGAAATGTTTCCTTGGTGACCCTCTACCAAGTTGTTCAAGTAATCATGATTCGTCAAAATTCGTCAAAAATCATGGCTGCCGCGGGGCGGGGCTTATTTCCCTATATAATTTATGTATAAAACTTTAAAAATCTTCTTTCCAGAAACCAATGGACCGATTTCAATACAACTTGGCAGCAATGTTTCTTTGGTGACCCTCTATAAAGGTTGTTCAAGCCGTCATGATTCGTCAAAAAACATGGCCGCTAGGGGGCGGGGCTTATTTTCCCTATATATCTATATAGAAAACTTTAAAAATGTTCTCGTAAGATACAGTTGGACCGAGTTCAATGTAACTTGGCAGGAATGTTGCTGTGATGACCTTCTATCAAGATTGTTCAAACCTTCATGATACGTCAAATATCTGCATAGAAAACTTTAAAATTCTTCTTGTCAAATACCTCCTGACCGATTTCAATATTACTTGGCTGGAATGTTGCTTTGGTTACCTTCTACCAAGATTGTTCAAGCAATCATGATTCGTCAAAACACATGGCTGCCATGGGGTGGGGCTTATTTTTCCTATATATCTAAATAGAAAACTTTAAAAGTCTTCTTGTCAGAAACTACTGAACAGATTTCAATATAACTTGGCAGGAATGTTTCTTTGGTGACCCTCTACCAAGTTTGTTCAAGCTGTCATGATTCGTCAAAAAACATGGCCGTTAGGGGGTAGGGCTTTATAGCTATATAAAACACTTTAAACCACTGGACTAATTTCAATATAACTTGGCAGAAATGTTCCTTTGGTGACCCTCTTTTAAGATTCAGTTCAAGTCGTCAAGATGCATTAAAAAAACATGGCCCAGGGTGGGGGAGGGGGCGGGGGTTGGTGCTATAAAATTTATACAAACATCCTAGAGCAGTGAACTTGGCTGAAACTTCAACAGTAAGTATGCAAATCTGTTTGCTCAGGTGAGCGATATAGGACCATCATGGTCCTCTTGTTTTTCTACATTGCCACTACTCTATTTGCCATTTTGTTTGCGATTTTTCTATGCGACATCCCTTACTGAGATAATGGACAGAAGAATCCACTTCAGAAACTTACGGGATGAAAGGGCATAAACCTTCCATTTTTATTCCATTTCACAATCTTGTAAGGCTTGTGTTTCGATATCTTTTCTCAGTAATACAAGTAATAAAGGAAATTAAGCAGTGGGCACTGATATCAATCAAGGGAACTTGGCGACTTTCTGTTTGCTTTCCTGCACTAGTTCCTCAGGAAAGGGTCTACTCTAGGAGGAAATGACTTTCTCCCAAGATCCATTTTCAGAAGTTAAAATAATTTTGGCAGAGTTATCTCCTTTGAAAGTATCTATTTATCTTAAGCAGATTACTGACAGTACACATATTCCATCATATTTGTAATTATAGTAACAAAAACAAGATATAAAAGATACTAATATGAATTTCATAGGCGCTTAACTGCTACCTATATCTTTTGCCTCCAGTTCATCATCACTTGCTTTATATGTAGGGTAGCCGAACTCAATCTCAAACAACTTTTTTTTTTCACCAACCAAATTCTACTTCAACCTGATCACAATACATGCAATCATACTTTTAGCTCCGACTGGCGGGTAAACAGCTTCTTATTATCCCGGCCGCGAGATCCCCTCCTTATTGGCCCGGCCGCTATGTCAATAGCCTCTACCTAGACAAATCACGGATACGCTTGCATTGCTGCATAAGCACCGAAACGCAAAGCGTTAATTTAACCAACACATTTTGCTTACACCTTTCATACATTTCAGGACGAGAGTTGGTGTGCGCTGAGCAGACTGAACCCCCTCTGCAGGTTTGGGGAACAGCTTTGCGTTTTACGAACACAAAAATAAAAAAAAAATAAATAACAATATATGCTTTAAATGTTATAACTGAGCTAGCATTTTATTCAAAACAGAATGTTCCCTGATTTTTTTTTTTTTTTTTTTTTTTTTTTTTTTTTTTTTATACGCTCTGTATAATGCATTAGAAAAGCTTCCCTGATGCTCAAAATAATTGTATGAAAATGCTTTTTGGAATAAATATGTATTTTACTCTGCAAATATATAAAGAAATGGATACATCACAATCTCTATGCAACTGATAGCAAATTTATCCCTCTTGGTCGATCTTTGCTAGGGGCCTAATTAGAAAAGTCAATTCACCAAACGTACATTGATAAAACTCTCCCATTACGAAAACATGCCTATTCAAATATACTGAAAATTTTACCGCCCAAAAAATGAAAGTTTTCCGATAAAAATTCTGATATTTTTTATATTTCTGCTCAAAACATAGATTGTGGGAACTCGTTAGAACCGCCTCGGCGAGGCGGTTCTAACGAGTACCAACAATCTATGATTTTAAGCAGAAACAAGAAAAATAATGTTTACCCCTGTAAACCCCAGTTTTACTATATAAAAGTGGGGTTTAAGGGGGTCAACATTATATAGGCATGTTTTCGTGATGCAGCAGCAGTATCATCAAAGTAAAAGTGAAATGATCACACACACACACACACACACACACACACACACACACACACACACACCTATATACTCAAACACAAAAGAAAGTGTGTTCTTGTTGATTTTCTGTAAATCTGAGGATGGAATATTATCATATGTGGCATTAATTATTTTGGCTTATTCAATGGACTTTCTTACCAATATGATTGTGTTATTGTTTTCAATTTCTTTAAAACTTACTGCGTTTAAGTGTGCAGCAGTAGTCAAAGTAAAAAAAATACACAAATTGCCAAAGGGCTGTTTTCTACCTTGAATTCACTGTAATACGTCCAAAAGGATGTAAATGATGATAATATCTGATATAACCGCCATTTTGTCTAATAACTTCTAAACTACGTTGCCGCATGGAATATACGTATCATTGATTGACGTATGCAGAAACAATATTCTACCCACTTGCAATGAGATGCATAGATCATGTAAATTGTAAACGGCTTGCCTTGACTTCACTCTGCTATCATTGGCTATATGTGTATTTTCTAAATTGACCCCTGCCGCACATTGATGCGCCGTAAGTTTAAAAAATCAAAATAATAACATAGTTATATTGGTTAGAAAGGCCATTAAATAAGCTAAAGAATGATTCCAAACATGATAAAATTCCATTCTTGGATTTTCAGAAACTGAACAAGTTAAGTGTGTGTGTGTGTGTATGTGTGTGTGTGTGTGTGTGTGTGTGTGTGTGTGTATGTGTGTGTGATAAAACAAAGGTCCTAGCCATATGCTTTTGGTACAAATGTAATAAATGTAGTAGCAATTATGCTTACCAATGCCTATGTGTATGAATTTCGAAACAAAAACTTGAACATAAAACAAATATATTAGTTGAAGTGTGAAATTAAGACAGTTTTTGAGACAAATAGAGTTGTATTCAACTTAACAAAAATACAATTGTTCAATTGGCGTCGGTGTTTCTAAATGTATTTAATTTTGACTATAACAGAAACCGATTAGAGACATACGTGATAAGGATATTTATATAAAGTTAAAACGAACTACAAAACGGAGACCATTAAGCTACAGAAACCGTGGGAAGTGTTAATCCGATAGCTAGTACCAATGCCACTGGGAAATCACTGTACTTGTCATCACTGCAAGCAACCTAGGTTGAGCAAAAACGGAACTTAACGATTAGCATAACCTCGTATTATTAATTTCTACAAAAATGTCCTGAACTGACGTCCAAAATGAGTTCTATCCCCCTAAATGTGTAATCCATGCAATTTTGTTTTCTGTAGCTAACCGCTGTGACGTCAAGCTTGTATTAGAACTATGCACAATATTGATCTTGTTCTAGTGCCAATTTATACAGTGCTAAAGTAATTGAAGGCCTTAGCTGATGCTGCGAAGCTGTCATCTCATTACGAAAACATGCCTATTCAAATATATAGAAAATTTCACCCCAAAAAACTGAGAATTTTCAGATAAAAAAACTCTGATATTTTTCATACTTCTGCTCAAAACATAGATTGTGTGTACTCGTTAGAACCGCCTCGCCGAGGCGGTTCTAACGAGTACCCACAATCTATGTTTCTGGTCAGAAATAAGAAAAATATTGTATACCCCTGTAAACCCCAGTTTTACTATATAAAAGTGGGGTTTGAGGGGGTCAAATTATATAGGCATGTTTTCGTAATGTTTAGTTTGCAGAAGCATTTGTAATAACCAGATTACTGACCCCGAACTAGGACAGTAATCCAATGCTTGCGAGAAGTGCACACCAATAAAACTCTCTCCTTTTTCAGTTTCGAGTATTGCAGATTTTGTACATACACATGAAACAGACTATTTATTGTGTTCTTATGTGTACCAAAACGATAAATCAATAATAAAAAATTTCACAGGAAGGTTTTTTATTGCACTTTCCCTTTCCATGCTAACAGGGTTTTTAGATAATCAGTAAACTACAATATCATTATTTATCCGTAAGTACTACATGTACTGGAAACAATTTAACAGAACAGAACGTATCGTTCGTTTGTTGCTTCATCGTGTGAATAAACGAAAGCATGGCTTTATATACTTTGCCTTTACTGTATAATTCAGGGTACTTAATAAACTCGGTACATTTTCTGTCACCTTTTACAAGGGAAACAACTTCATCACTTCCTGCACGCGCAAAGCTCCTTCTGAAAAGATGTCTACTCTAAAAGGGGGACAACTTATTTTCTTTTAGAGTTGACCCCTTTCCAGAAGGAAAGCAAACAACGACAGAGTTGCCTCCTCTAAACATTTTTATCACATGACCGTCAAGTTATTCAGTGAAATAACCC
The DNA here is from genome assembly GCA_964016985.1 of Anodontia alba. Taxonomy (NCBI): domain Eukaryota; kingdom Metazoa; phylum Mollusca; class Bivalvia; order Lucinida; family Lucinidae; genus Anodontia; species Anodontia alba. The sequence goes on along the minus strand of OZ024822.1, from coordinate 62,393,399 downwards.
ATGTCATAACAAGAGCACCGCATGCGGGTGCCAACGCTCGGCTGCAGTTTCTTTTAGAAAAAGGGGCATAACTGTGCCAAAAATATTTTGAGGGTTTTCTCCCCTATTGGTATGAGTTCCCCTTTTCATAATAAACAACTAGTCCGAGTTTCAAGTAGATATCTTCAGTAATGACAGAGATATTACGAAATGTCCAAGATTTTGCACGACGACGACGACGACGACGACGCAGACGCAGACGCAGACGACGCCAGAGCTATGACAATACTTCGTCGTTTTCTTCGAAAACAGTCGAGCTAAAAATCATATAACCACACGTGTAATAACACCTGCAAGGCATCCCTTTGATTAGCCGAATTACCCTCGTTAATATTCATATTACCCCGCTTATTGATAGCAAGCAAGATGGTGTTCGCGTTCGCCAATACAATTTTCACATTTGGAACAGATCCTGCCATCAAATTTGAGATGATTTTGAGATAAACGATAAATGTCTGACCGATGGAGGGGGAAGTCTCAAAACAATCACAATGTGAATAACACGGCTACCAAAAATATTCATGGTGGTTAAAATTCGATGTTTTCCGGCAACATATTTGGAGGCGGTTTCAATATCGACATCGTCAAACCGTCAATAAAAAAAAACAACAGTTCACCTCCTCCAAAAAAGCATTGGAGGATGACATGACTCAGACAGTCAATAAATGTGTCAAAATAAAATCCAAACTGCAGTTAAAATGTTTTATAGTCTTGAAATCTGTCATTTACTTGAGTGTGTCAATCACCGTATAAACTGTATTGATCAAGGTCAATGACCTTCAATTTCGACAACTGACTGTGGGAGGATTTCCCTACTGATTGTCCGTGACGTATTGACTCGCTGGATGACGTTGTTCAATGGAATTCTTAGTTTGGAAATGATTTATTCAAATGAAATATTTATTAGCTCAAATGCGCATTATTATTTCCTACAGTTTAGCGAAGTAATAAATGGCATGTTTATCTTGTTTCTAGTTATTTTCTGTACTTATCAAATAATATGCGAACTATTTTTGTTGCGTAGTACTATTGAAAGTGAGTTGCTACTATTGATAGTTAATACTTGGTAATGAGTTGTTCCGCTTAGCGATGGGAAGCCGTTATCTTTAAAAAAAAGTATTTTATGCATTTTTTGTCATCGGAAGGTCCATGTGATAAACAGAATTGTTTATGAGTGGTCATTTAATATGAAACTCGTTGGGTAATTTCGGTATTTTGCTCGCCAAGGAAAATACCCAAACTCGTTTCATAAATTTCACATTGAAGGACCACTCATATAAGATCCTCTATACCACTTAAAAACTTATCCCCTGATATTGTATCAATCCCTATTAACTTAACTTGTTGACCCCACCTTTGAAAACAATGTAGATTTAGATCAGTTGTCATCTTCAAAAGCCAACTGATCTGGATCTACGCTGTTTGGCATTTTATATGTAAATTTGTATCAACAACCTGGATCAAGTAGTCTGATCGGCAGAAAATTAGAAGTGGGCATGGTATCTTACTTTATTCAGCATGACAAGGGTAAAATGTACTCGTACTTTGTGTCATTATTAGTTTCTGCATACTTCTGTCGCATATGCATTTCGTATTCCATCTCATATACATTTTAAGCTTTACTACTCTGTAGGCTAAATTATCAGACAAACATTAGTGTTATTTTCCTTTTTTTTTCATGGAAAACAAGAACAATATTTTAAAAGCTGTTTTCTGATTTTATTCATAGCCAGCAAGTTAATGTTAAAACTTCCAACTCCCTAACCTCTCTGGTGCAGTTTTGCAATGCTAAGGTCCTCACTTTCCAGTGGACGATTGAATAAACAAAAGAGAATCGTAATCGTTTCAAATCCATAAAATGAAATGCCCCTTTATTCAGAATTCAAGCCGCCCCTACCCTAGCATAATGTAAAGGGGGAATCAGGGGTCCAAATATTATGAAGCTCACGTGCTGGACAACGTGGAATAAATTCAAGAGTTTATGCTTCATTAGTTGTACTGTTTAATGGCGAACCATTCGATCATTTGGTACAATGGTGTGTTTGAAATTTTGCTGATATGTTTGATAATGACCGCACACACACACACACACACACACGCGCGCGCGCGCGCGCGCGCGAAATATTTATCATTTCCTTTCAATCTGCGGTTGAATCGATTGTTTATAATGAAAATTACTTCATCACTGTCTCAAGGCAGTGCCAGCAGAGCAACGAATTTGGCGAATGTGGCTTTCCGAAATGCGCTCAGTCAAGATTCTGAGCATGTTGCGCAAAAGCGCAGGTTGGTCTGAATCTTTGCCTGGTGCAGATGGCCGATGGTACGTTTTCTGACGTTGCGTTTCATATTTATTTTAATCATTGACCATCAAATTTATTCGAGACATGGGTAGTTCGAGTAACTGAAGGTTAATCATGACGTAAGGCCAGGAAGCAAATAGTGGTAATTTTGTGAAAAAGTCTTCTTTTGATATTCTACACAATAATGGTATGTTGAGTGTACTCACTAGGATTGCCTCGATGAGGCGATTCTAATGAGCATATACAACATACAATTTCATGATAAGATATGTAAAGTTCCCTAAATATTTGTTTTCTTGAGCTGTCGGCAGAATTTTAGTAGGGACTCAAACACGAGTTTGAATCACCGAAGGTCAACGAGCCATCGGTGTTCGATTCATTGAGGTTTTACGCTATTGTCTTAAGAAGTTTTATGACAGTTTGCATAGCATTGGGAAGAACTCAGCGAATGACACAACGTCGATTCAGCGTTGATTAATGTTATTTCAACGTTGAATCGACCAACAGTCTGTAGTTTCACTCGTTATTTCTTTTGCCGATAAACACTATGTACTCCAAACATTTTAGACCTTGACTAAATTTATCAACCAATATCAATGGTGATATGCTTTTTTAAGTATCCGCATGACAATCATATTATAAGTCACCAAATACTGAAACAGTAACACCAGCTAAAGCATGACCACTCAGAGATGATAATAATTATTTAAAATACTCACTTGTAAATCAGAAAATAAACTCAAGAAAGATCAAAAACGTTACAGATTATTACAGTCGACTCTCGTTATCTCGACCTCGCTTATCTCGAATAACCGCTTATCTCGAAGTGAAAATCTGGTCCCTGTTTAAACACAGACATCTACCAACAGGCAACAAAATATTGTAGAAAAGAGGAGAAATTGCTCCTTAGGAGCAATTTCTCCTCTTTTCCACAATATTTTCTATATATCTCTAATTTAGGAGTCAAATTACATATTCATTCTGTTAAACGTGGTTGTTTGATTAATTGTTTTTCTCAGTTCCGCAAATCTGATATGTCGAAGTACGGATATCTCGAAGTGTTTCACAGAGTCCCTTGGATTTCGAGATAACGAGAGTCAACTGTATTAGTATTTTTTCAATACGGAAATATTTTCGTTTGTTATTGGTAATTTGACCAAACCCGAGCGTGTTTTTTTTTTTTTTTTTGTATTAGAACCATTTCCCCTTGTGTTAAAGGTAGTAGGTTTTGTTTAACTATTACACAGTATTGCAAAGTATTGAGTCTGTCTTCAGCCTTTATCACTCTCTCGGCTTATACAGCAGACGACAAATTGATGATATTTTTCCCAAAAAAAGAGGCTTTGACATTTCATGCAAGTTGTCTCCAACTTGCATGTAACGTCAAAGCCTTTTTTCTGGCTCGAATATGAAAGAAAATTACAAATTGTTGTCTGCTGAAAGTTTTACCCAGCATGTTAATTGTTAAGCGTATTCCGATGATATCAATAAATGATAATTGTAAATTAGTTAAACTAAAAAAATCTTGACGTGGAACATTTTCTACAAAAACCAAAACACATATAAAACATGCATAGTGGCTTTACAGTTACATATTTCTCAAAACATCGTGATCGAATAGGGGACCAAAATCTGCTGTAATCTATTGATTTGCTCTAAGGCGTAAAGTCCATCTGTCACTCGTTAGATAGACCAGACTTTTATGCAAATTCTGTAGGAGAACACAAACAGTCAGACGATAAAAGTCTATCATGGACAAGGTTTGCATCATAAACACATCCTTTAGCGGGTGGTAATTGAAAATGTATCATAAACGACTCTTCAGAATGGAATATTGTTCCATCTTAATTGACAAACCATTTCAAACAGTATGTCACTTTAAGGGTATATGGACTGTAACACTAAAATATGTCAACGGTAAATAATGAACTTCAAATGTGGGTTGCTTTTTCTTTTTTAAAGCTACTCTACTAAGGTCGGTTGAACTGTTCTGCAGCCAACTTGCTGATTTTTGTTTAAAGGCTCCATATTCTTCAAACATAGACATTTTTACCCAAGAAAGGTTTGTCGGTTTCCTCTTCCTCTTGGGGTCTGGGAAGGGCTGCGGTTTGAGATTGTGGCACTACCTGGACTTTTCTCTTACCTTTTTTTTTTTTTAATAAATTGATATATAGTATTAATACGACCATGAAATGTGGTTAGTCTCCCATTTTTGAACCATTTTTGAACTGGATCTAAAATAAAATAATTTTATGGGATCTCTGAATTAATGCTGGCAACGTTAATTCAGAGATAAAATGAAAATTCATTTAATTTCGAGAACTAGAGATAGACTGAAATTTTACAGACTATAAATGTCACATTTTATGATTGTATTAATACTATATTGCAATTTATTTAACATTTCTTGGTTAATATAAAATGTATATTTTTTAGTAATATGGAGCCTTTGAGGGGACTGGGTGCACCGGGTGTTGTTTCCGCCATTTTTGCCATGGCAGTCATTTTATGTGTCTTCCTATATGCTTTCCTCTACACCAGTTCCCTTCTGATAAAGAATTTGCTCTCAAAAGGAGCAGATACTTTTGGAGCAAATACTTTCCATTCAGAGTAAATACTTTCCATTCAGGGTAGACTCCTTTTCAGAAGAGAGGCAAACCCCATTCGACAGAATAGCCTCCTCTAAAAGTGTATCCATTTCCAGTAATTATACGTTATATACAGTCATTCTGTTGCAGTATTCAACACACATGACTTTACGCTCTTGGTGCAACTGGTCAGCTATGATCTGGACATTTTCTTGAATACTTTGCACTTGAGCCCTCATTTTTATTTCATCATAGTGCTGAGAGATTCATTTAATTTTTTATTGTATTGACCCATTGATGGGTTAAAGAACCCTTGCGCGGAAGAAGCAATTATATGTTGCTCGAACAGTGTCTGAATGACAGGCGAGTGTCGGGTAAAACCAGGTTTAAGCGGCCCATGGCCCCTATCCAATTACTTTCCCTTCGGTACCTCTGTTGCAGTTTATTTTCATTGTTTCGTTCTCTTTTTGTTTGTTTGTTCTTTTTTCGACAAAGTGCTACGTTGTCGCGTAATTCGGTGCCTTAAGAATGCGTTGATTTTCCATTGGTATATCCCGTTTTAATATTCAACTAAGTTTTTATTCCTTTTAATCCATTTTTGTCATAAAAGTCATACAGTTTCCATGTGCGAATGAGATGGGAGCTTGAATATTTGGCGTATTCAACGAGCAATACTTTCGCTTCAAGAATCGTCCAATGCGCGATCACAGTGCTATGTTGAAACAAGAGGCGTAAATAAAAAAATTAGTTTATTCACTCTTTATCTACGGATTCGAGTACAAGGTTTTAACTGATTGCTAAATTGAGTGCTTGTCTAAATTCTATTGTGATTTCGTTTATAAGTTTAAGAAGATTATGGGAAATCTGGTGGTAATTTTTTGGAACAATTCAAAAAGATTGTTCGTTGTTCATAAAATATTTAAATATTGGAAATTATGCGGCAGCCTGCATGCCTAGTTATTGACCCAAACATGATTGATAGTCATGTTTTCCTTAGATTGCACGATGCTTGGTCGCGTTTCGGACTTAATGGCGGTGCCAACCTTACCAAAGATACTGGCCTGGCCCACTGTAAATAAGCTATTGGTTTCTTTTGCTCTAACTGTCAGTGTATATATGTTTTGTCCTGAGTCTCAGTTTTCTTTGATCACACCTGTTTTAATACACTGACTGAATTAGGAATCCTCTATGAGAACCGAACAAATCCGTATATTTCGAATAATGAAGAAATCTATGGTGAATACTAGAATTCCTTAGATTGCACGATGCTTGGTCACGTTTCGGACTTAATTGCAGTACCAACCTTACCCAAGATACTGGCCTGGCCCACCGTGGGTCAGCTATTGGTTTCTTTTGCTCTAACTGGCAGTGTATATACGTTTTGACCTGAACCTCAGTTTTCTTGATCGCACCTTTTTTAATACACTAACTGAATTAGGAAGCCTCTATGAGAACCGAACAAATCTGTGTATTTCGAATAATGTAGGAACTCTTGGTGTCTACTAGAATCCTGTAAAACTGATTTAACTCTACTAACTACCATACACAACTGAGTTTTAAGCCGCTGGTCGTTCTACGGTGGTGGTTCTGATATTGCTCGTTCTTTGTATTAATGTGTGGTCCCTGTTTGATGCCTTGTTCTTGTGTATATTTGTGTGATCACACCACTTTACAAAAAAGAGAGCTGATCGACTGGCTAGTTGTTTACCTAACTCGTACGTTCTGTCCGTGCGTATACCTGTTTTTCGCTCTTCCTCTCGGTATCGGAGGTAACAGGCGATCTGTATTGAGACACTTTCTAAACTCCATTGTTTTCTTGAATCTGCTCAAAAGATGTTTAAGCAGTCTATATCGCTTTGAAAAGATTTTAGTTTCTTGAATTCCGTTTAACATGCTGTTTCCGCCATAAAATACGCATATGCTTGCTGAGGCTAACAGACAGACTGTTACTAATTTGAATTAGTCAGTTAAGGGAGCGGTTACACTTGGCAAATTCTCTGTCATTTTGTCTCCTTTTTGTGACTTCCTGTATGTTTCCCTTCAAAACAAGCCCCTTCTGAAAAGGATCTACTCTTAAAGGCAAGAATTTGCCCTCCCTTGGGAGTAGATCCTTGCCTACTAGAGAAGACTCTTTTAAGAAATGAGGCAAACACAGGTTTGACATAGGTCATAGCAACAGATAAGGCGCTTTTTCATCCAATAATTGCTGATATCTTTCTTATTTCTCGACGAAAACATATGTTGTGGTACTCATTAGAAGCGCCTTGCCGAGGCTCTCCTAATGAGTACCCACAACATATGTTTTCGTAGAGGTATAAGAAAAATATTATGTGGATACCCACTCTTATCTGTAGCTATGATAGGTGCCGCCCCCTGAGAGTGTATCAGTTCCACTTAACAACATTGTTATTGTTAGCATCTGAGAAATGTTTCTAAATGTTACCAAAGCAATTAGCCACAAGTTATATTGAAATAAACAAGCTGATTTCTTGCATGCGTTACATCTTGCAGTGTTCTTGCTGTCAGTCAAACATGTTTCTGTTAGAAAATTTTACATAACAGGTCACAGAGTAACGATCTGCCTGTCGAGAGTCATTTCCATGAGAATACAAAAGATAAGGTATACATGGAATAATGTTTTATCGGTCAATCTCCTGGTTGTCAGTCACTGAAATTTTATTTATTTAACCACCTTTAGCACACTCTGATCAAAGGCAGTAGACGACAAACCGGTTCGTTCTTGATGTTTTTGTTTTTTCTCTTATTTTTGTTTTCAGAAATAAAGGTTTGACATATTCTGAAATAGGAATCTTTTTAAATACACCCAACGGGAACACAACGTTGAATCAACACAGTTAAACGCTGTGTGCCCGCTGGGACAGACGGGGTTTGACTGAGCCTGTTCATGGGGGATAAGGAAAACGTGCAACATCCATCACGGATCCTAGCAGCTTTGAGTAAAATTTTATTTGTGCAAATGACACTTAAGCAATGAAGGCAAGCTTAACGTTCAATAATGTATGAACAACATTTGGTCACGAGCAAAGAAAGTAAACCCACATTACGAAAACATGCCTATTCAAATATACTGAAAATTTTGCCACCAAAAAAATGTAAATTTTCAGTTAAAAAAAACTCTGATAGTTTTCATATTTATGCTCAAAACATAGATTGTGGGTACTCGTTAGAACCGCCTCGGCAAGGCGGTTCTAAGGAGTACCCACAATCTATGTTTTGAGCAGAAATGAGAAAAATAATGTACACCCCTGTAAACCCCAGTTTTACTATATAAAACTGGGGTTTAAGGGGGGCAAAATTATATAGGCATGTTTTCGTGAGGTTATATCTATTTGACAAAAAATGTGGCTTGAGGGCTAAAATTGTCAAATGAAAACCATTGCACGCAGTTATCTTATTAACAGTGGAACAATGTCGTAACGTGGCCTGAGTCCAATCATTTTGGGGAAAACTTTTGGAGAAAACCATTGTTTAGTTTGACTCATGTATGATCATGTAACGTCGCGTTAGTCAATGTATTCTGTTGCTGTTGCGATCAATATATCCAAATACGAGGTAACGTTGATATGTGCTTTCCTAGGATTTTTTCCGGAAATAATTGTAAAATTTCTTAAACTGCCGTCTGGTTTTATTTAAGTACAATAGGTTAACGATTAAACACGTCAAACACGAGTTCCAGTGATGTGGTCTTTACATCTGCAGGTTTCCTCTTTACAGGAAATATTTACCTATGTTTGTCATATAAAACAGCTGTCCACAACCGAGACTCCCATTTTCTTATCTGTAGTGTGTTCTTTGTTTCCAAAGGCAATGTTTTTGACGTTTATTTTACTACACTGCAGCTGGTATTAGTGCCGTGTGGCGTCGTAAGAACGTCTCCCCGTACTTCACCATAGTGCAGATTATATTTAATTTCCTTTGGGACCATTGGGCCCATTGTGGAATCTTTGAAAATGGAGTTCTGCTCATGTATACGCTAGAGGGCGTATGCAGTGTTGCAAACTTCATTACTGCTTATGAAGGGTCTCAGTAAAACCGATACTCCCATTTTCTTATCTGTAGTGTGTTGTTTTGTTTCCAACGGCAATTTTTCGACGTTTATTGTACTATAGAAAAAACTCAGATCATATAACGGTCAAGACGATGAATTAATGCTGAATCGATGTCGTTTCAACGTTGTGTGCCTGCTGGGAAGGGACTTCTTGTTTGTGTTTCTGCACACAATGACCCTTCTGAAAAAGGTGTCTGCTCTAAAAGGAAAGAACTTGCTCCAAAGGGAAGCAAATTTGTTCCCTTTTGAGTAGAATCTTTTTCAGAGGGGCGGCAAAAACAATTTTGACAGGGTTGCCTCCCCTGAAAGTGTATCCATTACCATTTATCATATGAGCCAGTGCACGACAAAACCAACACTTATACTCGTGCGACCAGCAAAAACTTAGATTAGCCTGTGCCTTCTACAGCTTCTGGTCTATCCAAAGAAGGATAAAGGAGAACCTTTGGCATACTCGGTGAATGTACAGGTTGATCTGAGTCTTTGCTGGTTACACAGGTCTTATTGTAGGTTTTGTCATGCGCTGGCTCATATTACTTTGGTAGAAAATTATACCAGAACTATCATTTTGGCTGCATTTCAACTGCTATTCCATCAGCAGTAATAGTGACTGTTTATTACAATGGCTCCATTTGATAACTATGTTCCACATAGCAGAAAAATGTAGGAGTAAGAGCCATTTAATCTAAATGTAATATTGATCATAGTTTGTTGTCGCCAGATTTGTTCAAATATATTCAAAGAAATTGTAATAATTTGCATTTCAATTTCAAATAAAACTCTGCTCATAAGATAGAAAATGTAAATTGCCATGGTATCTAATGAGAAGAATAAATATCAAATTTTTATAAGAAGTACCTAGCTCAATCGCGTATTACTTTGGTCATATATAGTCACTTTACCATTACGGAAACACACCTGTTCAAATATATAGAACATTTCACCTCCAAAACCTGAAAAACTTTCAGATGAAAAACTCTGATATTTTTTATATTTCTGCTCAAAACATAGATTGTGGGTACTCGTTAGAACCGCTCACTGAGGCGGTTCTAACGAGTACCCACAATCTATGTTTTTGAGCAGAAATAAGAAAAATAACGTATACCCCTGTATACTCCAGTTTTACTATATAAAAGTGGGGTTTAAGGGGGTCAAAATAACATAGGTATGTTTTCGTGATGCATAGTAACGGCATCCTTAGCAAACAGAAGTGGGAGAAAAATATTATAAAATTAGACATATTACTGATTGTTTAATCATGACGTTTAAAACATTTACCACCATAGCGCGATACAAATCGGTGCCTTGGGATTGTGCTTCGTGATTGAAGCATTTTTCTGGGTATCTTCACTTATAGTTTATTAGGTCGCGCAGTATAGAAAATGTTGATAAAAAGGGAACATCGAATTTTTTTAAGTCCTATATTAGACATCAATCCTAATTCTGCTGAACCTGGATATGCCCTGCCTTTGCAAGCAGTATAGATCCAGATCAGTTGGTTTCTTCAGAAACCAACTGATCTGTATCTACACGCCTTACAAATACTGATCTACACGGATTGTCTTAAAGTATGTGAATATGTATCAACAACTTTAATCAAGTCATCTGATTGGCTGAAAACGAGAGGTGGATCTGTCAAGGATTAAGTTAGCTCACCTATGTAAAATATATACGTCTAAGCTATAGCTAACAAATTGTATTGAAACTTTTCTTATTTCTCCATGAAAGGCATGAAAGCGCTTTTAATAAGTTCCGACAACTAATGAAATAAGAAAAATATTCATCTTGATACTTTATTTAGAGTTATGCCAGTCATGGCACTATCGCCATACCGTATGGGATAATAAGGAAGATTTTGCTTGTTAAGCACATTTAGACAAATTTATGAACCAATGAAGGCTGCTAAAAGTAACAAACGAATTTTATGTTTGTATATTAACAGTATTCTGAATAAAATATCGTCTACACTAACAAACAAAACGCTGGTTTGAAACTTGCAAACTGTTAAAAATATCCCTCTAAATACGCAAGCAGACAAATCTCTTTTTATCATATATTACAGTCGAACCTCAATAGCTCGAACACCGATGCCTCGTTTACCATGGCTAATAGACCTTTTTTTTTACACTGTTATCTCCCTTACTGGACGCTCTTCCATTTAAAAATCGATAAAGTATATGTAATCAAACGAGGGGGCAAGTAGCCGATCTGATGCACTGATAAAATAGGCTACGAAGATTTAAAGTTGTTTTAATTGGTCTATTGAATTTTTGAAGTATTTTCTTATTTATTGAATTTCAATTCTAAACCTGTATTATTCCGATTAATACGTTTTATACCTTGTGACCTATTTCCATCCAGTTTCTTAAGTTAGAGTAATAAACCATCTATACCCGGCCATATTTTGTCTTGGATATCAGTTTACGAATGATCCAATTTATCGTAAAGACATGCAGACTATAGTTAAATAAATAAATTTGACATAAGTAAAACAAATTCCACAGATTAATAATAATTCTCTGTGTCATCTTTCTCAAATGTTATGATAATAAACTAAACATTAATTAACCGCTATAATCACAATAGTTTTCCCAACCTGGGCCCAGTTGTTCAAAGCTAACGACATCGTTAGTTAACGATTCGTTAAAATTTACATCGAGTGATACGCAAATATGCTGAAATTTTTTGCTGAAAAAATGTGAGTAGCTTTTGCAGTGAAGCACTCACATTTTTTCAGCAAAAAATATCAGAATATTGTATATTGAATCCGCTAAAACAGTTTACAAAATGACCCTTAACGAGCTCGTTAAGCTAACGATGCTTTGAACAACTGGGCCCAGTTTGGCATTCCCTCAAACGCCATAATTAAAAGTATTGTGGGCGTAGTGCAGCAGGTTGCTTATACCATGGTGGTGTGGCACATTAGCGTCTGTCGGACGGGCGAGCATCGGGAGCTTCTTGGGAGTAAGACAACAGATGATCGGTGCAGTCAGGCGACTATCGGCCGACGATCGCGCACCAAATAACATCCGCCGACCAGTCTGGCGATTGTCGCTTGGTAATCGCCCGATGGTCGGCCATCTCTCGGCCGATTGTGGGTGCTCCAGGCGCCTATGAAGTCGGCAGACTGTCAATTGATTGTCGCTCGTCAATCGTCAGACCGTCGCTTGACGCTGTATCGATAACCAATTTTACAAAATCATCGACAGACCAAAGAAAACAAGAGCTCCGCGATAGAGTACACATCATATTAGCATACAAGAGGACTATAATGATCCTGTATAGCTTTCCTCAGATTCCGTGCAAAATAAGGCCTGTTGCCTCTGACAACTTAAGGAGCTAACTTTGTTGTTAGTAAGTGAAAGTTCACAACAATCCATGTAGAATATCAATAGCTTCAGTATTGCTTGCCAAAGGTTGTAACCACTCTTAAAATAGTGTCAATTTTGTTAAGTGACGGCATTGGTTGCACTTACCCGAACAGTCTAAACATGTGTACATATATAAGCATTGATTTCAAAGACTTTTCCACATTTAAAATAACAGACAGGCAGCGGTTATTTAAGGATTTAAAGCGTTGACATTCTATTGAAAACTGTTCCAAATCACTCCAAAACAATTTACGTATCTATGTTTATCTACCCATCGAGTATGAATACTTGTAGCTGAATGTGACTGCAACAAAGACCTTGTGTATTACGTTAGTAACTACTTATGGTAGCCATATTATATAATGCGTATTTTTCAGCGACTTTCGTGTTCCCATCACGAAACCATACCTATATAATTTTGACCCTCTACAACCACACTATTTTATAGTATAACTGGGGTTTACAAGGGTATACATTATTTATTTACCGCCTCGGCGAAGCGGTTCTGACGAGTACCCACAATCTATGTTTTGAGCAGAAATATGAAAACTATAAGAATTTTTATCTGAAAACACTCAGTTCTTGGTGGTGAAATTTTCAATATATTTGAATAGGCGTGTGTTCGTAGTGTCTAAGGCAAAACATTTAGAAGACTGAACACACCGGTAGCGTTTTCGCCGTTTCCGAAAAGGGAGACAATTTTTGTAATTTCTTTATGCTTTCCTGCATACCAATACTCTTCTGAAACGGGTCTACTCTAGAAGAAAAGAATTTGCTCCACATAGGAGCCAATTCTTTCAGTATATAGTATACCTCTTTTCAGAAGGACGCAAAAACTATTTGACAGAATAGATTCCTATGAAAGTGTGACCATTCCCCTTAAGGTCATTTGTCCATACTTTCCTGCTGCGGAGGCAACACTTCATCACGAAAACATGCCTATATAATTTTGACCCCCTTAAACCCCACTTTTATGTAGTAAAACTGGGGTTTAAAGATGTATACATTATTTTTCTTATTTCTGCTCAAAACATAGATTGTTGGTGCTCGTTAGAACCGCCTCACCAAGGCGGTTCTAACGAGTACCCACAATCTATATTTTGAGCAGAAATATGAAAAATATTAAAACATTTTATCTGAAAATTTTCATTTTTTGGTGGTAAAATTTTCAATATATTTGAATAGGCATGTTTTCGTAATATCATAATTGTAGCAGATTCTGTAAATCAGGTCCAATGACGTGATGATTATCGTAGCTATTGTTTGTTGCCATGGTAGAAAGAAAGTGTGGAAATTAATCTATGGGTCATATCCCATTTATGTACTAGTACCTACTTATCCTTCCCTGGGTATCTTTCACATCTACCATAGTAAACTGCCGGCCTCGGTGGCTCAGTTGGATGCACCGTCCGACTGGAGACCAGGAGGTCGCGGGTTCAATCCCCGCCGAGGTCGGCAACATTCTTTCGTGGAGATTGATCATGAAATATTTTCTACGGTCATTCTCTCCCTTCCGCTGATTCAAGAAGGGCAGTTGTCAGTTTCTGGCGAAAGAATGTGCACAATACTGGTTAACCGCTTAGAGGACTAAGTCTGCCCAGTAAACGTGTGGTTAGGTAAACTGACCGCGCTCGACATGGCCCCACTGGGTTGATTGGGCCGTAAAACCTCAACACAAACAAAAAAAAAAAGAAAAAACATTGTAAATTGCTACTTTGAACGTCGGACATCTAAAAGAAATTTCCAAAATACACCATACTAAATATTCCTGTTCCTAATGTTAGTAAAAAGTTATTAATCCATAAAGCGCCCATCATGAAAACAGCAGAGGCTATACTTTTTTAACTCATCAGACAAATAAGCTATGACAACTCATGTGCATCATTTGCTAGGTGGACGATTTTCATAAAATGTCAAGCTTCATCACGAAAACACGCCTATATAATTTTGACCCCTTTAAACCCCACTTTTATGTAGTAAAACTGGGGTTTACAAGAGTATATATTATTTTTCTTATTTCTGCTCAAAAACATAGATTGTAGGTACTCGTTAGAACCGCCTCGCCGAGGCGGTTCTAACGAGTACCCACAATCTATGTTTTGCGCAGAAATATGAAAAATATCAGGGTTTTTATCTGAAACTTTTCAGTTTTGGAGGTGAAATTTTCTACATATTTTTTAAATAGGCGTGTTTTCGTAATGTTATTTTCTCTGCGAAAAAACAGATAACTGTCGTCTGCTACAAACGTTCATGGAACTTTATGTGTTTACACTCCGGTACAAAAGACAGACTTTGTCGTTTGTTCGGACTGATGAAATATTATCCAGTCCGTTGACACAGAGCTTTATCATGTCTGTGACTGAGCTGTTTCAAAACGCGATACATCATAACTACAGCGTTAGTCTATTTTAGGTCAGTAGGGTTATCATACGAATTTGTTTGAAACCGGGAGATAATTCTCCGTCGAAACTACAGAAACAAAACAAATATAGATTGTGTTACTGATAATTTCTGGCACCATTAAAGGAGGCGGTGCTTTAGGGGCATTGATACATTTTCATGACAGACATCCTTGTCAAATTTCTATGCTCCCACTTGAAAAGGAATTGAATCTAAAATAAAGGAAAAATTGCATCTAAGGAGAGCAATAGAGGATATTTACTCTTTTGCTGTGGATACCATAAATATTGTCATCGAGTGTAATGAAAACATCAGTATTTTCACAAGTGCGAAGCACGAGTGAAAATTTGAATGTTTTCATTACACGAGATGAAAATTGTTATGGTATTTACTGAAAAAGAGTAAATTTTCTTTTTATTTTATTGTTTACACGACAATGCGCGCTTCTGACGTCATAACTAACTTCACCAAAACAAAACATGAACGTCTTGGCGTCGACGTTCAGCTAGTGCTTAACATGTGAAGCGCCGCTGGAGAGACAAAAACAAAGTTTTGGCAAATCAAAATAATCTTGATACCAAAATGTCCCTTACATTCTAACTAAGAAAATGCATACCCACACTTGATAGTTTATTTAAGAAACAAAGAAGTTAGTGGTGTTCAAAAATCTGAAGTGGCGGTAATATCCACTTCTGAAACAATGAAAAAAACCGAAGTCGTCCAAAGCGAGTAGTGAAAATATAAATCGTACCAGTCACAAGTGAAATGATACGATATCATTTCACTTGTGATTGATACCACTTTTATTTTCACCAGATGTACACTGATTTCACCGCTGACAATAAAATAAAAGTCTTTCCGTTTAGAGTAGACCCCTTTTCAGAAAGGTTTGATATGCTGTAAAGCAAACAGAGTCACGAGAGTTGTCTATTTTGTCAAAAATGATGAAAAAATCTACCAAGTGTATCTATTCACCTTAACCCATTAAAGACTGAATAAACTCTCCCACACTATATATTGGACGAGTCCATTTTCAATTTTTCGATTTTAGGCATGTCAGGCTATATGATATAGATATTCATAAAGAAATGGTTGAACTATTTGCAAACAGGGGAGACCCTAATCAGACGCGGCGTTCTGTGGCAAACAGGGCAGATCCAGATCGTTTGACGATCTGGATCTGCACTGTTTGTCAGCTACCCGTTTAGGGGTCTTTCGTCTTCATTTTGTTAACGGTGATTCGTTTAACGTTTATTTGTTTTTTGCTTGTTTGTTTATTTTGTTGTTGTTGTTGTTGTTGTTATTGTTTGTTTGTTTTTTTTTTTGTTTTTGTTTTTTTTGTGTTTTTGTGTTTTTTTGTTTTTTTGTTTTTTTTTTTGTTGTTGTTGTTGTTTTTTGTTTTGTTTTGTTTTGTTTTTTTTTTTTGTTGTTTTTTGTTGTTGTTTTTCAGACATCCGGCTTCTAAGGAGGTGTAGAATATATTTTGTTTTACATTATCTTATTCTATAGCAAAAGCTTGTTTTACCATAAGCAATATCAAAATAGGCATTGCTAGCATTTACTACAAGTAGTTGCCTAGATAAGCCTGCAAATCTCTAACTGATGAGGAGCTGGGCGACCACAAAACGTCTGCCCGTACTTGATCATAGTATAATTTATACTCTATGGTCCGTTGTGATTTATGAACCCATTTTGAATAATTTGAAAGTAAAAAATATCGCTAAAGCTGGTAATAATGAACATGAGCAATATAGCATGTTACATTCCTGTTCAAAAACAGACTCGATAAAACCGAGTCTATTATTTTCTTATTTGCTTTCAAAATATATTGTTCTAATCAACATCATTACAAAAACACGCTTATTCAAATATATTGAAAATTTCACCACCAAAAACTGGAAGTTTTCAGATAAAAATTTTGATATTATTCATATTTCTGCTCAAAACGTAGCTTGTGGATACTAGTTAGAACCGCCTCGTTAAAGCGATTCTAACGAATACCCACAATCTATATTTTTGAGTAGAATAAGAAAAATAATGTATACCCCTGTAAACCCTAGTTTTAAAGGGGGCATAATTATACAGAAATGTGTTCGTGATGATTCATTAACTATGCGCCAAATCAATCAAATAGCCTGTACAGTAATAATAGACGTCTATAAGCCAGTCATACGTAAGACAAGTTGGTGGATTTATGACTAAGTACTTTTCTCTAATATTACCGCATTATCCTTAAGTATTCATACAGAAATCCATAAGCAAATAATGCAGACCAGATCAGACTTCTGATCAGGTTCTACACTGTTTTGTCACTCATTCAGCAGTTTCAGACAGATCAACAGATACTATAATGAGACAGCGCACGACAAAACCTACAAAATGGCATGTGCGCCCAGCGAAGACTCAGATCAGCCTGGACATCCGTCCAGTCTGATCAGAGTCTTCGCAGTCTGCATGAAGAAAGCTTGGGTCCTTAGCTACCCACTGAGCACAGATAAAAGACTCTGATCAGACTGGGCGGATGCCATGGCTTTGCTGGGGACACATGCCATTTTGTTGCTTGTGTCATGCACTCGCTCAAATGCATTCTCCCTATTTGTTGACATAATTATTATTACAATATCAGTTGTCTCGCATATACCATAAAAGTGTCTTTCTCTCTAGTTACATGTTTATCAAAAATCAATAGCTTCGACATGGCTCCTGTCATTTTCCTATTTTATCCAGGAAAAATACTTCTGAGACCATTTAGCGATATCAAGAGCACAATGTCGATAAAATATCAGTTTTAACCTTTACCATTCTCTGGGCAAACTCAGCAGACAAAACATTGAAGTGTAGTGTTTTTGTTTTGTTTCATTTTCTTATTTTGCCCAGAAAATCTGCTTTGACAGTTCATGCGAATTGTCTCTAATTTGCATTGAATATTAAAGCATATTTTCTACGAAAAGAAATAAAAAAAATTTTTAAAATGTCTGCTGAATTTTTTACTCAGCATGATACACGTTAAGACAGGAATTCCCTAAAGGTATTTATTTATCAGCCGACGGGCAATACATCACCTCAGTGAAAAAATACAAGGACCTCATGGAGAAATATTGTTAACACAGACGCACTGATTCATTTTGATGAGTATAGTTTGTAATACATCTGACAACTAGTCTGGAAATCCTGCTAAGCCTTTATACCAGAATAATACCAAATATACACTCGATGTTTAACCCTGTCAGCTCTGCGTATCATAACAATTTTGTTTGCACATAATGTTGATCCTGATGAGACGGCTCATTTTGAAAAAGGATTTGACTGATATCCTTATTTGCAACAATCGATGCGTCCAAATTCAAAGACGAGATAGTCCACTTCAGAAACTCGAGGATGAAAAGGTTAAATTTAAGGGAACGGTAACATACCCGTAGTTTACCTGGGCCCAGTTGTTAAAAACGTCGTTAGCTTAACAAGCTCGTTGGTGGTCAAAATGTTAACTATTCTTGTAAGCTACTCGCATTTTTTCAGCAAAAGTATTATCATATATGCCATATTAAATGACCAAAGTTTTAACGATACTAAGGATAACGACATCGTTAGTTTTGAACAACTGGGCCCTGAATATTGGGACAGCTTACCACGTTTGTCCTTAAGTTTAGACAATAGACTCTAAAAGGAAAGATCTTTGAGAACAAGGATTGTAAATACAGTGAACCCTCGCTACAACAACAGCATTTGTTACAAAGTTGTCGCCATTAAAATAAATTTTCTGTTGTAAAGAATTCTTAATGGACAGAATGATATGTAAGAAAGGCCCTGTTTTACATGTATTCTTGTTTCCTCATGTAACATTATGTTTTGGATATTTGTTAGAATGTCACTGAGGCGATTCTAACAAATATCCAAATCATATGTTGCTTGAAGTTTTAATGCAATCATTCTTGTATAATTTCTCATTAACTGTCACCTCTTGAGCGAAGGTTTCGTGACATTCATATTGTCATTATAACGAATTTGTCGTTGTATCAAGTGTCGGTATAAAGAGGGTTGACTGTACACTCATTTAAACAATAGATTCTAAAATGAAATATCCTTGAGAGTAACGAACACATGCACACACAAAATCAAAAATACCTGGGCCCAGTTGTTCAAAACTAACGATGTCGTTAGTTAACGATTCGTTAAAATTTACATCAAGTGCTACGCAAATATGCTGAAAATTTTTGCTGAAAAAAATGTGAGTAGCTTTTGCAGTGCAAAAGCTACTCACATTTTTTCAACAAAAAATATCAGAATATTGTGTATTGAATCTGCTAAAACAGTTAACGAAATGACCCTTAACGAGCTCGTTAAGCTAACGACGCTTTGAACAACTGGGCCCTGAAGTGTCCAGTTTTCTGTGCCAGTCCAGCTGTCTTCATCAGTGAGCCTTATTATTTTTTTTTCGAGAATCCCGAAGGATCGTAATGTCGTTTTTACTATCTGTTGTTGTCCTAAAAGATTACTAGGTGAGAAGCAAACAGTGAAGCCCCTGATAGAACAATGTCTGATCTTAGGCTTCACTGCTTTCCGACTAATTCGGGTCATTACGAAATACCGCCATCTCTGAACATCACGTAAACATGCCTATATAATTTTGACCCTCTTAAACCCCTTTTTATACTGTAAAACTAGGGTTTACAGGGGTATACATTATTTTTCCTATTTTTGCTCAAAAACATAGATTGTGGGTACGCGTTAGAACTCCCTCGCAGAGGCGGTTCTAACGCGTACCCACACTCTATGTTTTGAGCAGAGATATGAAGAACATCAGATTTTTTTTGTTTGAAATTTTCATTTTTTGGTGGTAAAAAATTCAGTATATTTGAATAGGTATGTTTTCATAATGATTTGGACATAGTGCTTGTTGCAAATAGGGGTTTCAGTCAAAATTCAATAAGAGAATGGCAGACAGTGTAGATCTTGATAAGACGTCTAGTTACGAGCTGTCTCATCTGAATATGCACTATTTGCAAAGCTATGTGTATTGGTCTGTAGGAATGAAAGGGTTAAATGAACCTTCGGGAATGTGTATTAGGACAATTTTGTAGATTATGCTGTGCCCCGGCTCTGTTATCTTCCATGCTAGAGACATTTGTGTTTTTTGCACTTTAACCTTGAATATCAGATTTGAGAATTTCAAAGTATTTGGTTTCAACATATTTTAGTTCAATAACTCTTTGTACTACATACAATCGTATATGTAATCAATATGAAGATGAAAAAGGATAGGAATGATAGCAAAAATGCTTATATGGCTCTTCTCCTTATAAATCATGAAACTGTGACTATAATACGGAATAAAAACTTGTTTACATCTTTTTGTTTTGGATAGCCATGTGACCACTTTGTGGGAAAGTAACTGTCCATTTGGCTTTCTGCTAGTGATGTTTCCATTAGGGTCCAGTTATTTCGTGTTTGTGTTTCTTTCCCTTTGATGTCTCTGATGGGAGGTGTGGGATAATTGTATCGAGTCCTGATCATTGCTTCCCTTTCTATTTTGATGAGTAAAATGCAAGTGGTATTACATTTACCAATTAGGCTGAGACAAAAATGGAAATACAGACATCAACGAATTTAAATACACCCTAACATATGAAGTCCGAATGAGATGTACGATACCAATTAAAGAAAAGCTATATTCTATTAGAATACGTATAGTTCAAATTAAAACCTCTATTTTCGTTTCTTTACATTTGAAACCTGCTATTTATAACAATTGTTTAGTTAAACAAAAGTTGTTACAAAATTAAACTCTACTTATTTTAGAGATCTTTAAGCTCATATGATATTGTGATCAATAACTCTGCAAAAATACATGAATGCGTTTACGTTACTACTTCAAAATACAATCGCTTTAAAGTATTTGTGCATTAAAAGTGATTTCTTTTCACATGAAACTCACTAAGGCAGCTTCTTGGGTAGATGCCGTTCTTTTTCTGGGTTCAGATAATTAGTGCATCCTTGTTATAACTTTGTTATGAGAGGAATATAATATCGTAGTTTAGTGCCATGCATTGTGCTTAGTGTGCGGTTCATGAACAAATGTGTGTATTTATTCGTGTGTATTTATTCACACGTTTACAAGATTGAATTAGGATTGACGTTTACCGTGGAAGAACCCAGACTGACGCAGGTAATTTAATGATGTCAATATTAACGAAGCTCTTTCATCGAGTAGTTTGATAGGGAATGCTTGACTATGCTTAACAAAACAAACTACAGAAAATAGCACATACGGTTGGATGGAAAATGTTCATGAACAATAGTAAAAAACTGCCACATCATTCACGCCTCCAAGCCCCCCTCCCCACCCCCCCCCCCCCCCCAACACACACAAACACACACACACACACCGCCCACTCTCCCTAGAGCGCTTAAAGAGGTTCTCTATTTTATTTATACTTTATGAGTCAATAGTCCCTATGGACCAAAATATCAATTATACCAGTACAGTCTCGAAATACAGGGTAGCGCTAAATGCCAAACAGTGTAGATTCAGGTCAGCTGGCTTCTTCAGAATCCAACTGATCTGGATCTACACTGTTTGCAAAGGCAGGGTATATCCGGGTTCAACAGGACAAAAGGTTAACATTACTGCTGATCTAGACTTATCATAACTACTGAGACCCAAAACAAGAACATGTTCAGTTCAGGTGAGAGAGCATTAGGAGCCATGATCTCAAACATTCATGTTGAAAAAAGTGATATGGTACAAAACCGGGCTATAGATATATTTGGCGTACATCGCTTCATCTCTAATTTAGCTATAACTGGAGATTTTGGCTGGTCACTTGTTTTACAAAGACGATGGATTATAATGATACGTTTATAGAATCCTTTGATTGATAGGAACCATAACAGACTGGTAAAAAATGTGTCCTTATATGACTTTAACCTGGATTCAAATAACATTTGGTGTTCAGAAATTAAAACTATTTTTCAGAAAACTTGATTACCTGTACAGCATTTTAAAAGTATGATTAAATGTGGCATTAGTGTAGATTAATGTTAATTAGATGTAAAGAAGTTCTTTTTATGAATTATTAGAATGACTGGACAAATAAATGTAGAGACGTATCAACTTTGCATACATATATAAGGTTTATAATTGCTTATGAATCAGAAAGTTATGTAAAGGCATACATGAGCAATCGTTTTTTGGCTCAGCTTCGGTGCGGGGTATTACGCCTTTGGGTTGAAACGGGACGGTTCATTGGTCTTAGACCCGAAAAAATAAGCTGTCCGGTCTGCGACAGTAGAGGAACTGACGATGAAAAGCATTTAATCCTAAATTTAACAGCCTATACAGTATTCGTCTTTGGTCTCAGACCAAAGACTAATACTCTATAGGCTGTTAAATGAACAAAATTTCCATTCCCTTGAATCTAGTAAAACAAATAAATTATCTGTTTACAACAGACTATAGACATGTTGCAAAATATATCAAACTATCATTTCTGTTAAGACGTACCGTGTTGTATAATTGATTTATAAGTGATGCACAGATAGCTGTGTGGTATTGCTGGTATATTAGTTGTATATGTTTAAAATTGTGTTTCCACAATTATTAAAATATCTTTACCTTTGGAAGTACATCAGTCAGTTAATACTCTAGCATAGAGTATAATGCAATATTATGTTTCCCAGTGACATTGATCATTGATGAAGCTTGACGTGACATATACATGTAGGCCCATGCGGCCGGGTGTATTGTAATATGTAAATTATGTGAGTACCGTTTGTACTGAAATGTTACACAAGTCACTATAATATAAGATCACTTCCTTCCTTCCTTGCTAACTTCCTTACTTACTTGCATAACAAAACAAAAGAACTAGTAGACTCAATCATGCAGAAGAATAAAACAAGCAATATCTCTCTCACCCTTGGACTGAAATTCCGATTTATGATTGTAAATTTGTTTATAAAAGTTAGTTATACTGTTAAATGTCGGTTTTCTCTATACCATATTTAATCCTTAAATAGCTAAGCAAAACGCAAGCAGACGACGATCCGTTTATTAATTTTACACAGAATATAAAGCTAAACAGTTCATGTGAATCATCTCCTGCAGTTGTGATTAACAAATTTAACGTGGTAACTTTGCTAATTCAGCAGATGACATTGTTTTTTTATTATTATTATTATTATTATTTTTCATAGAAAATAGTATTTAACACTTCACGTAAACTGTCCCATGAGAAGACAATTTGCATGACATATGAAATCCATATTTTCATGTTAAAGTTAATCTACAAATCAGTGTTGGTATGTAAAAAGAAAATCTAAGATTATCATAAACCAGTTACTACATAATAATATAAAAACTACTTAACTAATTGTTGAACAACAAAATAAAAGGATGAAAATAAAATCCACTTTGAAGTTTAATATATCAATCCATTTATGTTATGAAATATTCACATGCAATTCGACTGGATTCCATTGCATAGATTCTGCCTAGGAATATATCTTCTGAAAGATAAATTAGGTCTTGGCATTATGAATATAGACAAAATGAAATCTACAATTCTTATTTGTAAGCAATATCGAAGACACTTTTCCGAACCGGATACAACTGACATCTAAAATATAAATAGTTTTCTATTTATTAATTCGGCGAACCTATCGTGACGAATAATGTTTTGTTAAATGCATGAAACCGTATTGAGGACTCTAACAAGTCTGAAGAAGTGCAATACTTATAGATATATACTGCTGGCACTTCTTTCAGACGTTCGTCATTTGGTCTGTAAATTTAAAACTTCAGTGTGATACATGCACGTATGCTAGGTTCTCGGACACTCTGCACGATCAGATTGCCGTATTCAACCAAATCGAAGAATATAATACATTTGGGTCATTGCAATGTATTGGTGAGTATTGTTCTAAAATGGAATAGCAACGACAAAAACTTTTCACCAATATCATATCTTGCGACCATGTTTGTAGTCTAAAATGAGGCATTTTGATCATCTAAAATTCAGAGCCTGCACAAATGCGTGACATACTTTTGCATGACGTCAATGTCCTTGGACGTCACCAAAGCAACGACATGTTATGGTAGTATTCGTAGGCATTCGAGTACGTATGCAATATCATGTAAGCGTGCCAATATCGAGTGATACGAGTAGCTGCACGTTTCCCCTCGGATTTTTTCGCTCATTTTAAATCATTTAATATTTATAGCTTTATCATAAAAATCGAAAGTTTATGCCTGTTTCAATTTAAGCACTTTCATTATTTTTTTTCTGGCTTGTAAATTATCTCGTTTTATATGAAATGAAGACAAGTTTCAGTACTGTATATATATCGACAATATATTTCATTTCATTTGCTTCGTACTGTCTGAAAACCTCTTATAGATAATTTATATTTATTTATTAAAATAGACACAGAGACCTGTCAGTATCCAACTTGCTCTTGAAATGTCATCAGAAGCGTAATGGACAGATATAACGAATTTCTGGTGGTAACTTAGGCATTAGAAAAGAAACCTGTTTCATTGATTACTTGATGTGTGTATTTTGTTACTAGAAGATGGGACCAGCTGTGTTTACTCAACATATTCGAAGACCTTACCTCCTTGCCATACTTGTACTTACGTTTGAACAGGTTGACTACAGTGAAACCATCTGAAACGCGATGGCTAAATAGACAACAGATCAGAGCCTGATCAAACTAGAGCTGATCTGAATATCCATTGTTTGCTTTGACTGGCCTGTCCGAATGTTTAGGATTATTACGGCGAAATCAAATTATTTTCAATAATTTAAACACGTCACTTCCGTTCCGAACATCAGTCATATTCTATTATTCACATGTTTTATAGTTTCCAGACAGCAACTGACAGACTTATAAGAGACAGAAATAAACAAAAGCAGTCAATGCATCATTCAATGTAATAACTTGGTATAGGATACAGCATTTCCTATAAGATTGCATGTGCGCGTAGCGCCTAGCGAAGACTCAGATCGACAGTCCGATTAGAGTCTTCGCTGTCCGCCTGAAGACGCTTTGATCCTTGGCTACCCATGCAAATACTCTGACCACTGCGTGAATGTACAGGCTGATCTGAGTCTTCGCTGAGCGCATATGCAATATTCTCGAAATGCTATGCTTATATGTATGTTTTATGTATGCGTTTTAGTATCATTATCATTTTTATTGGTCCTTATATTTATATTCTGCTATATAGTTAGGTGCAGTGCACATCTTCAAGGCAATGTTTACCGATAAAATTATATGTAAATATAGACTTCTGTATATATTTGCAGACATCTCTCACAAAATAATAATTTCTTAGGCTTGGTTAAGATCTGATTCTTCAAAAAAGATTCAGTGTGTGCCAAAACTAGTTCTATTCGTGCCAAGCTTTTATAAAAGTTTCGTCAGACGTATTATGCAATACTGACAAATTTGCAATGATAAGTACCCCAGTAGGCTCCAAAGATTTGTCCAAATAGACAAACTTGTTTGTCTGAAACGAAATTGTACGCCTACAATACTATACAGCATAAATAAAAACACATTTCGTTTTTAAATTGACAGGCGTTTCCCTTGCATCTATTACGCAGCAAGATTACATGAGACTGGAATAAAAAAATGTAAGATTTATACAAAAATGACATATGCAAATAGTGCAAGCTTATACGAATAAGCTTATTAGCACCGTTAGAATTGTTAAATTGTTCACCACTTGATAAAGCAGAAACAGAGAATCCGTAGAAGTAAAGAATCAGTGGGGTAGGTGGCGGTGGCTAAAAATTATGAGGAAGTTCAGACAGGAGATGAAACCATTAACTGTTATGTATGAATTAGAATTAGAGCTTATAAAAACAGTACATGCCTAGAAAAGTCTGTCGCTTGTGTGGATTTGCGGTTTGTTTCTCACGTTACCGACCGAATAATAAAGACTTCGAATATCGCCTTGACTTGGCTTAAATTTAACTTTCGTCTTTTTTTTTTTTTTTTTTTTTTTTTTTTTTTTTTGTTTTGTTTTTGTTTTTTGTTTTTTTTTAACCGCAAAATATTTGGAATTATGGTTTGACAATTAGATTTTATATCAGTGAAAAGTATCAACTGAATCTATTAAAGTTTACATTATTGGTCTTTTTAATGCAAACCAAAATGAATCGACAAGATAAACTGTCACATTTTAATTGGTTGACTCGTTAACGTACACGGTCATTCCGCTGATTCCAGAAGGACAGTTGTCAGTTACCGGTAAAAATATGTTAACAAAGTCCCTGCTAAACGATAAGGACCATGCCTGCTAATAAAATGTGTAAACGTGTTAACTGACCGGCTCGACATGACCTTAACTGTGTTGATAAGGCCGTAAAACCCCACTTCGAAATAAAACTAACGGACTACGGCAAGTTTGACATACGTCCAATGTCTCTAAATTGAAAGGAAAAAAAACAATCTTGTGGCAGCTTGTATAAATGCGTTATATATTTCATATGTTTGCTGTTAAAGTCTCCTAACAGTCTGATAGATGCAAAACGTTACGACTTGGATGACAAAAGTTATTCAGATATTTTGTTTCTCCCTTTAGTGCATTATGATAAAAAGTTGCATCTCCCTAACGCTTTCCGAAATAAAACATGTACGAAGGTGGTCGAAAACTTTTGCATATGACACGTTTTCTTGCGAGATATTAATTAAAAGGTGACAATTTATTTGTCTACTTACCTTCGAAATATTCCCCTTCGAGCAGAACACATCATTTGAATCTTTTAATCCAACTTTTGAAACAATTTTCACACTCATATGAAACTGGTGACCTGCAGACCCAAATGCTTTTCTTGACCCGTATCTCCTCACAGATAGGTGTTTTTTTTTTTGTTTTTTGTTTTTTTTTTTTTTTTTTTTTTTGTTTTTTGTTTTTTTTTTTTTTTTTTTTTTTTTTTTTTTGTATGTGTTTTTTCTTTCGAATTCGGAAAGAGAAAAAAACGCACGGGGCCAGGTCTGGGCTATAGGCAAAATGCGACAATACCTTTACAGACTTCAAAACTGAGCTACATTTGCGGACTTGTGGGATGGAGCAATGTCATGTAACAAAAAGACATAGAGATATGCTCTTGCAACAGGAATTTGAATGAGTGGCCAAGAATTTCTGAAGAAAATGGCATATAACACCTTCTTTGCTGTCAGTGTTTGTTTAGCAATACTTGGCCTTCTGGCATGTTTCAGAGCTCATATCCTGTTATTAACTTTCTGCTTAGGCTCATTAAAACATACCCATGTCCCATCACAAGTTTAACTGTCAAACACCTTTATCCTGATATTTTTTTGTATTTCTTCAGCGGTTCCTTTGTCATTTGCACAGTCGTAGGTTTCTGCTCAGCGGTGAGCAAATGGGGCATCAAACGAGCATTTATCTTCGTAACCTTAATAATTTTCTTCAGAATGGAGTGGACAGATGCCAAACCCGTTTGCCATATTTGTCAGCTGTTTGACAGTGAAATACGTATCTTTCTCAATAATGGACTTGATCTTATGTTAGATTAGGTAACTGCAGACCTGGGTATTCTTGTATAAGAACTGTTTACTGATTCCTGACCGGAACTGAATTTTGTAAACCACTGTGGAAAATGACATTAGTTTATCCCTATAAACAACACATATCTCACCATGTATGCTTTTGACACTCAATCCAAACTTAAAGCGGGCTTTTATATAACCCTAGCAATATTTTCTATTCGTTTTCTAACCATGTTCAACGCAGTGTCTATGACTACACCTGAAAGAAATCAAAACTGAAAAAGAACCGGTTTGTGGACTTTCAATAAACGCATACACAATGTACAGTAATGATCCGTCATCCCTTCCGTATTGGTTTAGTATAGGTAAACCCCATGATTGTCGAATATACATGTTATTTGCAAAAGTCTTCGAACACCCCTCGTTTAATTACATCCCTTCTTTTTCCTCGTATAGGATTTGGTATCATAATACAGATGCTTGTTCTTTGTGTCAAGTCATCATCCTCAAAGGGCGGCAGGTTACTTCAAACTTATGACACATATTAACTTGAATTATATCAAAGTATTGTTTACCGACATGTGCGTAAGGATAATATTTGCAATAAACAAGGATGGCCTAACATTAAGTAAAAATTTCCACCTGTATCTTAAAGGAAATAATTTGCTCCCTCTGGGAGCAATTTCTTTCCTTCAAGGGAAGTCCGTATTTTCAAAGCGATAAAAAAGAGATTTTTCTACATTTTCTAGGCTATGCATAAAAGAATTCCGTTCTGGTTACGCTACTGAAGAGGATGGGTATGCCTGGTAGAATTTCCATTTTGTGACTTCCTGATGGCTACCTCAGGGGATACATGGGTTCTGAAGAAAGATATTTTAACGTTGCTGCAGTGAATTTGCGTCAAATACAACAATCCCATTACCTAGTCTGCGGTGGAAAGGATCAATGTATTATACATCAGCAGAAAAAAGCATTTGTTAACTCCGCTGTTGTAATTTTGCTGTGCTTGTCATGGCCTTGTAAGTCCATTTAAGAGAGAGAGAGAGAGAGAGAGACAGACAGACAGAGACAGACAAAGGCAGAGAGACAGAGAGAGATAGAGAGAAAGAGTAGTAGTAGTAGTCGAAACGCTAATGGCAAAGATCTTTACCTGTCAGACCTGGACCTTACCATATTCTGGATGTTCGGTGCTCTTTGTAAGGGATATCTTTCTCATAACCGGTTTTATCTATAGGAAATATTCCTTTATTTCTTTTCCCACACGGAAGTAAACTTTTAAACTGTCATTAAGATCTTTGTATTGAGATGTCTTATGTCAAATTATCACTTACTGAAAACGGCGGAGTTTGCGTCTCTTTTTTTCTGTATTCAGCACCACAGCAAGAGTAACTTAGACTCAGTCATGGTATTCTCAGTTGCAGCTTGAATGATCTTTTCAGTAGATATATTCAAAATGTATCAGCAGTTAAGCACGAAGTAAATAAGGCAAAATCCGTCACTAGGTATGTTAAGCTGTCAACGGTTTGGCATGTTGTTACATATAAAACGATTCATACTAACTAGTGTGACATCCGTTAGGACACAGAAACAAATGAAACATTTATTGCGAAACTGACGTCATACATTTTTCCCTTACAAGGACTTGAACCTTCCGTAAAAGAATTTTAGACTCTTACATCTAAATTCTGCTTATATTTATATGCAACATCAAAACATAAATAAATAAATAAATAAATAAATAAGCAGCCAATAATTTTAACATGTCGTTTGTCAATGCTCATATATTCTACGTTTGTTATCTTGACCTTTGACTACGTACATCTACCAAATGATGCTTATACAAACTCTCTCCCAGTGGTTTCGCGCGAGGAATGGTTAAAACCCCCAAGTAGTTTTCTACTCGTGCGTCGGTGGTTCCATCAATGATGTTAGTTTTTTGTCATTTACGTATTGTTCCTCATCTCTTCTTCTTTTGGTGCTTCCGATAGGCTGTGCTTCGTGACAGTGGCATATTTCCTGGGTATCTTCCCTTATATCTTTAAAATATATGACCACATACACTGACAGTTTCAGAAATATAGACAAAAGAAAACTCTACTAGAGTAATGCAAAATTTGTCACTTTACTTAATCTTTGGTCGCATTGATTTTAAAACACATTTTGTCCTCTGTTTGTGTTGAGGTTTTACGGCCCAGTCAACCCAATGGGGTCATGTCGAGCGCGGTCAGTTTACCTAACCACACGATTACTGGGCAGGCTTAGTCCTCTAAGTGGTTAACCAGTATTGTGCACATTCTTTCGCCAGAAACTGACTACTGCCCTTCTTGAATCAGCGGAAGGGAGAGAATGACCGTAGAAAATATTTCATGATCAATCTCCACGAAAGAATGTTGCCGACCTCGGCGGGGGTTGAACCCGCGACCTCCTGGTCTCCAGTCGGACGGCGCATCCAACTGAGCCACCGAGGCCGGCTTTGTCCTCTGTACCAACGGCGGTAGTTACGTGAACAAAACGAAACAACAACATTTTAAAGTGTTGCAGAAAACGAAAATAGAAAAACATTTTACAGCAAAGCTTAAATTGGTATTATTCTTGACAAATAGTCTAAGCTTATGATCCATTCATTGCACATACATACTAGGTCCTGCTAGATTGATGTGGATGCAACTCTGCACTAAGCATTCACATAAATTGAGCTGCTCAAAATGCATAATACTCACGCAACTCAGCAGAGCAGACTTAAACTGATACCTTTGAAAACGGGGTAACTGAAAACCAGACTACAGGTTACGATATACACTATTTGCATTTCTCATCTTGATCGTTGACACACACAACCCTTTGCAACAATGGACTTGTCCAAAGGCATAACATGATTCTTACTTGCATCGTTTTTAACCACACTAACCTACCCAAGAATATAGTTTTATTATTTAACTCACATCTTAATGGACATACGAAAGGATAATCATAACCATAAGCATTTGCTTTTAATGGCGTATTATTTGGCCGCAAAGCAATTATCCTCAGTTTAATCTCGGTCTTACGATACATATATTTTTATTAATAAAACTCCTCAGTCAGACTGTACTAAAAATAAACCCTTATTTCTGTCAAGAAATGACATAATAATTAATCATTTCAAACAACGTTGACCAATCAAGAAAAGTGGGCTAGGTGTGCCAAAGGACAAAATAGCTTACAGGCTTTGATGTACATTGTACTTCATTTCATTTTGATTTGAATTGTCATTCAATTCAATTCTTTTTCATCTGTAAAACATGTGAACTTCCGCTCCGTTAACTGATATTTAGGTACTAGTTATCAAACACTGGGATATGCAAATATCATGACAGCCTCGTGCAATGTCTAATTTTGAACATCTCAACTGTCAAAAAGCAAACACCAGACCCAATATTGAAACACGTGCGTATCGAATTTGATGGTTACAGTGTACATTTTTGGTCCAGCATAAGA
Organism: Anodontia alba; assembly: GCA_964016985.1. Lineage (NCBI taxonomy): Eukaryota > Metazoa > Mollusca > Bivalvia > Lucinida > Lucinidae > Anodontia > Anodontia alba. The sequence continues at coordinate 62,362,636 of OZ024822.1, read as the reverse complement.
GTTTTTTTGATAAGTAACGTTTGACTGTCATACAAACTTGATCTGAAGATATTTTTTGAAAGTGACTTGCACTGAATTGTACGCTTTTGTATCCACATGAGTATATGTGCATGTCAAATAACGTCGAAAGATTGCCTTCGGTAACAAAGAACACATTTAAGATTAGAAAATAGCAGCCTCGGTTTTATTGACACGCTTCATAAGCAGTAATGAAGTTTGCAACACTGCTTACGCCCTCTGCCATATACATGAGCAGAACTCCATTTTTAAAAATACCACAATAAGCCCAATGATTCCAAAGGAAATGGTTAAGTACGGGAAGACGTTCTACGGTTGCCACACGGCACTAACACCAGCTGCAGTTAAGTAAAATAAACGTCAAAAAGATTGCCTTTGGAAATAAAGAACACATTACAGTTTAGAAAATGGGAGTCTCGGTTTTATTGAGACACTTCATAAGCAGTAATGAAATATGCAACACTGCTTACGCCCTCTATCCTATACATGAGCAGAATTCCATTTGCAAAAATAACACAATGAGCCCAATTAGCCAAAAGGAACAATAATCTGCACTATGGTGAAGTACGGGGAGACGTTCTTCGGCCGCTACACGACACTTACACCAGCTGCAGTGTACAAAGGAAATGAAATATAATCTGCACTGAATAAAACCGGTAGAACAGTACAAAGACAAACTAACAGGGAATTTTACCACCTAAGAATTTAAACGTACCACAGACATAAAAATACTGAAAAGTTTATTCTTTATTTAGATAGTTTAAACCTGCTGTTGCCATCTTTTTATACCCCCGCATACAAAGTATATAGGGGGTAGATAGTTTTCGCCTTTTCCGTAACAATGTGTGTGTGTGTGTGTGTGTGTGTGTGTGTGTGTGTGTGTGTGTGTGTGTTACATTTTTATTCATCAAAGACTTCTCAGGAACTACTGCACTTAGGATTTCGACATTTAGCGCAAACACTGGGTATCACATGTTATATTGTGTAAGAGAGAATCAGCATTCCATGCTTATCACTCCCTTTATTTGTCCATTTTTTCTTTCTCTCAAATAAAATGTTTCGTCAAAGATTTGTCAGGAACTATTGCACCTAGGAATCTGAAATTTTATACAAACATTGGGTATGACTTGTTGTATTGTGTAAGTGAGAATCGGCATCCTCATGCTTATTTTTTCCTTTATTTCTTTTTTTTTTTTTTTTTCTTTCTTTATTTTTCTTTTTCTCCAATAAATTTTTGTCACAAATTTCTCGGCTCCTACGAGAGCCAGCATTTTCAAATTTTGTATATACCCAAAGAGGGTTTAAGTAAATTGTGTAGACAAACCTCGAGGGGGTGTTACTTCCTATATATGGCATAGTGCGGATGTGCGTGCTGATTGGCCCCCTTTTTCAGCGCTGTCAGGTATATGCCAGGTTTTTCGAGTTTGTTTGTTCTCTTGGTATTCAATGAATTGACTTCGATATTTGTAACCACCAGCAATAAATGGATATAAAAATATCAAGGGATAGTATATGAATGGGTCAATATTTCGGACGATCAAGTATATGAATGGATTTGTTTTTTCAAAGGCCAGGTATATGAATGGGGTAGGTTTCGAAATACTGGCTTGCGCACCCGTACCATATTTACCCCGTTACCCCTTCCCCCCACCCCCCACTCCAGACACACACACACACACACACACACACACACACACACACACACACAACCGAGAAAAAAACACGATGCTGAAAAAATTGCCTTTTTTTAACCTTTTTCCCATCTCTCACTCAAATGTAATGCATAGCATACTTTGTCAAAGATTTGTCAGGAACTACTGCACCCAGGATTTAAAAAAATTGTACAAACAGTGGGACGACTACTTGTATCGTGTAAGACAGAATCAGTGTCTTCATGCTTATTATTCCCTTTATTTGTCCATTTTTTTTTTTTTTTTTTTTTTTGCCTTTTTCACCATTAATATTTTTTGTCAAAGATTTCTAAGGAAGTACTGCACCTAGGATTTTGAAATTTTGTACAAACATTGGGAATGACTCGCTGTATCATGTTAGAGAGAATCAGCATCTTCATGTTTATTATTCCATTATTTGTCCGTTTTTCTTTTTTTCCAATATTTTTTTTAATCACAGATTTCTCAGCTCCTATGACAGTGAGTGTCTTCAAATTTTGCAAACACCTACAGATGGTTGAAGTATATTGTGTAAAGGAACCCACGATACTAAATTTATTTTACCGTCTTTTTACCTTTTTCCTTTTTTCCATCTCGCACTCCATGTCAAAGGTTACTCAGAAACTGCAGCATCAAGGAATTTTAAATCTGGTACAAACATTGAGTGTGACATATTGTATTTTTGTAAGAGAGAATCAGCAACCTTATACTTATTAGTCCCTTTGATTGTCCTTTTTAGTTCTTTCTCTCCAATAAACTTTTCCGTCAAAGATTTATCAGGAAATACTGCATGAATGGTTTTGAAATTTTGTAGCAATTTTTGGTATGACTTGTTGTTCATGTATCTTGTAAGAGAGAATCTGCATCCTCATGCTTATAATTCCCTTTACTTGTCCAATTTTTCTTTTTCTTCAATAAAAGTTTTCGTCAGATATTGTTTCAGCTAGTCTTCAAATTCTGTAATCACCTTCAGAGTGTGAGTATATTGTGTGAAAGAAAACTATTATGCTGAAATTTATTTTGCCTTCTGTTTACCTTTTTTGCTTTTTTCACTCTCTCACTCCAATGTAATGAGATTTCTCAGGAACAACTGCACCTAGGATTTTTAAAAAAAATGTACTAAAACTGTGCATGACTTGTATTGTGTAAGAGTGAATCAGCATCCTTATGCTCATCGTTCCCTTTATTTGGCCAGTTTTTGTTTTCTCCAATAAAATTTTGCGTCATAGATTTCTCAGCTCCTATGAAAGCCTGAGTCTACAAATTTTATATACATCTACAGAGGGTATAAGTATATTGTGTAAAAGAAAACCACAAAGCTGAAATTTATTTTGTCTTTTTACTTTTATTTCGTTTTTCAATCTCTCACTAAAATGTAATGCATAGGGAAATTTGTGCCTAAGGTTTCTCATGAACTAATGCATCTAGGCTTTTGAAATTTTGTACAAACATTGGGTACGACTACTTGTATCGTGTAAGACAGAATCCGCATCCTCATGCTAATAATTCTCTTTATTTGTCCATTTTCTTTCCTGCAATACTTTTTTTGTCAAAGATTTCTAAGGAACTACTGCACCTAGGATTTTGAAATTTTGTCAAAAATTGGGTACGACCTGTTTTATCGTGTAAGAGAGACTCAGCATCCTTATGCTTATCGTTCCCTTTATTTGTCCATTTTTTTTCTCCAGTATTTTTTGTCAACGATTTCTCAGGCACTAATACACGTAGGATTTTGAAATTTGGTACAAACATTGGATACGATTACTTGTATTGTTTAAAAGAGAAGTATGTTGTGTAAGAGAAAACCAAGATACGGAGACTTTTTTCCTTTGCCCATCTCTCCTATGCAATAGTAAGTGAAATTTCTATATACAAACTTAGTTCACCAGACCTCTGATAGCTATGGCCGGGGGTATGTGAGCTTTGCTCACTATCTTTGTATATGTGTATACCCATCGGAAGTATACACAATTTTGGAGGAAGCATTTTGTGCTGGCCCGATAATTTGTTACAAACTTTGTGCCGATATTCCAAAATAACAACGACACCGTTTTAGACAGATATTAAACCGGGCCCGGTTGGTCAAAAAAACATCGTGAGCGAAAGGAACTCGTTATTGACAAACTCGTTAGCTGTTGTAGTTAATGTATTTTCAAATATGAGTACATTGATATTTGTGCTAAAATGTGAGTAGCTTTCGCAATGCAAAACTACTCATATTTTTATCAGCAAAAAATATCAACGTTTTTGCCATATTTCAAGATAGAGATTAAATGTCACATTAGCTAACAACCTTGTTAGGTTTTGTACAACTGGGCCCCGTTATTAGACATACTCTAGACTGCATAGAGACGATAATATGATCTGCAGCTGAAAAGCCGAAGCCGGACAATCGACCAATACATTTTTATTTATTAATCGTCAGTTTCGGTACATGTGTACGCTCGACGATTGATTGATTAGTCAAGAAGGAAAACAGCGCGTTAAGCTGATGGCCAAATATTGGTCAAAACAACATTACTGACTGGTCAATTCATAAGCATTGACAGTCTTTGGCCACGGACAACAAATTGACCTTTTTCAGCCCTGTAGACCAAAAACATACATTTGCAAACAGTGTAGGTCCTGGTGAGATGCCTCATAATGAACTATCTCATCAGGATCGACACAGTTTGCCTTTCTTTTCTCCGCGTGTGTGTGTGTGTGTGTGTGTGTGTGTGTGTGTGTGTGTGTTACCAAAACCCTGTTCGCAATAGTGTACATGTTCTAATTCAAAGATGGAAGAGTTCTCTTCAGGAACTTATGGGAGTAAGTATATAGTCGATGCAAACGAGCGCGTCTTTTGTTAATAGTTTGCTCCATAGACGATATGAACAGATATCAGTTCAAAACACTTTGCAGCTCTTGAAAATAGTAAAGGAGTGCCGATTTTTGTGACCAGTGGACATGACTGGTGCATCTATAATGACAAGTCCCATTACATGAACGCCCGCATAATTTCTGACTTCCATGGTTTCCACTTTTTAGTATGTAAAATGGTAAAACTGGCATCGTGGTGCCTCAATTCATTGCTGTCCCGTTAAGACCAAAGATACCGTTTGACTTGGCGCGGTGCAATGAGTGTCTGGGTCAGAGATTGTTATTATTTCGTTCACGACTACAATACATATTTTAGTCACAGAACTTTGATCCATGTTAAGTTCTAGGAATGTATGTACTCTAACATATCTATCGCCAGTTCCAAATGTTTACCCCTAAAATTACTGTTCAATATTATAGCAAATGACAATTTACTTAATACGCTCCTTAACATTTCATGTAGATCGGCTACTAGACAGACAATTCACGAGAAATTCACGACAACTGTTCTGAAGTAGGAACCTGTTCATGAGAAATACTGAATAGCAACATACCTTCCGCCCACTAGCAGCTTTCAGCATATTATGTTCACATGATGCATGAGCTAGATAGTCCCAAAGGACCACACAACCTAAAAACATCATTATATCGAAGTACGGGGCGATTTTTGTTCTAATTGTATTTTGAATGGCATTTAAAGGGCTACTCTATGATGTCCCATTGCTGATTTTATCCAGCCAAAACCAATCCTATGTTTTGTTTAGATCCTGAACATCAAAAATTCTATTAGCGTATAAATATATTGGTAATGACATCATTGTCTAAATTACAATCTAATTATTGGCTTGCATTGATTCTATTTGGTATTATCAAGATTCTTTACTGAAATAATGCAGTGATCAAGGCGTCCGAGTATTAGTTAATTTTATTTATATTTTGTGTATTTATTTATTCTATTGTGAGCTCACCTGAGCCTTCGGCTCAGGTAAAGCTATTGTAATCATCTGCCACGTCCAACGTCCATCCGCACATTTGAACGACTTCTCCTCTAAAGACCCTGGGCCATTATTTTTTCAAACTTTGTATGGAACTTTCTGTCAAAGGGAAAATGAAAATTTGTAAAAATGATCACGGTCTGTTAATAAAGGTGGCCGCAATGCCCATATAGTAAAAAAGTTAAGAGAAAAATCCAGGAAGCGGCACAATCACCAGCGGCAGCCCCTCCCAGACACCAACAGAAAGAGGAAATAGATAAAATCAAACAAGCGCAAATCGAACAAACGTACGAAAAACACTAAAATTAGCTCTCTCTTCCCCAAGTGAGGTAATCGCAATGCTAAAAGGACTAAAAAACACAAATGCAAAATAACACAAGGCAAGACTCAAAACAAATCGCCTCGTATAATGAACCACAGAGCAAAAAAGAGAAAGACTAACACCGGGACCACCGCCTTAGAATGGCCGGCCAACACTTAAAGATCTTCTACTGCAGAACCAAAAAAGCTTTAAAGCTGAATCTTGGTACACAGCATCGAGGATTCAAGGTCTGCCAATTTTGTTCAAATGATAATCGTAGATTGACCTTTGACCTTTTTACGGCAAGGTCAAATTTGCATCTCCACACGTTTATATGGGGAAAATGTTGATAAATTAATTTCACAAAATTTATTAAAGACTTAAATGTGAAACTAACTATGTATAATTAAAGAAGTAAAACTTTTCAGTTACAATCAAAATTTTGTCCCCTGGGGACAAAATTTTTTACTAAGGTGAGCGAATCTGCCCTTGCCCTTGGGCTATATACAGGTATAAAATCGTGTTACCTTTAAATGTCTTCTCTGAAACGGTTTGACAATTTTTGTTTGATTTCGCATCGATTATTTGTTCAAATAGCTCTGCACCATTAAACAAAATGGCCGCCCTGCCCATATAGGGTAAAAACACTTAAATCTTCTTCTCCAGCAGTACCAAAGCTTTCAATATAATGCTTTGTGCATATCATCTGGGACACAAGGTCTGCTAAGTTTGTTCAATGATGATTCTAGTATTGAGCTTTTTATGGCATGGTCAAATTTGTGTCCTTGGTGGGCAATACTGAAAGAATGTCGCATGGTATCAACAGGTATGCAATGTTTTTTTTACTAAGGTGAGCGAATCTTGGCCCATATGCCTTTTTTTTTTTTTTTTTTTTTTTTTTTTGAAAAACAAACAAAAACACAAAATGATGTATTTCATTGTTGCTGTTGTTTTTCTCAAAGAGTTCATAGTATTTTCATTCACGTTGCATTTAAAGTTATCAGAAATTTTGTCTGTATCTTATATTCTAAAGAGCTCATAGCATTTTTCAAACAACAGTAAGACTATCAGTTTCTTAAAATATTGCTAAATGTCCTTGTTTCCTAAATTATTGATATTAGAGATTGATTCTCATAAAACTATCTTTGGAACAGTAAACTCGATACACTTTCAAGCGGGACAACTCTGTCGAAAATTCCAAACGTACTTGTATCTTTAGAACAGAAAAACTCATTAAGTGGAAGTGATGCACTTTCAAGGGAAACAACCTTGAGCAAAATTATTTTTGCTCCCTCTAGAAAATGGTTCTACACTAAAAGGAAAGACATTTGCTTTTAGAGAAGACTACTTTTCAGAAAGGTATTGGTGTCCAGGAAAGCAAACAGGAAGCATAAAAGTTGTCTCCCTTGTTGAAAATGGCGAAAATCTCCCTAGTGTATCTGTTCACTCTAACAGTTCAATGTACTGTAAGCTTCGCTATTTATTTTTGTTGTTTTCTCCTGACAAAGTGCAATTATGTAGCTTTTCATGGTTGTCCTTACTTAATTGTTTTCGCTCGTTGTTTAGCTAGCAAGGACGTCTAGATGTGTCAAATGTTCATTGCAGGATCTCAACAGCCATTTGTGTATTCTAAGCAGCCAACAACGACTGTGAAATTGACCTCAGTGGGCTACATTGATAAATCAGCTAAAGTGTCTGTGATCGCAGTGTACATGAAATCTATATGGTCGTTTGCTATTATAACTTCCTGTAAATGGATTCTGGAAATGAAGGCAGCTGGTCTTTTACTGTTCTTAATAAGTAAAGTACAGCCATAATTGAAACAAAACGGCATATGGATAGAGTCATTTGATGGCTCCACTAACACAAAGTTGATTTAACTGGTGGAAATTGATAACATATGCCGCGCTGTTTCCATTACAACTCTATTATTCCGGCGGAACGTTGAAACCACATTCGACTAATTATATATATTTGTTGGACAATTCCAGTAATTTTACATTGAATGATGAACGACTTGCATTAACCTTTATATTGCTGCAGACGAAAATTAACATAACAATTTGTAAACTGGATTTTTTACCTCATTTATTCATAAACCAGAAATACTTGCTATTTCATTAAATTTATCTTTGATGAGAGGATTCGAATACTAATGGATATCATACATCACGAAAACACGCCTATATAATTTTTAAACCCCACTTTTATACAGTAAAACTGGGGTTTACAGGGGTATACAATATTTTTCTTATTTTTGCACAAAACATAGATTGTGGGTACTCGTTAGAACCGCCTCGCCGAGGCGGTTCTAACGAGTACACACAATCTATGTTTTGAGCAGAAATATGAAAATATCAGAGTTTTTTATCTGAAAATTTTCAGTTTTTTGGGGGTGAAATTTTCTGTATATTTGAATAGGCTTGTTTTCGTAATGTTTTGTTAACGCACCTACATAGAATATATGCATATTGACCATAGCTCCATATAAGTCAAGTGTTAAAACAAAATTATTGATATTTCTCTTTTCTCCACAAACAAAACATATAACGTGGACACTCATCAGAAGCGTCCCGAAAAACATATGTTATGGGTACTCATTTGAAGCGCCTCGTTCTGGCGCTTCTGATGAGTAATCAAAAATATATTTTAGCCAGCGCATGGCAAAACCTACAAAATGGCATGTGCGCCCAGTCTGCCCGGTCTGCTTAGTGTGATCAGTGACTTCGCTGTGCGCTCAATGGGTAGCTAAGGACGCAAGCTTTCTTCATGCGGACAGCAAAGACTCTGATTAGACTAGGCGGATGCCAGGCTGATCTGAGTCTTCCTGGGCGTACATGCTATTTTGTAGGTTTTACCATGCGCTGGCTCAATTTTATTATTACACACTCTTATCTAAAGCTATCTAAACCATGCCGTTTTCACCATATAATATGAGCATAAGGAATAGTGTGGTTATTAACACACTTGGGCGGATTTATGCAGTATTAGCGGGGGGTTGTTGGAAGTAAATATTAAAAGAAACGTTGGCTTAAAACTGCAAATATATGAAAATCCACTTAATAATACAATTAACCCCTGCATTACCCTGTTTTCGCTGTAAATTATGACGGAACATGGTGCTAATGAAATGTTGCCAGCGGCATACAAGAGAAAGAACCGCTGCATAAGAAATTGTACATTCGAACATGTGCGTGCAGGGAAGACTCGAGCATATATATGCGTTCAGTGAAGACAGATCAATCTGCACATCTGCCAAGTTCGATCAGTCTTCTTTCGGCTCTTTGAATAGCCTAGCATCCCATGTTTAACACATTGTAGTCGGGAGACCCGTAAAAGGGTAATTGGCAGATAGTGCAGACCCAGATCAGACGCCGCAGAACGCGGCGTCTGATCAGGGTCTCCACTGTTTGCAAATAGTTTAGCCATTTGTTTCTAAGAATATGTAAATCTCATAGCCGGACGTACCTAAAATTGAAATTGGACTCTTCCAATATATAGTGTTGGAAAGTCTATTCTATATACAATGGGTTAATCAGATGGAAGACAATGACTGAGCGAATGCGCAGTTTGATATTTGTTGTTATGGACCTTTGTATTCCTTTTCAAACACCTTAGTTCCAGCTGTATGTTCTCTGTTTGCGCAGTTTTCGCCTGCTAAATTCCAGCTGAAAGAGTGTAAAGTTCAACAGGCAGCGGCACGTGCTGGTCATTAAATGTGTAAAACGTTCACAGAGAAAGGCTGAAAGAAGTGGCTAACATGGTTTTCAGCTTTATTCTGAGTGGACAAAGACTGCCAAATAATACAAGTTAAGACGTATGTCAGAAAACCACACATCAATATGCTATAATTCAGACAACATGAATGACCTAGTTTCTCCTAAGATTTGGTAAACAAGCCTTAACCCTTGTCATGCTGAATAAATTAAGATACCACGCCCACTTCTAGTTTCCAGCCAATCAGCTCACTAGATCCTAATTGTTCATGTAAATTCAATTACTTAATGGCAACCAGTGCAGATCCAAATCAGTTAGCTTCTTCAGAAGCCAATTAATCTGGATCTACACTGTTTGCAATGGCAGGATACATCTTGGTTCAGCAGGACAAGGGTTGAGGGGGCTGAACATACTTGGTGGATTTTCTGCTAATTTATTTTTTACTACAGATACATCTTGTACAGTTTCTGATGTCCTTTCCTGTACACCCATCCCTTCTAAAACGGTGTCATCTCTAAAATAAACAATTTTGCTGCCTTGTAGAGTAGATCCTTTTTAGGAGAGTAGCTCAAACCATTCTGACAAATTACTTCTACTGAAATGTATCTATTCCGCTTTCAGTTGTTTTAATTAGATTTAAGCCTTAATGTTTCCGAGCAGTGTAACACCAAGAGAGACGGTCAGTTACCGTACCGAAGTACACTGCTTGTCATTCTAATAATCAATGCATGCCCTTTGGAAATAATGGTCTCATCAAGATGAAAAAAAAATGCAAACGATCTGCTTTACGATATTGGACCACCCCAGCTAGTATTCTTTATAAATCTACAGCGGGCCGTTATCGTCCCGTCAGCTACCCTGACGGGCCGATAACGGCCCGCTGTAGATTTATAAAGAATGCTTACTGGGACTTCTCCTAATGACACTAATATTTGTACAGATCCATTTCACTAAACTGTTAGATTAGTGACAGCGTGGACCCTGATCAACACCGCCCTATGTGGCGTTGAGCTGTGCCTACACGGTCTGTTCAGGTTTGTCTTAGGATAATTACGGTATACATTACGAAAACATGCCTATTCAAATATATTGAAATTTTTACAACCAAAAACGGGAAAATTTCCAAATAAAAAATTCTGATATTTTTCATATTTCTGCTCAAAACATAGATTGTGGGTACTCGTTAGAACCGCCTCGACGAGGACGAGGCGGTTCTAACGAGTACCCACAATCTATGTTTTGAGCAGAGATAAGAAAAATAATGTATACCCCTGTAAACCCCAGTTTTACTATATAAAAGTGGCGTTTCATGGGGTCAAAATTATATAGGCGTGTTTTCGTGATGCATTTGGTTGCGACAGAGTAAAACTTGAGAAAGCAGTGACACGATGTTTACAAAATGTAACGGAAATGCTTGGGGTGATGTTTCTCCTGTCAGACAATTCTTAACCTTATTCTTCAATATAAGGCCCTATATTTTACCATAATCGACGTAAGCTGGAAACTTAAACACAGGCTTTAAACACTCTAGACATTTTACGATTACATAATCGCACACTGAGACATTGTATATGCGTATCAAAAGAAAGTGAAGCTGCTAATGATCCTTCAGTCTTGGCATTCGTTCTTAAAACGGATCCATCATACATTACGCATGACCAGAAACGGACAGAATGAATAAAATATTTTGAAATTCTATTTTTATGATTAAAGGAGACGTAGTCTATATAAGTGTTCTTAATTTTAAAACAAATCAGAAAAAAAACAAAGAAAACCATCACTTATTTGTTGAATATTATTGCATACAAAGCAATGCCGCACGTTATTAACAGCCGTGCATTAACTGGCGAAAAGCCGTGTATTAACAAGGCAATTCACGCGCTGTTTATGCACGGCTACGCAACTTTCCATAAGCGTGTACCAGGGCCACAAAATTGCTGCCGTCACGAGATGTATACTGCCCGGACCTAGAACGAGCATAGTCCGTGGAAATTGCGTTCGCGAGACTTCGGTGAAAAGGCGAAACAAAATAGTGCAAGACATAACGCGAAGTGGAGCAAATGTTTTCAGTTTTTATGCAATAATAGCGATCGAACATGGTTTTTCAATGCATTAACATTCGCCAGGTCCCTTGGGAAGTGTTGAAACCCGCGGCATTCGGCCTCGGTTTTCAACACCTCCCACGGGACCTGGCGAATGTTAATGCATGAAAAACCATGTTTGATCCCTATAATAAGAAAAACATCACTTATTTGTTGTATATTACATGTAACTCTTCAAGCACTGAGGTAACAAGAACAGTGTTTTCAGAGAAAACAGATGTCCGCCACCGTGACTTTTCAGTTTTTCTATTACTGTGACCATGAACATTAGGTCAAGGTCACCTAATCCAATCTGTTCTGTGTTATGTCCCAATTACATATCCATGAACATTTTATAAGAATCCAACCACTGATTTACAAAATATTATGCAGGCAAGAAAGTGTCATGCCGACGCCGAAGCCAACACCAACGCCATCGGGATCCATACCAAAAACAATATGCCCCCCTCCCTTTAGTTGAGGGTATAATTCGCAGCAGACGACAGTCTTTTTTATTTCATTTTATTTGATATTATTTTTTCAGAGACAATAAGATTTTGAATTCCATGTGAATTGTCTGCTAGCGATTCGCACGCAATGTCAAGCCTTTAACATAGAATTTTCCGTCATAAACAGAATACCCAACAGATGCCTATGTAGGCCTTTTCCTGTATATTTAAAAATCTGAGGTGATTGCCATGAGCCCTCAACCTTGTTGCATACAGTCATTTAATTTGATAAACACGATTTCCTTGTTGTTGGTGGTGTTTTTTTGTTTGTTTGTTGTTTATGTTTTTTTGTTTGTTTTTTTTTTTTTTTTTGGGGGGGGGGGGGTTTTTGGGTTTTTTTTTTTTTTTTTGTATTTTTTTTTATTTGTTTGTTTGTTTTGTAATTTTTATTTTTTTTATTATTATTTTTGTGTGTGTATGTGTGTGTGTGTGGGGGGGGGGGGGGGGTATTGTTTGTTTGTTTTTGTTGTTGTTGTATTGTTGTTTTTGTGGGGGGGGGGGTAATTTTGCTATGATGTTTTTTTTTTTTTTTTTTTTTTTTTTTTGTTTAGTTTTGTTGTTTTGTTGTTTGTTTGTTTGTTTGTTTTTTGTTTTGTTTTTTCAATTATTAAGTCAGGAAGCTTCTGCTAGATGAACAATAATTCTGAATTTTTACAAACATTTGAGCTTGGTGTGCGGGTTTAGTGCCGATCAGGTCGGTTTGGACCCTACAGGCGGATTTTACTACTAATCCTTCTAAGACGGTGGTTCTGATATTGTTTTGTGTGTGTGTGGCCTTGTGGCTACTCGTTGCGGTGCTTGTATTTGTGTTTTTTATTGTTTTTTGTCTTACTGTCGTGTTTACTTGATACCGCCTAGCACTGTAATCACGAAAACATACCTATATAATTTTACCCCACCCCCACGCCCCCCCTCAAACCCCACTTTTACATAGTAAAACTGGGGTTTACGGGGGTATACATTTTTTTTTATTTCTGCTCAAAAAATAGATTGAGGAACTCGTTAGAACCGCCTCAGCGAGGTGGTTCTAACGAGTACCCACAATCTATGTTTTGAGCAGAAATATAAAAAAAAAGAATTTTTGTCTGAAAACTTTCAGTTTGGTGTTTTGGTGGTGAATTTTTCAATATATGTGAATAGGCATGTTTTCGTAATGGTTTATCTATTGGGGAAGAGGGAGCAGGTTGCGGGCTTGCTTGTCTTTGGATTATGGCTTGTTTACTGTCTTAATTTGTTTACTCTTCTTATAGGTGTTATTGATACGAGTAGATCTAATTGTGTTTTTCCTGGACATCGTCTATGCTGTTACCTAGCTAAAATAACTGTTGTTCTCTGTAGTATAAAACTTAGGGTAGGATCATAAAACCATTATCTTTGGTACTAACATTCTGGCCAGGCATGTGTCTTTAAAGACATAAAAATAATATGTGTTTCGGTCATTAGTCTTATCACTGATAAGAACTGGGTACAACAAAACCTAGTACACTGTCAATAAACGATATACAGGCAGAGGCCTCATAGGGAAATTAAGTACTGGCTTATTTATTAGACCCAGAGGTACTATCCCCTGCAAAATATTTATCACCCTTCAGAAAGTCTCTTTACCATCCCCTGCTGGAATATCATAATCAGCGCTGTATGACATTCTTTTGATCTCGCGTGTATAGCACCTAGGTAAGGGCAATAAAACATTACGAAAACACGCCTATTCAAAAATATTGAAAATTTCACCACCAAAAACTGTAAGTTTTCAGATAAAAATTCTGATATTTTTCATATTTCTGCTCAAAACATAGATTGTGGGTACTCGTTAGAACCACCTTGCCGAGGCGGTTCTAACGAGTTCACATTATCTATGTTTTTGAGCAGAAATAAGAAAAATTATGTCTACCCCTGTAAACCCCAGTTTTACTATATAAAAGTGGTGTTTTAAGGAAGTCAAAATTATATAGGTATGTTTTCGTAATGGTCATTAGTCAGTGGTACCACGTTTGGTCCCATTTTTTCTATGTCTTTAAAGACAGACATGGACTAGAAAAGGCTGATAAAATACGCTGAGCTCAATGTGTATTTAGACACCAAAGGATACAGACCTCCTTGTGTGGTTGTGACTGGCTGGTTCAGAGTACCTGTGAAATTATTCACAGGTCCTATCAACGCACTATCTAACCTGCTTTAACATCAAATTAAAGCAGCACAAATAAAAACAACTTTGCTTTCTATATTATTTAAAATTCATTTTTGGACGGGTTAATCAAAACAATTCGTCCTTTAAAATAGCGATGTCCGGGCGGGCGAGCGTCGGGCGTCATCCCATGTTAACATTTTGGTTGACCTTTTTTTCAACGTTATATGTTACTTTTATTCTTTAGTGGATTGCTTTCGTATTTCGTAGGGATAAAGAAGAGGACTAGTAGGTGTTTCAAGTGCAAGAGAGACAGTTCTACTTTTCTTAGTTATTGAAAAAAAAAAAAACGTCCATAATGCCTAGGCGTTTTTCTTGTAGATTGATGAGCTAATTCTGTTTGATAATCTAAAAGAGAAAAGAAAAAAAAAAACAACAAAAAACAATGGTCATAAATTTGAAGATAAAGAACGACAGCTAAAAGCATTAAATAATAAACAAGATTTTTCTTATAGTTTGATTGTACACGTCATGAAGACGTGTATTGAAATATTTGTCTCACTCTTCCTTCTTGTTATCTTTAAGCCTCATGCAGATAAAGCCCTATTCACATACATTATTATTATTGTTGTTAAAATATATTTCATGAACTTAATACACCCTGGAAGAAGGTAAGAGAAAGAGTGTTCCTCTTTACTTCAAAAGCTAAAACCCTCCAATAGTTTCCAACATATTCAACACCTAAAATATTCAACTATAAAACTGTTTTGCAGAGTCTAAACACCGAGGGCATTTCGTTCATCCCTCCGTCTGTACTTGCCAATCATTTGTGTTTTGTTATAAGCCAGCTGGCCACGTTCTAACATGTGTCCTCAATATCGTACACAAAGATAAACTCGGAGTTGTTCTTTCTAAGGGCCCTAAACATAGGGAACCTAGGTCGTTTTACATGGAAGTACATTTCAAAGTTAATATTTGATTTTGTTGAAGTTTATGCACGACGATGGGCCAAACAGGAGGACGTAGAGGCCGATTCCTCTCTGAATGGTTTCAAGTTGTGATGTCCTTGGAAAACAGACGTATTTCGATACTCAGCATAAACCTGTCCCATCGACATGAATCGGTGTTTTGCTGAAGTAACCGAACTACATCATAAGTTTGTTGTTGTTCTAGCGGACATGGTGTCTAACAATATTGTGTTGCAAAAGACGTCATATTATCTACTTAGTAGATTCTGGGCAGTATAAGTGGGCGGAGTTTAGGAAACAAAATCAGTGCATTCGCCGTGTAGACATATACCAGTAAAGTTGATACTTTGCTACGTTGCTGTTGTAAATGTATTTTATAGATATTTACAGGTAAGTCTTTTTAAGTGTTTACTAATTAGATTGAAATAATATTTGGTAAGGAGTTAGTAAGTTTTGTAGTTTAATGTATTTAATTGAAACTGCAAGAAGGTCCATTTGAGCTTATATCATAAATCCGTACTCAGTTTTCATAAATATCTTATTTCATAAATATCGTATATGTTTTCATCTAGTCATTTCTTACATCCAATATTGTTTCATGTATGTATCATATTCATTATTATATTTGCAGTGCATTAGCCACGTAGACATACTCTGGTAAAGTTGATACTTTGCTATGTTGCTGTGTAATAGTAAATGAATTTGATATGTATTTACAGATGTTCCGGTGATCATCATCAACATCATCATCATTAAACTCATCATTATCACCTAGTTATGTCTTGTGTGTATCTGTTGTCCAGAATAGAACCACCATCCGGTGACATTTGGCACCCAACGTGGAGCTTTGTATGAGAATAACAACAGGAACCTGACATACAAACTCATTACGTTTTTAAGGGAAGATATTCTGCAAAACAACAATTCGGTTATGATGCCATTCGGAATGTATTTCCCTCTGATGAAGATTTGAATTGTTTTGAATTCTACTCGATTCCTAAATTGCAAGAACCCATACAAACAACGTTACATTGCGGGCTCAGCTAAGTGCTCAACTAAGCCCCTCTAATAGAGTCTAATGAGAATCCTTACTGCAGTGAAAGAAGGGCTTCAGGAGTATTGCAACACCGCATACGCAAGAAATGGTGTCAATCGCATGTGGATCCTGAAAAGACTCCAAATAGGCGCTACAAAATTTACAATCACAGTTATTTTATTTTGTAAACAGCATTATACTTTTTTCGATTTCTCTACTCTTTATACCACAATTCTTCATGACAAACTGATATCCAAATTAAGAGTTATTATTAACCAGTGTTTCTTTCATAAGAACTCGTTGCTTCCAGTAATTGTCGTTGGCTATGCAGACACATACTTTGTTCAGGGCCACTCTGATGCATCACAAATTACTCTGATACAGATGGATGTGGTAAAATGCTGATCGACAATACCTTTCTAGAGTTTGGTGGACGGATATGTCAACAAACAATCGGCATTCCTGTGGGAACTAATTATGCCTCTTCGTATGGGGTAGTTTATACAGGGCCTCGTGAAAGCAGGCAAGAAACGCCTTGCCCAACATTTCACTTTCACCAACAAATACATAAATGATGTAATATTGAATAATTCAAATTTTTAGAATACCTCAAAGTCCTCAACCCACGTGAACTTGAAAGTAAAGGAACATCTGAGACGATATCCACTTCCTCATATCTATAGCGACAATGAAAGGCTCACTAATAGGCTTTACAACAAAAGGGATGACTTCAAACTTCTCATAATTAGTTTCCTGTTTCTGAACAGCAATAGTCCTTCTGCATCTGCATACGGCGTTTATGTTTCACAGTTAATCCATTGTGCTACAGTTTGCTCTGAGTATCAATGCCCAGTTGTTCAAAGCGTCGTTAGCTTAACGACCTCGTTAGTGGCCAAAATGTTAACTGTTCTAGAAAGTACAATACCAAATTCACAGGTATTTTGCTGAAAAATGTGAGTAGCTTTTGCAAATGCAAATTTTAAAGCTATTCACATACTTTCAGCAAAAATATTAGCATATATGCTATATTTAATGATCAAAGTTTTAACGATACGCATCACGAAAAACATGTCTATATAATGTTGACCCCCTTAAACCCCACTTTTATGTAGTAAAACTGGGGTTTACAGGGGTATACATTATTTTTCTTATTTCTGCTCAAAAACATAGACTTTGGGTACTCGTTAGAACCGCCTCGCCAAGGCGGTTCTAACAAGTGCCCACAATCTATGTTTTGAGCAGAAATATGAAAAAATATCAGAGTTTTTTATCTGAAACTTTTCATTTTTTGGTGGTAAAATGTTCAGTATATTTGAATAGGCATGTTTTCGTAATGTTAACTAACGACATCTTTAGTTTTGAATAACTGGGCCCAGGACTTTATCAAACGAGAAAGACTGTTCAGTTCGAGACTGTTGAAAGGGATACCAAAGAATTAAACACTTAAGAAGTACTATGGGAGGCATCATGATCTTGTCAATCCCTAAAATGTGTCCAGATTTATATCTGTTGTTTTTGTCACAGTAAAGCCATAAAAATAATTTCTAAATCTCGGACATTATTTCCCGCATATTCCTAAATCTCTGTTCAGGCTGATAGGCATGGTGGACGAAATGTGCTTACCAAGTAATGCTTATTTTCCATGAATGCCTGATTTCATCCCATTTATTCTTTTTTATTTAGGGTCCTGTCTGTCCGTCTGAACTTTCTGTTTTTTGCCTTTGTGTCTATCGACTTTATGATTTTCCGTAATACGAATTGGCTATGTTGATCTTGTTGTTTCTGCTGCTGCTGTTGTTGTTGTTGTTGTTTGTTATTTTGTTCTTCTTTTGCTGTGGATAAATTTATTGCAAGAAAATTACAGGCAATCAATTGTTTCCTAAACTCCACCCACTTATACTGCCCAGTATCTTCGTAGGTTAATCTGACAGCCGGGTAGCTGGCAATGTCTGCCTTTTAAGAAGGCTTTGATTTGTAACCAAGTCCTTTCTTGCGGTTATTTCACTTTTATCTTTTATTGTATTTAGTGCAGTTAAAGTTTTCGATCATCCTTTAAATCTTACCATTCTAAAAGCAAATTCAAATATTTTTTTAGTCCAGAAACGTGAAAACAGGGTTAATTGTATTTTTCTATCAAAGGCAGGTCCGATACATTACGTATATCATATATGTCTCATATCATACATTATGTATCGTATACGTTTTAAGCTTTAGCGCTCACTATGATAAATCGTCCGGTGAAAATGTGTAATATTTTTCTTGTGCATTACAGAAAATAAAATTGACATTTCATTTAAATTGTCTCTAAAATAGACATTTTGAATGAAACATCGTCTTGTTTTCTTTAAAAAATAAGAAATTATTTTAAATGTTGTCTAATATTGTTTAAAGTCATAAGTTAATTTACAGCTGCGGAATAGATGCCATTTGCTATGTTCTGTTTTGTATTTAAGGATTTATACAAATAAAATACTGTTTTAACCAACTGCGGAACCTCTTAAAATACCCAGATCTAGGCTCCGCCTTTTCCTGCAGGCGATTCTATAAACAAAACAATAATAAATTATTTCTGAGGTTTTAAACACCATCATAAAAGAATTGCTTCATTTTTAGAAGTAAGGTAAACTCACTTTATAAAGTAAAACTGGGTAATCAGAATGTGGGGTCAGAAATTATGAGAAAGTTAACATGATGGGCGCCATTGTTTTGGAGACACTACATTGTTTTGTTCTTGTATAAGGTTTACAACATATAGCAGACAGGCGTCCTTGCTTCGCATTCTTGATATCTTTAAATGACGTCCTGACGCATCTTGTAATAATTCAGTTAACAAATGCCATGGCGTTCATATCGAGGCGTTTACCCTTTAATCATTTTAAGCTTTCAGATGAAAGCAAGCACAATTCTATTCTGTATATGTTCCTTGTCCTAAGGGACCCAATGCGGCGAATCACTCTTTCTTATTGAAACTTCTCGTGTTACACATAGTCCATTAAGCGGGCACTAAATATGTCAGTGATCGACCAAACTGGTTATTTATTTCCTGCTCTTGACAGTAGCAGGAACGTCATTTTAACTATGTCTTCAATTTAAATGGTATTGATATCTTGTAAAGCAGTTATGGCATCCACAATAATCAGATAAAATGAATAACGCATTTACCCTAAATATTCGGACACCGGGATTTCTTATCATACATGTCCTTAAATTAGAACAAGTTAATTTTATTACTGTGTATGTTGATGTGCCGTAAATGCTCAATATTCCTCAAAAATAGACATTTCTTTTTATCCAAGAAAGGTTTAATAAATTGATATATGGTATTAATACAATCATAAAATGTGGCATCTGACAGCCTGTAAAACTTTAGTTAGTCTCTCGGTCTTGCTGGATGAAAAATGAAATGATTTTATCGTATCTCTGAATTATTGTTGCCGTTGACAACATTAATTCAGAGACACGATAAAAATAATTTCATTTTTTTTATCCATAAAACGGCAACATTAAGTCAGAGATACTATAAAATCATTTCATTTTTGATCCATTAACGTTGCCGTTAGCAACATTTATTCAGAGATACGATGTTAATCATTTTATTTTTGATCCAGTTCAAAAATGAAATGATTTTCATCGTATCCTGAATTAATGTTGCCGTTGGCAAAATTAATTTAGAGATACGATAAAAAATCATTCCATTTTGAAATGCCTCCTGTTGAACCAAGTCGAACTCCCTCTGAAATTTTGAACCACCTATTAAAGAGTCCTGGATCCGCCACTGTAAGAAGTAGACGAAGAAAAAGAAGGAGATAGTACACAAACTGAGAAGGAACATATGTTTTCTGACACAGGCCCGTTTAAATATTACCCTGTCTGCAACATAGCTTAAAAAAGCTCTTAAGCTCGTTTATTGCACGATCCGCAGAAAAGTAGGTCGAAGCGACCGATTGAAGGATTGATTTTCGGGGAGTGCCCTATAATCACTTGTGAGTCCGTCAGTTCGTCTGTCTGTCCGTGGTAAGTTAGCAAACATAGCTCTTAAACCGTTGGGAATAATTTGATAATGTTTGGCATACTGATAGATATCGACAAGATCTGGCCAATGACCTTGCCAAATCTGAGTTTTCATTGAAGCTACTAAGCTGAGGTTAAAGTGTGAAAATATGAAAATGGCCATAATCCTTCAACCGTGTGGAATATTTTGATAATTTTTTACACGTAGAGATTGATACCTTTTTCATGTACTGATTGATACCGACAAGATTTAGCCAATGGACTTGCCAAATGTTTTATTTTAAAGTTGTTTTATTTTTTAACTCGGTCAGATCATTTCAAGTGGATTTTTTGTCAATATTTGAAAAAAATCTAGAACTGTATTTGATTAATCCATATATGCCTAGTGTCCCATAAAAGACATTGGAAAACAGTATAGATCCATATCAGACGCAATCAGGGTCTACACTGTTTGCATATAATACATGAATTTCTATAAAATATGGCAATAACTAAAACTAACCAGACACCACTTCTTTTGGAAATGGATCGTCCGGAAAGTTAAGGTTGAAGATTCAACTCGGCATAAATGGGTTAGTGACACCCAGGAAAGGCGATAATCATGGAACGTACAACCATTCAAGATACTGAATAAGGTATTAGTGATGTGTAATGACAACATAAAATAACACTTCTTCGAAACCAGAAAGAAGAAACAAGAGGGCCCAGACGGCCCTAATTCGCTCACCTTCGTGTCATTGTCTCTAGTATATTCTAAAAGACTATGATTTCTCTTCATAGGACTATGTATGTTTAAACTTTATTGAAAATGAATGTTTTCCGATGGCAGGTTGGGGGTGCTGGACAGAAGCATGATCTAATGGTGCTTTATTGTTGAATAGGCATGTGAACTAGATGAAGCTATGTAACCAAATATCAAAGGCCAGGGCCTTCTGGTTTCAGACAAAAAGATTTTTAAAGGTTTTCCCTATATAAGTATATATATAAAACAAGATGGCGGCCATGGCGGTCATCTTGTATTTCCAATAGCGACGATTTTAGCTATTTTTGATCTACAAGTCACCCCGATGCTTCCTACCAAGTTTAAAGTCAATAAGCCTTTCGATTCAGGAGAAGAAGCGAAAAATAGATTTTCAAGATGCTCGCCATGTCAGACATCTTGGATTTCCTATCAGAAAGATTTAAGCTATTTTTGATCTATGAGTAAACCCGATGCTTCCTACCAAGTTTCGAGTCAATTGGCTTTTTCAGTTTAGGAGAAGAAGCAAACAATATATTTTCAAGATGTCTGCCAGGCTGCCAAGGCAGCCGTCTTGCATTTCCGATAGAAACGATTTTAGTTATTTTTGATCTACAAGTCATCCAAATGCTTCCTGACAAGTTTCGAGTCAAATGGCCTTTAATGTCAGAAAAAGAAGGGAAAAATCGATTTTCAGGATGGTCGCCATGGCAGCCATCTTGGATTTCCGATCGGGACGATTTTACGATTTTAGCTATTTTTATCTATAAGTCACCCAATGCTTCCTACCAAGTTTGCAATAAATTGGCTTTTGGGTTTAGGAGAAGAAGCGAAAAATAGATTTTCAAGATGGCCGCCATGTCAGACATCTTATATTTCCTATCAGAAAGATTTAAGCTATTTTTGATCTATGAGTAAACACAATGCTTCCTATCAAGTTTCGAGTCAATTGGCTTTTTCAGTTTAGGAGAAGAAGCAAAAAATATATTTTCAAGATTGTCATGGCGGCCATCTTGGACTTCCGATCGGCACGGTTTTAGCTATTTTTGATCTACAAGCCACCCCGATACTTCCTACCTAGTTTAAAGTCAATAAGCCTTTCGGTTCAGAAGAAGCGAAAAATAGATATTCAAGATGCCCGCCATGGCGGCCATCTTGGATTTCCGATCGAAACGATTTTTGCTATTTTTGATCTATAAGTCACCCCAATGCTTCCTACCAAGTTTGGAGTCAATTGGCCTTTGGGTTTAGGAGAAGAAGCGAAAACAAGATTTTTAAGATAGCCGCCATGGTCACCCCGATGCTTCCTACTTAGTGTAAAGTTAAAAAGCCTTTCGGTTCAGGAGAACAGGCGAAAAATAGATTTTCAAGATTGTCGTCTTGGATTTCCGATTGGAACGACTTTAGCTATTTTTGATCTATAAGTCACCCCAATGCTTCCTACTAAGTTTGGAGTCGATTGGCTTTTGTGTTTAGCAGAAGAAGCGAAAAATAGATTTTCAAGATGGCCGCCATAGCGGCCAATTTGGATTTCTGATCGGAAAGATTTTTAGCTATTTTTGTTCCACAAGTCAATCCGATGCTTCCTATTAAGTATCGAGTCAATTGACCCAGGGGTGTGGGAGGAGTAGGCTTTTAAAGCAATTGTTGATGCCGCACGATGGACGACGAACGACGGACGACGCACGACGGACATTGACTGACCACAATACCTTCGTGCTCAGGTGAGCTAAACCCCCCAACAGAAGTCTCACCGAGATCAACAGCAAGACTGTTGTGGTTTTATAGACACTCTAAGCTAGAACCGGTGCGCTGATGAGTACCCACAACATATGTTTTCGTGGAGAAATAAGAATTTACAGTCAAATTTCAATGGCTCGAATATCTTTGAGACCATGGAAATTTTGTCTAAACAAGGGCAGTTCGAGTCACAGAGGGAAATAATGGCACCAGGTCAGAAGGCAAATAGGTCTCATTAAGCATTACGAAAACACGCCTATTCAAATATATTGAGAATTTTACCACCAAAAAATGAAAACTTTCAGATGAAAAAGTTTGGTAGTTTTCATGTTTCTGCCCAAAACATAGATTGTGGGTACTGGTTAGAACCGCCTCGGTGAGGCGGTTCTAACGAGTACCCGCAATTTATGTTTTTGAGCAGAAATCAAAAAATGAATGTACATCCCTGTAAACCCCAGTTTTCCTGTATAAAAGTGGGGTTTGAGGGGTTAAAAGCTATATAGGCGTGTTTTCATGATGGGATGTTTTGTTTTGTTTTTGTTTTTTTCGATCTACGAAATATTTTTATATTGGATGTACTCATTAAAATTGCCTTGATCAGGAGATTTTCATGAGTACACAATATATACATTTTTTAAGAAAAAAAATCCTATAAGTATCCATAATACTTATTTTCTTGAGCTATTCGAAGAATTTCCTAGGAACTCAAAAACGAGTTCGAATCAGCCATGGTAAACGAGGCATCGCTGATCGGGTCATTGAAGTTTTACTTTGTCAATGTTTTCTTTGAAAAAAAAGCGCCTGACCTACAGTTCCGGGCCCAGTTGTTCAAAGCATTGTTAGCTTAACGAGCTCGTTAGTGGTCAAAATGTTAACTGTTCTAGTAAGCACAATATCTAATCACAGGTATTTTAGCTGAAAAATGTGAGTAGATTTTGCATATGCAAAAGCTACTCACATTTTTTTTCAGCAAAAATATAAGCGTATATGCCATATTTAATGATCAAAGTTTTAACGATACGTTAGTTTTGAACAACTGGGTCCTGATATTTTGCCATATGCCCAACTATCCCGTGCACCAGCATCTGTTTAGGGTATTCATAACTCACCTTTGGATTATGTTCAGTGCAAATGTTCTGCGCACAATGCAGTAATGCGTTCATTCTGGTCTCCATCGTCGCGAGAGGATCTCTATCTTTGACTCTATTTATACACAGAGACGCGCACAACTTTAGCAACTCTGCTGGCGGCATCAGCAGACGACACCTGACTGATATTTTTTTTTTTTAATTTCCCCTCTATACCCATAATGTATCATTCAGGTTGTCACAGTACTTCTGTAGTAAGCAATTTGAATGAAATGTGACGTATATATTTTCTGGAGTAAAACTGTATTTTTTAAACTGTCGTCTGACGATATTTAAATTCCTCGCGCTAGAAGTTAAGCAGAAAATCAATGCCAGTAAGACACACTAACTCATTGTCTTATTTTGTTCTAGATCTTATATCGATGCCCCTGGGACCTTACAGACATAAAGGCTGGAGAAATTTAGTATGGATCCATATCCTTAATAATAATCTCAACAATTTAACCCTTGTCCTGCTGAACCCTGATAGACCCTGCCTTTGCAAACAGTGTAGATCCAGATCAGTTGGCTCTTGAAGAAGCCAACTGATCTGGATCTGCACTGTTTGCCATTAAGTATGTGAACTTATATCAACAAACCGGATCAAGTAATCTGATAGGCTGAAAATTAGAAGTGGGCGTGGAATCTTAATTTATTCAGCAGGACAAGGGTTAAGGGGAGTGGATACACCAGGTAGTTTAACCACTTTATGACAAGGGAGACAACGTTTTGTGGCTTCCTGATTGCTTTCGAGTTCTCCGAATCCCTTCTGAAAACTGTCTACTCAAAAAAAAAAGTATGTGCTCTAAAAGGACAGACTTTGCTTCTCTTAGGAGTAAATTCTTTTCGTTTAGAGTAGACCCTTTTACAGAAGGGAGATAAAACAATTTGAAAGAATTACCTCCACCCACCCCTGAAAATGTATCCAGTCCCCTTGAATAAGACATCCTTTAGAACAATGTACCTTTGCTACTAAAATGTATATGTAATGAGAAGAAATGAGAAGCTGCGTATAAGTCGGGCCCCGAGGTTATAAAACTTATTTCATGCTCAACTCAACTGGGCATGAAATTTTTCATGCTAATAAATCTCAAATTACCAGCAATGCCAAATTCTTTCTTGCTAAACATAGCTGAGCATGAAATTTCCTCTGCTAATAAATATGAAAATGTCCATTATCATTGGCATTTTCATATTTATTAGCAAAGAAAATTTCATGATCAGCTGAGTTGAGCATGTAAAAAGTTTTATAACCTCGGGGCCTGGCTTTTACGCCAAACGAAGACTCAAATTAGCCTGCACAGTCTGATCAGAGTCTTCGCTGTTCGCATGAAGAAATGTTGGATCCTTTATTCTCAAAATGTGCCCATGAAAGATTCTTATAAGACTCCTCGAATGCACAGGCTGACCTGGATCTTTGCTTGGCGCTCGTTAGAAGCGTTCCAGCTCAAATATCTCCAGTAGTGGGTAATGAAGGTCCAGGTTCGCCTACACATTCTTGCAGTCTGCTCAGGGCTATCTAGTCATCTCACTAATCCAATGGCTGCTGTAAAACATATTGACGAATAGAGAATGCTCTAACCAGACTGCGCGGGCGCCCAGGCTGATCTTTGCTTTCACCTTTCGCATTAGACATAAGGTCCATTTTCTTGTGTGCCGCAGTATACAGTGGTGACAACGTTTATGTCATAGCTGTTCACACTAAGCATACATGACATTACGTGGGTTTTGTCTGCCATGACTAGATATGTGTATAGGTGTTCCCTAGAGACTCGTCAGAAGATTTTCTTGTTAATGAGAAAGCCAATGTTGGCGAAGATTGTATCCGAGACAAACCATGCGTTTTGATGAAAATCATTAGAGCTGCCACGTCAGAAAACTTACTTTCGGACATGGGCGCCCAGCGAAGTTTCAGATCAGCCAGCGCATTCGCGCAGTCGGATCAGAATCTTTCCTGGACGAATTTTGGATAGCCAAGGGTGCAAAGTTTCTTCATGCGGACAACAAGGACTCTGATCAGACTGCGCGGATGCGCACATGTTAGAAGGTACGTTTTCTCACGTTGCGGATTATTACGTTAACAAGGCTATGTAATGTGTAACGCCATGTTTCTCCATGATATATTCTGAAAATAGGAACATTCGCTGTTCGCATGTGATGTTACCTATACTTAGGTCTTCACATTGTCTTGGCTTCTGTTGAATCTAATAAACGAGCTGAGAGATTGGTGTGCCTATAGATTGGTGTGCCTAAGAATGCAAAAGTAAATGCACAGATGATGATTTAAAAAAAAACAACAGTGCTACGGTGAACGGTTCCTGATTGCGTATGCGGTCAGTGGAGATCGACCTTAGCCGACAAACAATGTAGCGTTGCTGTCTGATCAAGTCGCTTTGTTGACATAATTACTGTATAGTAAAGGCGTCTCTATCATCCTGTTAATCCATGAATAAAACCTGTTTAAACAGATATGATCTATGAATCTATGAGACATTTTTTTTTTTTTTTTTTTTTTTTTTTTTTCAGTTTAAAGACAGACCTATGTCATGAAACCCTGCCTGTTTCCGAGCATATATGGTTCGATCATAAAAATAAAATAACTCACGCTTCTCTTTTCTTTCTATTAATAGCAACGGCAGTTTCAAGGTAGTCAATATTATCAAAATTGTTTACGTTCCCTTCTAAAACTAAGTCTACTCTACAAGGAAAGAATTTGCACCCCCCCCCCCTTAGGTACACTCTAAAAGGAAATAATTTGCTTACCATGGTCTGCATAAAAATTTAAGAATTTTCCTTCACGAGTAACAATTTATTTCCTATAAGAATAAATTAATTCCAGAAATAATACAAAGCAATTTTAACAGCTCTGCCTGCCTTAAAGTGCACCCTTTCTACTTAATATAGAAAGTGAGTTCTTTTCTCGTGCCTGTATTTTCTGTTTTGCGTATGGATAAAAACTCGAAACATCGTGACCGGCAGTCCCAAAGAAAGTTACTTAGACAGCCGGTCTAGCTGTGTTGGTCTGCACTTTTTGTCGCGAGGTTTGGTTATTTCTGTTTGATAGAAGAGTTGACATCAAAACTATCATGTCACAGCAGGTTCATAGAATTATTATAATACTGATAATCAAATGATAAAAACTGAATGCATCCTGCTATACTACAATAATTCAATAACATATACCCTGAAAGCTACATGTATGTGCATTCAAACTTATCTTAAATGCCAATTGTATTAACAGGCACCTATTTATAGAGGTCACTTTATTAGCCTCTTAAAGGCGAATGAGTGCAAATTTACCTGTATTAAACAAGCACTTGTCTTTAGTAACCACTTTTTGTGTCTCCCGAAGGTGTTTGTTTAACACAGGATTCACTGTATTGTTAACATATGCATATTATAAAATCTAATCTGACATTGTCCGAAGCCAACAGGTTTCAATGACGTATTACTTCAGGCTAGGCCAAGCAAAAAAAAAATTTTTTTTTGTTTCCTCTGATAACGAATTAAACATTTTTAGCATAAATTTACACTTTCGAATCAAAACACAAATGCATTTTTTTAAAACAATCATCTGTATATTCTATGGGTTTGATCAGGCCACATACAGAATCGTTAGATATATAGAATATATTGACAATAAGGAAGGTTCAGATCAGACTGCGCATGAGCACAGGCTGATCTTGACCTTAACTGTTCCCATATGGCAAAGTGCTCTTTTCTATTGTTGAACATCAGTTACTGTATTTCCAGTACCTCGTTGGATTCCATCACGAAAACATGCCTATATAATGTTGAACCCCTAAAACCCCACTTTTATATAGTAAAACTGGGGTTTACACGAGTGTGCATTATTTTTCTTATTTCTGCTCAGAAATATAGATTGTGGGTACTCGTTAGAACCGCCTCGCCAAGGCGGTTCTAACGAGTACCCACAACCTATATTTTGAGCAGAAACATGAAAAATATCAGAATTTTTATTTGAAAATTTTCATTTTTTGGTCGTAAAATTTTCAATATATTTGAATAGGCGTGTTATCGTAATGCGCAGTCCAGATGACTTATATATTGAGTGGTCCATATACTCAGGATTAGTTGCATAATCGTCGCAGTTCTGCTTGAATCGGCTCTCTTCGGAAAATAAATATAACATGAGGATAGGTTTCTTGCAGAATTGTAGGCTGCGTATAGGGAATAGGGAAATGATATTAGGTTACTATAGCTGAAAAATATTATTTCGGTCTGGTATGGTCACTGAATCCGTCTGGGCCAAATCATATCAGTCCAGACTAGAAAATGCGACCACAATATAAATAAGATCCAAGGAGGATTTAAAACTGTTCCCGTCACATACATTATTTCATGGATACTAGATTCCAATTTACAGCCTGAAATGACGCTGTTGGCTCAAAGATATCGCTCAGAAAGGTGTCGCCTGTGAGCTGGCGCTCTATTCACAAAAAACAAATTTGCAAAATTTTGTCATAAATAAAAGTAAACTCGTTTTATTCAACTTTTTACGAAACCATACTTGCATTTATTCCTTTTCTCTAAAAATAATTATTAGAAGATTTCTCGGCCGAAAACAAAGCATGTTTATGCAGATAATTGCTAGAGTGGTTAGTTTCCTCGAAGGGAACTGTGTCTCACGGGACGCTTTCTTTAAAATGTGTGCAGTATTCAAATTATTGTTCTGCAGCGCCAATAAATGGCGCGCAACGTGCAAATGAGCAATTATTGCATATGCGCTTGCGCACTCATGTAATCTAGTCGGGGCTTTTATTCAACATTGATAAAACATTGGATTATGTTGATATAGACAGCGAAAGTCCAAAAGCCTCTTCATGTGGCCAGTGAAGACTCTAGTCAGACCGCGCGGATTTGCAAGCTGATATGAGTTTTCGATAGGCGCACATGTAAAATTGAAGCATTACGAAAACACGCCTATATAATTTTGACCCCCATAATAACTGGGGTTTACAGGGGAAAACATTATTTTTCTTATTTCTGCTCAAAAAAGTAGATTGCTGAGGTGGTTCTAACGAGTAACCACAATTTATGCTTTTAGCAGAAATATGAAAAATATCAGATTTTTTTTATCTAAAAATTTTCATTTTTTGGTGGTGAAAATTACAATATATTTGAATAGGCGTGTTTTCGTAATGAAATTACTGAGCACAGTTCACTTACCAGAAAACGCGTAGATGCGCACGCTCAAAGACCTGGTCTTTTGTGGTTTGAATTCGCTAATGGGTAAGAGCTTTTCACTCGCTGTACATTAATTCAGAGAAAATGATACAGTTTAAGGGGATGCAACTCTGTCAAAATTGTTTTACCTTCCTTCAGAAAGGGAGTCCACTCTTAACGGAACGTGATGGGAGCAAATTATTTACTTTAAAAGTAGACCCCTCTTTGAAGGGATTTTAACCCTTGTACTCCTGAATAAATTAAGATGCCTCTCCCATTTCTAATTTTCAGCCAATCAGATGACATGATCCAGATTGTTGATATTAATTCACATACTTAATGGCAAACAGTGCAGATTCAAATCAGTTGGCTTCTACAGAAGCCAACTGATCTGGATCTACACTGGTTGCAAAGGCAGGGCATATCCGGCTTCAGCAGGACAAAGGTTAAGAGCAAAACTGCAACAGGAAGTTTTAAAGGTGTCTCTCTTGCTATACTGTACAGTGGTGGATAAGCCTCACTGTGTATTCTCTTCAAAGTCAGCAGAGAACTGCTCAACAGTCTTCTTAAATAAAACTAATTTACACCCAACAGGCTAGACAATCGTTTGATCATAAATTTAACTGCTCGGAAAATATTCAGAGCAACGTACAGTATAGAAAGGACACGTGGTTTCTAATACTATGTCGATAATAGCTCCGATGCGGTTCATTTATTCTGGTCAGTTTTGTACGCAAGATGAATAAATGATGGCATAGTATAAATTCTAAAAGACCTATCTATTTAACATCCGCAGATGACATTTAAAAATTTGGCTTGATTTTCTGTCTAAACTTTACGATCGTATAAATGAACGCTATGTGCCATAGCGGTATTTATGCATGGAGTTCCTTTTGTTAGGCTATTTATATGAGGAAGGCTTTCTATACTTATCATCTAAAACCAGTATGGCGTTCCATACTATTGCCATTGCGATCGTGTTGACCGCCATATTGATTTTACCCTGCGCACAGGAAAGACACATGTCTTTAAATTTTACATTATATGCGTAAAAATTTAAAAGATGCGTTAAAACAGCCGACAATATTTTCTTGTGTATGTGAACTTTTATGTTTTGGAGATGGTCCAGGAATGCTCTATGCTTGAACAGTGGATAATTGCTTATCGATAATGTAATTCGGATGCTGCTGTGTATTGTGAATAGACGTGTTGACCTGCGTGGTAATGTGTATTGTTATTTGGGCCTAGATCTATAAACTGGTTTTCCTTTGGCGTCAGTTTATTTATTGAAACTGTTAATTCTGTGCGATAACTCTGTAGCAGATTTGTTACTGTGAAGCGTTTTTGTGATCTTTTAATGTGACTGTGTTTCTTAAATTTTAAAAACAAAGGGTCAGGATGTGTAACGTCTGAGTCAGTCTCCAGATAGACTTGCCATATCAGCTGAGTAGTGGATGGCCTCTACAAGTGTTAATACCTTACCAAAAGTTTTGATTTTTGGACACAGTTTCATTGACAGACTTCAGAATAGTGTCAGGGCCTGTCCAACGTTATTGAGTGATTTTGGGTTAAAACAGTGCATTGTGAATTTGGCAGGTTTCAGTGGTCTGTGCATAGGTAAGAAACTTGATCAGTTAAGCAGAATTCTCAGTCTTTTATTTTCTGATGATGGCTATGACATTGCTATACTACAGCTAGGCTCAAACGACATAAATACAGACACCACACCAGTGGAACTGGGTAGCAGAATTGTGGACTTTGCGAAATATCTAATAACTTCCCAGGGGATAAAAATTGTTTATATATGCCAGATCTTTACTCGTCAACGACCACGTTACATAAGACCCGACCATTATGAAGTTCTTCGGCAGGGTGTGAATGATCATTTGGAACTATTGCTGCATGGAGATCCACATATTAAATATTGGGCACATAAAAGGATATTTCAAAGCCCATTACAGCTTTTTCTAGAAGATGGTGTTCATCTGAATGTGGCTGGTACCAAGAAATTCTACAAGTCATTGAGACAGGCCATTATATTTGCTGTGGAAGATTTCAAATCGTTACCTCTTTAGGTAAGTGTTCAGATGGTCGGTTTAGGTTACTGCTTTACATGACCATATTTTTCTACTGCTTCTTGTTCACAATTTCCGGCTTGGGACGCTGGCCTCAGGCCTTGAGGTTGCATGTCGGACGTAAACCTGACTGCTGATCTGGAGGTTGCAGGTTTAATCCCTGTGGACTTTGTCAACAATTTGGGCATGTAGTTTTGTCATGAAGTAATTTTGTCCAGTCGTTCTCTCCCTTCTGGGATTCCAGAAAGAAGTTATCCGTATCTTGCAAAGGAATGTGCTGTGTATCTGCTCACGGAACATACTGGGTGGACTTATGGAGGACAAAATCTGCCCTGGGAAGCTGCTCACGGAACATACTGGGTAGCCTTATGGAGGACAAAATCTGCCCTGGGAAGGAGTGATTAGGGCAGCTATCCTGGTTGGCATGACCCTACTGGGTTGATTTAGCCGTAGAACTGCGGCTCATCAATCACAGTCATGAGGGTATTATTTTATTCTTTGTGGTAGTCCCTTCTTTGATTCTGCTAAAATATGCTCTGTAATTTCCTTTTACATTTTCATTCCAGCTAGGTATTTACATGCATGTTTTTAAGTTCATTTGTTTAAGATGACTAAGTAGCTTCTCTGGATTGGTCTATAAGCAGTGAGCTAGAGGACCAAGTCTGCCAAAAATGTGTTGTCGAAAAATGGACAACACTCAACATGGCCACATGGCTTGACTGGGCCGTAAAACCTCGACATAAACAAACAGGCTGTGTGTGTGCGGAGTATAGATGCAGCTGTATGCTTGCTCATCTCACAACTCTTAAGTCGTGTGTTCCCGTATGCCATCACATCACCGTTAGATCTCATACTATTAATATTGTATTTGGCAGTGTGAAACTGTCTGTGGGTACAGCTGTTTGTTGTTTATCCCACTTTGTTGTACATATATAATTTTAAATTGTCTATTATTGGCAGTATATAGTCTGTCTGTGGGTACAGTTGTGTTTTATCCCACAGTTCTGTAATACTTACTTGTACATTTATTTGTCTATGTTCTATTTGGCAGTATGCAAACTGTCTGTGGGTACAGCTATTAGCTTGTTTATCCCATTTGAATTTTTCCAGCAGGGCAATGGCTTACTCAGGCTGTACTTTTCTTGGGCAGCAGCTTTTCTGTGGGGGGATATGCTATAAGCTTGTTTTCCTAATTTTCCTCACATAATTGATTGATCAATCTATCACTCAATCAATCACTCAGTCATTCAATCAGTGAAGGATGGTTTTTAATTGTGTACATAGTTGGAAACAAATATTTTGCATTTTGCTTCATACTTTTGTTGTGGGGAACAAAGTGACTGCTGCAGAAATAATTTATAAATGACAATAAAAATGTTAATTATGTACTTGTCAGGTCATCAAATAAGTTTGGCCATGATGAAATTAATTATATATATTTATTAGTCTTCTGTGTTTTGTGATTTCCTACAGATCATCAAGTAGATAATGATATCACTAGCAAAGCAAAGTTAGGTTGCAAAATGGTAACCAATTGCATACTATTGGTATTCCACACATTTTGCATAACTGTTTCAGCAGATTTTGCAATGCAGTCTGTGTATATGTACATGTATGTTCCTGGGGCTTATGTTATCTCCAAGGCTGATATATCTCGGCATACAATGGATTCTTTTTAGGAGTCGCATGTACATTTCAGCATTTTCGGTTTTAGTCAACATGTATGGTATAGTCATGTAATCTGTCTTTAGGGTGTGTGGATATGTACTGTATATATTTCACTTCTTTTGACTCGCATTGTTATATTATTCCATTCCCATGGTTTTTTGAGGGTGGAGCTGGTTGAAGACTGTGTGCATTGTACATATATGTTGATCTTGTATTGGCAGGGCTTGCATGCATAAAGCACTTTCTCTTTAGTCATGCATGGTGCTGTCAGTCCACACATTCAGTGCATGCCCGCATGCATGCACACATTCACACGCAGTCGATGAACTACCTGGACATAAGCACCTGCAAAGACTCAGATCAGGCTGCTCACATATACATGTATATGTGTATATGTGTCTGTATGTGTATGTATATATGTGTATATATATATGTATGTATATGTATGTATGTGTGAATATATATATATGTATATGTATGTATATGAATATGTATATATGTGTGTATGTGTGTATATGTATTAATATATGTGTATTGGTGCACTCTCACACAAAATTCAAAAATAAATAAATAAATAAATAAATACATAAATAAAATAAAGCTAAATACGTGTGTATGTGGGTCTGTAATGTTTCGGTCTGTATGTGCATGTATCGGTTATATATCTTTATATGTATATGCAGGTAGATATCATAGCATGATGTTGGGGCAGGGCATCCGCTGCATAGTTCACACGGGTGAAGTCATTTTATGTGTTTCTTCTTGTGCTACAGTACTGGGTTTAATACCGTTCTGACACGCTCAACATTTTCAATTTACTTACATCTCAGTCTCAATTTAACGTGATATTTTGGATGACTCGCAGTAAACTCAGGTGCTGTCAATGAGGGTATATGGAGTACTGTAGAACAAGGGTAACTAGGTGGATTGCTGCTCTTTAACATACATGTAGTCCAAATCACGTAATCGAAGTCTGCATTATTTTTTCTCTTCTTTTTCATATTGAAACCTCACGTCATGCCGCCGAAGAGAAAGAGTCTCCAGTCACCGGCTACTCAGAGTCAAGCGCCCAAAAAATCGAAGCGCCCAAAAGTATCTAGGGTGAACTCTACAGACTCTCGTGGAATTTCGCATAATGTTGACATTGACTCTCAGCCGATACAAGGGGGACTCGGTACTCATTTAGAGGTGCCCAGGCATATGGACAGTCATAACACTGTGTCAAATGTAGATTTGAACTCACTCACAGAGACAATAACGCAGACAGTGACATCAGCGGTGTTGTCCAATTTACAGGCATTGGGCATTTTAGCCGCTCAGATTTCAACACCAGCGGTGCCTGCTGTGCAATCTGATATATCAGCTTCTGTTGGAAGCCAAAGGGTTACCAGGCAGCATGAACATTCTGCTAATTTAACTTCTAGTGGACTTTCCATTGAAGGTACTCATTTAAATACAACTACTGGGTTTGATGCATCGTCCTCACTCTCAAATCCTGGATGTGTTGATTCGCATGCATCATCTGCTGAAGCTGTCCGGTCTGCCTTTGCTGAAGCTGCTGGGACGGGTTTTGTCTCAGCTGCGGTTCCGTTACATAGCAGAGTACCTTTGAAAACTAAGGACAAGATTTGGGCCGATGAGTATGTGGAACTGTCTACTTTGCAGGATGAGAGTGTGGATGATGTAACAATCAGTGTGAAAGCAGGTCATATCTCAACAACCAGCTCAGCTAAGAGGAGATATCTCACTATCGAGCAGTGGACCGATGCGTTCAGTACGTTTTCTTCTGTTTATAGGCTGAAATTTCCGGGTCAGTCGGAACAGTTGTCGACGTACATGAGCATTGTGCGTAAAATTGCAAACGAGAGGGGTGCATGGCACTATTACGACACCAATTTCCGTAAGATTAAAGCTGCCTGTAATTTATCCTGGGACCAAATTCATAGTGAACTCTACGTTACGGCTTTGAGTAGGAAGCAGCCTTTGCGCTTTCGCTCAAGCCGGGATCTTTCTGACACGGAAAGATCCCGGACAACAATCCCATTCACATGCAATAAATATAACAAAGGCATGTTCTGCTCAGGATGTGATTACAGGCATATATGTAAATACAGTAATTGTGGGGGGAAACACCCAGGACATAAATGTTGGAAGAATATCGGGACACGACGCAGTGGCAGCTCAGTCCTCTCAGGCAAAGCAGACCAGCAATTTCCATTCAGTAAACCCCACAACCAATCCCCAAAATCAAACTCATCACCCCGGCCTACCAACTCCAGTAAGGTGGGCGGTACTAAATGATTATTTGGAAGGGTATCCATCCGATTTGAGACAGTACATTGTTGACGGTTTTAGATTTGGTTTTCGAATCAATTTTTCTGGTGATCGATGTAGTCAGAATAGTCCTAACCTCAAGACAGCTTTGGACAACCCAGATTTTTTAGAGCAGAAACTTCAGACTGAATTGTCCTTGGGGAGGATTGCCGGTCCTTTCGACTCTAGCCCATTCCCAAACTTTAAAATTTCTCCTTTGGGTTTGGTTCCAAAACGCCAACCAGGACAGTTCAGACTTATTCAGCATTTATCATACCCTCGGACTACTGGAACTTCTGTTAATGCAGGGATTAGTAGAGAACATTCTGCCGTTTCGTATGCCGGTATTGGGGATGCAGTTTCAGTCATCAAAAGACTTGGAAACGGGAGTTATATGGCTAAAACGGATATTGAATCGGCCTTTAGAATTCTCCCAGTGCATAAGGATGATTACCCACTTCTAGGGTTCTCGTGGAAAGGAAAACTCTATTACGATCGTTGTGTAGCAATGGGATGTGCATCAAGTTGTTTAACTTTTGAAACATTCAGTACTGCATTGGAATGGGTCGCGCGTCATAAGCTAGGATGTACAGGGGTTGTCCATATTTTGGATGATTTTCTTTTCTTTGGGAGAACTTTAAATGAGTGTGAACATTCACTTAATAAATTTTTACAATTTTGCTCACACGTGGGGGTGCCTATTGCTGTGGACAAGACTTACGGTCCGCGTCAAGTTATGGACTTTGTGGGAATCACTTTAGATTCGGTAAAGATGGAAGCTCGACTTCCATTGGACAAAATAAAGAAATGCCAATCCTTGTTGCATGAATTTCTAGCTAAAAAATCTTGCAAGAGAAGAGAGTTGGAATCTTTGATTGGTTATTTAAATTTTACTTGTTCTGTTGTCTTACCAGGGCGGCCGTTCTTGCGCAGGCTGATATCCTTGATATCTGGAGTTAGAGAACCTTTTCACTATTTGACAATTAGTGAAGAGGCAAAATCTGATCTTAGAATGTGGTTGTTGTTCATCAGTGACTTCAATGGAAAATCTATGTTTTTGAGTGATCGCTTCCTTTCAAGCGATGTTTTGTCTTTGTATACGGATGCAGCAGCCTCTCTTGGCTATGGTGCAATCTATGGCTCGTACTGGTGTTATGGGTCATTTCCCGAACAGTGCCGTCATCTTAATATTACCCTCTTAGAGCTTTATCCCATTGTTGTGGCGGTTAGTATATGGGGCCATCTTATGGAGAACCACTGTGTTCGCTTTTTCACTGATAACCTGGCCCTGGTTCATATTTTAAATCGCCAGACTTCCAAGGACAAACAAATTATGCAATTAGTGAGAAAGCTTGTACTGGCATGTTTGAAGCACAATATCTTGTTTCAGTCATCACATGTTCCAGGTTGTCAGAATGAATTAGCAGACACTCTTTCTCGACT
This sequence comes from Anodontia alba, assembly GCA_964016985.1. Classification (NCBI taxonomy): domain Eukaryota; kingdom Metazoa; phylum Mollusca; class Bivalvia; order Lucinida; family Lucinidae; genus Anodontia; species Anodontia alba. The sequence goes on along the minus strand of OZ024822.1, from coordinate 62,326,054 downwards.
TCAGGTGAAACAGTTTCGCAGATTAAACCCGAGTTGCAAGCCGTTTCCTACTCCAGTGCCAGACGAGTTATCTCTGGCGAATTTCTTTCCAGCCTAGATGCATTGCTGCAGGCAGCCTTATCTCCATCTACTGTAGAAACATATCGACGTGCATGGTCTTTATATAGCCAGTTTTCCCAGGAGTGTTTGGGGTTGTCTGTAACACTACCATTAACAGTGCATTATATATGCCTCTTTATTGCGTACATGCGTCATAAACAGTTGGCACCAAAAACAATGTCTACCACTTTATCCGCTCTAGGTTATGTGCATAAAATGCAAGGCTTTCAGGATCCAACTTCGGGGTTCCTAATATCAAAGCTAGTAGCAGGTGCTTATAGATTGAAACCTACAGTTGATATTCGGTTACCCATAACTGTGCCTATATTAGATAGATTAGTGGCTGCTCTTTCACATATTACACTTTCTGTTTATGAAATGACACTCTTCCGAGCGATGTTTTTGTTAGCCTTCAATGCTTATGCTAGAATTGGGGAGATAACAACTACGAATGCTTTTTCTCTGTCGACTGTTCTTCAGTATGGGGACGTCACAATTCATGGGAAGTGCGGACAACCTAGTAAAGTGTCCGTTACATTCCGCCATTTTAAGCATAACTTAACTTCATCCCCACATGTGATATCCTTTGGGCATGGTCCTACTGCTGTGTCTGCTGTTCAGTCCGTGGTGGACTATATGAAAGCACGTGGCGCTAATGCAGGTCCCCTCTTTTGCCATGTTCAAGGCTGCTCGGTCTCACGACTTGCATTCGACCGTCTCCTTCATAGAGCTTTAAAATTTTGTAATTTGGATAGTGCCAGGTATAAGGGACACAGCTTCAGGATAGGAGCAGCCACACATGCAGCCCAAAGTAACTTGTCAGACTCTCAGATACGAGCTCTAGGGCGTTGGTCATCAAACGCATTTCGGAAATACATTCGCTTAACAGGTTGATTTCTTTTCTGTCACCTTCCCTTTGCGTTGCCGAGGGTTGTGTGTCCGTGCGTAAGAGTATTGCAGTTCTATGCTGCCAGCTTGCTACGTTATATTTAGAGTGTGTTGTTTATTATTAGTTTATTTCGTCATGTCATTACTATAGCTTTACATGTTTTAATAATGTAGTTTTGTGTATCATACTCATGTTAGTACGTCCGTGTCTTTGGGCTTTACTTGGATTTTTGATATCATTTTCACACATGTTTGTCTCGGATTCGGGATTGGAGCAGCCAAACATGCAGCCAACAGTAACTTGCCAGATATGAGCTTTAGGGCTTTGGTCATCATATGCTTTTGAAAATACATTCGTTTAACTCTTTTCTGTCACCTTCCCTTTGCGTTGCCGGGGGTTGTGTGCCCGTGCGTAAAATGTTGCAGTCATTATGCTGCAGGCTTGCTACGTTATATATTTAGAATATGCTATTTATTACAAGTTTATTTCATCATGTCTTTGCTATAGCTTTATATGTTATAATAAGGTAGCTTAGTGTATCATACCCTCACGTTAGTGTGTGTCTCATTGGGCTTTACTTGAGCCTGGATATCATTGCCATATACTTGTTCCTGCGAACAAAATCCCAGGTGCCACTTATGACATGGAATGCTTCATTTGCATATCGCAGTTCTTTATTGCTGTAGATGTCAGGCGGTTGGTTATGTGCCGTGGTGTAATGCAAATACATTTTGGATAACAGAGTCTGGATCATTTTATTGTGCCTTTTGGCCCATTTTTTTTTTTCCTGGGTGCGGAGCTCGTGAGCTAAACCTGCATTTTTTTTTTTTTTTTCTGCCTCCGCTTTTGTATGGGGCAAACTAGAGGCATGACTTTAGTCACGCATCTAGTTTTATGGCGGGTTTGCCCCATTTTGTAAGGTTTAAAACAGTATGATGGACTCTAAGTACTTACATTGTATTGAGGTTCTACGAAGCATGACAATTTAGGCCTTGTTTGATTTGTCATTTTGTATGAAGCACCAAAATTTAGGCCTTGTTTGATTTGTCATTTTGTACTTTAATATGATAGTTGTTTCCTTATATTGTGAATTGTTGAAGAAAACTATTTAGTCTTATTAGAGTTATTTAGCATATTTGTGTGTTTGTCATTTTGTTCATACATAATTGGTCCCACCTGAAGTTTTACCTGGGGGCCACATATCGTCACCTTGGTGTAGAGGTTAGTGGCTCCTTATATATTTAAAATGAGTTACTGGCTTTTGGCGCTGGGGTGGCGATGTGTTCCACCATTGCTTATATGAGGGAGAAACGGAGGAGCATAAATGAACGCTATGTGCCATAGCGGTATTTATGCATGGAGTTCCTTTTGTTAGGCTATTTATATGAGGAAGGCTTTCTATACTTATCATCTAAAACCAGTATGGCGTTCCATACTATTGCCATTGCGATCGTGTTGACCGCCATATTGATTTTACCCTGCGCGCAGGAAAGATACATGTCTTTAAATTTTACATTATATGCGTAAAAATTTAAAAGATGCGTTAAAACCACCTCCTCCATACATAATTGGTCCCACCTGAAGTTTTACCTGGGGGCCACATATCGTCACCTTGGTGTAGAGGTTAGTGGCTCCTTATATATTTAAAATGAGTTACTGGCTTTTGGCGCTGGGGTGGCGATGTGTTCCACCATTGCTTATATGAGGGAGAAACGGAGGAGCATAAATATAACTATATCAGATTAAGTTTGTTTGATGTACGTTTGCTGGACGCACGCACTTTTCTATGAATAACTTACTTGGCAGCACCAAATCCGAAATATTTGGAGGCAATTGAAACAAAGACAAAGTGTCAGCAAAAGTAAGTATCTCCTATCAAGTACTGATCAACCGCTTTGGCTCGGAAACTTTAGGACACGTAGACATCAGAAAGGAGACAGTAGATATGCGGTTTTAATTCATTCCATCTCCTTTGTTTGAGCTCCGACATTCGACAATTAAACTCAAATGTCGTGCAATATGTTTTTACTATAATAAATAAAAACTAATATTGTCTTTATCTTAAGTACTGGAAAACCGTAAAGCCTTCCAAAGATGTCCTTCATTTCAATAAAAGAAACGTGTCCATTTTATTACTTTTTAGTATATCTTAAATCACTGGATGATTCGGAAATAGTGTAGACTCTGATCAGATGCCACACTCTGCAGCGTCTGGTCAGTGTCTACACTACGTCCTCAGGCCTCTCTGTCCAAAACCTTAGGGTAAATATGGTACCCTTGTGTCATCTGCTAAATTCGCAGACATCACGATAAAGGGGGAACTCGAACAGAAAATTATCTTGTATAAGAAGTATATGTTAAAGTACAACAGGCTCAGACTATAGGGTGTAATAAAATTTCTTTGATAAAGAACTCGTAGAAAAGTTCATTACAGGCGTAATTGGAATATAGTCGGTAATTTTCCTGTATTAAAGATCCTCAAATAAGAGCATAGAATGCTCTAGTCTCTCATTTCAACATTAAACCTTCAAATGCTGTAGTAAATCCATTACTGGTTAACGTCCCAAAATGGGGCGAGGCAAACTGCGTATACAACGATCAGACGCCACGAAACACGGCGTCTAATCATATCATGGCCTTCACACTTTGCATTAAACATGTGAAAGAACTTAAATTAAACTAAACCAGACGTCCCTTAATTTAAAACCGAACCCTTGTAAAAGCTAGATAGAAGAGCCCACTGGGCATTGACTGGTCAAATATTAGCAAGCGACAAATGTGTCACATGGGGCTGGCATTACACATGCAGCATCTTCTATCTAAACAAAATATTGTCCGAGAACTATCAAACCCTACTTTTCAGGAAAACAGATGCAATCACCAAGGGCTCAAATAATCAAATACAGTAAATTTCAGCTATAGGGACCACCTTTGAGACTGTCTTAAAGTAGTCTTGGTACTGGTGAGGTCTTGATATTTGATATAAAATAATAAGAAAGTAACCTTTTGGGACTGGCAAAAGCTGTTCTTAACCCTTCTCAAGCTAAATAAATTAAGATGCCACGCCCACTTTTAATTTCCGTCCAATCAGATTACTTGATCCGAGTTCTTCATAGAAATTCACATACTTAATGACAAACAGTGTAGATCCAGATCAGTTGGCTTCTTCAGAAGCCAAATGATCTGGATCTGCACTGTTTGCTAAGACAGGGCATGACGTGATTTGCAAGAGAAGGGTTAAAAGCGGTGTGGTCTTAATTTCGTGTGGTCTTGATAGTGTAATGTTAGTGTGCTTTCACCAAGGGTTAAAAAACTCAAAAAGATACATCAATCAAGGGCTCAAAGATACTCCAACTCGATACATTCACCAAGGGTTTCAACGCTAAAAGAGATACATTCACCACGTTTTAGAGTTCTTATAAATATTCACCATTATATTTTAGAGATACCTTTTTAGTCTGACATTTCTTTTTTATACTTTTCAACATTACTCTAAAAATACCGTGTAATCAACTGCCTAATATCTGTAGCATTTTGTGCAGTGTACATCTATCGAATGTATTGACTCATGATCACGAATCTACGATACATTTAATTTCATGTGTGTAGAATTCACAAAAGCTGAATGGCTCTCTTTTCAAATCCGTTTTATGTACAATAGTTATACCAGTGTGCCATGCAATTTCGTGTCATTCTGTACATGTTATACACATAAACCACAGTTTAAATCAAGAGTTCAAAGACTAAAAATCAGATACATTCAGCAATGGTTTTTAGACCCAAAACAGCACAATAACTACAAATTCAAAGACTTGAAACATCAGCAATGGTTCATAGACTTAAAAAAACAGATACATTCACCGAGGATTCAAAGTCCTCCAAAAATACAATCACCAGATTCAAAGGCTCGTAAACAGACGCATTTACTTAGGGTTCATAGACTTAAAACAGATACACTCACCAAGGTTCAAAGTTCCCTAAACAGATACACTCACAAATGGTTCAAAGTCCTCTAATACAAATTCATCTAGGGTCAAAGTTCCCCAAAACTGATATATTCACCAAGGGTTAAAACTCACTAAACCGATACATTTTCCAAGGGGTGAGACTCCCCTCCAACCAATACTTTCACCAAGGGTCCAAAGTCCCCACAAAAGATACAGTCACCAAGGGTTCAAAGTCCAACAAAACAGATACATTCACCAAAAGTTCATGATCCCCTTAAACATACAGTTATCAAAGTTTCAAAGTCTCTCAAACAGATACAATCACCAAGGATTCAAAGACTCGAAAACAGATGCATTCACCAAGCATTCATAGACTTAAAACCCGATACAGTTACTAAGTATTCAAAGTCCTCCAAAACATATGCATTTAGCACTGGTTCAAAGACTCCCAAAACCGATACATTTAGCAATGACTGAAGGTCTTCCAAAACAGATATATTCAGCAATAGTTCAAGGTCCCCCTAAACACATACATTCAGCAATTGTTCAAGCTTCCCCGAAACAGATACATTAAGCAATGGTTCAAGGTCCCCTAAAACAGATACATTCAGCAATGTTCAAGGTCCCTCAAAACAAATATCTTTAGCAATGGTTCAAATAGAAAGCAAGGCAATAATCAGGAATCGATACGATTACCTAACACCCTCCGTCCAAGACACCAAATGGAAAGAAGGACGTACTTAAAGCAACGGCACTACAATCAAAACACTACAAGCTGAAAGCCAAAAGGACAGTTTCTTTCCCAAAAAGTGGCCAAACGGCTATCCAAAATAAAAATTTCACCAGGACATACTGCAGACATACAATGACAGAAACAGTAAGCCGCAGCAGAAGCACCCCCTAGGAACGGTCAGTAAAATATTACTGGGTGGAGGTAAATTGATTTTACGTGGCCACAACCCTCACCCTTAGTTATGCCGTGGTATACACAAGACATTTGTTCAGTCCACGTGAAGGGTTCCTAGCTCATCAGTGCAACATCTCCGAGAAAATAAAAATCAAACGAATACAGAGATGAAACAACGATGAGGACTCGACAGCAAGAAATAACTGAAATGCTGAAGCAAAAGAAAACCAACAGTTGGACTCTGGTTTGGCCCGACCACAGCCAGAGCATCAGGCACCAACCAACTTATTTAAACGCCTTTAAGCCGGAGTCGTCATAGAGTCTGAGGCCCGACCGGCCGGCGTGCAACCAAAGAGGGAAACAAAGGATTGGATTAACTACCATGCATGCAGTCTGTCGTATTATATTTATGTTGTACCCAATCATTATATATCGAAGAATGATTTTATGAAACTGAGTGCAAAAATCATAGCAAGCATATATTTTTTCTGAATTTATAAACTTAGTCATCATTAAATTCAGTTCCGATGGGCCTTGTTGCAGAAGAGATTTAAGGTCAACATTGAATTTTGAAACTAAATCGAAATGACGTCTACAAAATTTAGAGCTTTGCGGAGTTTATGGTGCCGATAACCCTGATTTAGAAGTTCAGCAACTATAAGTAATAATTTATTTCGAGTGTTGAAGTCAGTAACATGACTAGACACTCTGGCGAACCGAAATAGTTGCGAGATATAAACACCGTAGGATGCTCGACGAGGAACATCCCCATCCAAGTAAGGAAAATTTACAATCTCAAAATCAAAATCATTGCGTTTATCATCAATTTTGCATGAAATAAACCCATCTGAAATAGACAAATGCAAATCCAAAAACGGGGTTTCAACTTCTGAGGAATTTGCTCTATTTAACTGAAGCTCTAAAGGATAAATTTGACTGATCAAATCATCGAAGTATTAATTGTCAATATTTAATAAATCGTCCAAATATCTAGACGTCGAGCTGAAAGCTTCAATAACTTCAGATTGCTTTTCTTCAGAAAGAGACATTTTATGTAAAATGTTTTATGTGTATATCCGTGCTGGTAGGATGCAGAAAGTAAACTTATACTCGACAAGTAAAACAGGTAATCAGGTAAACAGGAGCAGAAAATGTCTAGATCAGTCTCCAAATCTGTACAGTATGAGCAAGACCTTTGACGTTTGTCGATATATTATCATCTTGCCTCACTACTATCTGAGCATTCAGTAAAATATATATTTGAGCGTTGGCGAGTCGATAGATATGCATTATGTGTATTATGGTTAACCCATCTATATCACATGTGTACTTCTAATTTGGATAAGGCACCTTTTTCAACAATAATATAACTATGTATTGATATTGGTTCTATTTCTCAAGGAAAATATATGTTGTGGATATTCATTAGAAATGAGTCCCCACAACATCACCAAAACATGCCTATATAAGTTTGGCCCCCTTAAACCCCACTTTTATATAGTAAAACTGGGGTTTACAGGGGTATGCATTATTTTTCTTATTTCTGCTCAAAAACATAGATTGTGGGTACTCGTTAGAAGCGCCTCACCGAGGCGGTTCTAACGAGTACCCACAATATATGTTTTGAGCAGAAATATAAAAAATATCAGAATTTTTTATCTGAAGATTTTTAATTTTTGGTCGTGAAATTTTCAGTACATTTGAATGGGCGTATTTTCGTAATGGCATATGCTTTCCTGCAGAACGAAGAAAAGTATTTATCTAGACACTCTTATCTAGAGCTATGTTGCGTTCTCATTAGAATATGAAGAGAAAAGGTGGTATCTCTGGCTTTTCAGTACATCATTACGAAAATACGCCTATTCAAATATATTGATAATTTTACAACCACAAAAGGAAAATTTTCAGATAAAAAATTCTGATATTTTTCATATTTCTGCTCAAAACATAGATTGTGGGTACTCGTTAGAACCAGCTCGACGAGGCGGTTCTAATGAGTACCCACAGTCCATGTATTTAGCAAAATAAGAAAAATAATTTATACCCCCTGTAAACCTCAGTTTTACTACATAAAAGTGGGGTTTAATGGGTCAAAATTATATAGGTATGTTTTCGTGTTGTTAAGACATATGCTGCATTATATCTAAAAGGTAACTTTTGGGAAAAACGACCCTCTTAATTTATCTAATGAATCTAACATGGTCATTTTTGAGGCAGTACAAAGGTATATCCAAAGAACAAAAAGATTTTAAGCAATTTTAAGCGAAAGTTAATCGGTTGCACTAGTATCAGTTGTTATCTGTACCAGATAAAATGGAATTTTATAGAGTGACAGTGATTCGGAGCATACATCGATGATATTAGTCGGACCTCTCCAGCACCACTCACAGTCCCCAGTAATTTCTTACTGTATCCATAGTCTTCGTATAGATCTGCTCCACAGTTCTTCATTTTTTTTCTCCCTCTCTGTTTTTTGTTGTATCATTTTGCGTTATTTTTTTTTTCTCTTTTCTCTTCTTATTCTCAATTTATACTTGCTCATCATTTCACAACTATCATTCACTAATAAATTATTGTTACTTGAAGAGGACTATTGGAAATTACCCATTCTGGATTTACTCGTATACTCATATTTCAGACAATGATCACATTTTAGGAAAGGAACTAAATAAGCTTTTATGCTTTGTATTTTTGTATGTGTTGTACATGTAAACATTTTGGAAATAAATATGTTTAAACCAAACAACGACCCACACTAAAGAACGAAAATCGGAGACTCGGTTTTTTCAAGTCTCTTTTATATGCAATAATGTAGTCTACGACGCTGCATACGCCCCCTAGCACCGACTTAAGTGGTATTTGATTTTCAAAGCAACCAGAATGGGCTCGCCATTACGAAAACATGCCTATTCAAATATACTGAAAATTTTACTCCCAAAAAATGAAAATTATCAGATAAAATATTCTGATATTCTTCATATTTCTGCTCAAAACATAGATTGTGGGTACGCGTTAGAATCGCCTCTGCGATGCGGTTCTAACGCATACCTACAATCTATGTTTTTGAACAGAAATAAGAAAAATAATGTATACCCCTGTAAACCCACGTTTTACTATATAAAAGTTTGGTTTAAGGGGGTCAAAATTATATAGGCATGTTTTCGTGATGTAAAGGAACTCTAGAACCAAATCGCCTCATAAGGATACTTTTGCATGCCTTGCGTGTTTTCACCATATGGGGTAACATGGGGGTATAGGCGAGGAAAGCGGGTGCAGGGCTCTTTAATACCTGTTAACGTAATGGAATACTTTCACAAACGATTCAAACGCTGTTTTCATATGCCAGGAAGGTTCATTGTTTCATGGTGCGATGAACTGGGGATTACATTATAACGTTTCATACAATGATTTAAAAGCAGTGGCTGAGTACGTTCAGTTCCAGAACTAGAACTATTACTTCAAGTACGGCTAACTTCTCAGAAGCAACTAGGGTTATTTGATGCGCAACGCACAAGAAATGCCCTAATGCAATTTGCGGATAACGCAGGCTCTGATCAGCTAGGCTGATCTGGGCCTTCGTTGTCAACTTACAGAATCAAAGAACACTGTAGTATATGTCAACGGAAAAAGAATGTCCAGATCAGACTGCACTGTTGAGCATGCTCATCTTGATCTTCGCTCTTCGCAGGTGGTATAAGGGCATTTTTCCCACGTTGCAAATCATTTGTATATATATAAAGGAGCTCCAACGTGAGAAAACGTACCTTCTGACATGTGCGCTTAACGAAGGTTCAAATTTGCCTGCGCATGCGCGTTATCTGATCAGATTCTGCGCTGTCTATATGACGAAATTTTGCATTCTTGGCTACTTAAAATGCTGCCAGTTAAGATTTCTAATCTGACTGTGCGAATGCGCAAGCTTATCTGTACCTTAGCTAGACGCACATGTCCGAAGGTAATTTTTGGACGTTGCGGGTCAATGAATCGGCAGAAGGAGATGTTATTTCTTCGTCTCACATACTCTCGAATTAATGACTGTAAATCGATGCTGGTCTAGACATCCGAATCGCTGGCATAATCGTATATGATAACATGTCAAACCTAGCGACCTATTCAATAAAAGAAAAGTTCTAGAATTCATCGCGTCTTTTGCTATAATTACTATTAAATTACACTTTTTATGCCCCCAGTTTCGAAGTTGGAGGGGCAGAAGGCTTTTGGGTCGTTGATCTGTTCGTCACGTTAAGCATACGGTCAAGAACATGTTAAAGATAGGATCTTGAGAATTTATTTATGGAATAACGACACAAAATAAGCGGACCCATATTAATTCCTTGTTTTTTCCGTCTGATTTGTTATTCCGGAGTTACGCCCCTTTTTCGACTCGTGCATTGTAAGCCTTTATAACTAAATCTTATGAAGGTATCTCAAAAAAATGTTTAACATCACGAAAACATGCCTATATACCCCCCTTAAACCCCACTTTTATTGAGTAAAACTGGAGTTTACAGGGGTACATGTATACATTACTTTTCTTGTTTCTGCTCAAAAATATATATTGTGTGTACTTGTTAGAACCGCCTTGAAACTATGAAAATATATCCGAATTTTTTATCTGAAAAGTTTCATGTTTTGGTGGTGAAATTTTCAATATATTGTTTCGTAGTGAGCTAGGGCCTTGAAAGATGTTGAGCTTACTGGGAATAATGAGTAGATCATCTGATTAACTTAGAAAATAAAACTAATTAATTTTGTCAGAGTTATGCCCTTTGCTATTTTGGCATTTTACATCGACAAGCGTATTGTTTGAGGTATAATGTTTTACAAACATATTTCTAGCCTTTTTAATAGAAGGCACGAGTAACGACATAAATTCTTTGATTTCAAGTTCTCTTGACAAAATGTTAAAAAATGATACAATAAGAATAAACAGAACTTAAATATTCAACAAATATCGATCTTATAGTTCTACAATCTAGTGCACTCCTTTCCACTTTATAGGAAATAAAAAATGCTGCCTGAAATTTTTATATGACATGTAAGTGTGCATTTCTTTTTTTACTCGTAACTGATATTAATATTGGTGAATTTTTATATGGTATGTGATTTTACAGAAAATAAGGTTTAAAGGTACTGTTTCAAACGACGTTGAATACAATGTAAAGGTGTACAGAAAGTACGGAAATAGTTATCATGACAACTTGACATATATTTTTGGTTTGATAAAAGTAAATGGAAGACTACATGTAAATACAGTCGACTCTCGTTATCTCGAACTCCAAGGGACTCTCTAAAATACTTCGAGATATCCGTACTTCGACAAATCAGATTTGCAGACTTGAGGAAAAAATAAATCGAACAACCGCATTTAACAAATGTATATGTAATTGGACTCTTGAAGTTAGACATATGTTGAAAATATTGTGGAAAAGAGGAGAAATTGCTCCTTAGGAGCAATTTCTCCTCTTTTCCACAATATTTTGTTACTTGTTATTAGATTTTCATTTTTAAGCAGGGACCAGATTTTCACTTCGAGATAAGCGGTTATTCGAGATAAGCGAGGTCGAGATAACGAGAGTCAACTGTATCATGTTCATATTTGGTGGTAGAAGAACATTGTGTTGAGCGACAGTTGCAAACAGGTTTTCATTATTTAATTATATCCCCGGTAGCATTAATTATAAATTCAAACATCTGAACGCCTTTATTAAACTTTTTTTCCACTTCCAAAGAATCTTGTTTTTCTTCTTAACCCTTTTTTCCCTGAGATTCTGCGATGGACGCGCCCTCTTAGAATTTTACCGCGCCGAGTGTTGCAAATAGCGATATCCGTCTAAATTCTAGAAATAAATGGCAAACAATGTAGATTCTGATGAGACGACTCGTTACTAGCCATCTATCTCGTCTTGAGCTTCACTGTTTGCATAAAAAAGGACCTTTTTGGTTTGCAGGGAGGAAAGGGTTAAAGCTCAGCACATATTTTGTTAATTTCATACAATTACAAATCTCTTATTTAATAAAGAACCATGTAGCGTCATTGAAATGTGAGATAGCTCCGCTAATGATCTACAAACAACGATGTTTTTTTTCGGCGGGGTATGAAAACCTGTTTTCTGGGAAAAAAAATAAAAATTCGTCTATTGAAAATTTTACCAGCCGTGCTAGGCGTCAAATGCTCACATGTATACTTTTGAAGCCGTCTCGTTGGGGTAACTTCCTATATATAGAATACTACGGATTTGCGCGCCGAATAGCCCCCTTTTTCAGCGCTGACAGGTATATGATTAGCCCCCTTTTTCAACAAAGAAGTATATGACTGAGAAGTATATGGACTTTTACATGCGGCTTGAAGGGAAAACATTTTATCCTAAAATAGCTAAATACTAGTTATGTCTTTATCTGAAAACTTTATTTTACATGTAAATCAGTTTGATAAGCAAAGGCATATGATGGAATTTCCTTTAGATTATTTGCAGCAGTTAGTTACGGACTTTACAGTGAACAGACATATGTCGAAAACGATAATATGTATGCGTTTAACTCTTAAAGTGCGGTTACAAAGGGTAAGCCTACTCAGGCGCATGTCAGGATTTGAAAAAGCAAGGCACGTCTCTTAACACTTAGCGCTCTGGGTAAATCGTCAGCAGACATCAGTCTGAAATATTTTCTTATTTTTCAAAAAAAAAGGATTTGACATTTCATGCAAGTTGTCTCCAATAGAGACAATATCCATGAAATGTCAAATCCTGTTTTCTGGGAAATATAAGAAAAGAGAACACAATTTGTCCTCTGCTGAATTAGCCCAGAGACTGGTAAAGGTTAATTGGATAGTTTTACATAGAGCGTTTGTACTTTAGAACAAGACTACTTTTATAGTCATTCAAGGTCAATCAGTAAAGTTTTGCTCGAAAATCGCAGCCAGAATTCACCATTTTGTTTCAGCGTCCCTGTCAGTACATTTTCATTTTTCATTCCTACACAGTGATATCCTTAAAGGTTTTGCCTAACTACTTCCGGCGATAAATATATACGAAGAGAGGAATCACAGTAAATAATCTGACCCTACCTGCACTTTCGTTTGAGAGGGCGGGGTAATTTTCTATATGTAGTATAAAGGAATATACGGACTGAATGCCGTCTAATTAGCGCTCTGAGTTATGGGATGACATTTCACGTAAATTGTCTGCACAAACAGACAATTTACATGCAATTTCAAGACTTATTTTCTATAAAAATATATATAAAAAATAGTGACAATGTTTTTAGAGAAAACAGATGTCCCCAACCGTGAATTTTCAGTTTTTCTACTGCCGTGACCGTGAAAATTAGGTCGTCACTAAAATTAAATCAGTTCTCTGTTATATCCCAGCTATATATATCCATGAAAAATTAGTAATTATTGAACTGCTGGTTCACAAGATATTGTGCAGACAAGAAAGTGTCATGCCAACGCCGACTCGTCAACGCCAACCCTCAAGTGACCGCACCAAAAACAATAAGTCCCCCGCCCCTAAGATGTGAGGACATACATATTAGAATGTCGTCTGCTACAATTTTTTTAATCGCTTTTAGGGTTAAAACTTAAATGGTTCAGGCGCACTCAACAATTTTAGCTTATGCAGCGCATGATTCAAGAAAAACACATATATTTGCGTCAGAAACATAGATCTATTTGAAGAGGTACCGTAAGTTTCTTGATTTGTATAGCTTCAAATTTCACCAAACGCATTTTCAAAATACTATCTATGGCTCCCCCCCCCCCCCCTCCACCCCCTCCCTCCCCCCCATTTTCTATGTATATGGTAATATTACATTTAAGACATAACATAATTTCAGATGAGAAATAGTTCTTTGATTTTTTTTTCTCTGAATGCTTATTATGCATACAGTCTGCTGATGTAGATCACGTTTTCAATAGAATCTTGCTTCGATAGGACGTGAATACGAGTAAGCACATGAAAAAAAGAGTACTTATCACATAGGCAATCAACAAAGACTCAGGCGATCCTGCGCAAAAGCACAGTCTCGCCGGATCCTTTGCTGTTCGCAGACATGTACTAGAAACCTTGAAAAAGCTTCAGGCAAAACTGCATGTCTGTTGCGCAAATTGGGAACTGCGCATGCGCATTTGAAGAACCACAAACCGGAAAAACATGAGGTCCCATTTTCATGTGCCGGCCCATATGTGTATGTAATTGTTTGCTGTGAATATCTTTCTAAAAGATAGCCATAGTTGTCATGCCAGAAAATGCGCCAGCTTCTACACCATGACTTCTTTATAACCCTATTGTTGGGGTCCATAGCATAAACCATGTTAGTTAAACAACCGTATTATATCCAAACAAAAATGTATAGATTATATTGACAAATGACCATTTATGTCCAATATTCCATATAATCTATACATTTTTTGGGCTCCATCTTTGAACCGTGTTATATCCAAAACCGTGTTATAACGAACCGTGTTATAAAGTGGTTGAAGTGTATTTGCTCTCCCATTTAGAGTGCATTTGTGTTAAACTGCTGCTCCTGATGATATTTTTTCGTCGTAAGATGTACAATTCTCACTATTGGCCTAGTTTATGCACTATTTCATTGGTCCAAATAAGAAGCGCGTCGAAACTCAGCCAATGGCATCGAACGTCCTTGAATAAGTTTACTTACGGCTTTTTCCGAAGTTTAACGGAAATAAAGAAGCACTGTGTGTTTGCTTGATTCTAGTTTTTCTCAACAGTTGTGTTGCAGTTTACTTTAGGTCCCGATGTCATCAAAGAAATTAAATGTTTGGTAAATACAGGTTATACGCATGCTATCTGTTAGATTTGCAGTTGTTTATGGTAGAACTATGTGAACAAGCTGCTAAAATAATACAGTTGATGTTTGTATTGACCTTGTATTATGATATATAATGCTACACGGATGCCCCTGCCTGAAAAACTGAAACGCAAATTGCTCACGCCGGACGCGGACGGAGACGGACAAACGGACGGGTAACACTATATGCCCTTTTTACTATTCTTCGAATGGCGGGTGCATAAAAAACACCTAGTGCCCAAGATCTGAACAAACCTTTTCAAACTGGGTCCAGGCAGAAAAGCAGACATCCAGTGAAGCAGGAAGAGACTATTTGTACATTAATCGTGTCTCAGAATATGTGCGCTAATTGCGGTAAAATGCTTGGAAAATCTAACATAATTATACATGTTGACAAGGATGCATCATGGTAAAAACAAATCTGATTCAGCCTGTTGGTGCATGTGTGAGAAAACTATTTTAGACGCTTATTCAAAGGCAGTTGTTATGTGTTTGTGGTAGGATAAATAACATACATAAAATGAAATGGAGGGTTAATATTGATTACATGGGTGATGAACACTGTTTTGAAGTAAAAAAAAATATTTTTGGTTTTCACTGCGTGTTCGCCCACGGGAATTTCGATCGAATGGTAAAATCAGTCTAACTAGAGGGTTGAAGTCCAGAACTTAAAACCAGGCCTTTCAGAATCGAGTTAGAAAAAGCCGATGTTAGGTTGGGCAAAATCTATGAATCTTAGTCTGTAAATCATAATCTTAAACATCTTCACTCTTCACATTTTGCATTTTAAAATCTAGTATGTTGCCAGTTACCAAACCTGCCACTCAATAATCAACATACCATGATTTTAAAGTAGACCGAAAAGAGCCGGCCTAGTTGGCGTCTGATTGATGATCAGGAGGCCACAGGCTCGATCCACGAACATTAGCCGGTGGCTACCAGGTATACTCCCATTATATCAAATGAGCACATCATTTTCTACAAGACTGTAGTATCTGTATCTAAATTGATTGGACTTAATGACCAAAGTCTTTATCTAAACTTAAACAGAAGAAGATACTAGAATTCTAAGACACATTTATGAAGATGATACTTCAAGAAACCCACGTGCCAAACATTATGCAATCTTGGCGTTAAACGAAGGAGGTAGGTTAATTTGAGGACCTCTACCCATACAAAAACTTTTCGGCAACCAAATGCAATGTCTGCTGCGATGGAAAAGCACCTCCATACCAGAACAACAGACTTGTCACAATCCATCCCTACCCAAATCCTATTTTTCTGGGATCAAAATAGAAAAATTTCGTTAAACTGTCGCCTGCTGAATTTGCACAGAGCGTGCTAAAGGTTAAGCACGAAATTAAATGAATATTTTGACTATTTATTTGCTTCACACATTGGTAACAGACTCATAACGTCCATTTTGACACAGGGAGTTTCATCGCCATTATCAACACCAGGGAGGTAGTCTCTGACTGAACTACGAGTGGTATAAATTATAAAGAAAACAGATATTGTCTTTTACTGTTAACATCAGAGTTCTGAAAATTGTTAACTTGTTAAAACAATATAATGTCAGATTTTAAGAAGCCATGCAAAACATGCAAACTGATATAAAAAGGCATTTTGAAAATGATGAGCAAAATTGTAATTTCATGTTTTGCTGAATCAATACTTAAAGTTCACGGGAATACTTTGAGGGTAGACAACTCAGTCACACTTACTTTTATTTCCCCTACATTAAAAGGAAAGGGTGAGGAGTAAATTGACATTTTTTTTTTTTTTTTTCATTTTAAAGTAGACCTTAGTGTGCAGAAAAGAAAACAGGAAATCACAAAGTGCATTGCTCTGGTACAAAATAGTGAAAGTTTTACAAAGTGTATGCAGTCCCTTTAAGTGTTTGTTTTTTCTTGTTCGTTATTCTTTTTTTCTGGTTTTGTTTCTTGAAGGAAAAGGTCTAGACACTAAAGTGACCAGTATTGATGTTTACATTATGTTGGCCGAACCAAACGAAAATGTGTCTCCGAGCATGCGTACAATGTGTTTATTCACATCATCCTGCGCATGCGCAAGGTCTAGCCCGGGTCTTTGCTCTCCATTGATACAGTCTATGGTATCGAATGATTCTGGAAGGGCCAGCAAAGATCCTGATTAGACTGCGCGGACGTGCAGGCTGATCTGGGCTTTCACCGTCCGCGTATATGCCCGAGGACACGTTTTGCATGGAACGGCCTATCTGTTTAGTGCGATCTTCAAAACCACTCACACGGTTTTGTATCTTTACTAGCAAATAAACAATTGCTTTTTGTTCTTTGTTCTTTCCATTTTGTTCGTCTGCCAGTATTGATCTGTCAGAAAGCTCTGAATCAATGTTGCTTTAAGAAAATAAGCCCAGGACAAATAGTAAGCCAAGACGTTTACTATGAGGTACTTGGTGCCATATAAACAGTATGACCTTGCTAATCATCTACAGTATGATAATAGTCAAGATTCATTTTTATTATTGAAACATCACTTACTGCTCGACAAGGTATGCTGTGGATATCCTCTCAATAGTTTGGTAAACTTACCGATGTTTAGTAACACTATGCTCCCTATTGTTATGTAGAAGCTAACGTGTGCCTTATCACTTTGTAAAAGGAGGCAGCGTTAATTTTCAAAATCATTTTGCCTCTCTTCTGAAAAATATATCTACTTTAAAAAGAAAGCAGTTGCTCTCAAAGGGAGCCTTTTTCTTCGAAAGAAGACCCCTTTTTAGAAAACCATAGGTACAGAAAAGCAAACTGAAAACCATTAAGTCAAGCCCGAAACTAACTGGTTGTTCTAATAAAACTAAATATATTTTTAGACCTACACGTTCATAAATAACTGCTTAGGCATTTTTTAATTGTATATGCTTAGTCAGATAATAAAGAAGCTTTCATAATACCGGAAGATCATGTTAAGCAATCTGAACTAGAAAATCTCTTCGTTGATAAAGCATATGATTTAAAATCGACTATAAAATCTCAACGCAGACAATAGTTATTAACTTCCTTGTAGCTGGCAGCAATTGTCTTAATTGCAACATGATAAAAGAACGAGAAATCTACATTTCTTAATTTCTATTTTAATTTTAGCCTTCTGTGCAAAATTCATGTTATCGCTATTTGGTGTGGAGCATAATGTTTTGAACACATGGCTAAATAATACCAAAAAACAGAGCAAATGTATCATTCCAACTGGACATGGCAGTGCTAATTTATGGAGTGTAATACATTTGATTTTTAACAATCTAATTCCGCATTTACTGTACATGAAAACTGATTAAAACTTTCCAAATATAATTTAGTTCAATATATTAGTTCTGATATAACCAGGATAGAGGACATTTAAACCATACCAGGGCAAACAATCACGAAAACACGCCTATATAATTCTGACCCCCTTGAACCCCACTTTTATATAGTAAAACTGGGGTTTACAGGGGTATACATTATTTTTCTTATTTCTGCCTAAAACATACATTGTGGGTACTCGTTAGAACCGCCTCGCCGAGGCGGTTCTAACGAGTACCCACAATCTATATTTTGAGCAGAAATAAGAAAAATATCACAATTTTTTCATCTTAATATTTTCGTTCTTTCGGCGGTAAAATTTACAATGTACTTGTATAGGCGTGTTTTCGTAATGGTTTTAATGCATAGCAGTAAGAACATGAAGCAAACTTTTCAAACAGTTTGCTCTGATGAGAAATGGAAATTGCCGAAATGCAGGATCAGTTATTAAATCTAAATCTGTTTGAAACATTATTTTATCCTAATGTAATTAATGTAAATCTGCAATAATAGATTTAAAGCAGTTTGACAAAAATTGTACTTTTATCCATTTAAGATTAATGTCGACTTCATTCATCATTACATAGATTGAAATTTAAAGATACTACCAGCGAATCTGACGAGTATTTCCGCTTTTCTACACATACGTACTAGTTATGTATTTCAGGTATTAACAAAAAAAATCAATAAAACGTTTCTTTGCAGGCTTATAATTAATATGACTGGCCACTAAGTATTTATTTAACGAATATTCACCATCACGAAATATATCTATATAATTTTGACCCCCTTAAACCCCACTTTTATATAGTAAAACTGGGATTTACAGGGGTATACATTACTTTTCTTATTTCTGCTCAAAACATAGATTGTGGGTACTCGTTAGAACCGCCTCGGTGAGGCGGTTCTTACGAATACCTATAATATATATTTTGAGCAGAAATATGAAAAATATCAGATTTTTTATCTGAACACTTTCAGTTTTTGGTGGTGAAATTTTCAATATATTTGAATAGGCGTGTTTTCGTAATGATCTACTTTTGGCTCAAACATCAAGACCATAAATCTCATGTAAAACGATGATTGCTGTCTTAGTATGATAAAACACAGTCTCAGACTCGCAATTATGTTCAACTGAATTTCTGCTACAACAACTTTAAACTAATATACTACTTAGAACAAAAAGGTCTAAAAGAAACGAAGTGCCAACATCTCAAAGGCGTTTTGCATTTTAAAATCTAGTATGTTGCCAGTTACCAAATCTATCTTTTTAATCCTTGTCCTGCTGAACCCGGATATATACTGCCTTTACAAACAGTGTAGATCCAGATCAGTTGGCTTCTGAGGAAGCCAACTGATTTAGATCTGCACTGTTTGCCATTAAGTATGTGAATTTATATCAATAATCTGGATCAATTAATCTGATTGGCTGAAAATTTGAAAAGGGCGTGGCATTTTAATTTATTCAGCAGGACGAGAGTTAAGATTTCTGACGTCTTGGCGAACTTGAAAAACACATTAAAATTTTTCACAGCTCCAATTGGTATTCGATATTTGTGGAAAAATAGAGCATGCTGTTTTTTGTTGTTGTTTTTTTGTTTGTTTGTTTGTTTGTTGTTGTTTTTTTTTTTTTGTGTTTTTTTTTTTTTTTTTTTTTTTTTCCTCAAAATCCTGAGTAGTGAGCTCATTAAGATTTGAACCGCATCTATAGAAAGGAGTCGTTATAGCTCATACATTCATGTAATCTGGCTTCGACCTTTGCTTTTCACGCCTTCAACTCAAGAAATGGTACACTATTATACACTTTGTGAGCTCTTTATTTCATATCAGCAACTCAGAACATCTTGACTTGATTGCACGCACGCGTTAGTTTGTGCATAGCGTGTTTTGCTATTTGACAGTATTGATCTGTTTCCTCAGTTTCACTAACTAAGAAACTATTTTGTTTCAGAATTTGCTTTAGAATCACACAAGAAGCTCACAAGTATTTTGTCTTAACATTATGAAAACACGCCTATTCAAATATATTGAAATTTTCACCTCCAAAAACAGAAAATTTTTAGACAAAAATCTGATATTTTTTCATATTTTTACTCAAAACATAGATTGTGGGTACTCGTTAGAACCGCCTCGGTGAGGCGGTTCTAACGGGTACCCACAATCTATGTTTTAAGCAGAAATAAGAAAAATAATGTATACCCCTGTAAACCCCAGTTTTACTATATAAAAGTGGGGTACAAGGGGGTCAAAATTATATAGGCATGTTTTCGTGATGGTTATAAAGAATCATTTGCAAAGGGACGTAGACAAAGATAAATCTATAACAATCAATTTAGACATAATTCTGTGAGACATATCTATTACAATTTTTATCAAAACTTTCTTGATTATACGTGCAGAATAATGAATTATCTTCTTGTTTTTGCTGTCACGCTAGAACGCTATGAATGATATTTGTTTTATTTACGTAACGTATTAAAGTCAATATAAGAAAACGAAATGGTTTATTGATTAAAATCTTACTTCAGATGCCTCAACAATCCACAGGGATTTTTATCCAAAGAAAATTGGATAAACTCAGATTAAACGCATAAAACTGTAAAGTAGGGAAAAAAACTGTAGACTGCGATACTTCTTAGGGGAAATTTATAAATTTTCAAGGAGATAACTCTGTCAAAATTGTTTTGCCTCCTTCTGAAAAGGAATCTACTCTTAAAGAAAAGACTTTGTTTCCCATGTGAGCAAATGCTTTCCGTGTAGAACAGACTCCTTTTTGGAAGGGTCTTGTTATCCAATAATACAAACAGGGAGTCACACAAGTTGTCTCCCTTGTATAAAAATGGGGAAATCTACCAAATGTATCGAGTCCCCATAACCTAATATTTCCCGAGGTCTAGAGTCAAATTAGAAAATAAGCATTATCTGACAGGCACCTTCTGGCAGTAATAAATATTCGCGTTTCCCCGGATACGACCTTAACCTCAGTCAAACAAGAAAGATGCAAGTATGTATCTGATCGTCAGCCTTATTTGCTCATCTTATTTGTCAACTTTACTCTTTTTTCCTTGGCTATAGATCTCTACGAAAAGCATACAGACAGACATCCCAGTAAGCATTCTTTATAAATCTACAGCGGGCCGTTATCGGCCCGTCAGCTACCCTGACGGGCCGATAACGGCCCGCTATAGATTTAGAAAGAATGCTAGCTGGGATCAATGTCCTCTGTCCATCAACTGCGATTAACACTGCTGCAAGAATACTTCATACAGACTTGAACTTCATAAACAGTCGAGATGAGAAAGGATGGGTTGTCTAATCCGCTTTTCAAACGCGGTTTTTTGAAACCTGTCATCGCTCCGATCCTTAATAAAAGAGAGCAAGACAGCAGAATAGACGACACTAATGGTGCCCTATTCCCCTTTGCATAAGTATATTACTCAGACCTTTCAAATACCAGAAAGATTGCCATCAAACACTGGCTTATTATCAAAGAGACTTAATGCATATGTAGATTTGTCGCCGTTGTTTGCTGGGAGACAACTTTTGGGACTTTCTGTTTGATTTCCTGCACACAAAGCCCCTTCTAAATATCGGTCTGCTCTTCCAAATATTTTCCTATTAGGGCAGATCCCTTTTGAGGAGAGAGGAAAAACAAAGTGACAGAGTTGCCTCACTAGATGAATATCTGTCCTCATTAAATCTGCCAACAGTTTACAGAAATGGCAACGTGGCATTCAGAGGACGAAGGATCTCATTACGAAAACAAATCTATTCAAATATACTGAAAAATTTACCATCAAAAAAATGAAAAATTTTCAGATAAAAAATTCGGATATTTTTCATAATTCTGCTCAAAACATAGACTGTGTGTACTCGTTAGAACCGCCTCGGCGAGGCGGTTCTAACGAGTACCCACAATCTATGCTTTGAGCAGAAATAAGAAAAATAATGAATACCCCTGTAAACCCCAGTTTTACTATATAAAAGTGGGGTTTAAGGGGGTCAAAAATATATAGGTGTGTTTTCGTGATGTTACGTGCCTTTCACATACGAGCCAGTGTAGTTACCTTGCTGGGGCATCACAAACTTGTGCCAAAGCCGAAAATGATATTCCAAACATAGACTGTAAAATCTTCTTCTGACCAGATACCCCTGCCGGTAAAATTATGCTTATATGTGTTATGTGAATCTTCCCCAGTCTCTACCAGTGCGTCACAAAGTACTAGGAGCATATAGCTGTTACCCTCTTTAATAGAAGGTCTTCCTTCTTGCAGTTAGACCGGGGACTCAGTACGAGGAAGTAACATCTATTGTATAGTTTCACATTTTGGTGCCGTGTAACTGCTTCACTTTCAAAGTAAAGCACATCTCGCTCTAGTGTGAGAGTCTAAATTATTTCTTATTTTCACAACTAATAAGAATAAGAATATGCAATTTTCAACAGCAGAAGAATACTTGTAATTACAAGGCAATGTTCAAAATCGCGCTTTCATTCAATGGATATGGGCTGACGCACACCAAGTATAGTAGAACCTCGATAGCTCGAACAACGATGACGCGTTTACCATGGCTATTTCGAACTCGTTTTTGAGTCCCTACGAAAATTTTCCGATAGATCAAGAGAACAAATATTTGAGGAAATTTTGTCAATTTAATATGAAATTGTATGTTGAGTGTACTCATTAGAATCGCCTCATCGAGGCGATTCTAATGAGTACACTCAACATACGATTATTGTATGGAAGCTCAAAAAGATTTCCCTTAATTACTCACCATTTGCTTCCTGACCTAGCGCCAGGATTCCCTCAATGGCTCGAACTACCCATATCTCGAACAAATTTTCATGGTCCCAAAGAGGTTCGAGCCACTGAGGTTTGACTGTATTCATGACAACTTTAGAAGTATTATTATTATGTCTCAGTTTATAGAAATGGTTGCACGCCGTCGGGTCGGGCCTCAGATTATATGACGGCTCCGGCCTAAAGACTTAATGTAAGCCGGTTGGTGCCTGATGCTCTGGCTCTGGCTCTGCTCGGGCCCAACTGAGTCCTACTGTTGGTTTTCTTTTGGTTCAGCATTTCACTTATTTCTTGCTGTAGAGCCCCCAATGTTGTTTCTTCTCTGTATTCGTTTCATTTTTATGTTCTCGGAGATGTTGCACTGATGAGTAAGGAACCCTTCACGCAGACTGAACAAATTTTGTGTATACCACGGCAGAACTAAGGGCGAGGGTTAAGGGCACGTAAAATCGATTTAAGCCCCCGCCCCCTACCCCCCCCCCCTCCCCCCTCAGTGATATGACGGTTCCAAGGCGGTGCTTCCACTGTGGTTTACTATATCAGTCATTGTATGTCTTTGCATGTGTGTGAAATTTTTTATTTTGGATAGCCGTTTGGCCATTTTTGGGAAGAAACTGTCCTTTTGGCTTTCTGCTTGTAGTGTTTTAATTGTGGTGCCGTTACTTTAAGTGCGTCCTTCTTTCCATTTGGTGTCTTGGAACGGAAGGGGTTAGGTAACTGTATCGATTCCTGATCATTGCCTTCCTTTCTATTTTTCTAAAACGGCCATATTTGCTCATACTTGATATTTTCTGCGCAAGAAAGCAATCGGAAGTCATAAACGTTGCCCTTCATGTAAAATATGACGGAAAACAACCATGTGTAGCAAGTGATTAGTCAATTTGAAAAGGTTGTTCTCGATAAATAATAAATGAAAACTTCTAATTCAATCACTTGTAAAAATAACATACATTAATAGAATTGTTCTGTTTCTCCTAATATGCAAAAAAGGTAAGAGAAAAGTCATTGGAAGTGCCACAATCACAAAACGCAGCCCATCCCAGACCCAAAGAGGAAGAGGAAACCGACAAACCCAAACAAGCACAAATCGAACAAAAATACGAAAAGCACTAAGATTAGCTCTCTCTTCCCCAAGCGAGGTAATCGCAATACTAAAATGACTAAAAAACACAGGAACAAAACGACACACGGAAAGACATACAACAAATCGCCTCGTAGAATAAACCACAAAGCAAGAAAGAGTAAGACTAACACCGGGACCACCGCCTTAGAACGGTCTGTAGAGTAAACCACCGGGGGGGGCGGGGGGGGGGGGGGTCTTTAAAGCACTTTTACAGCTAGCCAACTTCACCCTGGGTCCCGATGCCACTCTTTATCACAACAAGTAAAACAGAAAGCAAAATGGGCAGCTCTTGAAGGTGACCAAAATGCTAGCAGCTAAAAAAAAACAACTAGTAAAACAGAAAGCAAAGTGGGCAGCTGTTGAAGACGGTGACCACAATGCTAGCATCACAACATATACACAAAAAAAAATTGTGAAACTGTCTTACAAACGTGCATATAAATTAACCCTTTCAGCCCGGCAGACCAAAACAATTATCTGTGAAAACAGTGTAGATTCAGATGAGACTGCTCGTAACCAGCCGTCTCATCAGGATCTAAATTGTTTGCCATTGAGTGTTTAGTTTTAGGCTGTAACACCTATTTGCATCAGTGGACATGTCCAAACTCCAGGATGGAAAAGCCCACATCAAAAACTCAGGATTGTGAGGGTTAAGGCGACGCTTACTTAAAGAAAAATGTTGTTGTTCTAGAACCAAAAGACTTGCATGTCGGCTCGTAAAGCTGGTCGAGTTGATCCGTTTGGCTGAACAGATCACCTTTAGATAACCAAACAACTGACCTCATGTAACTGGTAGTCAATTATATGTCACGTTGATTGTCTGACAGAATGTAGCAGACTTGAGTAGTAAAAGACAAACCTGATTAAAAGAGTCAATTAACTGATTGATAAACCAAATGCTAGTATTGACAGTTTCATTACACTATTTCCAGAAATTAAGTTATAGTTGATAGAGCTCGTAAGAAGTGTTGTCTCTAATCGCCTCCAGCATCTGAGCCGAAACCAAGGAAACTGTACCGTCTCCCACAATCGAGCACCGAAGACCCAGTCCCGACTAGGTTTTTGGTGCTCGACTGTGTTAGACGGTAAAGTCCGAACACGCTCTGTGATTAACACAATAAATGAATAGTTGCACAATGACCAATATTCGAATAACATAGCGCTAAACAGAAACCAGACTGTTGTATGATTCTGTTTTGATCATACTCATTAATGGGTGCATTTTCTCTGACTTCCGGTTACTTTATTACCTAAACACAGGAGCAATGTAAATGTACTTGTAACGAGATCTTGTGCCGGTGCAATGGTGTTAATGGCGGTGTTGCAAGTCGCCGTTAGGTGTAGGCGTCTGGTGCTGTTCTTCGTTTATGAACAAGTCTTTTATCATCCGAAATCAAACTTGATGGAAATACAATGTCATAATTATGACTTGGAACTACTGAGCATTATTTCCGCCTCCAGTGGAAATGCGCCGGTTTAAGTACTGTTGCTAATTCAACCGAAGGTGTCATACTTTTTAGTAGGCGTATAATTGTACAACGCTTTCAGAGGTCAGTCATACTATGATATACTACGCGAATACAGCCGCTGAATTTCTGCATACGGGCAATATAATCTGGTTCCCGTCTAACATAATCTCTCTCTCTCTCTCTCTCTCTCTCTCTCTCTCTCTCTCTCTCTCTAGTGTGTGGGTAGGTGGGGGATTTGTGCGTTATTCATTGTGAAATCATCTGTGGCCGTTGTAGATTTTCACATCTGTCTATAAGGAGCATCTCTCTCTCTCTCTCTCTCTCTCTCTCTCTCTCTCTCTCTCCAGGCGAGTGACGTATTTACCCTAAGTAGTCGGACGGACAGACCTAAGAACTAAGAAACAGTCTAGACCCAGATCAGACGCCGCAGAACGCGATGTCAGATCAGAGTCTACATTTTTGTCAATCTTCCAGTAATTTTTCACACAAGAACAGCAGTCAAATGTCCGTTTATATTTTAAGACAAGTATCGTAAGGATTCAGAGTACAAGATGCGTATTAAGTGAAACTATGCCGTAGGAGCATATGCGGAGTCTGATCAGGGTCAATTGCTACTGTAGAATAGTTTAGTTTAGTTTAATTATACTTATTGCAACTATACGATGCAAGGGGTTGGGCCACAAGTTTTCACAACATTATACTACATATAGATTCGATTATACCGCAGAATATAATCGATGTATAGCAACGGCCCTTACAGACTATGCATCTTTGCTGGCTATTCTGGATCTTTAACTGTTCATTTATGCTGCGAGGAAATCTTTTCTCATGGAGCAGCTCTCGGGAACTCTAGCTTGTCCCACATTTTGTCTTGCCAGATCTCGCCCACTTGACATTTACTACCTTAACACACCTACGTGGAATCAGTGTTATTGGCCACAGCTCTAGATAAGCTAAATTTTTAAGAAAATATCTTGATTTTTGCAAAGTCGTACCGTCCAGGACGCACGTAATGCATATGCGTAATATACGTATGAAAAATAAAATTATTATATGGATCAAACATGGTTTTTCATGCATAAACATCAGCCAGGTCCCGTGGGAGTTGTTGAAAACCGAGGCCGAAGGCCGCGGTTTTCAACACCTCCAAGGGACCTGGCGAATGTTAATGCATTGAAAAAAACATGTTCGATCGCTATTATTGCATAAAAACTGAAAACATTTGCTACATGTCGCGTCATTTCTTGCACTATTTTGTTTCGCCTTTTCCCCGACGTCTCGCAAACGCTATTTTCCACGGACTATGATCGTTCTAGGGCCGGGCAGTACACATTTCGTGACGGTAGCAATTCTGTGGCCCCGGTACGAGCATATTGAAAGTTGCGTAGCCGTGCAATAACAGCGCGTGAATTGCCTTGTTAATACAAGGCTTTTCGCCGGTTAATGCACGGCTGTTAATAGCGTGTGACACTGTTTTTATGCAATAATTGCCATTAAGAGATACAAACTACCATAAAATAATTTTTACCATAGGGCTGCTAATATAAATGATGAATCGGTTCCAAAATTATTGCTACCCTAATAGAGAGTTACAATTCATGAGTTCTGCACATGGAGCTTTAAATTTATGTGAAGTTTCATCAAAATATCTGAAACGGTTTTCAACTTAAAGAGCGGACACTTGTTTATTGAAGAAATGGCTATGTTCAATGTTCAAAGGGTAATAACTCCAAAAGTTATTGACTAGTGTTATGGTTCTTAAGTTGTGTACGTTTTTTCATTGTACTTTACATTTGTATTAGATTTCATGAAAATATCTCAAAGGGTTTTCAACTTACGGAGCGGACATGGGTACTTGTTGGAAATGGCTATGTTCAATGTTCAAAAGAAATAGGCAAACCAGAGTTACGGTTCATAAGTTCTGCACGTCGTGATAGTGATAAACATTTGTGTGAAGTGTCATAAAAGGGTCACAAACGGTATCAGAGCAATGGCGCGGACACGAGTACATGGTACAAATGCCTATTTTCAATGGTGAAAGGGTAATAACTCCAAAAGTATGCAAACCAGAGTTACGGCTTGTATATTCTGCACATTGTCTCATAGTGCTTTACACTGGTGTGAAGTTTCGTGAAAATATCTCAAACAATATCTGAATTATGGAGCGAACACGGAATTATGAAGCGCTGACGTACGGATACTCAAAATTTCGCAGGGTATAACACAATACCTCGCCACTTTTTGTGGCGGGGAATAAAATGAGTTTATCTTATTAACAGCATGTTAAATGTATTTTAATCCTAGTATTTAAATACGAAGCGTGATGTCAGGGTGGCTTACTCCACTAGCTGGAGTCCCCTCCAACCAGAAAATGCACCATTACGAAAATACGCCTATTCAAATATACTGAAAATTTCACCACCAAAAACTGAAAGTTTTCAGATAAAAATTCTGATATTTTTTCACATTTCTGCTCAAAACATAGATTGTTGGTACTCGTTAGAACCGCCTCGTCAAGGCGGTTCCAACGAGTACCCACAATCTATATTTCTGAGCAGAAATAAGAAAAATAAAGTATACCCCTGTAAACCCCAGTTTTACTATATAAAAGTGGGGAGTAAGGGGGTCAAAATTATATAGGTATGTTTTTGTGATGACTGCTGTGTATCATGAGAACCAATTTATCGTGTAAAGAGGTAGACGGGGACAAGAATTGACAGGAAGTGTATATGTGGTGCCTGCTTCTGATATTTTGACATGATATGAATGCAATTGCTGAATCATACCCGTGTATTTTAGATTACTTTGAAATTAATTTTGGCATGTGTTTCCAAATTTATATCATTAAAACATAAATGTGACCAGCCCTTATAAGTGACAAAACGAATTAACTTTTGAACCGTCCAAAATGAAAATACGTTGACTTTTTTTGTCATGCAAATCGTTCAATATAGTGGAGCGGGAAATGACCAGAATCGTGCACTTCCGGATACAAGCATGAAACTTGGCAGAAATGCTAATTGGTATGAGTTGTTTGCAAAATGTTTTCTGGCCAATAAAAAAGTCGACCTATATTCAACATGGCGGCTCTGAATTCAAAATGGCCGCCAAAATATGTAACTGAAACCAAAAGCGGGTTTATTGTAAAACACATTCATGATTTGTTTAGCAAATTAAACTTATCTTCCGTAAAGCATTTAAGACAATCTTTGTCTGAAATTTTTACCCTTTTCCATGCCAGATTAGGGGAAAAAAGGGGGAAAAATAGGGAAAATTACGACAAAAAATGGCTTCTTTGCCTATAAAGTCAACAAAAGAGTTACACAGTAGTATGGAAAAAAGTCATTTGGCTAGTTCTGTCCCAAATCTTTAATATATTTCATACATATTAATGAAAATTGTATAGTGCATTCTTAAGGAGGTAAAAAGGGAATTCTGTCGGCAACATAATATGATGGATAAAGTAGCCACTTCGTCACAGTGTAAACAAAAATATAACAGACTGAAGAATAAAATTATAACAGTGCTTACTTGAATTAAATTGAAATTGAATTGAAACTTACAATTCAAATGTAATCACAGTGTTGTGAACGTCTAATTTGTACTAATAAATTAAAAGAGATTTCGAGAAGGGAAATGTATTGGAAAATCCTTTGTTAAGTACAATAATTTTACAGATTTCTTTTCTTTTTTTTTTTTTTTTTTTTTTTTTTTTTGTTTGATTTTATTTCCTTTTTTCCCCCATTTTCAAAATACTACAGACTTATGTACACTTGGGTATACTAAAAACTAAACGGAGATTTGAGGAAATTTTGCCCTTTAAGTTAATTGTTACCAAACGTAACAGGAAATATAAAACATGGTAATGATCACTGGGCTACTCTTTTGATATGTTCAACCCAACATTCCTTCTTGCTGCTGTTGCTGCTGCAGCTGCTGCTATTGCTGCTACAGCTGCTGCTGCTGGTGGTGCTGCTGATGATGATAATTATCTGAGATGTAACAATGACGACAGAATCATAAAACTGATTTTTGCAAAGCCTCCGGCATATATCATGCTAAACAACTCATTATTCGAAACTGTTGTAGTACAATCTTCCATTTTTGTACACAAGCATGGTTCAAATTCCTGACGTGGCAAAATTTACTTTTCCTCAAACCCAGATTCAAAATACTCTATTTGGCATGTACAACTGCAGAGTGCAGTACAAGTTAGGTTGGATTTAAAACATTTACAGTTTCCAGAGCAGCTAAGTTTCTTACAACCACATTTTGCCAGCTTTTGGCAGCAGGGAGCAACTGCAGGTCTTGATGTCCAATGTGGTTGCCAGCTTTGGTCATACTCTTTCCAGCCCCTATGTCCTGAGCTAAATAGTACTGGCTCACGAATTAGAGTCTGGCCCCATATATGGCCTGCATGGTATGTCGCTCTTTTTGTATGTTCTAACAGCGCTGACTAAGTAGGTGGAATCATTGCATATGACCTGTTTGTGTGCAAACAAATCTAATCTTGCCTCATTTACCCTTCTGACTGCACTGGATCGATCATATAAGAGGACCACAAACTGCTCAAGAATCAGCCTGTCATCATCTGATATGGTTTCGGGCATATTACCAAGTCTTTTGAATGTCTCAGTTGCTTCTTCAAATAGATTCAGAAAAAAGGTAAGAGAAAAGTCCAGGGAGTGCCACAATCACGAACCACAGCCCTTCCAAGACACCAAGAGGAAGACCGACAAACCCAAACAAGCACAAATCGAACACACGTATGAAAAGCACTAAGATTAGCTCTCTCTTCCCCAAGCGAGGTAATCGCAATGCTAAAAGGACTGAAAAACACAAGAACAAAATGACTAAGGAAAGACATAAAAAATCGCCTCGTAGAATAAACCACAAAGCAACAAAGAGTAAGACTAACACCGGGACCACCGCCTTAGAACGGTCAGTAGAGTAAACCACCGGGGGTTTGGACGTTTATTTTACTACCCTGCAGCTGGTATTAGTGCCGTGTGGCGGCGGTAGAACGTCTCCCCGTACTTTCCATAGTGCGGATTATATTTCATTTTCTTTGGGATCAGTGGGCCTATTACGGTACATTTCAAAGTGGAGTTCTGCTCATGTATACGCTAGAGGGCATAAGTAGTGTTGCAAACTTCATTACTGCTTATGAAGAGTCTCAATAAAACCGAGACTCCCATTTTCTAATCTGTAGTGTGTTCTTTGTTTCCAAATGCAACTTTTTTGACGTTTATTCTCATTGATCATAGCAGAACCATCAATGATAATTGCATCAGCTAAAGGTTCATCATCGGGCCAATGCGCCTCAGTTTCTAACATGTTCATAAGATCTGATTTCGTACCGATATTCATACAACAGTTTTGACTGTGGGACGGTGGAGCATTCTGGTTTTCATGCATGAAGAATTCCTTCCGGTCACATTGTCGATTTTGGCATGATATAAACAGTCGTGAAAACAGCTGGCAGTCGTCTTTCATACTTTGGAGCTTTGACTTACTCGAACTTAAGCCGGTGCTAGAAAGCGTATGCAGCCTCGCAGACTACAGTGTTGCATATGAAGAGACTCAATAAAACCGAGTCTTCGATTTTTGTGATTTTGTGTGTTCTTTGTTTCCAAAGGCAATCCATTTTTATTTTGATTTACCTCGGGGGCAGGCTTTCGACTAAACAGGGACAATTTTTTTCTTTTCAGTGGGTCATAAAAAGTTGATTTACCTTCATACATTTCTCTGGTAAATTTCTCATACTATTCCCTGCCAATGTTCAACAGTTGCTTATGTGATTCTGATACTTCAACCCCCATTATCATTTTTGTATCTAAAACTATGAGGTCTTTAGTGTCTTCCATGAATGGATTTCTCTGCTCCTCCATGACGTTTGTCATTTGTGTAACTTGTTCAAAGAAGTTCCTTTGGTTAGCTACTCTATCTTCATCGTGTCGGAAGTCTGCTGTCATTGCACCAGAACTGCCTTCGGATTGTTCCAATAGCCGGAGTATCTCAGGACCTGCCACCATTCCTCTTCTTAAAGCGTAGGGGTCCTCCGTTAGACCTATTGCCTTTGATAATTTTGTTGTTCTGTTCATGTGCCTGGTCAATAGCGATGGCAGAAAATCGTTTCTCTGATTTATGCACGACAAAGAGACTATTCTTAAATTCCTTTGCAATGGATAGGTGCCTATATTTAATCATGGCCTTGTCTCGGAGATGCACCAACAGCCATCGGGCGTAGTTAGTGTGATCCAGTGCAAAGAAATAAGGGACAAGTTCTGACAAAGCCCCCCTATACAGCTCAAAATTAGTTTCCCTTATGGAGCGTATAAACATTAAAATCAAGATTTCAATCGTTAATACCTGACTCCAAAACTGAAATTGAGGGTATTTCTTTTTTCGTTCGCCAATATTCAAACTCCTGAATATCTGACCCAGAAGAAGAACTATCATTTTTATACTAGTCGTACGCACGTTTAAGCAATTTAAAAAGCGCACAAGCAGTCACTTGACGAGCATACCTTGTTTTTGTAACACTTGACGCAGTAATAAAATACTCCGCTTTTCCTGAAGATGCAATGCCTGCTTGCTGCCCACCAACTTTCTTTCAACAAAGTGCCAATGGCTTTGAACGCGGCCATTTCAATACGAAGCCCCCCTAAAATGATAATGAACTTGTCTTCTCCGAAGGTTTTAGGCCACTGCCATTGAATTTGTTTTGCAATTGCAAACAAAGGTTGGTCAACCGTGACAACGGGAAGTTGATCTTGGTTCAAGTTAACTGTTGTTTCTTTGATTTTTTGCATTGCATGCTTGACAGTAGCAACTGATTGGGCTTGTTCCGGCAGAAGAGGCAATAAAGCAGATATACCTGGACTAAAACCCATACTTTGATTTTCTGAGGCATGATATGTAGAACAAGTAATTTGTATCCCGCCTTCCGCGGTTTCAGTAACTCTTACATGATTAAGCCATTGAAATTCCATATTAAAGCTTTGGTGCAATGTGGAAGGTTTCATTGGGAGCAAGTTCTGGCTATTTGGTGGTAGTGGTGGTTGCCGCAAAATAAGCTGGTCTTACGTTTGTGTAAGACTCAGGAAGCGGTGGCACTTTCTTTGTGCTTGGCTTTTCTGCTGTATCGAGCATTTCACGTGGCTCACCAAAATATTGTCAGCT
The DNA here is from genome assembly GCA_964016985.1 of Anodontia alba. Lineage (NCBI taxonomy): Eukaryota > Metazoa > Mollusca > Bivalvia > Lucinida > Lucinidae > Anodontia > Anodontia alba. Next base: position 62,293,505 of record OZ024822.1, on the reverse strand, counting down.
GGGTGTTGAAACAATGACAACTTGTGATGTGGCAGGTGAATTAAGACCTGATGGTATATGGTAGCGAAATTTGCAAAGTCTATACCCTACTACTTTTATTGAGAAAATGTTTAGGGGAGTGTTTCAGATATAGTATTTGAACAACCTTTCAAAGTTCAGTGCCTCATCAACTGCTGTTAGTAAAGAATGTGTTAGTTTTGGAAATTCTGGTTGACACTGGTCCGGTCTGAAAAAAATACGCTAAAAATATGATAAATACGATATTTTAATTTTACAAAAGCAATGTTAGCTTTCGCTGGACCCCATGCTGAGTCTCACAGCAGTGGTTTAAACCAATGTGCCTTGATAGTGCAAGAAAAAAACCCACTCGTTTACAAATTTAAGGTCAGATTAGCTAGGTGTGAAACAATGACAACTTGTGATGCGGCATGTGACTTAAGGCCAGATGGTATATGGTAGCGAAGTCTATATCCTACTACGTTTATTGAGAAAATGTTTAGGGGAATATTTCTGATATAGTATTTGAAAAACCTTTCACAGTTCAGTGCCTTATCAACTGCTGTTAGTAAGGAATGTGTTAGTTTTGGAAATACTGGATGACACTGGTCTGGTCTATAAATGTTGCCGCAAAAATATGATGAATACGGTATTTTAATTTCACAAAATGAATTCAACAGCTACTATTGGACCCCAGCAGTTGTTTAAACCAATGTGCCTTGGTAGTGCAAAACAAAAACACCCCTTTACAAATTTAAGGTCACATATTAGCTTTCATTTATTAAATTATGATCAATTTGGCGGCCATCTTGGAATTCATGGTAGCCATCTTGAAAATGGAAACAATCGCGTTGGCTAGAATCGATTTTCTAACCAGGAAGGTTTGAAGAACAAATGCTGAAAGTGTCATACTTGTATCCGGAAGTGCACGATCGTTGTGGAAATCGATCACTTCACGCTCAACTATAACAAAAGCAACCTACTAACTTTCTCAGAAATAAAAAAAAATATTTATCAAAATCTGTCTGCTATAGTTGTGATAAGATATTTAAGGGTTAACGTAATATTAATTTTACGACCTCGTTAATATTCCATAAGCAACACTCTTAAAAGCTATGTATACAATGCTAAAACAGCAGGAGTAAGGTTTGCACGCTATGCGCCGGCCTATATTAATTATTGTCAAAGGTCTCAATTTAAAGACTGAGACCTTGCAATTCTTCAGCCTTTGTCGCGACACCACTATGTCTCAATGGACACCAATTACTGAAAACTACTCCAATGTTCTGCAAAGCATTATCACTTTTGCTGTAACCTTACCGTCTAGACTTCCTAAAAATCTCCAGTGAGCACACATTGTGGAATTTTATTGCCGTATTCACCCTTAATATTTGGACAGACAGGCTTCAGGAAATAATGCTGACTCAGATCAGACGCCGCGGTATGCGGCGCCTGATCTGATTCAGCATTATTTTCTACACTGCTAACTGCTACTCATCCAGCAGTATTTTAGACAAATCGACAGGTAGTAAAATGGACTTTCTAAAAATTTCCGAATAAGTATGTTAAGGCGACAGTATGCCCGAACTCTTAGGGTAATTACCGTATCCACTGTCATCGGTCAATTTTTAAACGTTTTCGATTCATATTCCCAGAGACGTGGTTATGCTGCAATCGCATGTATCTTCATATGATGGTTTCTTCTTAAAAATTTAACAGCTTACTCACCAAGCAAACGGTAATATGATAAGCAAGCACCAAAGTGAAAGCCAAAGAATGATGATCTAATACTGGTACTCGCTTAGTATGGGTAAATTTGCATTTTTCGGGACCTGAAATCTGGCCTTTAAATACAGGTGATTGCTTAACCCAGATAGCCTTTAAGACACATTCGATCGTAAATCAGCAGTACGAAAACATGCCTATTCAAATATACTGAAAATTTTACCACTAAAAAATGAAAATTTTCTAATAAAAATTCTGATATTTTTCATGTTTCTGCTCAAAACATAGATTGTGGGTAACCGTTAGAACCGCCTTGTCGAATACGCACAATCTATGTTTTTGAGCAGAAATAAGAAAAATAATGTAAACCCTGTAAACCCCAGTTTTACTTTATAAAAGTGGGGTTTAAGGAGGTCGAAACTATATAGGCATGTGTTCTTGATGAAACAGAATATCGCTCAACCATGGATTAGGAAACGTCAGCAGTGTTGCACGTTTCTCTGCTGTTTATAAATAGAATAGGTGCAAACTACATTGCTGCCACATGAAGAGTATCACTGAAACCTTGCATTACGAAAACATGCCTATTCAAATATATAGAAAGTTTCACTTCCAAAAACTGAAAATTTTCAGATAAAAATCTCTGATATTTTTCATATTTCTGCTCAAAACATAGATTGTGGGTACTCGTTAGAACCGCCTCGGCGAGGCGGTTCTAACGATTACCCACAATATACGTTTTTGAGCAGAAATATGAAAAATAATATATACCTCTGTAAACCCCAGTTTTACTATATCAAAGTAGGGTTTAAGGGGTTCAAAATTATATAGGCATGTTTTCGTGATGACTCCAATAAACGTACTTATATGTGTAAGGTGTTTCCAAGGACATTCTTTATAGATTCTATTCAATAAAACCGGGTCTGGTGTTTTCGTTGATTTGATGTGTTTTTGCTTCCAAAGAATCCCTCACTTCAGAATTAATAGACACATTTTCAGAATGAGCCTGATAGGCTGGTTTCAAGGTGTTTAATCAATAACAGGTATGTAAAGAATACAAATACAGTAAGCGAATTCTCTCATACAATCATTTTATAGCAAATACTGGTGACTAGTAGTTTTTATTATGACCAGACAATGCATTTTATATCGAGAACGGAGGACTACTTTTCTTATAATGACTAAACAATTAACTTAACCATTAGCAGACTATGAGATTAAACAATACCAGACCATTGTTGAGTAAGATCTGCACCAATCTAGCTCTCCTTCCAAAGAGTTCATAAAGCAACCATCAATATCATAAAAAACAAAGCACGGAAGTAAAATTGGCTACATTACATGACTGGCAAGGTCCCATGCACCCATAGAAGCCAAAAAGCCATCAGCAGTGCAAGAGAAGACGCCATTGTTAAAATATTACGACTCACTTTTTAACCCTTTTATCCCTGCAGACCAAAACAAGTATCTTAGCAAACAGTGTAGATCCATGTAAGACATGGCATTTTCACGACAATACATGGTGGAAAATGAGGAATATTTTGTTATCACCTGAATAACCCTAAGTGCTTGGACAGATATGCCTTTGCAAACAGTGTATTCCCAGATCAGACGCCTCAGAGCGTGGCGACTGATCAGGTTCTCCACTGTTTGCCATACATACAGCAATATTTTGGGCACATCAAGAGGTAGTAGAATGGACAGGTATGGTAAGAAGATAAGGTGTCCCAACACTTAGGGTTATTATGGTAAAACATAACGAGAGTTAAAAAAAAGACTGGGCTCAGTTGTTCAAAGCTAACCATGTCGTTTGCATTTGCAAAAGCTACTCACATTTTTCAGCAAAAGTACCTGTGAATTAGATATTGTATTTTATAGAACAATTAGCGGTTTGACCACTAACGAGCTCGTTAAGCTAACGATGCTTTGAACAACTGGGATCTGGTTTAAAAACAGCAATATTCTGAACATTGGCCAAATAAAGTAGACGCTACCCGTTTTTTCATTCTGTTTTATGGAGTAATATGTTGGAACACATTACACAGACTTCATTACGAAAACATCCCTATTCAAATATACCGAAAATTTTACGACAAAAAAAATGAAAATTTTCAGATTAAAATTTCTGACATTTTTTCATATTTATGCTCAAAACATTGATTGTGGTTACTCGTTAGAACAGCTTCGACGAGGCGGTTCTAACAAGTCCTCACAATCTACGATTTTGAGCAGAAAAAGGAAAAATAATGCATACCCCTGTAAACTCCAGTTTCACTAAATAAAAGTGGGATTTAAGGGGGTCAAAATTATATAGGCATGTTTCGTGATGTGTTAACGTAACAGTTTCATAGGCAACGCAGACCCAGATCAGTATGTATATCTACGCAATACGTATCAGTGTCTTCATTGCCCACTTACAGAGTCAAATTCTCTCCTTTTAGAGTAGACCCCTTTTTCAGAAGGGGACTGGTATACAGGAAAGCAAACTGGAAATCACAGAAGTTGTCTCCATTGTACAACATGGCTAGAAAATCTACCAACTGTAAGACTTATTTTGTTCCATGGAGGGTCTTTTTTATGCGTGACGTGGTTGAACTGTTTTAATCATTTTCGCAGCTCTTGAGATCTATTTATTTTCCCCCTTTTACCTCCCTGCATATCTTCCATTCAATTGTATTTGTATAGCAAGGTTCCGTAATATCAAAGGAATTGCTTGAGTAAAATCTATTTGCAGAGTTCCGATTTCAGTCATATCAAATAATAAGGCATCTTATTATTTAATTTGAAACGACCTATAATATGAATAGCATGTATATTCGCACACGCACCATGCTGAATACACTATGCAAGGCCCATGCAACGTATGTACAGTATGGTGTAGACAATACACAGAAAACGCGACGTGTTGGCCGTTCCCTTCCGTTTATCTATCCGATAAGGTTTGTTTGTGACTGATGCGGTTCATTTTATGGATTGCGGTGCATTATATGGAATGATGAAGGATTGAATCATTAAGCAAAGACACAGCAAATCCAAGAATTACAAAGATTTACATCAGCCCTGGCTTCTGAACTATTTACTGTTCACTTTAAGGAGTCACTATGATGAGCAGATCGTTCATGAGAACAGCGAAGACTCTGATCAGTCTGCCCGGACTTGCAGGTTGATCTCTGTTGTCGTTAATCGCGCAGGATAGATTATTGGCTTTTCTGTGTTCCGATGCATTCAAAGTCCCCTGGGTCTTGCGTGTGTTGAGCGGTGAAAATGCGATTCTTCAGTTACAATTTTCTACTCTGGTCTGAAATCCAGGGTGCCTTTTATTTTCGATTCTGGTGCTAGTATTACATATGGTAGAACCGTTGAAGCTCGTGACTGTCCTTATTATTGATAATAATAAAACCTAAGCTCGGAACTAAGGAGAATGGATATGCCTTCAGGGGAGGTAATTCTGTCAAACATGTTTTTGTCTCTCTTCTGAAAATGAGTTTACTGTCAAAGAAAAGAATTTGTTCCCATGGGGAGCGAATTCTTTCCTTTCAGAATAGACCTTTTTCAGGAGGAGTTTGGTGCAGACAAAAAAGCAAACAGGAAGTCATAAATGTTGCTTCTGTTATACAATGTTTTAAAAAAAATCATCATGAAAACACTCTTATATAATTTTAACCCCTTTAAACGCCACTTTTATATAATGAAACCGAGATTTACAGGGGTATACAATATTTTTTTTATATTTCTGCTCAAAAAAACATAGATTGTGGGTACTCGTTAGAACCGCCTCGACGAGTAACCACAATCTATGTTTTGAGCAGAAATATGAAGAATATCAGAATTTTTCATCTGAAATTTTTCCTTTTTTAGTTGCAAAATTTTCAATATATTTGAATATGCGTGTTTTTCTTAATGGGTAGAAAACCTACCAAGTGTATCTATTCCGTTTAAGTTCAATATTTAATCATATTTTATCATGTTGAGCGTATGTTCCTATAAAAGAGGGGTTGGGGTAATAATTCATAACTATTTGCTAAGACAAATCATCATTTTGGTGTGCAATATAATTCAGATTGTCTCTATATATCTAGAATATGACACCATATCATTTTAAAGCAATACTGACCATTTAAAATCGATTGACTTTATCAAAACTGTTCAATTATTTAGAAAAATATAATTTTGCTATTTTGGGGGTAGGGTTAATTATCCGTCATTATCTCGTTTCACAAATTGTGACATCTTATGCCATTTCAGAATAATATATTTCACATTAAATAGTTATTATCATTTGAAAGTTTGATGAAAATTCATTGTTGGAAAATGTCTTTAATATTTGAATATTTAGTAGTTTCCGTTAAAACTACAGTAAATTTTCACCATTTCGGTGGGCAAAAATGTTGATAATTAGGTATATTAAAGTTTGCTTTACATTCTTAAGGCTTTCCTGCACTTTGCATTTTCTAATGCTATTCTGTTGAAATAACTGAAGGTATCTCATAGGTGTTAGTTGTTGCGTTAGAATGATTTCTCAGTACTACTAGGGCCCAGAACAACTTTGAAGAAAAATGCATAAGGTGTACATTTATGAAGCACTAGAAGTCTGATACCGGATGATAACTTCAGCTTTTTATTGTTTTATAATTTTTACAATGAAATGGGAAAGCAAAATGCAGAATTTAAAGAAAATCTAATGTTGGGATAAAAAAAAACTGCACCAGGTGTCAGAAGTGACCTTAATTTGTTGATTTGTATTGTATCTCTTTATTTTATTTACTTTTTTTCTGATAGTTTTTCCAAAATAAAACAAGTTTTGTTTTTTCTTGAATAGTGCACAAATTAGTAATAGATGGAAATAGAAACATAAATTTGAACGTTTGTTATTATTTATTTATTAAATTTATTTATTCACTTATTTTCTAAAGAAATTAAGAACACTTCATGATTATTCTACAGCTGTCTCAAAACTTAAACTTTTAGTTTCAATCAAAGTGAATCTGCAAATAGTTTGTTTTGAGACGAAGAGTTCACCAGGAAATAACAACAAAGGGTAAACTAAATAGTATTTATAAATGAAAGTAAAACAATGAATATGTAAGAAAGTTTTCTTCGAGAATAGCATTGCAAAATAAAATATGTTTCAGTATTTCTGTGTTCAAGTCATCATTTGAAATATAAATATTCCGCTTGCAAAAGACATACATTTTGACACAAAAAAACTAATCTTCACTAATTGTCACTTCAGTAAAACACTACATTATGGAATATGTCAGAAGTTCTTGGACAATTAAGAATGTGTAATTATGCCATAAAAATTCTCTTTTTCCAATATATACATAAATAAATAAAATACTATCTATCTTACTTATTTTCTGTATTCGATCCAAGGAAGCAGATAAAGAGAGCATTTGATGATAAATTAGCATACAGGCATACGTATTTGTATTTCTCCATTAAACATGATGTGGGTATACATCAAAACTGCCTTGGCTATGTGAATCTAACGAATAACAATCAGATATGTTTTATGGAATATTGTGAAAAATGAAAAAAAAAAGAAAACATCAAATTATCACCACATTACCCACTTTACCTGTTTCTCTGTCTTCAACATAAATTTTGCTGATATCAAATCTATTTATCCCTTATCAGGCCGCTATCTGTAACAGAGGAGTAAGTTACTAAGGAATTCTTATCTCTAATCTTTTGAGAGTCATTAAGGTTTTATGGTTATGCAATCCTAATTGTGTCTTAAAAAAAGAAACAATCAGTTTGTGCTTTACAAAAATGTAGATTTTATTTTTTTTTTATAAGAAATATACATCTTATTGGAGAAAATGGTAACTTTTCCGCCAGTTTTATAAGGGAGGCACTTTTTTGTGACTTCCGGTTTTCTTTCCAGCACATCAAGCCCCATTCTGAAAAATTATCTCACCCCTGAATGTAAATCCATTCCTTTTAAAGGTTTCCAATATGTTTATCATATGAGGTCTTAAATTTCTGAACAGTTTTTGATTGCACAATCGCTTCAACTAAATCATTCCATCCATTAACGCCTCCAACACAGAAAGAATTCATTTTAAGACGCGTGATGTCTGTAGCATTTGGCATGTCTCCCATTGTGATTATCCGAAAATTCAAACAGTCTTTCCATTGGAATATCGTCTACAATTTGAGTAATTTAGAATACATAAATATGGTACATTATAGTAAAGTTGCAAGATGTTGTTTTTAGTGTTTCAATATAATTTAACAAAGATAGTTCAATGAGTAGCCCTGTTACTGAGGACGCCTTTTTCATTGTTTATCCATGACAAAACGTAATCATAAGACAAAAAGAATGACATTCCAGGAAAGGGGCGTGATAAGGGCTAATACAAAAAAAAATAGCAGAATGCGGCGTCTGATTAGGGTTACAAGCCGTCTCATCTGGATCAACACTGTTTGCACAGGTATCTGTTTTGGTCTGTCGGACTGAAATGGTTAAAGTTTTGACGAAGCTATAACTCAGGTCTTAAACAGATACACAGCTCGATATAAATTTCGTCAAGGAGCCCAATGTAAATCGCAGCTCTCCTTCCTTTATCACGACATTGCAAGGCCCATACAGAGCGAACCAGCTGAAAAGTACCACTGGTCTGTTAAAATATGCAAATGTTTATTATAGTATCACCGTTCAGATTTTCGGTCAAGCACAAATAAACAACCTTTGGATTGGCTTTACTCTTTGGTATCTGGTGGATTGGGAAGAAAATTGGAAATTCAATACGTTTCCATATTGAAAAATGAAGTCTACTACGAGTAATATGATCAAGTTCACCATTGTTATATGATTATTCACTGAAGGGACAATCAACAAGCCGAATTACAATCGAAGTACCTTGGACTCGACCTGACGTCTAGTCTCATGGAATATCAACATCAACAGGATAATGAAGACGGGCAATAGTATACCGGGTTTCCTGCAACGGAATCTGCGAATCAACAACCAAATTACTAACGCTACCTTTCGCCCAAATTTGGAGTATTTTTCAATAGTATGAAGCCAGTTTACTTACACTAAATAGGAGCAGTACAGAGGAGGGCAACCATACGAAGAAGTTGAGATTGAGATAGTATACTTCCTCCATAGCACTTAAATGCAGCTTCTTTCCATGGACTATTGCTCCCGACTTGATATCCTACAAAAGCTCTCTAAGCATTTTTAAATACAGTTAGAAGTCAAACTTCAAGCAGGTACTAATTATGGAGTATTGTCTATGCCGGTCTGACCTGGTGCCAGGGAGGTGGGGAAGGCTACCGGAGTCGGTTTTGGTCTAGACCAGAAGGGCCGAAACAGTTTGGAATATTTTCTTAAATGTTCTTTCTTTCTATTGTTTGTATCTAACTTTTCTGTTTATTTCCGGTTTTTCTATCGCCAGCGTTATCGTAATGGTGAAAGGTAACAAGATACCTACCACTTCAATGTAGATGTATTGGTCGATTTACATAGATATATGCTTTTGATTAATCCTCTCCAACTACAAATGCATAAACTGTCAGTCATTTATAGAATTTAATAGCGGGCGATCAAAACTACATCATATAAGCAATCAGCTTAGGCTCAGGCCTCGAAATATGGCAGTGATGTTATTTCAAATATTAAGTTTCCAAATGCTGTGGTGGATGAAGAAAATAGCTGTTTCAAATAGCTTGGGAGACAATATGATTCATTTGAGCCGGGGCACAGCATTTCCTGCAAGATTATATGTGCGCCCAGCAAAGAGTCAGATCAGTCTGCGTGTCCGTGTCCGTGTCTTCGCAGGGCACTCTGTGGGTAGCAAACAATCTAAAGCGTCTTCAAGCGGACAGCAAAGACAATGATCAGGCTGCGCAGAGTTTTTGCTGGGTGCACATGCAACTTCGTAGGTAATGCTGTGCCCGGGTCTTTTGTAATAAGTATATAGTAGATCAGCATTTTCAGTGCAAGTTCCCGTCAATTAGATTCATAATCGAAATGAATGTGTTTGCAAATGGTTAACCGTATGGTGGATAACCGAGCAGCTTAAGTGTTCTGCTTTTTTAGCAGGGAGAATCCGAGGAAGCGCACAACATCGTAACGCCTTGCCGGCGTAATTGTAGCGCTTGTTGTATGTTTGTTAGGATAATGAAGCACTGAAATGCACAATATGCATGTTAAAGACATGAGTACTGTATCCTTGACTATTCAAAATTCGCCCAGTAGAGAATCTGATCAGACTTTGCTGAGAGCATATATCCGAAGATATGTTTTCTCACGTTGCGGTTCAAATCGCTATGGAATGAATTTCATCACACTTATAAGGATTATTCGCGATATTACGCGATAAAAACGATCAAATTATCTAAGAAAAAAAGCTATAGTCATGTGTTTACATAAACTCACTTTACCCGCTAGTTCTCATTGTCTCCATGCAGCCTTGGAACACATTGCAATGTACAACTTTTGTCTTTAATCTTTAGACTCACCGAATGTACCCATGTGATTACAGTTTCTTTTAAATAAAGCCCGTGTGTCTTTGCGGTTTCGTGTAAATACTGTTACGTTACAGAGACGACTGATTGTCCCTTGCTGTGATGAAAAGTGCGTTTTGAAGGAACTTATATATTTCCTTATGAGCCGTAACTTCAAACAATGTGCGCCCAGCGAAGATTGCAATTACTGTGACAGTTTAGCTGTTTAAATGGAAAGAAAACCATTGTGGGGATGCACTGAATACATGAGATACTATGAGTTTTTGCAACATAGCCTTTAAAGCAAACTCACATATTTCACAGAGTAGTAACCAGCTCTAGTTTAAAATTCATATTTTCGTATTTTCTGTGAAAAGCAAACTATTTAGGACACGTTACTCAAATAAAAACCACTATTTTCATGCACTCACTGAGTACGATATTTCTATAGATATCAGCATGTCAGACAAAATCTTTGCTAATTTATGAGCATTTACATAGCAAAACAGAAATATTAGACAGTATATAAAAGATCTGGTAAAATACAACAATACAAAGTCTTTATTGGCATGAGACATATTATGATGCTTTTCGCCGAATATATACACATCAAACGAGTAGGTACATATTTCAACATATATGATATTTAGCAAGAAGTAATAACATAGGAAGTACAACGCGTGAAACGTGCCCGTATGTAAACTAGACAATATAAAATGTATCAAGTAGAAGCCTCTTTGGTCCATTAAAATGCTGGTGAGGTTTTAATGAAGTCAAATCTAGAAACGTTTGCGTTTCTACATTGTCTACATATGCTTTTCCCACACATTATAATACAAGCGCGATACACTGATAAAAGATAAACTTCTGAATTTAAATGAAAAAAAAAAAAACACGTTCATACGAGAAAGTTCTCTTACTCTTGCTAGTAATGAGAATTATACTTTTTTACTTCAGAAGTACATAAGTCTTATACCTTATGACATTGTCAGAAAGTTTGTGATGCTCGTTTCTTTCTTCTTGACAATATCTATACCTCCATCGCCCCCAACCCCCTCCACCGCGCGCGGCATGCAAAGTATAGAGGTACATAGTTTTTGTATTTCCGTAACAATGTTTGTCTCTGCGTGTATGTCTGGGTGTAAACTTTTGTTTCGTCAAATATTTCTCAGGTACTACTGCACCTAGGATTTTGAAATTCGGTACAAACATTTGGTATGGCTTGATGTATTGTGTAAGAGAGAATCAGCATCCTCATTCCTATCATTCTACTTATTTTTCCAGTTTTTGTTTTCTCCAATAAACATTTTCATCAAAGATTTCTTAGGAACTACTACGTCTAGGATTTTGTAATTTGGTACAAACACTGGACAAAACTTATTGTATAGCGTAAGAGGGAATCAGCATCCTCATTTTCATTATTTCCTGTATTTGACCATTTGTCTTTTCTCCAATAAATGTTTTTGTCACAAATTTCTCAGCTCCCATGAGAGCCAAACCTTTCAAATTTTGTATACACATATAGAGAGTCGAAGTGCTGATTTTTTTTGATTTTTTTTCCCTTTTTACCAGCTCTCAATCCAATGTAATGTATGAGAAATTTGTGTCAAACATTTCTCAGGAACTACTGCATCTAGGATTTTGAAACTTTATACAAACCTTGGGTACGACTACTTGTATTGTGTAAAGAATCAACATCCTCATGCTTAAATCTTCCCTTTATTTGTCCAGTTGTCTTTCTCTCCAATACAATTTTTCATGTTTCAGGTTCTGTGATAGCTAGAGTCTTCCAATTTAATATACATCCACAGAGGGTTGGTCTATTGTGTAAAAGAAAAGCAAGATACTGTGATACATTTTGCCTTCTTTTCCATTTTTGTTTCTTTTTCCCGCTTTCACTCTAATGTAAGACATAGGAACTTTGTGTCAAAAATTTCTCATGAACTATAATACCTAGGATTTTGAAAGTCTGTACAACATTGTGTTTGACTTGTTGTGTTGTGTTAGAGAGAATCAGCATCCTCATTATCGTTCCCTTTATTTGTCTATTGTTCATTCCCATAAAAAAAAACCTCAAAAGTTTCTCACCTGTTACTAGAGCTAGAGTCTTAAAATTTTGTATATATCCTGACAATGGTGAACTATGTTGAGTAAGAGAAAACTAAGGTGCTGAGGTTTATTTCTTTTGCCCATCTCTCACATAGATACTAAGGGTAATTTGCATCTACAAAATTGGTTCAACATACCTTTGATAGCTGTGGCCGGGGTATTTGAGCTTTGCTCACTATCTGCTACATTTTATTTGCTTTGATTCCCAATTACACAAATAAACAATGGGTATGCTGATGGGTGCTAATTGTGAATTGTAGGTTTGTTTTCTGATTTGTTATGAAATACTTTAGGTTGTCCTTTTCTCACAAATGTCAAGGCAATGTTTTATTGAAGCATTCAATTCAAAGTCTCGATAATTAGATTATTCACTTAATATTGATAATGATTATTTTGACCAAATGATAGATAAAACACATCCTGGAAAGCTTAACAAACTAATCCCTCTCATACAGAAGCTCTGTTTCTGGATTTAAATTAATCAGTATCTGATGATACAATCGCTACTAAATTCACGATAAGCAGGATGTCTTTGATGTTAATTTCCTTGTTTGGATGAGGACGTCCTTTGTGCTACATCCTATGGTACATATATTTCTGAGCTTATTCGTTTCACTAGAGCATATCGTCAAGTCAGTGACTTTAAACATCGAAAAAAACAGGGACACATGGAAGATAAGTGTACAATTAAATGTGTTTACCCTCGTTAAATAAAGCCGATTATTATTATTATTATTATTATTATTATTATTATTATTATTATTATAGCATGGCGGAGAGCCAGTTCTCAGACTGAATGCATACTTGGTTAACTCAATTTGCTTAACTCTCTAATAGCCTGACGGAGAGCAGCCAGTTCTCAGACTGAATGACGACTCCTTCCTCAATCTGTTTCAGAAGGTTAGCATTTGACTATAGCTGTTTGTGGTTAAACCCCTCGTGGTTCAGCTTGTAATATTTTTAATCGGGTTTCAGGTTGCTATTGAGCCATCTACTTTGTTTTGTTGCAGATTTGTGATGTGTGTTTTACTGTGATGTTTTACTGGTGAGGTAGAAGACCCTACGCGGACCGAGCATATGATTTTGAGCTGCATCACAATTAAGAGCGAGGTTTAAGCCCCCGCGCATCCCCCGACTCTTCCAGAAGTCTATACTGTGGCCCGTTCCAAGGCGGATATTCTGATGTAGAACCAACTGATGTAAATCTAGCATTGTGGTCACTCGCTATATGCCTGTCCACTATGCTTCCTGTTTTGTTTCATGCGTTAAATTTTCTTGTTTTCGTGCTAGCATTTTGGTCAACTTCTTCGAGGGTTACCCACTTTGTGTTCTGGTTGCATTCTTGTCCTAATATATGCATCTATTTCAGATGAAAAGGGTGACAAAATGTAAGAGAAAAGTCCAGGGAGTGCCACAATCACAAACCGCAGCCCTTCCCAGACCCCAATAGGAAGAGAAAACCGACAAATCTAAACAAGCACAAACCGAACAAACGTACGAGAAGCACTAAGATTAGCTCTCTCTTCCCCAAGCGAGGTAATCGCAATACTAAAAGGGCTGAAAAACACAAGAAAAAAATGACACACGGAAAGACACACAACAACTCGCCTCGTAGAAAAAAACACAAAGCAACAAAGAGTAAGACTAACACCGGGACCACCGCCTTAGAACGATCGGTAGAGCAAAGTTTCGATCGAAATTTCGTTCGAAGATAAGAGAAAAATCCAGGGAGTGCCAGAATCACAAGCCACATCCCTTCCCAGACACTAAGAGGAAGAGAAAATAGACAAAACCAGACAAGCGCAAATCGAACAAACGTACGAAAAGCACTAAAATTGGTTCTTTTTTCCCCAAGCGAGTTAATCGCAATGTTAAAAGGACTAAAAAACACAAGACTAAAATAACACAAGGCAAGACAACGAATCGCCTCGTAGAATAAACCACAAAGCAACAAAGAGTGAGACCACCGCCTTTGAACGGTCAGTAGAATAAACTACTGGGTGTGGTTTATTAAGTCCCCAATCCCTACACATTCCCGCTTTATTCGGACCGTTACAAGATGGTTTTCTGTTGCAGTGTTTTGTTTTGTATATTGGTTATTGCAACTGTGCCGTTGTGTATTGTTACTGTTCACCCTTTCTTCCTTTTTGGGTGTCTATGCTTCACTACTGTAGCGTTTCCTGGGTTACCCCATTTATAATTTTGAGGTCGTTTGTCTGCGAGTTATGACTGTCATTAACATAATGTAATACCTATATTGCACTGAAAATAAGCGCATCTATAAAGCGTTAAAAAGCGGTTTCGATCGAGTAAAACTATTTAAACCCCACACCACCGCCACCCCAACGCAAACACCAGCCCCACCACAACAACACCACATTGGTCGTTTCTGCTGACCTTTACAAACATACAAATGAATATACCGAGGAAATACCGCAATCATGAAGCACAGACTTCCTGAGGCATCTATAGAAAAAGAGATGAGGAAGAAACAATTAAAAAAGCAGGTTGCAATAATCAATATACCAATGTGAATCTTCTAGATCTGTTGCAGTTCTTTTCATTTGTATATCGGTTATTGCAACTAAGGAGTCGTGTATTGCAGTGTTCTAAGGCGGTGGTCCCGGTGTTAGTCTTACTCTTTGTTGCCTTGTGGTTTATTCTACGAGGCTATTTGTTGTATGTCTTTCCGTGTGTTATTTTGTTCTTGTATTTTTCAGTCCTTTTAGTATTGCAATTACCTCGCTTGGGGAAGAGAGAGAGCTAATTTTAGTGCTGTTCGTGCGTTTGTTCGGTCTGTGCTTGTTTGGATTTGTTGGTTCCTCTTCCTCTTAGGGTCTGGGAAGGGCTGCGGTTTGTGATTGTTGCACTCCCTGGACTTTTCTCTTACCTTTTTTTGTTATCCTTTTTTCAATCGAATGCTTCGAGAAGGCTGTGCTCCCTGATTGTGGCCCTTGTTGGATCACTTCATTTATTTGCCAATTATGCCTCTTAATGCAATATCTACGTTGCACGAAATAAATTATCTTTACAATACAATAACATGTAAAGACGCAAAGCCTCACGTATGATTTTATTAAATAGAGCCGGCCCATCTATGTTGATCTATGTTGAATTTGAATATTGTGTCAGTCATATTTGTTTCTGTAAGACATTTTATACAAGTCATTGAAATTTAATAATCCAGTCAGAAGAAAGTACAGAATCGAATTTTGAATTTACACATCAGAACAATCTCCCACAATCTGAGTATCATTAGAGTAACAGATCAGTCATTTGAGAAGTATGACTATTATGCCAAAAACAAAAATGATTTCTTTTCAAAATAAGAGGTATGTGTATGAATTCTTACATCATTTGCAATGGTACTATTCAAGTCAAAGCGTATTCGTTCCCCTAAAGTTTCATGTGCGATTCTCTTGTGTGATTACAAAAGAATAAGACCTATCATCTCATCTACATGTTGCTCCCTCTGTAATAGGATTTTAACATGAAAATTATTAAACAACCCCTTCATTAAATTTATAAGGGTTTACTTTACTTTTAAAACAAATTAAAACATATTATCCCCGCCTCACTTGTCACAAGATCGATTCATTTTGAATGTTATTAATTAATTAATTAAAATTAATGTTCAAACCACATATTATCAACATGTTAGTATTTAGAAAATGTGAAAAGTTATTTTTGTAGATCTCAGAACATGCCCTGGAAGAGCAAAAGGCACAGACCAATCGCATCAGGAGGGAGAGTAAGTAGTTGTGGTCATGGTACGCAAGCCATAATCCAAACTCATAAAACCGTAAACGAAAGGCGAATCAGAATGTTCAGACCAACAGACATGGACCCCGGAATAAAGGGTGTAATCAGGCGTAAAAAAGCCAAGACAGACAGGACACACGTTACAAACCAAGGAAAAGCAAAGCAACCAGCCCTTGCTTCCCTAATGAGGTGATTAAAATGCGTGGCAGGAGCCATCTCACACAATAATAAGACAATAAGACACAATACAAAAAAAAAATCGCCTCGTGCAAGCAGCTACAAGGACCCGTCTTACCTAACAATAAGACAATAAACAAACCACGAAGAACGCCGCGCAGCGAGGACTCTGTATGACTCCTAACGCAGTCATCTAAATTAATAACCTTATCCTTAGTCCCATGAATAACATTTAGAAAGGTTTCTACATTAAAAGTCATTTTATGCCTGGAATTGATGTCTATTTACTACGGAAATTGTTATAAATTATTACAGTTCCCATAAGGCCCAATACAATTAACAAGTTCTGATTTTAATTACGATCTGGTGCAAGTTTTTAGATTTATATATATATATATACATGTATATATTTTTCAAACGAAAATTTTATATCTGATAAGTTTAGTTCCATTAAAATCACTAGGGTTATCTGCATTGAATTTCAATGTTACAAAATGAAGATCATGTTTGGTGATTAGTTGACGTGTGTAACATGGAAAAAAGGTGACCATATGCGGATAGCAATTATCAAGATCCGCCTCGGCTGTGAATGCTCAAGCTGATCTGGGCCTTCACTGCCCACATATGCATAAATGCCCTTTTGGTGCATTGTTAATTAATTCTTCTCCGTTGTCTGAACGTTTTAGTATCAGTAAGAAACTTCTATTTTGCAAACTTGAAAAACATACATTGATAATTATCTGCATTATAGAGTTTGTTTTTGTTAGACAAAGTTTACCAAATGTAATGAGTGATGTCCAAAACGTGAGACTTTAAGGGAAATGCAAGATTTGCTGCCCGACTATCAATGCCTGTTGTCGGGCTCATCATGATCCTGTTTTTCTTGTGTTTTGGCTCCAGATCGCAATTGAGCCCTTTGCTTTGTTTCATCAGTGTTTTGATTATGTATGTTTCTCTGTGAGTTTTACAAATGAGGTAGAGGACCCCAAACATATATTTGTAACTTGGAGCTGCATCAGAACTAAGGGTGACATTTCGCGCGAATAAAACTAGTGTTAAGCCGAACACCAAGACGGTTGTTATGTTGAAGTTGTTCTATGTTTGTGCGTTGGTGGTTTCATATGTGGCGTTTGTGTTGTCCTTATTTGTTCCTCAAGGCACCAAATCGTCAAAAATGAAAATTATGCTAAAGCCAAAACTTGGCTGTTATCTTATTCCAAAATGGTAAAATGTATTGAATTAGGTATAATTTATAGTACCTTTTAGCATTAAGCATGCTAAATCTGGCTCCCAACTAGTGAAAAATGTTGAAATAACACTTCTTCACAAACATGTATTTAAATATTTGTTATTAGAAAGATATATCTTATTGGAGTAAATCTCTTAAAATGAGTAATGCCAATGCAAGTTAAATCCATATACTTTTTACATGTCATATCTATTTTAACTGAATGGGATATCACACCTTGTTGTGATTTTATGTATATTTTCACCAATAAAACTATTAAAAACTAAGGTAGATTTTTTTTAAATGAAAATAATTAACTCGATGACCCATACTTTTCGTTTAATTTTCTATTTTCTAGACACTTCCTCTAAACAAAATGCCTTATGTGGTAAAAAAAATAATTCATTGTAGTAAAGCTTTGTATGGCCTTAAAAATGGGAAGAAATGGATGATTAAGGATTTAGGGCTGGGGTGACGAATACCGCGTTTTTTAACATCTTACCTTAGGTTGATAAATAAGCTTCAACTGTGTATCCTTTCCTTCTTCAATCTGATTAAAACGATACTATTAAGAGTTAAGAAAATGCTACTTTGAACACAATATTTACCAGTAGGGTCATTTGGCGATATTTACGGAAAAGGCGTTAAGGGTCATGTCTTTTCATTTCAGGTTAAATAAAATTTAGCCCGACGATATAGTATTTTATTTTATAAACTATGAGCAAATATGTGAAACTGAATATATGATGAGTTCTTAAATCATTTCCAATGTAGGAAGTATTAAGCTGCATTTGTCTTTAAATGTCATTATTTTTTTTTTTAGATCTTAGCGATTGTGATAAAGATTACACCTAAACTGTATGGTTTGTCAAGGTCTTCCATCTACATTCGTCATGATCGTTGCCTTTCTCTTTAAAACAATCACAGGGAGTTACGGCTGTACAGTTGTTGCTGGCTGCAGAAAACAATTAAAAATATTGCTTCAATCATGAGTAACAGAATATGAATAGATGATTTTCGATGATCATTTTTTTAAACTTTCATTTGGAAATTACCTAGAGTTTTTTTTTTTTTTTTTTTTTTTTTTGTTTTCTTCTAGCTTCGACGGTAAAATCATTGTGACTCTCACTGTCTGAGATATAACTATTGTCTATAATAAGATAAATGACCCTCAATATCCGCCTTACTGAAAAACAGCGCCGCAAAACAAACTCTCCAATGACTCTTACCAGTTTTTATTATTGATTTGAGTCGCATCATAAGAAAATGTCACTTAGGGGCAAATGCGAATGGCAAAGATCCACATCCGCACATGTTGATCAAGAACTCGATGTCCGCATATAAAATTGCTTGCCCCTGCAAAATGCGTCGACCGAAAATAAAAGACATTGTCAAATTGCACAAGATATGCAGACTAATGCTGGCCTTTGCTTTTCGCATATGCACAATGACTTTTCCCCCGGTACAATTCATTCTTCGTACTTGTAAAGCAGGCAACGTGCCATGGAATTCAATCATGCCAAACTATGTTTCTCTTATAGACTAACTCGTACATTTGTTAGCGCTTTCTCCGGCAATTTCATTTTATTATAGATTGAAAAATCATTTGCTTGTTACAGAAGTTTGGTTATTTGACTTGCAGATGAGGGGTCAAATATCAAAGCTTGTTATCTCGGATATGAAAGTTTCAGAATGTGATTCATTTACGCGTAGATGGGCGGTCGATTCTGGCTGATTGTGTTGATGATAAGATTGTCCTAGACAAACTGTATTTAAAGAGACAATACTATCCTCATTGGAGCCGCGTCAAGTGACAAAGTGCCTTCGAACATGCGCAAAACGCGCATATTCAGATCATCCTGCACATGTACAAAGTATTATCCGGGCCTTTGCTCTCCATTCATTCATTATGTAGTACCCGATGATTCTGTTAGCGGACAGTGAAGGCCTAGATCAGACTGCGCGAATGCACATTCTGATCTAAGCCTTACCTGTCTGCATATGTCCGAAGACATGTTTTCGCATGGCGTGGCTCATTTATCTTGTAAGAGACAAACATAAATAGACAGTTTTATGGTGACAGATTGTGGTGTCCAAAATTTGCTTTTGACACTTTGTGATCTCTATCTCCCTTTACGTAAACAAAATCATTTAAAGTGTGTGTGTGTGTGTGTGTGTGTGTGTGTGTGTGTGTGTGTGTGTGTGTGTGTGTGTGTGTGTTTCTAAAGGGTAAAAATAAAAGTCCATAAATCGCAGCCAATTCCTTACACAAAGAGGAAGAGGAAAGAGACACAAACGAAAGCGCGCATAACAAACAAACGCACGGAAAGCATATTGTCCAGCTCCCTCTTCCCCAAGCAAGGTAATCGCAATGCTTAAAAGATTGAAAAACACAAGGACAAAACCCAAAACAAAACTTAACCCTTCTCTGGCTGAACACGACATGCCCTGTCTTAACAAACAATGTAGATCCAGATCAGTTGGCTTCTTCTGAAGCCAACTGATCTGGATCTGCACTGTTTGTCATTAAATATGTGGATTTCTATCAAAAACCCGGATCAAGTAATCTTACTGGCTGGAAATTAGAAGTGGGCGTGGCATCTTAATTTATTCAGCAAGGCAAGGGTTAATATAAATCGCCTCGTAACCACTAAGCCAGAGCTCTAGATAAGCTAATGTTTCAATAAAAGAAAACAATAATTTCTCATTGCTTTACAAACAATTATGCATTGGATACTGATTGAAGAGTGTCGCAGGTCGCCTCCAATGAGTACATATAAAATATTTTCTTAAAGAGATAAGAAAAATAAATTGTATGTATCTCGAAAACGAGATGGTATTGTCACCATTCAAAATGGGAAATGATAAATTTAATATTAAGCATATTAAGACAGAGTTATGCAGTTAAAGGTCGCTAGAAGTACAAATAAAATGAAATCAGGTTCAAAACTTCTTGAAGAAAAATCCCACTTATAATGTGTGGACACAGATGACTCTATTCTGGTTCTGATTCAGACCTATTTGAATAGAAATGAGAGTTTCTGTCTCTTTTGAATATAAATTTCATTGAGGTGTTGTACATTTGCATGTTCTACATTGAGACTGATTGTCACTGTCTTACCGAGACGCATCTAAGTGAGGTATTGAAGGCTTCACAAAACAAAGCAGTTGTGACCAGGCTACCAAATAAAACCATTCAGAATTTAGTGTTACAAAATATATATTAGAATACCGATAACATGCCAACGTTTGGCTAAGTGTTTGGTTAACATGATTGTCAAGTTTCCAATAGATAAAGATCTATTCTGTGGAAAAATCAATACCCGTTGTGACAAGCAGGTTTGGGATTTGGGATGCAAGAAGAGAAATCCAATCTTTTTTAAACAAAAAGTCAGTGCAATATAGGATAGAATGGCATATTCCAGTATAATTTTCGTGAAAAGAATAAACATTTTTCATGCATTCTTTCCTCTGATTAACTAAATTGCAATAAGGAGACACTGGGAATTCTGTGACTTTGTGTCTGTTGTACGTCATGTGGCTATAATTTCTCCTAACAGACTCATTGCAAACTGCAGATAGTCTCCCTGTGATATATATAAAGTTTTTGTATTTGTGTTTGTATGTTAGGTGGGGCTACACAGGTTTATAGCCCTCTTTGTTTTTATCTTGCGATCATAAAGTAAATAAAAAAAAAAATCGCTGAAACCCTATACGTACAGAGGCATACATGAGAGAAAAGTTTGTTTACGGAATGAAGGTGAATACATCTTTTCACAAGTTGCCCCCCCCCCCTCCCCACCCCCCAACACACACACACACACACACACACACACACACACACACACACCATAAACATACATCCTTTCCCCTTAAGAAAAATATTCCTACCAGCATCTTCGCAGATTCAGATCTTCAATCTCATTTGAAGTTTTGTATCCACTGATACATTCTACAGTTAAAGACAAAAGTTCTGCACGGGTTTTGTAATCTAAAGCCTATCTTTTAGGGAAAAGAGTACGGTTTTAGGGGAGGTTACTCTCTAAAAAATAATTCATCTCCCTTCCGAAAAGATGTCTACTCTAAAACGAAAGAATTTACCCCCCCCCCCCCCCCCCCCGCCCTTGGTAGTAAACTTTATTCCTTTAGAGACGACCCCTTCTCAGACGGGGTTTGATATGCAGGAAAGCAAGCAACAGTTCATAAAAGCCATCTCCTACGAAAACACGCCTATTCAAATATATTGAAAATTTTACAAAGAAAAAAGGAAAAAATTCAGATAAAAGAACTGACATTGCATATTTCTGCTCGGCAAGGCGGTTCTAATCAGTACCCACAGTCTATGTATATTAGCAAAATAAGAAAAATAATGTATACCCCTGTAAACCCCAGTTTTACTGTATAAAAGTGGGGTTTAAGTGGGGTGCAAAATTATATATGCGTGTTTTCGTAATGAGGCAGAGAATTTTCCATGAGTATCCAGGCCCATTAAGAATCACCGTTCTGCACGCGTTTGTAATATTAAATGGGCATTTTATTTAATAAATAAAATTATCAAATGCTAAATAAATACCTTTGTGTCATTCATAGTAAATAGAGTTCCTGATATCTTTGTTCAAGAAAACGTTTTCAGGAAATAACATTAACGTCTTTTCGTTTTTCTTTTTTTTTTTTTATCGATTGTTTACCAATCGAGCCAATGTATACATGCACCAAAGTTACCTTTAGGTTGTTGTTGTTGACCGATGAAATCAAATCGCGCGTCGTTGTTATTTATAACCGCGCTATTGTCGCCGTGACGTCAGAGTGGTGCGTAAACTGTAACACCTGGACTGGGCTTAATACTGGGACATTGGCAAACAGTGCAGACCCAGATCAGATTTTGTGTTGTCTCCCACAGAAAGGGAGAAAAAAGATAGAAGATATGGTAAAGGAGGTGAAAAAGAGGGACAGGGAAGAAAGATGAACAGGAATGAAAGCGAAGAAGCAGAAGAAATAAAAAAAAATCCCCCTTTACCATACCTGCTACAAGGATAGCAGGCTTTCCCAACTGTAAGCCAATATTAGTTGGACGCCCCAGTGAGACCCAGATCAGACACCACAGAACGTGCTATATGATCAAAGTCAGCACTGTTTGCTTAAATTACAGAAAGTTAAGAATTACATGAAACAGTCTTGAGTCCCCGTTCAGGCCAATTTTCCCAGCCTAAACAGAGACACGACCCACCAGTACTGTCGCTGCTTTGATGTTTTTTAGTCTTAAACTACCCTTAATACGACACGAATTGCTCGTCAGCAAAATGACAGCGGCATGCATACCAATAAAGCAATGCCTGGCAGCGATAAAACTGAGAAAACTTCTTAATTCTATCTGATCAAATGTGAAAATAACTGGAAACGACTGCAGTAACATTAGCTTGTTAATACAGTTGATGTTTTATTATTATGCAATTTTCGAATCGTTTTCTCTAATTCTTATTTCTTATTCTGATACTGACTGTGTTGCTGCTTGAATTAAATGAAAACAGTTTGTCAAAATGTTTCATCCTTTATTTACATAAGTGGTATGCCACACAATTATTTATGTCGACTGGATACACTTGGTAACTATTTATATACATAATTTTTCACAAAAGAAACAATTTGTTGACTTCTATTCTGCTTTCCTGCACATCAAGCCATTTTTAAAAGGGGATCTATTCTAAATGGAAAGAATTTGCTCCCAAGGGGAACACTTTCTTTCTTTTTAGAGTAGCCCTTTTCAGAAAGGACTTTTCATCTTAAAATTATATTGGTTCCAAATTCATATTTTCGGTCTGTCATACCACACGTTTAGGCCAAACATTTCATTGCTTTGCCGGCTCTCCGGCTTTCAGGTAAAACATTTGGGTGAAATCAAAATTCTTAGTGGCCAATTATTTCTTCGACTGAATATTTTAATGTTAACTGTAATCACTTTTTGAGTGGAAATCAGTCGTCAATGTTGAAGAGGACTGATAGGCTGAAATACAGAGAACTTGCAAATCATAAACGATTCCGTTAATGCGGTTGTTGGGACCAGGAACGAAACTACTTTCCATGGGCTTCCTTTATAGCACTTGGCACAGTTCTGGAAGTCACAATATTCCTTGGCTTTCACCTTGGTCTCAAATTAAATCTCAGAATGCATTACAAGAATGCCATGTTCTACCAGCATGGCCTTTTATTTGTCCTTGAACACATATAGTAGCCTCATTATAGTGAAAACTAAACAAAAAACGTTTAACAGCGCTGCTTTAACAACCACAGAAACCTAAAATATAATCGAGAATTTTAAATTTGGACTGCAATTAAACAAAAAATATTTTGTGTTAAACCGATATAAATCCAATACATCTCATCAAAGACCAAAGTCGACTTTTTCAAGATATTACAGCCCTTGACGTCCGTGTACCCCTGCAGGTTCAAGTCATCACCCCCTAAATTGGTACCTTGCTCCATGTTGTATCAAACAAATTTAAAATAGCAAGTCGGTGATAAAACAGCAGGACAGGCATTTAACCAACTGGTTTAGGAGTGAAACACTTGCTTTTCAAACGGTTCTTACGATGTTGTTTCAATGGCAATGAAGCTGAATATATTCTAAAAAGAATGACCTAAGAGAGCAATGAACGCATGCGCAGAAATAAAAACAGCTGATACAGAAACAGTTACTGTAGAAATTGTTGATTTTGATTCTGCACAAGAGGCCAAGAAAATGTAGTGTTTCTAGTAGTGTTCTTGTTTTTCAAGCAAAGCAGTTGTGGATGATCATTTAGGTCAGCTCATATAAGCCATTCTAATGAGTCAGCTCATAGAAGTCATTCTAATGAATACCCACAAGTTACTAAAATGTTAAAAAGTAAATAAGTGAAGTCAGGAACTAACATATCAGATCTACATCAACTTCTCAACATCAAAGGAAAGACAGACACATAAATTAAACAGCCACAAATAGAATTGATGGCAAGCAGAGTGTACAGTCCTTTCCCAAAAAGGTGGCAATTCTGTTACCAAAACTTAACTGTATATAGCTTTAACTGGCATAATTTGTTAAAAGAAAAACATTTATGAGTGAAGCACTACAGAACATTTAACAAAAAGTAACTGAATGACAGTTCGGTCTTGCAGTGTGGATGGGAAGAAGGGGAAGAGCTTAAAATAGCTTTATTTACGAGATCCCAAACCCTCGCCCTCAGCTTTCATTTAGCGGTAAGACATATTATATTTGTTTGGTCGTGTGGAGGTCTTCACTCATACATGCATCATTACGGACAACAAATAAATCACAGATAAAGCCTATAATGAAAGAAAGATGATGACTCAACAGAAACACCCTAGGACCCTTGAGGTCCCTGGAGTGTCAAACAACACCACTACTGAAGCAAAAGAAATCCACCAGTTAAAACCCGATGGGCCGAGAAGCAGACATAAAAAAGTTCCGGCACAAAACCAAACTATCGTATACCCCTCTTCAAATATTGACATCCCTGTGCCACTGTATTAGAAGTATTCCATTGTTCAAATTGAATTCATCAAAAAGCTGTTTGGTGAATCTCCGCGCGAGGAAAATTAAAAAAAAAAAAAAAAAAAAAAGACAGGAATACGCTAATTGCGCGCGGTCTGAAACGTTTTCTTCCACTCACATACAGTGTTTAGTTATTTTGCTGTTTATCATAGTTAAACAGTCACCAAAATTAAAGAATCCAATGATGATGATATATATTTGACTGACAAAAGAATAAACATAATCATTACGAAAACATGCCTATTCAAATATACTGAAAATTTTCCCGAAAAAAAATGAAAATTTTGAGATAAAAATTTCTGATATTTTTCATATTTCTGCTCAAAACATAGATTGTGGGTACTCGTTAGAACCGCCTCGACGAGTACCCACAATCTATGTTTTTGAGCAGAAATAAGAAAAATAATGCATACCCCTGTAAACCCCAATTTTACTAGATAAAAGTGGGGTTTAAGGGGGTCAAAACTATATAGGCATGTTTTCGTGATGATAGCTCAACATTCAGGGAGAGGCTAAATGATGCAGTATGTTAGCTACAGTATCCACTGAAATGGATATGCACCGAATCTGTAAAAATCGGTAGCGAAGTCACTGATCGGACCGTGCAAATGTGCTGGATGACTCAAGTATGCTCTTAGATATATTTTTGTTTTTGGTGTAGCCCACATATGAAGCTATAATAAAACGTCGATACTTCAAATGCACCGAAATGCAAGCTTGCATCTTTCCCAATTACTTACGAAAGAATTGAAAAAAAATATTGATGAATACTTCAGACACCACATACATGTACGTCTGCAGCTGACTTTCATCAGGACAATCTCTCCTAAGAACTAGAGGGTAAAATTAAATCGCTGAAATCTTCTAGTCACTACAGCTGTATGCGCCGCAACGTCAGAAAACGTACCTGCTGACACGTGCGCCCAGCGAAGTGGGAATCAGCCTGCCCATCCGCGAAGCCTGATGCGCCTTCTTTATCCGCACGAAACCTTGGCTATCCAAATTGCACCCAGTGAAGATTATGCGCAGTCTGATCAGAATGTTTTGCTGGGCGCACGTCTGAAGGTACGTTTCCTGACGTTTCGGCTCATATGTTTTTTTTTTTTTTTTGTTTTTTTTTTTCTTGAAATCTTCCAACAGTCCTGTTTTATCGAGTTCTTCAACGACTTTGATACTAGACATCACTGAGCCAACATGTCACATTCGTACTTGGACTGCTTGCTAAAACGACAAGGGAAGCTTGTAAACACACAAAAGAACGTTCTCCGGTAAATACCGTATTAGTCTAAGTGTTGGGACAGACAGGGTTCAGCAAACAGAGAAGACCCATATAAGATATCTTACAATGCAATTCATCCAGCAGTTCTCAGACGCACCGAAATGTAGTAAAATATAGAGACAAGTATGCAACGAGAAGTGTTGCCATAATACTTAGGGTAAATAAAGCTACATGTACTTTGCATCTCCGTAATTAGCGTTTTATTTCTTAGTAGTAATAATAATAATAACAATACCTTACACCCTAGGATACGGCGTGGGTGTTATGCAATTTTGCATCTGTTCACATTATCAATACCGTATTTACCCTAAGTATTCGGACACCTTAAGGGGTCAACATTATATAGGCATGTTTTCGTGGTGATCTTAGAAAAAGAGCTGAGAGAGTCAACACTTTTGAAATCTCTTCTTCAAACCTAAGGTTGTTCCAAATCGGTTGACAGAATTAATGTGAAGATACACTTTTTGAGGTTTATCATCACGAAAACATACCTAAATAATTATGACCCCCTTAAACCCCACTTTTGTAAAGTAAAACTGGGGTTTACAGGGGTATACAATATTTTTCTTATATCTGCTAAAATAACATAGATTGTGGGTACTCGTTAGAACCGCCGCGCCGAGACGGTTCTAACGAGTACCCGCAATCTACGTTTTGAGCAGAAATATGAAAATATCAGAATTTTCATCTGAAATCTTTCAGTTTTTGGTAGTGAAATTTTCAATATATTTGAATAGGCGTATTTTCGTAATGTCATTCAAACCAGAAAGTATTTGATACACAACGTGGGAAAAAGGCTATTATGCCATATGCGAATAGCGAAGGTCCAGATGAACGTGCATATCCGCTCAGTCTGAGCTGTACATTCTCTTTTCGTCGACATATGCTCCACTGGATTCTCCATGCGGACAACGAAGGCCCTGATCAGCCTGCATGGACCATAGCCTGCGTTGTTCGCAGGGTGCATAAGGGCCATTTTCATGCGTTGCATGATTTTTCTTCATTTTCAAACAAGGGTACCGTGTTTACCCTAACTTTCTCTCCTTATCATACTTACCTAACTTTTGAAAAAGTCGAGTTCACTACATTTGTACTTGTTAGTGCGTCTAAAGGGCTGTTCTGATTCTTTTTTCTGTTGTTTGTTCAACCTCCACTTCTTTCGATGTCTCGGTAAGGCTGAGCTTTGGTTTAAACAATATTTTATTCATTTAGGTTCACATATATACATCGCATAACGTTATTTGGTACAGAATTTGACAGCGAGGGCGAGATAAAGAGAGCCAACTGTACCTTATTTAGCCTAAATATTGTATAGTTTTATATTTTCTGGTGCTTTAGGGTCACTGAGGTCATTTAGATTCTTCTGAAAATAACACGTTACTCAGTCTTGGGCTAGGAGGCTTTATCAGTTTTACACGTTACATCACAGTTCATGATCAGACTACATTAGAAACGAGAGTCTGCGCTTTAAAGTGGTGTCATTACGAAAACACGCCTATTCAAATATACTGAAAATTTTACCACCCAAAAATGAAAATTTTCAGGTAAAAAAAATCTGATATTTTTTATATTTCTGCTCAAAACATAGATTGTGGGTACTCGTTAGAACCGCCTCGACGAGGCGGTTCTAACGAGTACCCACAATTTATGTTTTTGAGGAGAAATAAGAAAAATAATGTACACCCCTGTAAACCCCAGTTTTACTATACAAAAGTGGGGTTTAAGGGGGTCAAAATTATATAGGTATGTTTTCATGATGTTTCTTACAGAGAATCCACCTTTTCAACATGCATCATGTACCGCTTTACCGTACCTGTTCTAAAATTTTAACAAGTCTATTTATTTCATATTAATGTACCTAAAGTACATGTACCACTAGATGAGTAGCAAACAGTGTGCAACCTGATCAAACGTCGCATGCAGCGGCGTCTGATCTGGGTGTACACTGTTCAGAACATTCTGTCCGTATGTTTAGGGTAATTGCGGTAAAAAAGAAACAGCCCGAAACCCGAAAAATATCCTACAATAAACTCCGACACCAGTGTCAATTTTGATATGGCCTTCTTTATTGATAATATAATTGATCTATGGAACATAAAACAAATATATGTTGAAATTTCAATCAATCAATGTTAATTTCGGACGAAGACATAAATATAATCAGCTAATTTTCCGCGGTAACTAACACAAGTCAAATTGTAAGATGTCCTTATGGAGCCGAGAAATTGATCTTTGGAAATTGGAATCCGTGGTTTTCAGGCCAGTGTAATACAGAGAGTACTTTATGTGTTTCTTTGAATTACCGTATTCGACCTAATTACCGCACTGTGCGCTTATGTTTTTCAAAATTACTTGGAACACTCAGTTGTGGTAAAATATATATCTACCTACTAAGGGTACACTACTAAAAAAAAAATCAGAATAGGATTTATTTAATGATGATAATGCGATTTTTTTCTGATTTTCTTTATAAAAGCATATGTTGTGAGAACTCATTTGAATTGCATCGACAAGTCGATGCAATTCAAATGAGTACCCACAACATATGCCTTTATAAAGAAGTAAAGAAAAAAGTACACTGGCTGTAATCTGAACACGATGGAGTTTCTTGACTGTGCGCTTATAGGGGTATGTGCGGTAATTAGATCGAATACGGTAGTAGTTGTTGTTGTTTCATGTATTGTCCTGTCTGTTGTCTTACTGATGTGTTGGGTGGATCATGTCTGGCATTGTACCCACTTCAGTGACGAAGAGAGAGCTGGTTGTTTTACATTTCATCACGAAAACATACCTATATAATTTTGACCCCCTTAAACCCCACTTTTATATAGTAAAACTGGGGTTTACAGGGGTATGCATTATTTTTCTTATTTCTGCTCAAAACATAGATTGTGAGTACTCGTTAGAACCGCCTCGCCGAGGCGGTTCAAATGAGTACCCATAATCTATGTTTTGAGCAGAAATATGAAAAATATCGGAGTTTTTTATCTGAAAATTTTCAGTTTTTGGAGGTGAATTTTTCTATATATTTGAATAGGCGTGTTTTCGTAATGCTTTGGTTTGTGGCACGTGTGGTGACTGCCGTAATTCGTGTACGGTTCTTCCTCTTGGTGTCATGGGTAGGTTATTCTGTGATTGTGGCTTTTGTTGGGCATCTACAGTTAAATCCTCTGGCTTATCTAGAGATATGGCTTAAAAATATACTTTTTACATAGACACGTTAACGTAATGTATCATGCGTAGCTTCAGAAAAAGGCCCTTTTGCCATATAATGCACAACGCATGAAAAGGGCTCTTATGTAATTTGCAAACAACGCAGGTCCAGATCAGCGTTCGTGTTGCGCATCTGTGCAGTCTAATCCGGGCATTTTCTATTCGTCGAGATAAACTACAGTTTCCACTGATTCTGTAAGCGGAAAACGAAGACCAAGATCAGTCTGAGCATAGGCACATGCAGATCAGGGCCTGCGTTGTCCGCAAATTACATAAGAACCCTTTACGTTCGTTGCGAATCTTATATAATAACAGTGAAGTTCCAGATCAGCCTGCGCATCCACGTAGTCTGCGCCTTCGCACAGTCTGATCAGAACATTTTCGTTTCGCCTGTAGGTTCTACGACGCACACTATTTCTTTAAGCGGACAGCGAAAGCCCTGATCAAGCTTTGTGAATATGCACAGTACTGCTTAATTCTACAAGCGATCAGCGAAGGGCCCTGGTCAAGCTATGTGACTATGCATAGTACTCACTTATTCTACAAGCGGCCAGCGAAGGCCCTGATCAAACTGTGTGAATATGCATAGTACTGCCTAATTCTACAATCTGTCAGTGAAGACCCTGATTAAGCTGTGTGAATATGCACAGTACTCCCTTATTCTACAAGCGGTCAGCGAAGGCCCAGGTTGGCTGTGTGAATATGCAAAGTACTTACTATTTCTACAAGCTGTCAGCGAATGCCCTGATCAAGCTGTGTGAATATACACAGTACTCACTAATTCTACAAGCGATCAGCGAAGGAACTGGTCGGGCTGTGAGAATATGCATAGTTCTCACTTATTCAACAGGCTGTCAGTGAAGGCCCTGATCAGACTGTGTGAATACGCGCAGTACTCACTTATACTACAAGCTGTCAGCGATGGCCTTAGTGTCGGCTACGTAAATTTGCACAGTACTCACTATTTCTACAAGATGTCAGCGAAGGTCCTAGTCGGTTATATGAATATGCACAGTGCTAAGTCTACAAGCTGTCAGCGAAGGCCCTGGTCAAGTTGTGAATATGCACCCTAATTCTACAAGCTTGCAGCAGTACTCACTTATTCTACAAGCGGTCAGCGAAGGCCATGGTTGGCTGTGTAAATACGCACAGTACTCCCTAATTCTACAAGCGGTCAGCGAAGGCCCTGATCAAGCTATGTGAATACTTTATTCAACAAGCTGCCAGCGAAGGCCCTGGTCAAGCTGTGTGAATATGCACAGTACTCACTATTTCTACAAGCGGTCAGCGAAGGCCCTGGTTGGCTGTGTGAATATGCAAAGTACTCACTATTTCTACAAGCTGTCAGCGAAGGCCATGATCAAGCTGTGGGAATATAAACACTCTCACTATTCTACAAGCGGTCAGCGAAGGAACTGGTCAAGCTGCGTGAATATGCACAGTACTCACTTCTTCTACAAACTGTCAGCGAAGGCCCTGGTCAAGCTGTGTGAATATGCACAGTCTTACTTATTCTACAAGCGGTCAGCGAAGGCCCTGGTCAAGTTCTGTGAATATGCACAGTCCTCACTTCTTCTACAAGCGGTCAGCGAAGGTCCTGGTCGGGCTGTGTGAATATATACAGTACTCACTTTTTCTACAAGCGGTCAACGAAGGCCCTGGTCGGCTGTGTGAATATGCATAGTACTCACTATTTCTACAAGCAGTCAGCGAAGGCTTGGTCGGGCTGTGTGAATATGCACAGTACTCATTTAAGCGAAGGCCCTGATCAGAGTGTTTGAATATGCACAGTACTCACTAATGCTACAATCTGTCAGCGAAGGCCCTTAAAAGACTGTGTGAATACGCACAGTACTCATCTGTCAGCGAAGGCCCTGATCAGACTGTGTGAATACGCAGAGTATTTACTAATTCTACAGGCGGTTTTACGAAAGCCCTGAGCAGAATCTGTGAATATGTACAGTACACACTAATTCTACAAGCGGCCAGCGAAGGCCCTGATCGAACTGTGTGAATACGCACAGTCTTCACTTATACTACAAGCGATCAGCGAATGCCCTGATCAGGCTGTGTGAATACGCACAGTACCCACCAATTCTACAAGCGATCAACGAAAAGCCCTGAGCAGGCTATGTGAATACACACAGTACTCATTAATTCTACAAGCGATCAGCGAAGGCCCTGAGCATGCTATGTTAATACGCACAGTACTCACCAATTCTACAAGCGGTCAGCGAATGCCCATAGCTGTGTGGATATGCTCAGTACTCACTAATTCTAAAAGCGGTCAGCGAAGGTCCTGATCAGACTGTGCGAATACGTACAGTTCTCACTAATACTACAAGCGGTCAGCGAAGGTCCTGATCAGACTGTGTGAATACGCACATTACACACTAATACTACAAGCGTTAAGATAAGGCCCAGATCAGACTGTGTGAATATGCACAGTACTCACCTCTACAAGCTGTCAGCGAAGGCGTTGATCAGACTTGTGAATACGCACAGTACTCACTAATTCTACAAGCGAGCAGCGAAGGCCCTGATCAGGCTGTGCGAATACGCACATTACTAATTCTACAAGCGGTCAGCGAAGGTCCTGATCAGAATATGCTAATACGCACAGTGCTCACTAATTCTACAAGCGGTCAGCGAAAGTCTTGATCAGACTGTGTGAATAAGCACAGTACTCACTAATTCTACAAGCGGTCAGCGAAAGCCCTGATCAGACTGTGTGAATACGCACAGTACTCACTTATTTTGCAAGCCGTCAGCGAAGGCCCTGATCGGGCTGATCTGGGACATCGCTGCTCACATACAGGTATTACATAAAGAGTCTTTTTCTAGGTTATGCAGCATATGTGATGAGGTGCATTTTTGCTTGTCTTGGCTTTTTCGATTCGGGAAACTTTACTAGCTTGTTACAATAGGACTGAACTGTCTATCGATCCTATTCATGGAAACGTTAAATGCCTTGTTCTTGAAGACAAAGAATGATGGAACACCAATATTCTGGCCTAAAATTTAACCATACCTCCAGAAATTTAGCGTATTGATTTTAACTAATATAAATGAGAGAAATCACGCAAAAGGGATCTTAACCAATAACCCATTTAAGCCTAGCGTCCCATAAAAGGGACATTGGCAAATAATGTAGACCCAGATCAGACGCTACATGATGTGGTGTTTGATCAGGGTCTATATTGGTTGCATTAAAATACAGGAATTTCTATAAACATGGTAATAATAAAATCTAACCAGACATCCCTTCTACTGCATTACGAAAACACTCCTATTCAAATATACTGAATATTTTACCACCAAAAACTGAAACTTTTCAGATAAAAAATTCAAATATTTTTTCATATTTTTGCTCTAAACATAGATTGGGGGTACTCGTTAGAACCGCCTCGACGAGGCGGTTCGAACGAGTACCCATAATCTATGCTTTTGATCAGAAATAAGAAAAATAATGTATACCCCTGTAAACCCAGTTTTACTATATAAAAGTGGGGATTAAGGGGGTCAAAATTATATAGGCATGTTTTCGTGATGGAAATCCACTCAGCATAATGGGTTAAAGCGTCCAGCAAAATTTCATAGCAGACGACATTCGAATTACCTTTTTTACGTTTCAAAGAAAATAAGTATTAACATTTTATGTAAATCGTCTCCCAAAATAAGTATTGACATTCCATGTTAATCATCTACCAAAATGAGTCTTGACATTTCATGTGTGTCGTTTGTTTTCCAGATGATTCACATAAAATGTCTTGTTTTCTCTGTTAAAGCACATGAATGCAACAAAATATGTATGAAAATGTCATCTGCTGTCGTTATGATTGGCACTTTAAGGGTTAATACACAAGGTAACAGGGAACATCAAAAACGTATGATTCCATTGGGGTAAAAAAATCGTACACACAATTTCCACACTGAAAAAAAAGGCACTGCCTACTACGAGGGTCCTGCAAAAAGTTTTGTCACTGGGTTCGGATTACTTCAGTGCTACGTTTTATCAAACATATTTTTATTACAAACCATCAAAGTATTCCCCCTTTACTGAAACACAATTTTGTAACCTTTCTACCCAGTCGCGAAAAGCAGATAAATAGTCTTCTTTTGGTATCTGATGGAGACACTGATAAATAGCGCTGCCAAGAGAACTTCTAGACGTATACTTATTTCCAGAAAGCAAGGTGGATGGTTTAAAACTTTCACCTTTACAGAAGCCAAAAAGTCTTAACAACCTCACACTTATGAGAGGAGGCGTGGTCATGTAAAAGGTGGACTCCTGACCATTCTTTGCTTGGTCGTTTCTTATTGTAAAACTCTTTCACTTTCTTCAGTACAGAATTCTTGTAGAATCGGCCAGTGACAGTATGACCAGATGGACAAGGCACTTGAACGACTGGCCCACTTGAATTAAAGAAAACTGCATACAACATCTTTTTCGAACTTTTAGTTCTCTTGGCAATACATGGGCGTTTTTTTTTTTTTTTTTTTTTTTTTTTTATCTTTTCGCTTCCATTGCTTATTATCAGCCCTTCTTTGTGGCTCAAACATGTGCACCCAGGTTTCATCACCTGTAAGAAAGTTAGAAATAACCCGACTATTACAGCCTTTTTATGTTTTCAAAAGTTCCCGGGCACATCTAAGGCGTTGTGTCTTTTGCTCCTTAGTGAGCAAATGAGGTATCAACCTAGCGCAAACCTTTCTCAGGTCCAAACGCTTTTTCAGAATTGTTTGCGCACTGCCTTCTGATATGCCAGTACAACTAGCTATATCTTTGACAGACAATCGCGCATCCTGTTCGACCACAATCTTTACAGCAGCGATGTTAGCCTTGGTAACAGAGGTTTTAGGTCTTCCAGGACGGGTATCATCTTCAACAGAAAATTTCCCAGCTTTAAAAGCTATAACCCACCTAAAACTGTTCGCATTGAAATGGTCTGAGATCCATACATACCACACAATTCATTAAATATCTGCTTTGAATCTATATTAAGCCTAATGTGGCATTTAATATAGCTACGAATTTCAGTCTTCTGGTCCATGTTCCAATGTAACAGGTAAATTGGTCAGTGTATATGACTGCATATATTTCAATTTGAAATAACTCGGTCAGTTGGAAAGCAATTTGCACGAAATAAACGGGTATCGTTAGCTATTCAACACACCATTCAAATGCAGTGAAGCATTTTAACATATACCTGGGACAAAACTAAGTATGCCTATTAGTGACAGAACTTTTTGCACGACCCTCGTATCACTATCAAAACATATAACTCTACCTGTGCATTAGCGCAGCCTCTTCATGGCCGTTGCTGTTAGTAAGTACACTAAACTGCCTTCATAGGTTTTATAGCATAAACTTCCTTCATAGGTTCCACAGCATACATAAACCACAACTTTACGCAAAATCACAACATGCAAGAAAACAGCCCTTATGGTGCGGAGAAAGCTCAAATCAGTCTATGCATTCGTGCTCGCTTAACCGATTTAAGCTTAGCGTCCCAAAAAGGGACACTGACAAACAGTGTAGACCTAGATCAGACGCCGCAGAATGCGGCGTCTGATCAGGGTCTACAATGTTTGCATTAGATACTGGAATTTCTATCAAACATGGTATTGTCGAAAAATAATCAGACACCCCTTAACTTGATATGATCCTGTCCAAAGAGTGACGTAGAAGAGTCTACTATGCATAAATGGGTTAAAAAATCAATAGAATGTAGAATATATCGATGAGGAGACATGATCCTGATCTGATTGTACCGATATACAGCTTGATCTTGGTCGTCGCTGTTTCCTTAATTGCCTTTTCTTGAGTTGCAGCGTTCTGTGGCGTCTGATCTAGGTCTACTCTGTTTGTCAATGTCCCTTTTTATGGGATACTAGACTAAATAGGTTAAGCGAGCACGAATGCATAGCTTGTTTAATCTCAGTACAGAGCAGTATAACAGGGTCTTGCATGATTTGAGCTATCTCCGCGCCATAAGGGCTGTTTTCTTGCATGTTGCGATTTCGCGAAAAGTTGTGGTTTTCTTGCATGTTGCGATTTTGCGAAAAGTTGTGGTTTTCTTGCATGTTGCGATTTCGCGAAAAGTTGTGGTTTTCTTGCATGTTGAGATTTTGCGAAAAAGTTGTAGTTTATGTATGCTATATAGCCTATGGAGGCAGTTTATGCTGTAATGTGCGTTGACTGGTCTTCATGTACTATATTACAAAATTAACCAGATGTGCCCTCTTTCGAGCGGCATTGGGCAGTGTTGCATCGGGGTCGGTGAGACTTTACTCATACGCAAACGACAAAGAACTAGGACAATCAGCGACCCAGGTCTTCATAGTTTCCATACACTACTTTATCGTCTGGCAAGACCCTGTTATACATGCTCTGTACTGAGATTAAACAAGCTTTGTCCGCTTAACCTTCAAAAGTCTTATCACGACCAAATCAGACGACCTCTCTCCCTTTCTCTTTCTCTCTCTCTCTCTCTCTCTCTCTCTCTCTCTCTCTTCGTGTGTGTGCTTGCGTGGGTGTGTGTGTGTGTATGCAGGGCAGACAATTCACATGAAAAGCGTCTTATTTTCTCTGAATAAAATAATAATAATAGCATGTCGTCTGCTATAACTTTGCTTAGAGTTTTAAGAGTTAAGAATCAAAGAGCATTGCATAATACATTCAGCGAACAGAGACATTGCTAAGACTCTATAAATGTGCAGGCTGATCTGGGCCCCTCTGTTTGCAAATGATATAAGAGACTGTCTGTAAGATTGCGCATCATACGAAATGCTTAAGGAAAAAAACGGAGATCAATATTAGCGTGGAGTCTACAATCAAAATACCAGTAAGTTGATCTTCTCTAGTTAGAGTGGGCGGTTGGGTCGGGGTCACATGTCGTTGTAGTGTAAGGTATGATGGTGCGTCCGAGACCTTGGGACATTGGCAAACAGTGTAGACCCAGATCAGACGCCGCAGAACGCGGCGTCTGATCAGGGTCTACACTGTTTGCATTAACTACAGGCATTTCAATAAAACATGGTAATGATCAAAACTGACCAGACACCCCTTAAACTGGGAATGGACTGGTCCAAAGAGTTCAGGCAGAAGAGTCCACTCGGCATAAATGGGTCAAAGATAGGGCAAGAACCTACTGCCCTTGCAGCAGGTTGGGTGGAACATAAGGAAAGTTGATCTATGACTTGTCAGCTAAGTGGGCGGATGCTTTGGAGTGTCACACTAAATGTCTGGGATGTGGTACTTCAGTGAGGCAGCATTACTGGAGCAAGCACTGAGCCCCTAACCCCTCACCACACTCCATGTGCATAACCCATCGCAGAATGAATGACAGAATACTGAACGTAACAATATACCGCACACACATACATACACACACCACAAGTACGCACGCACGCACAAACAAACATACACTCAGACTTAATTACCATGACAATATTAGTTTAATTGTCAGACACCTTTTTGTTACTTCTTTGGTTTATTGTTGGTACAATACTGAGCTATTGTCATACCGTTGTAACACTGAGCCAGCTAATTATCTTGATTCTTCGCTCTGTTCCTGCATTTGTACTGTCGTCTTGTTGGCATTTGTTCAGCAGTAATTGTGATCGAGTGTTATTGCTAACAGTTGAGGAATTTATTAAGAGAAACAAGAGGTCACTTAGGATTAATTATCGAAACACAACACTTGAATGTTGCTGTCCTTTCAACATCATTTGGGAAGCCATCTTTGTCAAAGCGTTTAACGCTATCCTCCTTTCTCGCTTAAATATGGTTTTATTCAAAATTTAAAAAAAACTATTTCAGATTTGACTGAAAGTGTCTTATTTGTCTATTTTACTTCTCTGCTTCGTTCTTAAATTTTACAATAAAGCTAAAACGACCAAAAACTTATAATATCTAGTTTACTAAAAGGTTTGAAGAAAGAAAACGTCTAATAGTTTTTCCCCGATGTGAACAGAGTACCTACCCAACAACGAAAATGTGGCAAAAAAGACCAGAAATGATTTGCACCGAATTTACTATAATTGACTTACGTAATCATTTTTAACAATTCATGATACCATCTACACTTTCCTCTTGGGCTTTGTACCTTAATTCATGCCCTTCAGACCAACTGTGTCCAAGACTTGCAAATTACATTCGAAATTATAGGAAAATTGTTTTATGCTGTATACATACAATGAGTAACCAGCCAAATTTACATATCCGATCTGTGTGCTTCGGATCAATCCCGAGGAATGGATACACGTGAGAATATTGCTGCTGTACTGTAGCTTTTCCTGATTAGTATCATCTATGTATATTTTTCAGTGGTAAATCACTTTTGCAGACATGAATGAAGTTAGTACTTGAATCCTTTTAAAACTTATGTCTACACTAAATGGAATTGTTTGCTCCCTCAGGGGAATCCCTAGTGAGAAGATATGTAATAATTTCATCTAAGAAGTGCAAGTGTACTTATTCTCCTGTAGTGTTCGCACATACTACATTTGGTCTTTGTTTAACAACTGATCTCTCTTTATATTGCATGAGGGTGACAAACAACTACTCAACCTATAAGAGGGTCCTGCAAAAAGTTTTGTCACTGGGTTCAGATTACTTCAGTGCTACGTTTTATCAAACATATTTTTATTACAAACCTTTAAAGTATTCCCCCTTCACTGAAACACATTTTTGTAACCTTTTTACCCAGTCCCGTAAAGCAGATAAATAGTCTTCTTTTGGTATCTGTTGGAGACACTGATAAATAGCGCTGCCAAGAGAACTTCTAGACGTATACTTATTTCCAGAAAGCATTTTCTTAAGCCTTGGAAATAAAAAGAAGTCACAGGGACTCAGGTCAGGTGAATAAGGTGGACGGTTTAAAACTTTCACCATTTCAGAAGCCAAAAAAGACTTAACAATCTCACAATTATGAGAGGAGGCGTTGTCGTGTAAAAGGTGGACTCCTGACCATCCTTTGCTTGGTCGTTTCTTATTGTAAAACTCTTTCACTTTCTTCAGTACAGAATTCTTGTAGAATCGGCCAGTGACTGTATGACCAGATGGACAAGGTACTTGAACGACTGGCCCTCTTGAATCAGAGAAAATTGCGTACAACATATTTTTCAAACTTATGGTTCTCTTGGCAATACAAGGGCGTTTTTTTATCTTTTCGCTTCCATTGCTTATTATCAGCCCTTCTTTGTGGCTCAAACATGTGCATCCAGGTTTCATTACCTGTTAGCAAGTTAGAAATAACCCGACTATTACAGCCTTTGTATGTTTTCAAAAGTTCCCGGGCACATCTAAGGCGTTGTGTCTTTTGCTCCTCAGTGAGCAAATGAGGTACCCACCTAGTGCAAACCTTTCTCAGGTCCAAACGCTTTTTCAGAATTGTTTGCACACTGCCTTCTGATATGCCAGTACAACTATCTTTGACAGACAATCGCGCATCCTGTTCGACCACAATCTTTACAGTAGCGATGTTAGCCTTGGTAACAGAGGTTTTAGGTCTTCCAGGACGGGTATCATCTTCAATAGAGAATTTCCCAGCTTTAAAATCTTTAACCCACCTAAAAACTGTGCGCATTGAAATGGTCTGAGGTCCATATATACCACACAATGCATTAAATATCTGCTTTGAAGCTATATTAAGCCTAATGCGGCATTTAATATAGCTACGAATTTCTGGTCCATATTCCAATGTAACAAGTAAATTTGTCAGTGTATATGACTGCATCTGTTTCAATTTGAAATAACTCGGTCAGTTGGAAAGCAATTTGCACGAAATAAACGGATATCGCTAGCTATTCAACACACTATTCAAGTGCAGTGAAGCATTTTAACATATACCTAGGATATACCTAGGATAAAACAAAGGAAGCCTATTAGTGACAGAACTTTTTGCACGGCCCTCGTATATGCTACCGTCCCATAATCAAAACACTGACAGCACTGGTGGGTCGATTGTCTCTGAATATAGGGTGTGAAAATGGCCCGGAAGTAAGACTTAAGACTGTTTCATTTAACCCTTCATGTAATTTATGGAAACAGAGTAGACCCTAACCATATGACGAGTTTTTGGGGTCTGCACTGTTTGCAAAAGTCCCAGTCCAGGTTTTACAGATAAGCCTCTTTACACGGCACTCTAACGCGGCTATTAATAACCGTTATCTGCCTTTCGTACAAATGCGCTGTTTGATTTCGTTGATCAATGATAATCACGTGTACAACAATCTTAAAGAACTTTTGGTGTATGTATACTTTGACTCGATTGTAAGCGATCGACCAAAAAAACTAATTTGTATGGTGATCCAAAGTTTTTCTTAACAGTTAGAACTGTATGAGGACTACAGTATATACTCGAGTACTTGACCAAACTAAAGGATATACTCGAGTATTTGTACAAACTAAAGGATATGCTCGAGTACTTGTAAAATGTGTTTAAGGTGAATGGATACACTTTCAAGGGAGGCAACTCTTGTGAGATCGGTCGTTTGTGTCTCTCAATTCTAAACGGAAAAATATTGCTCCCCTTAAAGAAAAGAGATACACTTTTGAGGAGGCAAATCTTTCAGAATTGGTTTGCCGCCTTCTAAAAAGGAGTCAACAATAAGAGAAAGTACGGTCAACCCTCTTTATACCGACACTCGATACAACGATAAAATTCGTTAAAATGACAATCTGAATGTAAAGAAACCTTCGCTGAAAAGGTGACAATTAATGAGAAATTATATTGTATTAAAATTTCAAGTAACATATGTTTTGGATATTTGTTAGAATCGCCTCACTGAGGCGATTCTAACAAATATCCAAAACATGTTATGTGAGGGAGGAAATAAGAACAAAAGGTTTCTCTTACATATCATTCTGTCCATTAAGGATTCTTTACAACAGCAAATTCATTTTAATGGCAACATCTTTGGCAACAAATGCTGTCGTTGTAATGAGGATTCACTGTATTTGTTCCCAAGCTGTCCTTTTACAGGAGGCCCCTTTTCAGAAGGAGACTTATGTGCCGGCATACAAACAGGCAGTCATAAAAGTTGTCCCCTCGTAAAATGTCGGAAAAATGTGTCTAATCAGTGGCGTAGTCAGAATGGAATTATTTTACGCGATTAGGAAAAATTTTGAATAGTATGCCTAGAAAGGCTTCCAAAACAGGAGCTACTCTTGCAGGGAAGAATTTGCTCAAATTCTTTCTTTAAGAGCAGCCCCTATGGTAAAGAAGCAAAGTATATTATGTTAATGACAAGTTTTTAACGCATGTTACGCCTATGCCTTTCCTGCCAAGAAACGGGAGAGTGTACTTCGGTCCATCCTTACCCAAAATATTGGGACCTACACATTTTCTGCTATTTGTCCAATAACTTGATAGTCTGTTTTTACTAACGGTCGATGTCTAATGACTGCCGGATGAGTGACAAACATTGTAGACATTGATCAAACGCTGCCTTCTGCGACGTCTCATCTAGGTCTACACTGTTTGCTCAGGCATGTCTGTCTAAATACGGTACTTTGATTCTCGATACGCATAACAATGACTGAGACATGTGATTAAGAGAGAAATGTCTGTGTATCAGAACTTAAACTTCTGTGTTTCTGTGCTTGACGCTTTACACAGAATGTGCAAACTTTTGTCATAACTTCATCCACAAAAAGTTTTATTCTTGTCATTTTTTTTTTCTTTTAGTCAAAAAATTTTACTTTTCCCGTAGTAGAACTGAATGCAAATTATGCAGAAATCTGTTTGGTACGTGACTTGGAGGCAGATTTTCAACCAGTTTCGCTTGATCAATTTATATGAAAATTTAACAACACTGTTACGGAACATCAGTACTTAAATTTCAGCAAAGAAAAATGAAAAATACATTCTCAGACAAAACACAATCCAAACGATCACATTACTACAGAAAGAGCGTGGGTAAGACTAATTTTTGGCCATAAATTTAGTTTTAGGGTAAATGTTTGAAAACAAAACACAGAAATAGAAAAAACAAATGGTTTCTGATAAGATATGATCAATCAGGACAAAACATTTTCATTTGAAATAAAATGCCAAGCAAAAAGCGTCTTTCCGAGAGATATCGAAAGGATAGTAAATGTTTAACCTTTACCACTCTCTGACCTAATTCAGCAGACGACGTTGATGATATTTTTTCTTACTTTTCCCAGTGGAGACAATTTGCATGAAATGTCGAAACCTGTTTTCTCGGAAAAATAAGAAAAAATATTTCAATTTGTCGTCTGCTAAAAGTTTGCCCAGAGTGCTAAGTGTTAAAGCGCAAGCGTTCCGAAATATACAGGCTTTGTAATCAAAACGTACCGTTACCACATCGCAAAGAAGATTAGAAAATAATTCGTTTGATAGACAGTATTGATCGCGAATTCTGGAACTGTTCCCTTTGATACATTTACGTCTAATTTGACCGAAACTGACTCTTAACCCTTAAAACGTCAAGAAAACCTGCATCTGAAAATGTTGTCTGTTTATGTCGTCTGCTGAATACTCTTGCAAACTTTTCAAACCTATTTTTGCATACAGGTAAACAGTATGGACCCTGATCAGAGTGCTCCTAAAAGAGCAGTCTGATCTGGGTCCACACTGCTTGCAGAAATGACTTTTAAAACCACAAGAAGATGACAAAGCAGACGTCAATTGTTGTGATTGGCAGTTTAAGGGTTAACGACTCTCTGAATGAAACAGAACATAGAAAAACACATGCTAGAGGTTCCTCTTTCCACACATTTTCTCACAGATCTTTTCAAACCGTCTAATTAACTATTGAATTTCTAGTCGAGAGGGTTCTTTTATTCAAAGGAGACTTATGCTGCCTGATCAGTCCGTACACTGGAGCAAATTAATCGGAATCTACGAATTCGTGATTAAAAGGCATAATAAGACGTCAAAGAAAGAATCCTAGGACTTCAGTACGGCGGACGTACTGCACTTCATTTTACGGGATGGTTTAGACCTATGTCATTCGCATATGCAAGCTTATCCATTATGAAAACATGCCTATTCAAATATATTGAAAATTTTACAACCAAAAAAGGGAAATTTTCAGATAAAAAAAATTCTGATATTTTTCATATTCTGCTCAAAACATAGGTTGTGGGTACTCGTCATAACCGCCTCGGTTCTGACGAGTACCCACATCTACGTTTTTTTTAGCAAAATAAGGAAAATAATGTTTACCCCTGCAAACCCCAGTTTTACTTTATAAAAGTGGGGTTTAAGAGGGGTCAAAATTATATAGACGTGTTTTCGTGATGATCAGGTGCTTTTAACTTGAAGTAACCGTAATTTCTATCCTATACAGACCTGCTAGTACGGAAGTCTGAAGACCACGATTTTTCACCGCACGAGAGCCGCTTATAATCAGAAACACACTAAACAATTCAGAAACACACTAAATTACTGAGAAGTTTGTATATATATGTAGTTTTGCGTCTGTAGCTGATTGGTGCCGGAAAGAAAGAATATTATTCTCTATTTGTTAGACTTAGACTCCAGTCTTTAGTGACATTTGTTTTAATTCTTATTGACCGACGCGGGAATC
This sequence comes from Anodontia alba, assembly GCA_964016985.1. Lineage (NCBI taxonomy): Eukaryota > Metazoa > Mollusca > Bivalvia > Lucinida > Lucinidae > Anodontia > Anodontia alba. Next base: position 62,250,443 of record OZ024822.1, on the reverse strand, counting down.
GCGTAGGTCACCTAATATAGTTTTGGATTTTTATATGTGGTAGGGTATTAGATTAGCTCACAAAGGACTTTTTATATTTGCCGGGATCGTTGGTGTGTGACGTCTCACCCACGCATTTAAGTGTTTGTATCTGTCGTGAACACCAGTTTCTGACTTTTCATCCAAGCTATTAATTTGTTGATTTCGGTAATGTCCAACTTTGAATGCGCATGTTGAGACACTCAGAGGGGCTAGAACCTGGTTGTTTGGCTGAGAATGCTCGTATGGGCAACTAGCTAAGGTTCTGGCGAAATTGTACAATTGCGCAATGAGTTAGAAGAACGAGCCGCACAAATAAGTGTTTTGAACCACAGTGAAAGTTGAGGGCGAGGATTATAACTGACCGTTCCAAGTCGGTTCTTTTGTTGTGGTTTACTATTGTTCTGTGTTTATGTTGTTGGTGATTTATTTCATTTTCCGCTTTTACTGCAGCAGACTTGGGTCTAACATAAGGCTCCCATATCGAAAAAAACTATGACAGAAATAAAACAAAACCGCGATATGCATTTCAATGTTAAGAGTCTAAAGAATAAGCATACAAAAATGATAAACAAAGTTCGTGTTTAAGACTCACACCTTGGGTGGTTGGGGAGTATCTACTGGTGATTTTGGTATAGATTTGTATGCTAAAATCTAAAAATCCATTCCATTCATATACTTGGACTTTGAAAATAAGGATCCATTCACATACTTAAAAAGTTCAAACATATTCATATCTGACGTTTGCTAAAATGAGCTTCTAGATAAGATCTTTTTAACTTATCTAAGTTCTGGCATGTTTTTTTTTTTAATAATAATGTATAAAATAAATCTCGTGGAGATCCCAAAATGTCTAGGATACGCATATTGCTTGACATCGTCAATACCGAAAAATTTGGTCCCGACCCCGAATCATGTGGCATGGTCGTATATATTTTGGTTCAGAACGGGAAAATTATTTAATAGTAAGACTAAATTTTATATGCATGTAAAGAAAAGGCTATATTCTACACATGTTCCGAACTTTATCCTGACAGATGCATGTTTAGTGCCATATTCGACTATCCAAATTTAGTTCCGACTTTTGACCCCGACTCCCGAACTTTAATCCCGCGTTTTAAAGTATCCCGCTTGAAAGATTTGTTCCTGGGTTTTATTTTCGCACATGCGATTTAAAACGCCTTCACTTTCCGCGCCAAAGTGCCAAACAGGAACTCGTGGCTGAATTTCCTGAGAAAAAAATATTGCTTACAAATAGAATTCAGGGCAAATGGTAAGAAGGTCAGTATTGGCAAGCTGCCATCAAGGATGTGCCCAGTTTTTACCTTACAGTGGTCTGCAAAGCACAGCCATTGCGCTCGTCGCTCTTATTGCATTCATGCATCATTTTTCTCTCCCATCTGATTTAAGCAGTAGAGATCTAGACAGAATTGTGCAACAAGGAAGTTCTTTGTATGGTTTTATTGTTACAAATTTGCGCCGGTACTTAGCCGTTTACGTCTAAATATTTTGTCTTGTTTTCCTCTTTGACACAGTCATTAAAGTAAAACCCAGACAATATGAACATGCTAAGATTATGAAGCACCGATCATTGATCATCAGTAGCTGAAATTTGTAAGTCTAACATATGGTTCTCAGTTATAAGTAATAAGGAATGAAATCTTCACGAGACAAAGTCAGGATAGCGTCAAGAGACCGTGAGAAAAGATTGTAAATGCTGTATGTGAACATCAAAAGATACATTAACTTGTCCAAACCCATTCTGATAAAGTTCAAGTTCGCCGTCCAGTTAAATAAATAATCAATCGATAGTGTAAAATATCTCGGTGCACAGAGTAAGGTCTGATCAGACTGTGCAACTGTGTGACTACTTCAAACTTACGTATCTCTCTCATCAACAATATATATTTTGCGTTTTGTATAATAGATGATAAAGGAACATTCTACCATCGGTTTAAGTAACTGAAAAAGCTAAAAACTATAATTATTTGGTTAAAGTATAAATTTTTATTTTATGTGTCATTGTAAAAGAAGGCATTATTTCGTAAATATTTCTCATCCGTGCCCTACGGCGCTATTTTCATACACCTATTTCGGTAAGATACGGATCAGAAGAAACTTTGGGTTTTAAAGCCAGTAACAGTTGCACGGCCCAGTAGAAAGGAAACACAATCTTGAATAGCAAAAAAAAAAAAAAAATAAATAAATAAAAAATAAAATAAAATGTGATTTAATTGAAATAAAATTCCTTCTCTACTGCTATGGGTTGTAGCAAAAAAAAACGACCAATAGTTATTACGCCAAAACCTATTTCGCTATTTCAAAACGTTTATCAATAGTGATTCCTCGTACTCGTAAAAATCACTATTGATAAACGTTTGTCAATAGCGATTTCACGTAAATCGATATCACTACTGACGAACGTTTGTCAAGAGCCATTTTAACGTACATTGGCTATTGACAAACGTTTGTCAATAACCACTTCGTTTTATTTTCTCATATGAAGTGACAAAAAATGATAAATCAAAATAAATAAGAGGCCCATGGGCCAGGATTCGCACACCTGAGTAAAACGGTCATTGCATATCTGCAGATGTCATGCAACAAACATACTTCTTGTATAGCCGCAGCAAATAGAACAAAAATTTGGCCATGCCGTAAAAAGGTTAAGGGTCATCATAGGATCATCATTTAAAGGTCATTCTAGGATCATTATTTGAACAGACTTGTGAGTCGCCGATGCTATATACCAAGATTCAATCTCAAAGCTTTCTTGATTCTGGAGAAGATTTTAACTGTTGTTTACGCCATAAACGGGCATGGCGGCCATCTTATTTCAGTGATACAGAACCATCTGATCAAATTGATAATAGCCCTTCAATAGAAATCCCCATTTAAAACCTGGTGAAAATTGGTCAAGCGAGTTCAGTGAAGAAGACGTTTATAGGTTACAATATTTTATACCTGTATACAGACCAAGGGCAAGGGCAGTTAACCCCAGGTGATAAAAATGTGATGGTAACTAAAACGCTTTACTACTTTAATCGAACATTGTAAGAGTCAGTCATTAGTCTTAATACATTTTGAGAAAATGATTTTTTCAATACTTTAATCATACAGTGTTAGCTGCAGCCATTAGTCTCTAAAACGTTTTGAGAAAATGATTTCAATATTTTGTATGGGGTATTTGATTCGCCGTAAAAAAAACAAAGGTCATCATACGATCATCATTTGAACAAACTTGGTAGACCTTGAGTCCCCGATGGTATGCACGAAGATTCAACCTCGAAGCTTTTTCGGTTCTGGAGAAGATTTTAAGTGTCTTTACCAGATATGGGCATGGTGGCCATCTTGTTCAATATTGTGGAACCATTTAAACAAATTGTCAATATCCCTTCAACAGAAGGCCCCATGTGAAATCTGGTGAAAAACTGTCAAGCAGTATCGGGAAAGTAAACGTTTAAAGATTATATGTATCTAATCTAGCCCAGGGGCAGGGGCAGCAAACTCCCGAGGGGGAGGACAAAATATTGATAGTAACTAAAACGTTTACTGCTTTAATCATAAGTTGTAAGTTTCAGCCGTTAGTTTTTGATACGTTTTGAGAAAATGATTCTCAACTTTTTTCCCATTAAAAAGTATGGGGACGCAAAAACCTTATCTTGCTGTAAAAACAGGTCACAGGTCATCATAGGATCATCATTTGAAAAAATTAAATGATAGACCTTGAGTCCCCAATGCTATATATAAGATTCAGCCTCAAAGCTTTTTGTGTGTGTGTGTGTGTTTTGTAGTTTTTTTTTTTTTTTTTTTTTTTTTTTTTTTTGGTTCTGACAAATAAGAGTTTCAAATGTGTTACCATATATGGGCATGGCGGCCATTTCATTTAATAGTGCAGAACAATTTGAACAAATTGTAAATACCCCTTCGACAGAAGGTCCCACCATATGAAGTCTAGTGAAAAATGGTTCAGCGTTTTCAGATAAGAAGACCTTTCAAGATTACACGATTTAATACATGTATATAGCCTATGGGCAACGATATTTAAGCACGAGGGAGAAAATTTTGATTATAACTAAAAGGACTTGCTACTTTAATCATACATTGTAAGTTTCAGCCATGAGTCTTTAATTCATTTTGAGAAAATGATTTTTCAACATTTCCCCCATAAAAAATGCATAGGAATGCAAATTTGACCTTGCCGTAAAAAGGTCAAAGGTCAAACTTGGGTCATCATTTGAACACACTTTGTAGAATTTGAGTCCTCGATACTATATCCTAGACTCAAAGCTTTCTTGGCTCTGGAGAAGAAGGTTTTTAAGTGTTTTTAGCATATATGGGCAGAGTCATCTTCATTAACAGACCGTGACCATTTGTATAAATTTCCAATCCCCCTTTGGCAGAAGCTCCACATGAAATTTGAAGAAACTTGAGGTTTCAGAGGCGATCGCTCAAAGGTGTAAACGGAAGGACGACAGACGGCAAATCATCACAATAACTAATCCTGAGCCTGAGCTAAAATATTTATTCAAACAAGTCTTCATCATCATACATTCAAAGTTTGTCGGTTAAATGAAAAACCCAGCTACCATACAACCTATAACAACATATAATGCCAGGTTTTCCTGGCCAGAACTCCTTGTCCTTTAAAGTTTCTTTGTGCCTTATTGATTTGTACTTTACGCCTGTATACAAGCGATCTAATGAAATAACTGAAAACATAATATCTTAATAATTTTTCCACTTACTGTTATACCATGGTAATCCAGAGGGACGTACATTGTATTCCGTGTTACTTCTATGAAGTACCGTCCGTGGTACTTCTATGAAGTACCGTAATAAGCCTGGGTATTGGGACAGACAGGCCTTTACAGTCTATACCCAGATCAGATTCAGATGCCGCAGAATGTGTCTGATCAGGGTCAATACAGCAATATTTTTGACACATCAAGAAGTATTATTTCAAATTTTAGGACGTGTGATGAGTAGATAAGGTGCCCCAATACTTAGGGTTATTAAGGTAGTTTGCAACTTCAGTACGATATTTTCATACAATATTAGTATCGTCTCTATATCTAGATTAGGTTTCATCAAGTTCATATAAACTCTTATTCCCACCGGTAATGATGTATTATATGTGCCTTTGTCCTCGATCGTGATTTGCTTCATTGTTTTCTTCTCAAATAATTTACACCACCTTCTTGAAATGCTGAATACCTTAAAGTCTACGACAAATAATATTTTTGCTAGTGTCAGGTTTATGCACGTTAACTTTAATCCGCCATATTAGTTATGAATCTGCCACATGACACTGCTTTAGCATGGTTGCCTAGCAACAATATTACCCAAATCACGAATTTCTGCACTATATGTTTTTTTGTTGTTTTTTTCTGTTGCTAGATAGCACCAAAACAGCTGTCCCACCGTTTATCAACGGTTTGGTATTAATAACTATAATAACTCAGAAAGCCTGGGTCCTTAGCTACCCATTGCGTACAGCAAAGACTGATCGGACTGCGCGGATGCCCAGGCTGATCTGAGTCTTCGCTGGGCGCACATCCATTGTGTTGGTGGTTTTGTGGCTTATATATTGTAAGAAGTGAAGGTGGTCCGAATATTTAGGGTATATAGGGTTGTATAAGGCCCATTGATGAAAGAAGACACGGAAAAAACTTCAGTAATTTGTAGGACATATACCTAATCAGTGTATAGTCATCTATTGATTTCCAGCAAAATGTAACCACGCACGTGACAAAACCTATTTCAGATGAACCGTTGGAAACCGACATTTTACTTAGGCGCACACATTGAACTCCCGGATCAGCCTACGTGCATAAGCATGCTAGTCTTTGACTTCCATTGTCGCTAGAAATATTCTATAACGTTTCTACGCACTGACACGTCTACTGAGTTGCGCAGACTGGTATCGATATTCCGGTTTGTATATGGTAAAATGATCTTTTTCTCTCAACCTGTCTCATTTTCTTTGGAACAATTCCCTAAGAAATTGATTTAAATTCCTAAATGTCGTAAATAGCGAAACCCTATGGGTATTTCTGCCATTGACTATAAGATGTTACGTACGAAACCATGTCAAAAGGCAAATAGACGCTATTATGTTGGAATATTAAAGACCTTCGCATGCCATGGATAAGCCGAAGAAATTTTCACGTTTGAATTCAAATCCATGTGTACTTCTTATTGACAAGAAGAAAATCTAATCACTTTATGCAAAGTGTATCGTTAAGTCAGTTTAGATATACCTGAATAAACTAGCGTAGAACGTTTAATAGTACATGGAATCCTGTAAACAGCCAATGAGACGTTAGAAATATACGAGCCGTCATCATAGGCTGGTTATGAGTCACAAACTCTTCAAGCTGAACTCAAAAGTACGTGTCCTATTATTTGTCCCCGCCGTCAGCGGTAACAGTAGGATTATGTTGGTCCGTTTAGTCCGTGATTCCCTGACGCTTCGTGTCCGGACTGTGCCTCATTTACCCACCGGAACATTTTCATGAAACTTCACACACATGCTAAGCTTGATCAGATGATGTGCCACTTGCCATCTTGATTACTGAGTTATCTGCCCCTGCCAACATTTCGTGCAGAATGGGACTTTCATCTCTACAGGTGAATACAATAAATACCTTTGCAAACAGTGCAGTTCCACATGAGATGGCTCATAACGACCCGTCTCATCAGGATCCACACTGTTTGCCCTACTTTACTGATTTTTACTTAAATCCTATTTACAACAATGAATATGTTCAAATTCAGAGATGGAAGAGTCCATTTTAGAAAATCGGGATAAAAGTGTTCCAAGGAATTAACTACTCTCGGAAGATTTTTTTGCCATTTCCGCCAAGAGCGACAATTCTTATATACGGCTGCTTATCTCCACATGCGCAACACCGTGTTGTGAAAAGAAAATCGTAAGAAGATTTTCCAGGGGTAGTTGCAGAGAGTCAGTTTAGGTAGGTTAAGGTGGGTGTTAGTTGAAATAAGGCTGACGTTTCGGCACATTAGCCGATATTCCAAATCGGGCGATGTAATTAAACCTCTTATTTTGTCCCCCCATAATCTGACCGGAATTGTAGTGCTTTAAGCAAATAGGGAACAAACATCATTTTCTCACGATGCAAGAGTAGTCCGATTTGCCGTTTTGGTGACTGACAGGCATGTATAACTCCAGTTCTTGGAGAAGTTACAAATCTCCGGTTAAATACATTACCGTTTAAGTGAAGTTTTAACATGTTACTGTGTAGTTCAAAAGAAAATTTTTATCGCATTCTTTGGCCATTGCACAGAAACTAGGCATCTTATTGACGGCTGGTAAGTAAGGAGAGCGGTGGCGAGTAAAGGGGTGCATATGGCCTAAGATTGTCACCTCTGCGCATGAATGTATATATTGAATATTTAAGTTAGTGTGATACCTTTTCTCAGAATCATTGAAACTTGAATGTAGATCAAGTGTGATTGAATAATAGATATAAGCCTACAGTCAATCAAACCATACCGACACTCGATACAACGACAAAACTCGTTATAATGATAATTTAACTGATTTATTGTGTTGGGGTTTAACGACACGTCAACCTTTGTGCGTCATTTTGTGCCGTCTCCCAGAGAAAGGGAGAAAAGAGATAAAAGACATAGTAGAAGAGATGAAAGAGAGGGGCAGGGAAGAAGAGGAACTGGAATGAAAGGGAAGAAACGCAAGAAATAAAAACATTCCCCTCTACCCTTACCTGCTACAAGGATAGCAAGCCTTGCCAAACTGTAAGCCAATAATTTGACTGGCACAAAGCCTTCGCTCAAGAGTTGATAGTAATAATAGGAAATTAGGTAAGAACATGTACAAATGTATGTAATACTTTAAGAAACATACCTATGTTTTGAATATTTATTAGAATCGCATCACTGAGGCGATTCTCACAAATATTCAAAACGTGTGTTCTATGAGGAAATAAGAATGAAACAATACCTTTGTTACTTATCATTCTGCTCATTAAAGATACTTTAAAACAACAAATTCATTTTAATGAAAACATCTTTGGGAACAAATACTCGTGGGCCCACTGTTGTATTATTTCAGTTAAATTAACCTGTTAAATGCCAAAGGAACTCTTGTGTCTGATTCTTTACATGCGTCTGTTTTCTAGTTAGGTGGGGAGAGGTAGGACACAGGTTTAGTTTGTTTTCATTATTTCTTTTACAGATATGCTTATGTTTAAGGTAAATAGTGTAGACTCTAATCCGACGCCGCGAAACAGTAACAATGACAAGTCACCCTGACGTGCAAACAAATGATAACTACAACCGCGTTGGAACGGCCAGCAGAACTGGCGGAGGCTTAAACTACTGCTGTTTCAACAGCTTTCGTAAGTAGTTTTTTTTTTTTGTTTTGTTTTTTTGCCTGGCGCTTTACACAACAGACGTAAATTTGCAATTTTTGTTATGATTAAGTGTAAAACTATTTCTCTAAGCTATGTGTACGCAAAAAAATTAATTCTATTCATTGATTTGAAAAATTAATATTCTCATTTTGACTATAATAAAAATGGTTGAAAGTATGCAGAAATTGGTGAGATAGGTAAACCTGAGGCAGGTTTTCAACAAGTTCCTGTTGTTGCAACTAGTTCCCCTTATTCAAATTTTCAGAAATTTCACAATATTGTTATGGAACATCAATAATTTAGAAAAACAAGAAACGTTTTCCAAAAATCCAGTTAACTATAGAAATTGTATGGGTCAGTCCCATGGTTTGGCCATAAAACTAGTTTTGCTGTAAATATATGAAAAGAAAGCAGAGGAACAGAGAATACAAATGTTCCTGATAAGATACTGTCAATCAGAAATCAATGTTTTCATTTAGAATAAAACGCCAAGCGAAAAACGTCTTTCCGAGGGATGTCGAAAACACTGTAGTTTTAGACGATCGCAATCTTGCCTTTAATTCACATGCTGCTCAATATTACAAATATATGGTCGGTCCGCGTAGGCTCCTTTACGTCATCGGTGAAACATAGTACAAAATGAACGCAGAACGTTTACGAAGTCCATTATGAAAACATGCCTATTCAAATATACTGAAAATTTTACCACCAAAAAATTGAAATTTTCAGATAAAATATTCTGATAATTTTCATATTTCTGCTCAAAACATAGATTTGGCTACTCGTTAATGTATACCCCTGTACACCCCAGTTTTACTATATAAAAGTGGGGTTTAAGGAGGTCAAAATTATATTGGCATGTTTTCGTGATGACAACAGGAGCTCTGCAAGCGGAGGCATTATACGCCCGTGGCAAGTAATAAGTTGTAGCACATATACTGACTCCTGTATGTCAGTGCTCCGGATGTAAACTGCGAGTGGAGTTAGTTGGAAACAAAAAAACATACCAAAATATTCAAAGGGGCACAAGTCTGCTAATATAAGGTGAACATGGTGTAACTATTTACAAAGTTTCAGCTTGGCTGGATGTAAAATTTTCAAAGGGTCATAACTTTGCATACATTTTGTGTACTGTAACCTAAAACTAACATGCTCTGCTCCACACCATGGTCTAACAATAAATCAAGTTTTAGCTTTATCGGATGTAAACTGTAGAAGTTAGTCGGAAACTGAAAGTTTACAGAAATTTCCAAAGGGGCATAACTCTGCTAATATTTGGTGTACTGTAATCATGAAATAATAAGCGCTGCTCCACATCATAGTGGAACTATTTAAGAAGTTTCAGCTTGAGCGGGTGTAAACTGTAGGTGGAGTTAGCAGGAAACTAAAACTTAACAATTTTTTTCAAAGTGATATAACTCTGCTAATAATTAATAGACTGTAACCTCGAAACAAAGTGCGCTGCTCCACATCATGGTCTAACTATAAATCAAGTTTCAGCTTGATCAAATGTAAACTGTAGGAATTAGCCGGAAACGAAAAAATTACAAAAACATATTCAATGGGCCATAACTCTGCTATATCCGAAATCAGCCTAAGTATCCGCGTAATCTAGCAAGAACCATCCATGTCCCTTTTAATAGTCTACCATATCCGTGCATTCTGTTAGTGTGCAATAAAGGCCCTGATCAGACTATGTGGGTGGGCATAAGGGCCTTTTGTGTGCTGTATATCCATTACATCACTAGAACATACCTATATAATTTTGACCCCCTTAAACCTCACTTTTATATAGTAAAACTGGGGTTTACAGGGGTATATATTATTTTTCTTATTTCTGCTCCAAAACATAGATTGTGGTACTCGTTAGAACCGCCTCGCCGAGGCGGTTCTAACGAGTACCCACAATCTATGCTTTGAGCAGAAATATGAAAAATATCAGCGTTTTTTATCTGAAAATTTTCATTTTTTGGTGGTAAAATTTTCAGTATATTTGAATAGGCGTGTTTTCGTAATGACACAAAGCTCAACTACGTGTGCGTACAATGAATGCTCTAAACAGAACTGCGCGCTTGCTCAGTCTATTCTTGTCCTTGATTGTGTGTATATTACATAAGGTACCTTTCCTTGCAAGACGACCAGCTTTTTAATTACACTTTTAGGCTTAATAAACTGTGTTTCTTGTCGGCAGAATTTTAAGAGAGAATTTAAATTTAATTAACATTTACGATTTGTCTTCTTGAACATTATTGCAAATTGTTAACTGATAAATTTTGGTTCACGCACTTCAGGGCTACAATTTGCATAATGCGCAAATGCATTAAAATGCATGCGAGCTGATGAGTAATATAGAGAAGCTTATAATATGATCAGATGCACGTCCAATCTGGCATACATAGAAGTGCACTGAGTTTTTTTCCTTTTGAAAACATTTTGTGGATTAAGTTACAAATAAAATTAATAATAATAGATAAGATATTACCGTATTTACCCTAAGTTTTCGGATAGACAGCCTGAGCAAACACTGTCGACTACACTGTTTGCCCCTCATCAAAAAGTCTTCTTTTACACTTCAAAAACTATTCTAATGGACATGTAAAGAGTTTATATTTTCTGGTCCTGCGGAATTATTCGATTTATTTCAGCTAAAAATACACAGTCGTTCAATGTGAGCGAAGACAGGTGTTGCATGTTACAGTACTGCTCATGAAACGACTCCAATATCAGCGTGAGCTATTACATTACTGCTCATGAAAAGATTCCAGTGCGAGCACGAGCAGGCGTTGCATTTTACATTACTACTTATGAAGATGCTACAATGAGAGCATAAGCCAGTGTTGCTTGCATGTTACATAACTGCGCACAAAGAGACTCCAATGTTAGCGTGAGCAAGTGTTGCATGTTACATTACTGCTCATGAAGATACTCTAGCGTGAACGTGAGCAGGTGATGAATGTTACATAACTGCTCATGAAGCTATTCCAATGTGAGCATAAGCAGTTGTTGCATGTTATGTTACTGCTCATTAAGAGACAAATGTGATCATGAGTAGGTGTTGCGTGTTATATTACTGATCATGAAGACATTCCAATGTGAGCATGAGCAGGTGTCGCTCATGAAGAGACTACCGTGTGAGCACGAGCAGGTGTTCCATGTTACATAACTGTTTATGAAGAGACTACAATGTTGGCGCGAGCAGGTTTTGCATGTTACGTAACTGCTCATGCAGAGACTATAATGTGAGCATGAGCAGGTGTTGCATGTTACATTCCTGCTCATGAAGCGACTCCAATGTGACCATGAGCAGGAGGTGCGTGTTACATTACTGCTCGTGATAAGACTTCAATTTGAGCGTGAGCAGAGACTTCTGTGAGCATGATCAGGTGTTGCATGTAACATTCCTTTTCATGGGCGCGTGAGCAGGCGTTGAATGTTACATTATTGCTCATGAAGAGACTCCAATGGAAGCAGGAGCAAGTGTTGCATGCAGCATTACTGCTTATGAAGAGACAACCATGTGTGCATGAGCAGGCATTTCATGTAACATAACTGCTCATGAAGATACTTTAATGTGAGCGTTAGCTGGTGTCATATGTTATATTACTGCTCATGAAGACGCTCCAATATGAGCATGAGAAGGTGTTGCATGTTACATGACTGCTCATGAAGAGACTCCAATTTAAGCATTAGCAGGTGTTGCATGTTACATTTCTGCTCATGAAGAGATTCCACTGTGAGCGTGAGGAGATGTTGCGTATTACATTACTGGGCTTAAAGAGGCTCAAATGTGAGCGTGAGCAGAAGCTGCATGTTACATTACTGCTCATGAAGTGATTCAAATGTGAGCGTTAGTAGGTGTTGCATGTTACATTACTGATAATGAAGAGACTCCAATGTCCGCATGAGCAGGTGTTGCATGTTACATTACTGCTCATGAAGAGACTCAAGTGTCCGCATGAGCAGGTGTTGCAAGTTACATTACTGCTCATAAAGAGATTCCAATGTGAGCATGGGCAGTTGTTGCCTGTTACATTTCAGCTCGTGAAGGGACTCCAACGTGAGCATGAGCAGCTGTTGCATTTTACATTACTGCTCATAAAGAGACTCCAATATATGGGAAGGCTTTGCATGGTACGAGACAATACTGCTCATGAAGAAATTCCAATGTAAGTATGAGCAGATGTTACATATTGCATGACTGCTAATGAAGAGACTCCAATATGAGCAGGTGTTGCATGTTACAATACTGTTCATGAAGATATTCCAATGTGAGCGTGAGCTGGTGTCACATGTAATATAACTGCTCACAAAGACTCCAATATGAGTATGAGGAGGTGTTGCATGTTATATTACTGCGCAAGGAGAGATTCCAATGTGAGCGTGAAGAGGTGTTGCCTGTTACATTACTGTAACGAAAACACTCCATTATGAGCGTGAGCAGGTGTTGCATGTTACATTACTGGGCATAAAGAGACTCCAATGTGAGCTAGAGCAGGAGCTGCTTTTACATTACTGCTCATAAAGAAATTCAAATGTGAGCGTGAGCAGGTGTTGCATGTTACATTACTTTTAACGAAAACACTCCATTATGAGCGTGAGCAGGTGTTGGATGTTACATTACTGGGCATAAAGAGACTCCAATGTGAGCAAGAGCAGGAGGTGCTTTTACATTACTGCTTATAAAGAAATTCAAATGTGAGCGTGAGCAGGTGTTGCAGGTTACATTACTACTAATGAAGAGACTCCAATGTCAGCATGAGCAGGTGTTGCATGTTACATTACTGCTCATGAAGTCTCTAATGTGAGCATGAGTAGGTGTTGCATGTCGCATTACTGCTCATGAAGTGACTCCAGTGTCAGCATGACCGCTCATAAAGAGATTCCTATGTGAGCGAGAGCAGATGTTGCCTGTTACATTTCTGCCCATGAAGGGACTCCAACGTGAGCATGAGCAGGTGTTGCATGTTACATTACTGCTCATGATGAGATTCCAACGTCAGCGTGAGGATGTGTTACATGTTACATTATTGCTCATGAAGAGATTCCAATGTGAGCGTTAGCACGTGTTGCATGTTACATTACTGGTCAAAAAGAGATTCCAATGTGAGCGTGAGCAGGTGCTAAATATTACCTTACTGGTCATAAAGAGGCTCCAATGTGAGCGTAAGCAGGTGCTGCATGTTACATTACTGCTCATGAAGAGACTCCAATGTGAGCGCGGGCAGGTTTTGTATGTTACATTTCTGCTCATGAAGGGACTCCAACGTTAGCGTGTGTAAGTGTTGCACGTTACGACTTTTGCTTTTGTTAACTTTCAACTTCTCTGGGCAAAATGAGCAGACGACAAACTGATGACATTGTTCTGTTGCCGTAATCCAAACTCATAAATCCGTAAACGAATGACGAATAAGAATGTTCAGACCAACAGACATGTACCCCAGAATAAAGGGTGTAATCAGGCGTCCGCGGATAGTAAGCAATACTTGGTAAGCAAGCTTCGCCCACCATGCCCATAGGCCTGAACGAAAGAAATGTAGGTAGAAGCGTATGTCCTGGATTTCGGAAATCTACCCAAGGCTCGTCATTGGCAAAAACATCAGAAACAATACGGAAACAGCCACATTGTAGGGATTGACCAGGTCATGATGTCTCCTATAGAACTTCTTAAGTGTTGCTACCAGTTTGGTTTTTTGATACCCCTGGCTCAACAACCTTGTAGTGAGCACATTCAAACACTCTATGAAGTCCTTGATAATTTAAACTCTGGTATAACGGATTAACTGTGAATCGTAAACGCCGTATGCTGGTGCAGAAGGGATATTACTGCTCAGGATATAGAGTAGATTTCGTTTCAGAAGTTGCTTGGTATACAGTAAAGCAAACAGGAAATCACACAAGTTGTCTCCCTTGGAGGAAATGGCACATCTACCAAGTGTATCCATTCCTTTTAAATAAAATGGTATATCATTAAATCACTAAATTGTGAAGGTACCCTATGCATGTGACAAAAAAATACTATTTTGCAGAATACCTTGCATCTACAAAATGAAAATCTCACAGCTAAATGCAATATGTAGTGTTCTCTGACTAGAAGCAAAGTTCCGTTCGAACTAGTCTTTTGTCTTACACCTAAGAAGACAAACATTCACTTAGACATCATCTATATGCCTTTCCACGAACACAGTTCGCAGCCACATCTATTGATTTTTACTGCCATTTCCTTGTACTACCGAAACAGTCAATATTTAAGCCATTGCCGATTATCATTTTGCCATTCCAGAGAACAAAATGTCAGAGTCATTTACTTTTATACGCCGTGCTGCTTATTTCATTTAATCATTTTGTGTTTAAGCGCCGGTTTAAATCGTGTTTCTGTGAATTAGCTTTCCAAATTGTGTTATTTTCTCTGGACGCGAATTGGACATGTCTGAACGACAAAACAAACTGTCTGATAATACAGGATCGGCTTAAATATTGTAGTTCGATGTTCTATAAATCTGGATAGCGATGGGAAAAAACAGCATTCTTCCACGAGCAAAGAACGAAGATTTAAGGAAAGCGTGCACCATCTCGCTCTCTGATCAAAATCTATCCTCTCTTCCATATGTGTTCTTTAAAAAATCAATGGTGCTTGTAGATGGCCAGGACAGACATTGCTAATACTACACAGCAGCGCAGGATGGTCTGTGATTTCGCTTTCAGTATGCGTGCAAAAGTTGGTTCTCCTAATGCGTGTATAATATTAGTTGTCCATTCCTTTCAGACACTACCCAATTTGTAGAAAGCTAGCCGATGCAGTCGAGACGGCTTGTACGCCTCGATATAATAAGTTTTGTAAGTTTGTATTAGATCAAAGAAAGCCTGTACTTAATCAGAGATACTGTCGTATCATATCATTAAGGTGAATATATACACTTGCTAGATCCTCGGCTACTGTTCTATACGGGAGACAATATTTTGACTTCCTGATTGCTTTCCTGTATACCCATCGCCTTCTAAAAGGAGGACTACTCCAAAAGGAAAGACGTTACTCCGAAGGGAGCAAAAACAATTCTGGACGGAGTTATGTCTCTTGAAGGTGTAATATTCCCCTTAAGAACATTCTTATCTAGCGCCTGACATATATAGAACACCCTTCGATCAAAGTATTTCTATTTTCAAGTTACTGACGTGTTTCTTGCTGCCAAAGAATACCTCGTTACAGACTCAATACCGATCAGAAGCTCTAAGTGATCGCAGTTCTAAAATAGTAAAGAAGATATTAATCAGAACCTCTAACTGATGACGGTTCTAAAATAGTAAAGAAGATACTAACCAGAAACTCTAACTGATCACGGTTCTGAAATAGTAAAGAAGATATAAATCAGAAGCTCTAACTGATAACGGTTCAAAAATAGTAAAGAAGATACTAATCAGAATCTCCAACTGATCACGGTTCTGAAATTGTGAAGAAAATTAAATTAGAAGTCTAACTGATCACGGTTCTAAAATAGTAAAGAAGATACTAATCAGAAACTCTAACTGATCACGGTTCTAAAATAGTAAAGAAGATATAAATCAGAAGTTCTAACTGATCACGGTAAAAAAATATTAAAGAAGATACTATTCAGATGTTCTAACTGATCACGGTTCTAAAACAATAAAGAAGATATTAATCAGAAGTTCTACCTGATCACGGTTCTAAAATAGTAAAGAAGATACTATTCAGAAGTTCTAACTGATCACGGTTCTAAAATAGTAAAGAAGATACTAATCAGAAACTCTAACTGATTACGGTTCTTAAATAGTAAAGAAGATGTCCAGGATGTGCCACAGTCAAATGAAACGAAGAAGGAGTAAACAAACAACGACAGGTAGCACGTTAAGAACAAACGAAAAGCAAAACAAAGCGATGGTTACAATGCCAGACAGAACCTACCAAAAGCCTCGCATGAGCAGCCTCAAGGCCCAACAAAGAATAAAGAACACTCCCAGCAGGCGCACAACGTTGATACAAAGTCGATTCAACGTCAAAGTGAATCAACGTTGAATCGGCGCTGTTTCAACACAACGTTGAAACAGCGCCGATTCGGTATAGGGATCACCCATGGTTTTTCATGCATTAACATTTGCCGGGTCCCAAGGAAGCTGTTTGAACACGAGGTCGCTAGCCGAGTGTTCAGACATCTTCCGAGGGACCAGGTAAATGTTATTGCAATGAAATAACTATGGATGATCGTTGTTCTTGCATAACGTACGATTCTAACGGCAAATTGTGACGAAAATGTCCCAAAGCTCCATATAAACTCTTCAAATGCGACGGCAAACCAACATGGCGGCTGGTTTAGAATGTTGCGAAGTGACCCTCTGACGTTATCATAAAATTCAAAAATGCTACTTTCATGGCGATAACGTTACGTCGCTCAACGTAACGTAAACAAAGCAAGACCCATCTTGTGATATCAAAAGTTCAAAATCCATGTTCAAACAGCACGTGAATTTCATGATTTGAACATGGGTTTTGTTGTTTGAACACAGCTTCTGGTCCATTCAAGAATAACTTCAAACAGCTATTGTCATAGGATTTTATGCAAGAACGTTGATTCGAGGTCAAGTTGAATCAACGTTGAATTTACGCTCTTTCAACGTTGTGGGTCGTTGTTTCAACGTTGTGTGCACACAGGGTCAGAACTATCTCCTCCTTAGAGCTGTCAGTAGTAAAAACAACCGGGAGTTGTAAATTGAGTTTACCCTAGGTTCAAATTTTGCGAAAACATTCTGTTCATATAGAGGCTCCCTATCTCAATCAGTGAAACATCACAGAAAAACATATAAATCAAATGTTATCCAACACTGACAGCCAGAGCTTAAGAAAATTACTAGTTGAATCTCTTTGTCACTGTGATGCTTTCCATCAAGTTTTGGCTCAATCCAACTTACGGTTTGGGTGGAGATGTCATTTGAAGAATTTCAAGATGGCATGGCGGCTATCTTGGACATTGGAACGGAACGATTTTAGCAAATCTGTATCTCTGTGTCACTCTGATGCTTCCCATCGGCTCAATCCAACTTACGGTTTGGGTGGAGATGTCGTTTGAAGAATTTCAAGATGGCCGCCATCTTGGATATTGGAACGGAACGATTTTAGCAATTCTGAATCTCGGTGTCACTGTGATGCTTCTTATCAAGTTTTCGCTCAATCCAACACGGTTTGGAGGGAGATGTCGTTTGAAGAATTTCAAGATGGCCGCCATGCCATCTTGAATAGCGGAACGGAACGATTTTAGCAATTCTGAATCGCCATGTTGCCACAATGCCTGCTACTAAGTTTCAGCTCAATCCAACTTATGGTTCTGGAGGAGATATCGAAAATGTGAAAAGCTACCGACGGGCGGACGGACGACGGACAACAGGCCATTGCATAAGCTGACCTGGAGCAAAGCTCCAGGTGAGCTAACTAGGACACAAATTTGACCATACCGTTAAAAAGGTCAAAGGTCATCCTAGTATCATCATTTGAACAAACTTAGCAGACTTTGAGTCCCCGATGCTGTATACCAGGATTCAGCCAAAGCTTTCTCAGTTCTGGAGAAAAAGTGTATTACCATATATGGACATGGTAGCCATCTTGTTCAATAGCGCAGAACCATTTGACCAACTTGTCAACATCCTTTCGACAACAACGAAAGCCTCATGTGGAATCTGGTGACAATTGTTCAAGAGGTTTCAGAGAAGAAGACGTTTAAATATTTCACGAGTTTATATATGAATATTCCCATGGGATAAGGGCAGATAACCCCAAACATTTTGACGGTAGCTAAACAGTTTATTTCTTTAATTATACATTGTAAGTTTCAGCCATTAGTTTTTAATACATTTTGAGAAAATGATTTTTCAAAATTTTCTCCATACAAATGTATGGGGCGCAAATTTGACCTTGCGTAAAAAGACCAAAGGTAAACCTGTGTCCATCATTTGAACAAATTCGACAGAAAATGAGGCCCCAATGCTGTATACCAAGATTCAGCTTAAAAGCTTTCTTGATTCTGGAGAAGAAGCTTTTCAATTTTTTTACCATATATGGACATGGCAGCCATCTTGTTCAATGGCGCGGAACTATTTAAACAAATTGTCAACATCCTTTCGACAAAAGGTCCCATGTGAAAGCTGGTGAGATAGTTCAAGCTGTTCCCGAGAAGAAGACATTTAAAATCTACACAAATTTATACCTGTATAAAGCCCAGGAGTTAATTTCACAAACGACCCACTAAAACGCGTAACAGATTTTCGGAATTAAAGAATTTCGGAATGTCGGACAGGGCAAATCCAATATAGCCCCGCTTTAGCTTTCGAACATTTAAAACTGATTTATTGATAGGCGTATACCTTTTGTTTCAATTCGTTTATCTACGGAACTGCTTGGCTTTGCACTTATAGCGGTAATTAGGTCAAATACGGTATGCGGTCCGCGTAAAGGTTTTCTACCTCATCAATTTACAGTGAAACAAACATAATCACAAATACTTTGATACTCGTAAAACAAAGCAAAAGGGTTCAGTGGCAATCTGACGGCAGAATACGAGAAAACCACAAACAGGACCATGATGAGCCCGAGCAGAGACATTGATAGTCAGGATAATAAAAATCTAAAAGGTTGCCTTTAGAAACAAAGAACACACAAAAAACAAGACACGTACGTTAAAGGCTCCACATTCCTCAAAAATAGACATTTTTTATCCAAGAATAATTTTTAATTAATTGATATATAGTATTAATACGATCATAAAATGTGGTATCTGTCAGCCTGTAAAATTTCAGTTAGTCTCTCGTTTTTAAAACTGGATAAGAAATGAAATGTTTTTTATCGTGTCTCCGAATTAATATTGGCAACATTAATTCAGAGATACGACAAAAATCACTTCATTCCAAGAATGAGCGACTAACTGTTTTGCAGGCTGTCAGGTGGCACATTTTATGATTGTATTAATACCATATATCAATTTATTAAACTTTTCTTGGATAATAAAATGTCTATTTTTGAGGAATATGGAGCTTTAAGTAATTCAGGTGCTCGAATACCTAGCATAACTGGTAGATACCACTAACATGGATACTCTGATGAAAGAAGAAGTTTATCTCATTTTCTGTGTAAAATGAGAGAATATTTCAAAATGTCGTCTGGTGCTACTTTATCTAACACGTTAAGCGTTAAATATTGCGAAATTGATAAACAATGCAATAAATGGTATCATGATTGTTCTTCTTCGTCAGTAAGTCGTTTTTATGACAGATTTATCGTATATTCGCGTTTCTTTTGCCTATCTTGGTGTATGTGATATGACACTCTGCACTTCGAGGTAATGATTACAAACGGTTTTAAAGAATAAAGCCGCTACGTTATATTTTCCATCAGATAACACTTTTCGTTGGACTGATACCTGAAGAGATTTATTCAATGAAAAGCGGTTTCTACATCCCGCTTCAGTGACACTGACCGGGTTTTTCGCATAACCAACCGCACATAAAACATACTAACAGTGTTTTCAGAGAAAATAGAGGTCCCCCACCCCAACCGTGAGAGTTCAGTTTTTCTACTGCTGTGACCTTGAAAATAAGGTCAAGAAGAGATTTATTCAAAAAGCGGACACGAAACATACTAGAACAGTGTTTTCAGAGAAAACAGATCCCTCAACCCCCTCCCACTCCCCCACCTCGGTCGTGAAAATTCAGTTTTTCTACTGCTGTGACCTTGAAAGTTAGGTCAAGAATACCAAAGTATAGTCAAATCTTTGTTATGCCCTTATTGCGTATCATGACAATTTGCTAAGAATCCAACCACTGATTCACAAGATATTGTGCAGACAAGTGTCAAGCCAGTGTCACGAATCTTTTGTTTTTCTACTGCAGTGACCTTGTAAATTAGGTCAAGATCACCAAAATCTAATCAATTCTTTGTTATATCCCTAGTATGTATCCATGAAAAGTTATTTAAAATCAAACGTCTGGTTCACAAAATATTTTGCAGACAAAACAGTGTCACGTCAACGTCAATGCCAACGCCGACGCCAACGGGATCCACACCAAAAACAATATGTCGCCCTCCCCATAGATGGGGAGATATAATTAAGTCTTTTTTTACCAGTTAAGGCGAAGCCTCGTGAAATGAGTTTGTTACTATTCATAGAAAATATTTCGGTACGTTGTGGTACCCCGTCTCAATAAATTGAGAAAAATTACTATCTATAGAGAAGACGTCCAGTTTTCCGCATATCGTTACTATTTATAGAGAAAATAATTACACCCCGAGAATACCATCTTAATATGCTGGTACTTCTAGAAGGCATTATTATTGATAAGCATGAAGTGGGTACGAGTACACACGGAAAGCCAAATGGTGGTTACTAAACAATCAGTTAATCAGGTTCGGTGATGCTTATGAATGATGCCGACAATCACTTACGAACTTAAAGAATGTAATTCCACAATGTTAATGCACCGTTTGCACAAATGAGACAATTTTATTTTGTCTGAATCCTGCAGACTTTGATAATCCTTGCGAAAACGACAAGATAATGAAGATGCAATTTCAAAGGTAACTACAAGACTCGGAACCAAAGACGGCAAAGATTACTCCGACGCATTATTCTTCAGCGTTTGTATCACTCGTCCTTAAAATAAGGTAAAAGCAAACTTCGATGACACTCTATTTGTACAAAATTCGAAGAAGTAGGGATCCTTTGGACATATAGAACAAATAAAAAAAATACCCAATAACAGACTCGGATTGACTAAGTCTGTTAATGAGAAATAATAAATAAAAGCAACATTACATATGACCATAGCAATTTTGAGCAGAATTTTATTTTCACATATAATCAATGAGCCATATCGTCTAAAGGGACAACAAAAATCAATAATATCAGAACTATATCGAAGTACGCGGCAACGTTTCTCGGCCTGTACACAAGCAACGATAGCTTCTGTATTCATAAAATCAGATGATGGAAATATAGAACGTATCAAACGACAGAAAAAAGAGTAATTAAGAAATTTTAAAATAATGTGTGCGTTGTTCTACATATAATCCTTTTAAATAGAAGTTGAAGCAAGTATAGGTGCTGGCCTAGTTTTAGATGGTTTGAAGGTCAACACAAGAACTGGTATTGGTCAGCTGTATGATTCATTTAAATGAAGGATCAACAGAATCTACCATATTTGCTATTCTATTTCTGTTTTTGACTGAGACCCATATTTGGAACAATGGTCCTATTTGGAACAATAATTCATATATGGAAGTTTTCATTTCAAAAACTCATGGATGAAAGGGTTTAAGCGAGAACTGGTGGTGGTCTATAACTGTATACCCAGCTACTGCAGCTGTTTCACGGTCCGTTTCCTTAGTTATGTATTTTTATTTTAATATAGTACTTTGATGATTGGTGAAACAATAAAATGTCCCCTGCTTCCACCTATTTTGACATTCAAACTATGCATTCCAATCACCGAGGACTGATTAACCTACGGATCATATTAATTTGGTTATTTATCAGATTTTTATTTCAATATATACAGAAACTTAATTCAAACAGCAATGGCACTGATCAGACTTCGTGTACTCTTTGACTACTCTGAGCGCATCAGAAACCTTATGCGAACAACGGGGACGTCCCTGATCAGGATAAGCAGACCTGTCACTGGTCATCACACATGTCACAATTATAACGTATATACGTGTCCTTTACCGGGTCGTCTGACTGGTATCTGACAGATGATGAATTCTCATGTGATAACACTAATCAGTCAACCAAAAATACAACGAGGACAGACAGTACCAAAATTCGAGCTGTGCATTAGAGACAAAAACTCTTTATTCATCCTTTTGCTTCCTGGCAGTTTTCTAAAATGGTTGCAGTTGCTCTTTCCTCCTGAAAAGTTTCATACGTCACACCACTTTGAAGTCAAACGTCATACAACATTGACCAATCAAACGTTCGGAAGTCATACGTCATACCATACGGACTGATCGAAAGTTCAGAAGTTCACAGACCACGTGAGATGAATCGTTGACCAATGAAAATCTCTGTAGTCACACCATTGAACTATCACAAGCTTTCCACACAAGAACACAACGAATTCCCCTTCAAATGAAAGTAGTTAAAGCAAGAACTGGTGGTAGCTTAGTTATTGAACTTTCCTTTAAAGCAAAATTGAAGTCAGACTTGGTGATGGCTTAGTTTTATAACTCTCCTTTAAAGGACATTTAAAGGAATAATTGGCGGTGGCTTAATTATATTACTCCCCTTCAAAAGAAAGTAAAAGCAATAAGTGATGGTGGCTTAGTAATACAGTTCCCTTCAAATGAAAGTTAAAGCAATAATTGGCGATGGCTTAGTTATGTAGCTCTCTTTCCAGTAGAAGTTAAAGCAATATATTGTGTAGGCTTAGTTATATATCCCACTTTAAAGGGAAGGTGAAGGAATCATTGGTGTTAGCTTAATTATATAACTCCCTTTCAAATGAAAGTTAAAGCAATAATTGATGGTGGCTCAGTTATATAACTCCCCTTTACAGGAAAGTTAAAGCAAGAATTTGTGGTGGCTTAGTTATGTAGCTCCCTTTCCAATAGAAGTTAAAGTAATAAATGGTGTGGGCTTAGTCATATACCCCCCTTTAAAGGAAAGTTAAAGGAATAATAGTTGGTGGCTTAATTATATATCCCTTCAAATGACAATTTAAGCAATATTTGATGGTGGCTAAGTTACACAATTCCCCTTCAAATGCAAGATAAAGCAATAAATGGTAATATTAATTGGATCATTGTGCCCATTGTGGTATATTTGAAAATGGAGTTCTGCTCATGTATACGCTAGAGGGCGTGAGCTGTGTTGCAAACTTCATTACTGCTTACTGCTTATGAAGAATCTCAATAAAACCGAGACTCCCATTTTCTAATCCGTAGTGTGTTCTTTGTTTCCAAAGGCAATCTGTTTTACTTTTGTTTTACGATGATCTAGTTACCCTACTATTTACATAAATGTAAAAGCACGCATCCGTAGCGGCCTAATTGTACAACTCAACTCCCCTGTAAATGAATTAATGTAAGCATTGCTTCCGTTTAGTAACGCAACTCGTCTTTAACTGAATTGGTGACTTGCCGTCTGTCTAGTTGAATGTCTTCTCGTTCAAATGAATGTTAAAGAAATAATTTGTAGCGATCTGGCTGTATAACTAAGAGCAAGAAAAATTAAGACCTTTGAATAAAAGTTCACAATGATAACTACTGATGGTTAATGTTATACAACTCCGTCTAAAATAAGGGTTAAAAGAAAGAAGAAAAGAGAGAAATCCAATAAGCCGTTTCTTTCCCTTTGGATATTTCCAATGTTCTGAATAAAGTCGAACTTCAATGACTCAAGCATTTTTGGAACCATGGAAATTAGGTCTAGACATGAATAGTTCGAGCGCCTGGCCAGAAGGCAAATGGGATAATTTTTTGATGTTTCGATCGTCAATAAAATAAAGGTATGTTTAGTGTAACCATTAGAATCGCCTCGATAGGGCCATTCTAATGAGTACATAAAACACACATTTTCATGATAAAATAAGAACACTTCTCTAAAATATCCCTAAATGTTTGTTTTGAACTATCGAAAGAATTTCCTAGGGATTAAACAAGTACAGTGAATCCTCGTTATAACGACAAAATTTGTTCCCATTATAATGAATTTGCTGTTGTAAAGAATCCTAAATGGACAGAATGATAAGTAAGAAAGGTATTGTTTTGTTCTTATTTCCTCATAGAACATATGTTTTGGATATTTGTTAGAATGGCAATTCTAACAAATATTCAAAACATATGTTTCTTTAACGTATTGGGTATTAACCCTTAAGCGAAGGTTTTGTGACAGTGAAATTGTCATTATAACGAATTCTGTCATTGTATCGAGTGTCAGTATAAAGAGGGTTGTCTGTAGTTCGAAGCAGCCACGGTAAAGGAGACATCGGTGTTCGAGTCATTGAAGTTTTACTGTATAGCGATTTAATAAAACAACAGAATGAAGAAATGCAGATCGTATATGATGTTCATAATAAATCAAAGCGATTGTGAATAAAAAGAGTTATTTTAAGCTCCATTTGGATATAGATCATAACCTTATGACGTCACGTAGACGTTTAATGTTGTTAGTGTTATCACTGCCAGGTTCAACATAGCTTCAGATTTATATCTCCGATATGCTCATAAATATTTCTTTTTGTTTTTCCAAGAAATGGTCTACGAACTTACTAGAATCGTTTAGACAAGTTCTATCTGGAAGAAATCCGGGTAAAATCGATTTTTATATTGTTTATATCTTTTTAATATTGGATTTATGAAAACTATGCCTCTGATGAAAGAGTTATTCAGGAGAACGAATGCCACCATCGCCTTATAAAATGTATGATTCTTAACCATCGCCGACATTAACCTTTAAAAAATTGCAGCAGACGACATTCTTTATTTTTTTTTTTTTTTTTTTTCAGATAAATTAAGGCTATACATTTAATGTGAATCGTCTGCTAGGCATGAAATTTCAAGTCTAATTTTCTCTGAAAAATAAAATAAAAATAAAAACGTAGTCTGCTGTGGCTGAGATTTGCGCTTTTAGAGTTAAATATGACAAGTTGTTCCAACGAACTGGAACAATACAGGAACACATGCGTTGTGTCATGGAAAAACGATCTTCGGGGCAAATGTATATCGAGAAGATCTAATTCGACCAGCGATGACGCATAATCGAATAAGGGTCCGTTCTTATGCATCGATATATCATAAGGTATTTAATTATTCTCCGAGCGGAAAGAAAGCCACTGTTCAGTCTGCACGGTTTAGCCGAATATGCCTCGAACACATCTTTTCCCATGATGGGGTTCAGTTACATTATTCTAACAAAACCATTACTGCCTAGCATCCCAACATAAACGGATCTGCTCTAGCAGAATCAAACAGCGGCGTCTGGTCAAGGTCTGTATGTTTCCTCTTGACATTAACTTTACAAAAACAGAAGTTATTAATCCAGTTTCTGTAACATCCCTTAAAGTAGTTAATGGAGTGGTTCGACATCCACGATGGAAGAAGCCACTGCTGATATCTGGGCATTAATGTTGTTAATTGTATTTACCTATTAATGGTGATGTCTTATAAAGTGGAGTATGGCGAACAGTGCACGCCCAGATTAGACGCCGCGGAATTCGGCGTCTGATGAGGGTGTGCATTGTTTGCTATTATGCTACAAAGAAAAAGCTGTATTGTAAAACATCCTTTAAATATCAAATGGACTAATCCCATAACAGAAGAATCTACTTTACATAATTAGATTAATGCTCGTACAACTTTTTATAGTATTGCGTTCTGTCTTAGCGCATGTGACGGGTGAAAGCCAAAAGCCGCCATTCAAATGCAAGAATGTAAGTTACTGTAGACTTTACAGGCGAATTGTGAAGGCACAGTTTGGGGATATACTGACTGATACAGATCTTGTGGTTCTTTAACTAAAGAATCATTTCTGCGATAAATGCTTCTTTGACAAGTTATGTCACTAACAGTCACTAGCAAAAAAAAGAGAGACGTTCAGATACACAAACAGGGTTGTATTGGCTGCATAACACAGCTTAATCGGCTACTGTCTTCAGGGGAAGGGGTACTCTTTCAGAAGATGTAACACTATCTAAACTGTTTTTATCCCCTTCTGAAAAAGGGTCTATACTAGGAGGAAAGAATTTGCTTTCCCTTTGCAGCAAATGCTTTCTTTTTAGAGTAGTTATCTTTACAGAAGGGGATTGATGTATTCATCACGAAAACAAAAACAGAGGCGGTTCTAACGAGTACCCACGATCTATGTTACGAAAAATATCAGCTTTTTATCTGAAAATTTTCAGTTTTTTGGAGGTGAAGTTTGGTATATGTTTGAATAGGCGTGTTTTCGATATATGCAATGCAAACAGGAAGTCAAAGCGTTATCTCATTGTAAACAAATGGCGGAAAATCTACCAAGTGTATCGAGTTCTCTTAAACAACAAATACTCAAGATACAGGCTCAGGTTAATGGGAACATTCTGTAACAAAAGTTCTTCATCATTACGAAAATACGCCTATTCA
Source organism: Anodontia alba (assembly GCA_964016985.1). Lineage (NCBI taxonomy): Eukaryota > Metazoa > Mollusca > Bivalvia > Lucinida > Lucinidae > Anodontia > Anodontia alba. Next base: position 62,223,911 of record OZ024822.1, on the reverse strand, counting down.
AATATATTGAAAATTTCACCACCACAAACTGAAAGATTTCAGATAAAAATTCTGATATTTTCATATTTCTGCTCAAAACATGATTGTGGCCGAGGCGGTTCTAACGAGTACCCACAATCTATATTTTGAGCAGAAATAAGAAAAATAATGTATACCCCTGTAAACCCCAGTTTTACTATATAAAAGTGGGGTTTAAGGGGGTCAAAATTATACAGGTATCTGCTTGTGATGTAAATGTCACTGCATGGCAAGAAACAGCTTCAATCGTATCTTGAAGTTGATTCTTATTGTGTACATTGGCACTTAACCGCGGAGGGTGGGCACATACGCCTATTCAAATATATTGAAAATTTCACCACCACAAACTGAAAGATTTCAGATAAAAATTCTGATATTTTCATATTTCTGCTCAAAACACAGATTGTGGCCGAGGCGGTTCTAACGAGTACCCACAATCTATATTTTGAGCAGAAATAAGAAAAATAATGTATACCCCTGTAAACCCCAGTTTTACTATATAAAAGTGGGGTTTAAGGGGGTCAAAATTATACAGGTATCTGCTTGTGATGTAAATGTCACTGCATGGCAAGAAACAGCTTTAGTCGTATCTTGAAGTTGATTCTTATTGTGTACATTGGCACTTAACCGCGGAGGGTGGGCACATCGCCTCGTCGTCACAGCCTGGTGGTATATGCAACTTGCAACAGGGAAATTTGATTAACTGCAATATCCGTCTCAGAAGGTACGTTAGGGAAACAAGAAAGACGATGAATAAAAGGCTAAATCTCAACAGAACTGCCTGGAAAACCAAACATGCGCTATCCTGTAGCCGTTCAGTTCAATTCAACCGGATACTATACTTGCTGTTATCGATTATGACCCTAGTTTGAGTGCAAGGCAGAGAAAAAGACGCGAGAGCTAAACCATCCATAGACTAAGTATTTTATGCCCACAAGTGATAAACAAAAATGACTAGACAGGATCAACTTAGCCATAAAGGTAAAACAACACTTCTATGGAATCTCAGTATTACATGGCCTCTCCTGGAAAACACGAAACTAAAGATTTGGTGCGTTGAATTTATCCATAGGGAAATTCAGAAATATTTAATTTGGCTTTAATGTAGTTGCGGTCATGGTACCAAAGCCGTAATCCAAACTCATGAATCCATAAACGAATGACGAATCAGAATGTTCAGACCAACAGACATGGACCCCAGAACAAAGGGTGTAATCAGGCGTCCGCGAATAGCAAGCATTACTTGATAAGCAAGCTTCGCCCACCATGCCCATAGTGCTGAACGATGGAAATATCGGTACAAGCGTATGTCCGGGATTTGGGAAGTCTACTTATGGCGCGTCACTGGCAAAAACATCAGAAACAATTCTGGAAACTGCCACATTGTAGGGATTGACTAGATCATGATGTCTTCCATAGAACTTCATAAGTGTTGCTACCAGTTTGGTTTTTGAGTAAATACACCGCATTAAATTGGAACCAAATCAAATGTTGATAACATAGTGCTCAGTATACCTAACCTTTAAGATTTGAGCCTCAACATCAGAAAATGTACCTTCGGACATGTCCGCCCAGCAAAATTTCTGATAAGCCTGCGCATTCGCGCTGTCTGATCAGAATATTTACTGGGCGTAATTTGGATAGCCAAGGATGCAAAGTTTCGTCATGCGGACAAAGAATACTCTGATCATAAAGCGTGAATGTGCAAGCTGATTTGAGTCTTATTTGGGCGCACATGTCAGAAGGTACGTTTTCGCAAGCTGAAGGTCATTTTATTTGCTTTTTTCTATGTTTGGTGTGTATTTCAGTGGCGTAGCCAGAAATGATTTATTTTTATGCTCACCCATGGCGGAAAAATCTTGAAACAGTGCTTAGAATCGCTTCCAAAATAGGGGCTACTCTTAAAGGGAAGAATTTGCTTTCAGAGAAAGCAAATTCTTTCCTTTAAGAGTAGCCCCTATGGTAAAGAAGCAAACGCACAACGTCGCAACAAGTAATTTATGCTAATGCCACTTAATCATAACGATTTTTCTTACGCATATTACGTAATGCGTAATGAGCGCTACACCTAAGTACAGTATAACCTCAATGACTGAACCCGGATGGCTCATTTACCGTGGATGATTCGAACTCGTTTTTCAGTCCCTACAAAATCCTTCCAATAGCTCAAGAAAACAAATATTTAGGGACTTTTTTCCTTATTTTATCATGGAATTGTATGTTGTGTGTACTCATTAGAATCGCCTCATCGAGGCAATTCTAATGAGTACACTCAACATGCAATTATTGTGTAGAAAATCGAGAAAAAATTTCCTAAATTATCGCTATTTGCTTCCTGATCTGGCACCATGATTAACCCTCAGTGGCTCGAACTACCCATGTCTCAAACAATTTTCTATGGTCCCAAAGATTTTGATGTTTGACTGTATTTGTTATTTGATTTCGTCGTACATGTTCCCAAAATTTCGGATGATAATTCATCCAGTAGCAATATCCACAACATGTATTATAGTTCTATTGGTTTTTTAATCTACCAGGATCCGGCGTTCGTTAGAAATGTTTTTGTTTCGAAGATATGCACGTTTTGTAAGAACAGTTAACATACAGACATATAATACAAAATCAGCTCCTGTAAAAGAACCATATCATTGCACAAAACAATAAATAATGCATAGATCACAGAGAGAGAGAGAGAGAGAGAGAGAGAGAGAGAGAAAGAGAGAGAGGGTAAAAGTACAATCTCTCTGATTTAGACTAAAGCAGACAGTTAATCCTGCTGCAGGCAGACATTGGCAAACATTGCATAGTTTTGCTTTTGATTTTCTACGCTAATACATTGACATGCTTAATGTAACCTTGTATGCCATAATTTGAACCGACGCATGCATTTTAGTATTTCTACTCGACTGACTTAAAACAAAACTACTCAGTGCTAAGAAGCTAAAATGACTGTAACAATTAACTGGAATGGATACCCTTCTAGGGGAGTCACCTCTGCAATACGTAATTTTCTCCCTTCTGGAAAGGAATCTACTCTGTAAGGACGAGTTTACTTCTATATTCTACTCTTGGAAGCAAATTATTTTCTTTCAGGACAGGGCTTCGTGTGCAGAAGGGGATGCGTGTGCAGAAAGCAAATACATGGTGACAATAATTCAGCCAGCGCACGACAAAACGTACAATAAGACTTGTGCGACCCGCGAAGATCAGCCTGTGCATTCGCGCAGACCTGCGTGCGTGTGTGCATTTTCTTTCTCTCTCTCTTAATTACTTAAAGTTTAAGCATTTATTGCTACATTGTTCAAACCTATTTCTTCTATTATTTAACTCAGGGCTTACTGAAGGGCTATGGCTGATGCCTCCTTTAGTTTTTAGTACAGAATGATGATGAAGTTTATCAAAACAATGCCTTCTATTTCAACTGGGCCAACTGTTCTAACGGTGTGACACTATTTCTTTTTTGAAAAAAAAAATTTGGACAAATAGGTCTGACCAAACAACGTAGAGCAAATAATGCAGACCCAGATCAGACGCCGGGTCTGACCAGGGTCTACACTTTGTGGCCTCTCACCCAGCAGCTTTAGACACACCGATAGTAGTAATTAACCCTTGTCATGCTAAATAAATTGATATGCCACGCCCATTTCTAATTGTTAGCCAATCAGATTACTTAATCCAGATTGTGGTTATAAATTCACATACCGAATGACAAACAGTGCTGAAGAAGCCAACTGATCTGGAGCTACACTGTTTGCAAAGGAAGTGTATATCCGGGTTCAGCAGGACAAGGGCCAACTTGTGCAAAATGTAGGCCAAGAATAGCAGTTAAGGTGTCAGAATCTTTAGGACTAATACTCTAGACTTTATATTTGGATATGCGTGCTGATGATACTTGAAGTGTAAATTCTGTACGATTACAGTCAAACTTTAATGTCATATCTTTGGGACCATGGAAATTTGTTTTAGACATGGGTAGTCTGAGCCACTAAGGGTTAATCACAGCTTCAGATCAAGAAGCAAGTCTTTTTGATATTTTATAAAATAAGGGTACGTTGCGTGTACTCATTAGAGTTGTCCCGATGAAGCGATTCTTATGAGTAAAACAACATACAATTCCATGATAAAACGAGAAAGTTTCCTTAAAATATCCCAAAATTGTTTTCTTGACCTATCTGAAGAATTACCTAGGGACTTCAAAACGAGTTCGAATTAGCCACGATAAACGAACGCTGTTCGAGTTTTGAAAATTTTACTGGTAAATGTAACCAGAGCTATTAATTTAATCCATTAATTTAAGCCTACCGTCCCATAAAAGGGACACTGGCAAACAGTGTAGACCCAGATCAGATGCCGCAAAATGCGGCATCTGATCAGGGTCTACTATGTTTGCTTTTAGGAAAGGAATTTGTATAAAACATAGCAACAATACAAACTAACCAGACACTCCTTATATTGGAATGAACTGGTTCAAAGAGTTCAGGTAGACAAGTCCACTCGGCATAAATGGGTTGAATGGACATATCTCAAAGAGGGAGCAATCTGACTTGAAAGTTTTATATGTACCTACCTTTTAGAAGGAAGACACTTTTCAAGGAGATACCACTCCAGTGAAAGAGAATTTGCTTCCCTGCCACATGGATCCCTTCACAAAAGGGACCTGCCTTGAAGGGAGCAATTGCTCCCAATAAAAGCTACTTTGAGAAGAGAAGCAAACACTTTCAGAGCAGAGTGATTCCTTGAGATGCATTTACCTTAACTGCTGATCATTAATGCTTGTGTAGGGTTCATAACCAGAAACCGCAATATATACTTGATATGTGAACACGTGTTATAGCCGTTGTTGTTGTTGCGTGTTACATTTTAGTTTTTATTTTATTTTACTTGATTTGATTTTGATTTTGTATTTCCTTGTGTTCTGTTTTGTTTCTTTTTTAATGTATGTTTGTTAACAACTACAGTCGACTCTCGTTATCTCGAATTCCAAGGGACCCTCTGAAATATTTCGAGGTATCCGAACCTCGACATTCCGGTTTGCAGAACTGAGGAAAAAATAATTCGTACAACCACATTTAACAAATATATATGTAATTGGACTCTTGAAGTTAGAGATATATTAAAATATTGTGGAAAAGAGGAGAAATTGCTCCTTAAGAGCAGTTTCTCCTCTTTTCCACAATATTTTTTAGATTTTCATGTTTAGGCAGGTACCAGATTTTCATTTCAAGATAAGCGGTTATTCTAGATAAGCGAGGTCGAGATAACGAGAGTCAACTGTACTTCAAAGACAAACATTATAAACAGAAAGATTGAAAAAAGACGCTCTCTCCAACAAAAATTAATTTGCTTTCCTGACAAGATGGCCAATACTTTTAGGTCGGAATGATCTTCCTTCGGAGCATTTCCATTCCGCTTAAGTAGTTTAAGCAGTTGATCAAAATAAATGACGAACCGTATTATCAAAGTAAAATAATAATAGTGACGTTCATGTTCTTCCTAATTATTGCCTGCAAGAGGATAATTTGGGGTATGCATACACTTTCAGGGGAAGCAACTTTTTAGATTGTTTTGTCTTCCTTCTGAAAAGGGTCTTTTTCAAAAGGAAAGAATTTGCTCTCTTCTTTTCTATTAGAGGAGGCTCTTTTTCAAAGGGGTCTTCGTTTGCAGGAAAACAAACAGTCACCTAAATTGTCTCCCTTGTAAGGAATGGTGGAGAATCCGCCAAAAGTAGTCAGTCCCCTTAAATGAGCCAGTACATGAGAAAAAGGTAATTTTCACAGAGGCGACCAGCAAAGGCTCAGGCGAGCCTGCGCATAAGCGCAGGCTCGCCAGAGCCTGTGCTGTTCGCAGACATGTAGTAGAGACCTCGAGGAAGCTTCAGGAACAAAAGCAAGACTGCAGCCAAACTAGGGTACTTTTCAATCGCATTTGAAGAACCAGAAAAAACCATAAGGCCCATTTTCTCGTGTGCCGGCTCAAATATATGTTTATGTTCTAATGGGTAAAAACACTTACCATCAACTTTGCACTTTCTGAAGAGCCCAGTCCAGTATTGGTTGAAGATAGCTGTTCCATTGATGTCCTGGTCAAGTTTCTCCTTGGTGTATAGCCAATAGTCTGTTGCTACGGCGATACACAGAAGCCCGAAGGCAGCACTCGCGCAGGCGCTTGTCATAACCATTAGCACCCGTTTTCTATCACAAACGTCCATGATATACAGGTGTTTTCAATTCTAGAAATATATAGATGTGTAACAAAATTCTAAGTCGACCTAGAAAGCGCCTGTCAAGTATAAGTGATTTCCCTTTATCTGAACGTGATGACTTCCGGCGATAGACCCGTTCAAAATAATTCACTAGAAAGGGCCCCGGCGTACGCAGGTTCGATTCCTGACCTTTGCAACACCAGAGACAGGTCTGACCAGCAACCCTATCCCAGTCGCTGGATACTGGTGCTCTTAAATGTCCAAGCAGTGACGTACAGGGTAGCTCTGTAAAAATCACCATCACCCGCTTGAAATAGCAGTAAGCAAATTTGTAGAAAATTGATTTATAATTCTTGAAGTCTTTCTATAGATCTGGTCTATGACACTTGCATAAATGTGTCTTGGAAGAGTAAAGTTTGCATACTGGTCGATATTTCTTCTTAATATGGAGCCGATGGTAAATTACTACCATATACGTGCATGCTGATGTTACTGCAAGACACAGCTTAATGTGTTGTGTTGGAAACGAAACAAAACCTGGTCCTTTTAAACTTTAAGGCTATTAAACAGATATCCTGTTTTGAGAACTACAGAGGAGGTGTTGTTGTTTCTCTGAACCTTATTAATGAGCTAACGATGATCTAGAATCAACATTAGCAGCGAAACGGTATGATCGTTGATTTTGTTTCTGAAACTGCAAGACAGTTTCATATAAATAGCCTTTCACATTTGTTTACCAGATCTGATTCTGTCATAACAGAAAAAAAAAACAGAATTTACGATATGTGAGTTAGCCAAATCAATACTGGAATCATGTATTTAAGAAATAAATGATATAAACCCGATTTTCAGATTATTAAGTAAGAAACAAGGTCTTTATAAAATTAATACTGGACTTCTTATACTTAAATCAGAACACAAATATGGAAGAAATAATTACCAAGAACTAAGCGTTTCGTGCATTGACATCATAAACCATGATATTAATGGAATCGGAAAATAAAGATACGTAGATTCTCAATCAGTAATTCCTAGGATGGCAATAAACTATTGTAGTTCCATTAAGCGTGTTTTGCGCTTCCATACACAGAAACGACAATTACCACATTAATTTCATGCCGTTAATCCACTCTATATGAATTCCCTATATGAGACACGTTGTCCATCATTACACACAATCAATAGAACTCCGCCAGTAGAATTAATAACACAAAAGCTACAAACCACAGAATGAGAATCCTTCCTTCTAGAATTGACACAATTACAGATGCCTTCGGAATTTGAGCACATATGGTATTGACATATTACTATCCGTATGAGTGACGAATTTTGTCTTCTTGTGCGCAAAAGTATGCTTACATTCGTAACGTGTATTCCACTGCTCGGTCACATGTTAATATCCATAACGGGACACCATCGGATTCGCTGCTACTCGCACATTCATAAATCTTCTAATGTTTCTTTATTTCCCTATACTAAGAGAAATTAATAAATCTAATCCTCTCTTTTCTCTATGAAATTCTTTCAGTCACAAATCTGATTCATTTCGGAGCAGCCAGCTGCGTGCACCACGAGCTTAGTATGATCCGGCGTATCCCATATCTTCGACAGCAGCTTAACCCTGGAAGCGCCAAGCAAAGTTGTAGCAGACGTCAATTTAATTTTCATTATTACATTGCAGAGAAAATAAGACTTGGCATTTCATGTGAATCGTCTGCTTAGCAGACGATTCACATGAAATATCAAGCCGTATTTTCTCTGAAAAGTAATTACAAAATAGAAATCAAAGTGTCGTCTGCTGCACTTTTAATTGGCGCTTTAAGGGATAAGCAATGGTGGCCGTTTTCCAATACCATAACTCAGTCAGCTGAGGGAATGAACAAGCTAGACAGTCTACTTTCTCTCACACTTCGGTGAAATAAGTGTACATGCGCAAAATGAATTAGAGTTTTGGAGTGTCAAAATTCTTGTCATTGAATAAAAGAAACGTTTGAAAATCTATGAATTATTCATACAGCTCTATATCAAATCTGTCAAATTCCAATGCACCACTGGGCGAAAAAAGAAAATACCCTTTGGAATAGTTCTGATTAAAGTAAAGAGAAAACGGTAAACATTCTAAAATTTTGAATACTTTATACTATACTTTTTAGCCTAAAATGTCGTTTTGTTTTAAGCATTTGTTTTACAAACTAAATTATGTAATAGCGAAAAGTGTAGAACCTGCAGTCTGGAATGGGTCTACACTGTTTGCAGGGGCCATTTTGTCAGAAAGATTCGTTTATGAAATCTTAGGACTAATACCATAAAACTGTTCTGCTATTTATGGACATATTTCTTTATCTAAGAATTTAATTGAGCCTATGCAATTGAAGAGGTTTCTTCGGCGTAGGCGGGCAGGGAGGACCAAAATCAATTTGCGCCCCTGCGCAGTCTGACCAAGTCTTTTGCTGTCTCCTAAAATAATCATTGGCTGTTGTGGACTATATCAACGAGCAGCAAAGCTGTCCAGAAACGCAGGATATTTTGAATTTATTTAGTTTAAATTTATTTGTTTTAAACAACTCGATCATACAGAAAGCTCAGCGAACTTCTCGAAGGCGCTAATGATGGCGCTTGATGGTCATGAGTGATTGAGGAAACCGAAGTGCCCTGAGAAAACTACCAACCTTTGTTAGTGGTCGCCCATCAAAGGTCAGTGAATATTGCAACTGAAGGAGAAACATAATTCTAAGCTGATCTGAATCATTCTGCGTTTTTTGCACGTGCTGGAAGACATATTTCCACATAACCAGTTCTTACTTTAAGTTTTATTCTATTTCGGGCCTTCTTGATGATGCATAGTAGACCTTGTATATGTGAGAAAACTCTTTTTCATGCCACAAACTAGTCCGGCGAAAGTTTTATGGGAACATGTGAGTTCATTCACCGTTCAGATTTATATACGGTATTTTACCTAAAATATATGAATATCTTTATACCATACCGTATTTGTCCTATAATTTGAACGGGTTCATTTTCATTTTACTACATGGTACACGTAATAAATGATGTTGATGTTTCAAAAGGATGAATGGGATAGCTTACAAAGTCTTACCATAAATGTACTAAAATATAAAAATCCGTTTAATTTACTGTTGATATATCTATAACTGGTTGATGATAGGCAAACAGTGTAGATCCTGATCAGAAGCCGCGTTGTGTGGCGTCTGATCTGGGTCTACACTGTTTGCTCATGCCTGTTTGTCCGAACACTTTCGATTTTTGAGTTGGAGTTTTACGGCCCAGTCAACTGTTAAGGTCTTGTCGACCCAGTGAAGAATACTTCGGGGAAATATGGCATAACTGATCCTTGTTGATGCTATATTCAGCTTCGATTTAAACGTTCTAATTAACCTTTACCGCTCCCTGTGCTAAATCAGCAGACGACAAATTGGTGACGTTTTTTCTTAATTTTCACTAGAAAACAGGATTTGTCATTTCATGCGAATTGTCACCACTGGAGACAACAGCATGTAATGTCAAATCCTGTTTTGGGGGAAGAAAAAAGAAAAAAAATATTCCGAAATATCGTCTGCTGAAAATTTTACCCAGAGTGCTAAGCGTTAATCTTCCTAACTTTTACCCTTCAAATAAGTTTAGCAAATCAATTTAAAAGCATTATTTTTGAAGTGTGAAAACTGGTTACTTGTCACAAAAGTTCCAATCAGCATACAACTTTGTTATTGGCTTATGATCGATCGCACAATATGTTTCATATATGCGTAGGGCACATCACGCATGTACGTAAGGGAAATATGTACTGTTGAGATATTACCTAATCAAATATATTTCACTTCTTTATCATTGGGGCAGCTCTTCAAGGAAAATATTTACTCCTTCCTTTTAAGAGTAGACCCATTTGTAAGCAAGGGAGATTTATTTCTTTATTTTTCCTGGGTGTGCGTAGAAATACAAATCCGCTCTGGTTACGCCACTGTCTTCGTAGGCAATTTCAGAACAGTATTGTTATTATTAGCTGGCCTGGAGCGAAGCTAGCTCCAGGTCAGCTTATGCGATCGCCTCTTGTCCGTCGTCCGTCCATCAGTCCGTCCGTTAGTTTTTCACGTTTTCAACAACTCCTCCTGAACCGTTGAACAGATTGACTCGAAACTTGGTTGGGGCTTTGGGGTGACTAGTAGATCAAAATAGTAAAATCGTTCCGATCCGGAATCGAAGATGGCCGCCATCTTGAAAATCTTTTTCGATCTTTTTCTCCTGAACCGAAAGGCCAAATGACTCAGAACTTGGTAGGAAGTATTGGGGTGACTTGTAGATCAAAATTAGCTTATATCGTTCCGATCCAAAAATCCAAGATAGCTGCCATGGCCGCCGTCTTGAAAATCTTCTGCTCCTGAACCGAAAGGCCAACTGACTTGAAAATTAAAAGGCCAGCATCGGGGTGACTTGTAGATCAAAAATAGCTAACATCCTTCCGATCGGAAATCCAGGATAGCCGCCATCTTGAAAATCTTTTTTACGCTTCTTCTCCTGATCCGAAAGGCCAACTGACTTGAAACTTTGAAAGAAGCATCGGGGTGACTTGTAGATCAAAAATAGCTAAAATCGGATCGAAAATTCAAGATGGCCGCCATCTTGAAAATCTTTTTTTCGCTTCTTCTCCTAGACCGAAAGACCAACTGACTTGAAACTTGGTAGGAAACATCGGGGAGACTTGTAGATCAACAATACCTGAAATCTTTCCGATCAAAGATCTAAGATGGCCGCCATGGCCACCATCTTGTAAATCTATTTTTCGCTTCTTCTCCTGAACCGAAAGACCAACTGACTTAAAACTTGGTAGGAAGCATCGGGGTGACTTGTAGATAAAAAAAGCTAAAATCGTTCAGATCCAAAATCAAAGATGACCTCCATGGCCACCATCTTAAAAATCTATTTTGAACTTCCTCTCTTGAAATGAAAGGCCAATTGCCTCGAAACTTGCTAGGAATTATCGGGGCCACTTGTCGATCAAAAATAGCTAAAATCGTCCGGATCTAAAATCCAAGACGGCTGCCATCGTGAAAATCTATTGGGAACTTCTCTTGAACCGTAAGGCCAGCTGACTTGAAACTTAATAGGAAGTTTCAGGGCAACTTGTAGATCAGATATAGTTAAAATTGTTCTGATTAGAAATCTAAACTGGCCGTCATGGCGGCCATCTTGAAAATCTGTTTTAAACGTCTCCATAACTGAAAGGCTAATTGATTCGAAACTTGCTAGGAAATATTTGGGCGACTTGTAGATCAAAAATAGCTAAAATTGATCCAATCAGAAATCCAAGATGGCCGCAATCTTGAAAATCTATTTTGAACCTCTCCTGAACCAAAACGCCAATTGGCTCGAAACATGGTAGGAAGTACTGGGGCAACTTGTTTATCAAAAATTACTAAAATTGTTTCGATCAGAAATCCAAGGAAGACCAATTGACTCAAAACTTGCTAGTAAATATTGGGGCTACTTGTAGATTAAAAATAGCTAAAATTGTTCCGATCCAAAATCCAAGATGGTCGCCACCTAATCTATTTTGAATTACTTCTCCCAAACCCAAAGGCCACTTGACTGGAAAAACGGTAGGTAATATTAGGGTGACTTGTAGATAAAAAAAATAACGAAAATCGTTCCGATGCAGAGTCCAAAATGACTGCCAAGGCCACCATTTTGAAAATCTAGTTTAAATGTCTTCCCCTGAACCAAAAGGCAAATTGACTCGAACCTTGGTAGGAAGTATCGTGGCGACTTGTAGATGAAAAAAATGCTAAAATTGTTCTGCTCAAAAATCCAAGATGGCCATCTCTTGAAAATCTGTTTTGAACTTCTTCTCCTGAATGGAAATGCCAATTGACTCAAAACATGGTAGAAAGTTTCAAGGCGACTTGTTGGTCAAAAATAGCTTGTCGCTCCAAGCTGAAATTCAAGTTGGCCAGTAAAGCCGCCATCTTGAAAAGCTATTTTGAACGTCTGCCCCTGAACCCAAATGCCAATCGAAAATCCAAGATGGCCGCCTTGTATCGATCTTTGAAATCTACTTTGAACTTCTCCTGAACTGAAATGCCAATTGAATCGAAACTTGCTAGAAAAGATCAGGGCGACTGATCAAAATTAGCTAAAATCGTTCCAATCTGAAATCCAAGATGGCCACTATGGCCGCCATCTTAAAAAGCTTTTTTAACTTCTGCTCCTGACCCAAATGCCAACTGACTCGAAACTTGGTAGGAAGTATTGGGGCGACTTGTAGATAAATAAATAAAAACGTTCCAATCAGGGATCCAAGATGGCCGCCACCACCGCCATCTTCAAAATATATTTCTCCCAAAACCGATTGACTCAAATCTAGGTCGGAAGTATCGCGGCGACGTGTAGATAAAAATATCTAAACTTGTTCTGACCGGAAATCCAAGATGGTCTCCACCATCCCCATCTTGAAAATATATATTTTTAACTCTTCTCCTGAACGAAATGACTCAAAACTTAGTAGGAAGTATCAGGGTAACTTGTAGATCAAAAATAACTTCATCGTTCCAATAGGAAATCCGTCCGCTGCCACGGACGCTATCTTGAAAATGTATTTTGTAATTCTTCTCTTTAACCGAAAGGCCAATTGATTTTAACCTTTATTTGAAATCCCGAAGTGACTGTTGAATTAAAAATAGCTAAAATAGTACAGATTGGAAATCCAATTGGCCACCATGACAGCCATCTTGAAAATCTACTTTGAACTTCTTCTGAACCAAAATGCCAGTTGACTCGAAACTTGGTAGGAAGTATTTAAGGTGACTTGTATATCAAAAACAGCTAAAGTGGTTTCTATCAGAAATCGTTTTTGGCTGCTACGGCCGCAATCTTGAAAATCTATTTTCGACTTCTGCTCCGGAACACAAAGTCCAATTGACTTGAAACTTCACAGAAGGGATTATGGTGACTTGTAGATCAAAATTAGCTAACATTGTTCAGCGACCATCTTATAAATCTATTTTGACCTTCTTCTGAATTCAAAGGCTAACTGAATTAACACTTGACAGGAAGTATCAGGGTGACTTGTAGATAAAACATAGCTAAAAATTGTTCTGATGGGGCCTCCAGGATGCCATTTGGGCAAGTTGGTCCAGGTGACCGATTTTTGGCCCTAAGGGACTCCAGCTTTTTATTTTTTTTTATTTTTTTTTTATTTCTTTATTTGTGTGTTTGTGTTGTTTTTTGTTGTTTTTTTTTTTTTTGTTTTTTTTTTCATTTAGTCACATATGTGGACATGCGTGCGTGTGTCTGTTAAATTCTGTCCTAAATAATAAAGTCATTTGATTTCCGCAAACAATTGTATGATCACACTTGTTTGTTGTTTAATAGGGAGAAAGTCTTATTTTTATGCCCCCAACTTCGAAGAAGTTGGAGGGGCCTATTGCCTCTGGGGCGTTCGTCTGTCCGTTCTTCTGTTCGTCCGTTCGTCACGCTTTTTGATGCATAGCATAACTTTAGAACCGTGCATGCTACATGTTTTGAAATTTCTTATATGGATTCCTCGTGAAAAAAATAGCTGAAACATATTTTTATTTCTTGACAGGATTATCCCCCTTTCCTGACTGGTAGTGAAGAGTAGACAATCTGATTAACTTTTGAATAAATTTTGAAAAGTACTATTTGAGTTATGGCCCTTTGTAATTTTGGGCATTTTTACCTTGTCAGCAAAATATCTCAAAAAATGTTAAAGCTAGAGCCTTGAAACTTGGTGAATGGATTTGTAGAGTAGATGACCTGATAATTTTTTTAATAAATTCTGAAAAATACTTCACGAGTTATGGCCTTTTGTAATTTTGGGCATTTTACCTTATCAGCAAAATATCTCAAAAACTGTTGGAGCTAGAGCCTTGAAACTTGATGACTAGACTGAGTAGACAACTGGATTAACTTTTGAATGAATTTTGAAAAATACTTCATGATTTATGGCCCTTTGTAATTTTGGGTATTTTTACCTTGTCAGCAAAATATCTCAAAAGCTGTTAGAGGTAGAGCCTTGAAACTTGGTGAAAGTATTTGTAGTGATGAGTAGATGACCTGATCAAATAAAATAACATTAAAAATAACATTGAAATCTCGTATATTTGTATAATAGAAAAGGAGAAAAAATCCAAATCACATTTCCCCCTACCTGGGATCGAACCCGGTCCGCCGGATTCAAAGTCCTGCACTCTACCACGTCGCTATAAAAGCCGGCTTCTTTGGCGACGTGGTAGAGTTCAAGACTTTGATACGGCGGACCGGGTTTGATCCCCGGTCGGGAAAAATGTGATTTGGATTTTTTCTCCTTTCCTATTACATTTGGTGGCCAGTGTGGGGGTGGCAGCCTTGGAGCCTGACGGGCGAAGCAAGAGCTGGGTTGTCACTTGGAGCTTGCGCTACATTTGTATTGGCATATGAATGCATACAAATGTCTCGTTATAGGAAGGAGGAATGTAACAGTTTAGGTATAAGACACATTTCTACTGCCTTGCGGTAGGCCGGCTTTTATGGCGACGTGGTAGATTGCAAGACTTTGAATATGGCGGACCGGGTTCGATCCCCGGTCGGGGAAAAATGTGATTTGGATTTTTTCTCCTTTTCTATTACATTTGTACTGTTGTTACCGTCATGGGCAAGCAGTGTTGGGGTCAAGCAGTGTTACATTCGGGCAGTTGGGGGGGGGGGGGGGGGGGGGGCATAGTGTTTTACAAACACCAGCTCTAGTTAAACCATATTTTATGTTTATGTTTCACACTTCCATTTTCACATGTCACACTCCATATATATATTCAAGCGATATATTTCATATTACACATTTTATGCTTCACATATTACGCATCCCATGTCATATTTTACATATATAACATTATATATAGCCAATTGAAATGCGACGGTGAAATGTTAACTAATGGAGTACCCAGTATATTAACCCTTGCCATGCTGAATAAAGATGCCACGCCCATTTCCAATTTTCAGCCAGTCAGATTACTTGATCAAGACTGTTGATATAGTCACGTACTTAATGGCAAACAGTGCAGATCCAGATCAGTTTTCTTCTTCAGAAGCCAACTGATCTGGATCTACACTGTTTGCAAAGGTTGGATATACCCGGGGGTCAGCAATACTCGGGTCAAAGTAAATTTAGGAGGAGAAAACGCTCTTACAACTGAGCTAACTAAAAAACGACATGTTCGACAATCATGTACTCATTTCCTTTTTAACATCCACGTGCCATGCATCAAGTGAATATACTATTAGCTTCCAGTTCTGTCTGCATTTAACAGCAATAGCTACAAGGGCTATTCAAGAAATAACTTTGGTGTCGTTTAAATAAATTAAGGAGGCAGAAGTGTAGCCAACGCAGGCTCGATCCGTGACTCTCTGTCTCGTTCTTGCAAGACAACGGCTATGCCAAATAACATGCCGACAATTCTAACTCAGCTAGCATTCTTTTTTAAATCTATAGCGGGCCGTTATCGTCCCGTCAGCTACCCTGACGGGTCGATAACGGCCCGCTATAGCTTTATAAAGAATACTGCGGACAACCCTTGCAATATACGGTGACTATATAAGTTATTCGAGCCGGCCTCGGTGGCTCAGTTGGATGCGCCGTCCGACTGGAGACCAGGAGGTCGCGGGTTCAACCCCCGCCGAGGTCGGCAACATTCTTTCGTAGAGATTGATCATGAAATATTTTCTACGGTCATTCTCTCCCTTCCGCTGATTCAAGAAGGGCAGTTGTCAGTTTCTGGCGAAAGAATGTGCACAAGACTGGTTAACCGCTTAGAGGACCAAGCCTGCCCAGTAAACGTGTGGTTAGGTAAACTGACCGCGCTCGACATGACCCCACTGGGTTGACTGGGCCGTAAAACCTCAACACAAACAAAGACTATATAAGTGTAAGTCTGGAGTCAGTGATTTGAAGTATGAAATATGTTCACTTCTTGCTTTTACAATTTTGACCTGAAGAAATGTGAAATGTAGGCCATGTTTGCGTGAAATTTAGATATATTCGATAACTGCGAAGAAATGTAATGCCGGTCTCTCTGCCATACTTCTGCAAGCACCAGTGTCTGCGGACATTCTGCATAGAATACGGAACTACCAATCAGTCTCTGTGTGCACAGGTGAGAGTCGTGTGAAAACGGTTTGCCATTTGTAACAACTGAGATCGTCACATGAAAAACAATGAAATACAGTCGACTCTCGTTATCTCGAAATCCAAGGGACTCTATGAAACACTTCGAGATATCCGTACTTCGACGTATCAGATTTGCGGAACTGAGGAAAACAATTAATCGAACAATCACCTTTAACAGAATGAATATGTAATTTGACTTAAGTTAGAGATATATTAAAAATATTGTGGAAAAGAGGAGAACTTGCTCTAATTTCTCCTCTTTTCCACAATATTTTGTTGCCTGTTGGTAGATATCTGTGTTAAAACAGGGACCAGATTTTCACTTCGAGATAAGCGGTTATTCGAGATAAGCAAGTTCGAGATAACGAGAATCGACTGTACTTGACTTTCAACACCGGAATCCGGCTCTGACATCTAAGGAAACCAGTGTTGCTACATACAAGGCGCTGCTAGTCCTGCAGTCGGAGTTAGCACCCATCAGCGGACCGATATCAGTAGAACAAAGAACCAAGTTAGCACGCTACTTAAATCCATATCGGGCCGTTACAATGTGTCAGCCTGACAGGTAACCTGTCGTACTGATAATGGTCCGGTGTAGATTTAAGCAGAACGCTAGTTGGTAAGGTTCAGAAAATTCCTGCGTTGTGGGTCTGTAGTCGCTGCAGCAATTAAAGCCGTGTTGGATAAAAGTGTGGGGATTTCCAGTGACCAGACCTGCATTGACGCCGACATATTTTTTGTTTTGATGCCATTCAATCACTAACCGATGTCATGAGAGGGCTGTGGAACAAGATTGTGGCTTTTCCTGAGAATTTCCGTATTCTTTTTCAGCAAAACTGAAAAATGCGCATTATACATTATGAGGATTGCACCAAAAATGCAATGATGGATAACTTTAATGGTAAGTACGTTAAAATGTTTTTACTTTGTACACATTCTACACAACGACAGCATTTGTTCGCTAGATGGATTTTGTCATTAAAATTAATTTGCCGTCGTAAAGAATTTCTATCAAATTGTCTCCGAAAACGAAATGTAAACAACATTCCCTGAAGGAGATTATTAGAATGAACTCCCAATCGTATTTTCTGTAAAAACAAATATGGCTATTTTTAATCTGATGGTTTAGCCTACAGCGTGCTTAAGCTTTAAATGTATATATGACAGCTAAAACTCTGGTCAGACTGCGCAGAAGCACAGGCTGATCTGTGTTTTCTCTGAGTGCACATGGGGCTTTCATGTAGGACCGAGATGTGAAGCGGGTACATTTGAGCCGGGGCGCAGCATGTCCTACAAGATTGCTTGTGTGCCCAGCGAAGACTCAGATCAGCCTGCACATCCTCACATTCTAAGCTGAACCCTTACCGTCCGTCTCAAGATCGCTATGATGATTGGCTATCCATACAGGGCGAAACAATGACCCAGATCAGCCTGCGCAAATGCGCAGGCTGATCTGAGTCATTGCTTGGCGGACATGTGATCTTGTTGGAAATGCTGTGTCTCGGATCATTTGCGACGGTAGCGAATATCTCTAAATCGTGACAAATTCATTTATACTTTTAAAGTTTGATTAAAACAATATTCTTTGTGGAAACATTTCACATACGTATATACCCACGCTTGTCGCTAGCGTGTTCCTTACAATAACTGCTCTCAGTGCATGAGAAAACTTATTTAGTGTCAAATACAAGCTGGTCAAAGCAATTATGCTGGTGTTATTCGCAAACACAGTATTTGAATTTTGAACTACTATATATGCACAATTATCTATACACAGATACGGCAAAGGATGTTACTTTCTATGCAAATACACAGTCCGATCTGAATCTTCTCTGTTCGCATATTTTTACAAGGGAGACAAATTCTGTGATTTCCTGGTTCCTTCAAACCATGTCCCTTCTGAAAAACACTGTACTAGTAATATAAAAGCATACAATTTGTCCCTCCCTGCCTCCCCACACCTCCACCCTCCCCCACGCACGCAGCAATTCTCTTTTTAGAGTAAACCCCATTTTAGAAGGGAGCCAAAACAATTTTGAAAGAATTTTCTCCCTTGACAGTTATTAACTATCCTTAATTCCTTACTATATTTGTCCTAAAATTTGAACTGTTCTATAATACAACTTGTTTATGTGTCTAAAACCGCTGGATGAGTGGCAAACAATTTAGACCATGATAAGACGTCTGATCTGGGTCTACGCTGTTTGCACAGGTCTTTAAGGTAAATACGGTAATCTTGACGTAATACGTAAACATGGGTCTCATCAAGGGAAAAGGACCGTTATATGCGAACAGCAAAGGTTCAGGCGAGCCTGCCCACAGGGCAGTCTCGCCTGAACCTGTGCTGTTCGCTCACGTAAGCCTAGTGCATAAGGAAACTTCAGCCAAAGGATTAGACATGTGGCCCTGTTGAAGGACTGGGCTTGCGCACTGAAGATTAATTCGACGGAAAGTCCAAAGAGCCTTTTACATCACACAAACATATCTTTATAATTCTGACTCCCTTAAACCTCACTTTTATACAGAAGAACTGGGGTTTACAGGGGTACACATTGTTTTTCTTATTTCTGCTCAAAAACATAGATTGTGGGTACTCGTTAGAACTGCCTCAGCGAGGCGGTTCTAATGAGTATCCACAATCTATGTTTTGAGCAGAAATATGAAAAAAATCAGATTTTTATCTGAAAACGTTCGGTTTTTTAGTGGTGAAATTTTCAATATATTTGAATAGGCCTGTTTTCGTAATTTTCGCGGCGCGGCTTACATTTAGAACATCTCGCCATATAGCTGAGAGACTGACAGTCATTCATTAACAGATCACACTTACTTTAACTGGCACTTACAACCAAAAATTAGGTCATAATTATCATTTTCTCGTGTTCTGGCATAAATTTCAATATCTAACCTATGCCATGCAAGATAATATAGTGATTTTTCAGTGAGGCTGCACTCTAAAAGTGAGCATTGAGCTCCATTCCATATCCAGACATCGTCGCGATATGTCTGGAAGATATTTGAAAGCGATGTAAAGCCCGAATAAAAGAAAGAAACAACCAAGCAAACAAATTGGGTGTAACTTCTCATTTTGCTATTGCAATGCAGTTCTGTTGCAAACACATCGCACCAAATTCCAACTGGGTTTGGGTTACAAAGTTGTAATGTCTACGGAAGAGTATACAATCTGTAAAAATACTGACCAGACCCTAAGAGACAGTCAGTCTTTTGTTTGTTTGTGTTGAGTTTATACGGCCCAGTCAACCCAATGGGATCATGTCGAGCGCGGTCAGTTTACCAAACCACACTTTTACTTAGTCCTCTAAGCGGTTAACCAGTATTGTGCACAGTCTTTCGCCAGAAACTGACAACTGCCCTTTTTGAATCAGCGGAAGGGAGTGACAGCCAGTCTCCCTTCCAAACACATTATGATCATGTGTGTGTTGCGATGGTGAACAGTTAAAAATCTTTTGAAACTGGGGATTCCCAGCGTACACACTTCTTAAGAGGGTCCGGGGTCCTCCCCGGAATATTTGAATATCTAAGATGTTGGAGAAGCCAGTCTAACACAATTTTACATATTAACTAAACTCTTGATTTACTTTATATATGATTCAGAGGAATGTTACGAGCCAGGTGTAACGAGAAAGAAAGTGAAACAAGCAACAAACTTTTAAATAATTTATTCACAAAAAAATAATGAGAAGAAAGATTCAAAACAGAAGAATATAAGTATACACGACCTTTTAAGTTTTATTGTCACAAAGTCTATAAAAAATAATCCACAAAAAATTCTAAACCGAATCCTTTGAATAACAGTTTCTGATCCCAAATTTGAAGTCCTAATTCCAGAATGAATAAATATTAAAGTAATCCAGTATAGAATAATTTCCGATGAAAGTATACAAAGATGCCCGTATGAAAATGTTTTCCCTTTATATATTATGATAGAAATTTTTGGAAAAGAATTTGCCAGAGGCATCACTCAATTTCTGGTCTTAGTCTTAGTCTAAATGTTCTATGACATACCAAAAATAGCTCAATCCAGAATATTCCTTCAGGAAAGTTCTAAAAGGAATATAAACAACTTGTTATTGTGAACATGATTTTCCAGAAAGTTCTATAGAAACTTGCAGTAAACAAGAAAACAATGATATTTAAAATAATTAAACATCTTATATATAACAAAAAAAAGTCACGAATTTTGTGCTTTTAAACATGGATCTGTACTTAAAACTGAGCTTTTTTGTTTATCATAGATCACGGAGAATGTATTTTTTTTTTATTTTTCACATTATTACAGGGAATTTTAATTTGACAGTCACAGATGACAGACCATATGGCTGTCACAGGTGGCAAGACTTATCTTCTGTTTTTGTACAAAGTCAAATTAACAAGGTAGGGGAGAGTCTGCGGGTGGTGGGAGAGGGGAGAAAGGGGCAGGAAGAAAAGGCATCTGTTTGCACGTACACACCACCCTGTCTAGAAGCCAAATCATGCCTTTTTGACAGTTGTCTCCAGCTCTTTAAGCTTAAGAGTTTGTCTCTGGCTGGTGAAGTGTGGGGTATAAGCATTTGTAAACTGAGGGAAGTGAACATCATGTATCCCCAGTTCAAGGGGCGGGTTCCAACTGTGGATTCATATCATGTATCATACTTATGAAGGGGGGATGGGGTTCGGGATAACTCAAGTTATCATCCGGAAACGAACCACATTTTTAATCTCTCAATATTTATAGTCATGTAATGAATGACGATTGACAACATCGTATGCCAAAAAGTCATACTGTTTTCAGATTAATAGTACCAACAGCGATCTATATAGTATATTGTGCATTTGTGAAAATTGAGTAGGTCTTCGCCGTTTATTCTACATTCTACTCGACTAGAATGTTGTGAGAAATGTGCAGTAGTAGTTGTTGTTGTTGTTGTGGTGGTGGTGGTAGTGATGCAGATTTACCGCTATCGGGCACCCGAGGTACATGGGGACAGCGGCGAATGTGTTATGTGCATGCGTTTGTACAGCCTTGCTTTCATGGAATCATCCATTCAACTTGGTCCTTCTGTCTGTCACCAAGCGCCTCCATGTCCTTTTTTTATATCTAACCAAGGGCATGTCGAGTAGAGTAAGCACAGTAACTGTCCAAAAATTTCCTCGAATCTAGCGGGATTCGAACCCACGATCTTTCGCTTACAAGTAAAGAATATTATCCACTAGACCACTCAGCCTACATATGCACAGGTCTGATATCAGGGGTTTTACCCACACAGGTCTCACAATGTTAAAATGACGTCGTATCATCGTCGATGCGACGTGATCACGTCGCATCGAAGTTGATACGACGTCATTTTGATGTTATGTGCCTGCTGGGTGCACAGACCTTTAATGTTGGAATTGGTGAGTTTGTCATTTGTATTTGTGATGAGTGATTAATTTTCTTACAACTAATACATCTTATTGCGCCATGTCTAATAATCAACAGCAAAATGGACATCATCACCAGAACGGATACCTTAACCTTTATCAATCGTTGAGCTAATGCAGCAGGCAACAAATTGTTTCTTTTTTTTTTTTCTTCTTCTTATTTTTCCCAGAAAACAGGATTTTGATATTTCATACAATTTGTCTCCATTAAAACAGGATTTTGATATTTCATGCAATTTGTCTCCAATGGAGACAAATTGCATGAAATGTCGAAATCCTGTTTTCTGGGAAAAATAAGAAAAAATATTTCAATGTTCCTTCTGATGAAAATCTTACCCAGAGTGCTAAGCAATAAAGGGGAAGAGTTACACTTTCAAGGTTTTTTACCCCCTCCCTTCTGAGAAGGGATTTTACGCCACTCCATTTTTTTTTTTTCTTTTTAGAGTAACACGCCTTTTCAGAAAGACTTTAGTTTATGGAACAGCAAACGGGAAGTCATGACAGCTGTCGTAAAAATGTTAGAAAATGTATCCAGTACCCTTAATTTAACGCTTACCATTCTGGGTAAATTTTCATATTTGTCCCAGATAACAGGTTTTGACATTTCATGCAAATTGTCTCTCCAAAGGAGAGTTTGTCGTTTGCTGAATATAGAGTGGTAAAGTTTAATGCACGCGCGAGAACTGTAACGACGTCGAAACGGTGTTGTGACGTTGTTTGCTGAACCCGCCCTGTCTGCAGGGTCTATATCTATCAGTAGGAACCCCGAATCTTCAGAAGAATCTGAAGAAGTATCCCAGCAGGCACACAACGTTGAAACAACGTCGATTCAACGTGACGACGTTGAATCGACGTTGTTTTAACGTTGTATGCCCGCTGGGATACTAGGTAATGTAGACCGCATTTCATGATTAACTCTCAGCATACTAAGCAGACGATATTTTGAAGTATTTTTCTTACTTTTCCAAGAAAATAGGTCAGGCATTTCATGCAAATTGTCTCATTTAGTGTAGCCAATTTGTATGAAATTTTAAAGCCTGTTTCTGTGTAAATTATGAACGTATCTGCTGAATTAGCGCAGAGAGTGGTAAAGGTTTATCTCAGTGATGTTACGACGCATTTTTGGACTGAATTCGCCAGTTGTGTAGTATAAAGTATCTTACGTCACCGGGGCGTCCAACTGAAATTGGCTTACAGTTGGGCAAGGCCTGCTATCCTTGTAGCAGGTAAGGGTAGAGGGGGAATGTTTTTATTTCTTCTGTTTCTTCACTTTCATTCCTGTTCCTGTTTCTTCCCTAATCGTCTCTTTCATCTCCTCTACTATCTCTTCTATCTCTTTTTTCCCTTTCTCTGGGAGACGACACAAAATGACCCACAAGGGTTGACGTGTCGTTAAACCCCAACACAATCAATCAAAAGTATAAAGACAAGCTACTTTTGACAAAACTGATATTCTTATTCCTCCTATGATCTTGAAACTGGGTGTCAATACTTTCCCCTGTCCCAATGGTACATTCAATCCAAAAGATCTGCATCAAAATAAAGTTAAAACCTGACACGTTCGTGGTCAACTGGAATAATGTGTGGAGTCCATTAAAAAAAGATATTGAAATATTAGAAAAAAAAACACATCAGAACTACAAGAATGGTTCCAGAAATGAGAATTTTAAAGATTGATATCGGAGCTAATTTTGATATAACCTTACTTTTTGTTGTCTGAAAATACGAGGGTCGTGCAAAAAATTCAGTCACTAATAGACTTCCTTAGTTTTATCCCAGGCATATTTTAAAATGCTTCCCTGCACTTAAATGGTGTGTTGAATAGCTAACGATACCCGTTTATTTCGTGCAAATTGCTTTCCAACTGACCGAGTTATTTCAAATTGAAACAGATGCAGTCATATACACTGACCAATTTACTTGTTGCATTGGAACATGGACCAGAAGACTGAAATTCGTCGCTGTCAGGCTTAATATAGATTCAAAGCAGATATTTAATGAATTGTGTGGTAAATATGGACCTCAGACCATTTCAGTGTGTACAGTTTTTAGGTGGGTTAAAGCTTTTAAAGCTGGGAAATTTTCTGTTGAAGATGATACCCGTCCTGGAAGGCCTAAAACCTCTGTTACCAAGGCTAACATCGCTGCTGTAAAGATTGTTGTCGAACAGGATGCGCGATTGTCTGTCAAAGATAGAGCTAGTTGTACTGGCATATCAGAAGGCAGTGTGCAAACAATTCTGAGAAAGTGTTTGGACATGAGAAAGGTTTGCGCTAGGTGGGTACCTCATTTGCTTATTGAGGAGCAAGACACAACGTCTTAAATGTGCCTGGGAACTTTTGAAAACATACAAAGGCTGTAATAGTTGGGTTATTTCTAACTTGCTAATAGGTTATGAAACCTGGGTGCACATGTTTGAACCACAAAGAAGGGCTGATAATAAGCAATGAAAGCGAAAAGATCAAAAACGCCCATGTATTGCCAAGAGAACCATAAGTTCGAAGAAGATGTACGCAATTTTCTTTCATTCAAGTGGGCCAGTCGTTCAAGTGCCTTGTCCATCTGGTCATACAGTGACAGGTCGATTCTACAAGAATTCTGTACTGAGTTTTACAATAAGAAACGACCAAGCAAAGGATGGTCAGGAGTCCACCTTTTACATGACAACGCCTCCTCTCATAAGTGTGAGGTTGTTAAGCCTTTGTTTTGGCTTCTGAAAAGGTGAAAGTTTTAAACCATCTATCTTATTCACCTGACCTGAGTCCCTCTGACTTCTTTTTATTTCCAAGGCTTAAGAAAATGTTTTCTGGAAATAAGTATACGTCTAGAAGTTCTCTTGGCAGCGCTATTTATCAGTGTCTCCAACAGATACCAAAAGAAGACTATTTATCTGCTTTTCGCGACTGGGTAAAACGGTTACAAAAATGTGTTTCAGTAAAGGGGGGAATAATTTGAAGGTTTGTAATAAAAATATGTTTGATAAAACGTAGCACTGAAGTAATCCGAACCCAGTGACAAAACTTTTTGCAGGACCCTCGTACTATTTCCAAATGAATTAAGCTGCCCTAGTTTGCTATTAAATGCCTGTGGACTGTGCAACAAAGTATTATATGAGAAAATATTGTCAAAGTTTTCTAACTAGGCTACGTTACCAAGTTAGGTCACGGGAGGTAAAAATATTTATCAGTTAGATAGTGATTATAATCTAATTACTTTAAAAAGTTTTGGTATATATGTAATCTTATGTATTTTATGATATGATGTTAAGCATGTATATTTCTTTCAAAATTAGTAAGCAGATTCTTCAGAACCTCAGTGAGAGCATAAATTATTTTCATGAAACTTAGAATATCAAAACACTTATTCTAATTATTTTTACGGACAATATAACTATCGGTCTGGGAACTCTCTCACTGGGGCACTATCTTTGCCGCTGCCTTCATGTGCCTCGGGTTTCCGCACAACAACCACGTGACAACAACATAAGTTTGAAAACATAGAAAAAGAATAAAAAAAATAGCCCCAGTATCAACCTTTAACCCTTCCATCGCTGAGTTCCTGACTGAAGTGGACTCTCCCGTCATCCTTGAATCTGGTCAGAACTATTGTCCCTAATAGGGTCTCAATTAAACAAGCAAATAGTGTAGATCCTGATGAGACGGCTCATTATGAGGCGTCTCATCAGGATGTTTGCTGTTGCAAAAATAATGTTTTAGTCTAACTACAATAAATTCTTTACAATGGCTGCTAGTGATAGCGATAGGACAAGGGGAAAATCGATGTATATCATATAAACTCAGGTTAAACAAAGGTATTTGCAAAGATCCAATTTCTTCAGTATTTGTATCGTCACACTGGTCAATGGATAAGTACAGGCTGCGAGGCAATCGTACAGGCTTCGTATTCTAACGCACAGGATTCTAAGAAAGATAGCGGAGCATTACCGCAGGTAACAAAGAGTGTTTGCATTTATCTAACTGTTATATAGCGATACCCAATGCTGACATCTGCCTTACGGACCACTATATATACACGTGCGGGTTCGTCTAGTATAAACATATTTTATTGCATCATTTCATGGCATTGGGGTCGGGCCACAAGTTCTACCAACATTAGTTACGTCCCTCCCCCTACAAAGTTTTATTACAACAATAACAGACACATGATAATGGCAAATTAAGAAACATTATCTAAATACTTGATATGGAGTGATTGTTTAACAAATTATGGATTCGAAAACAAATATACAATACATAATTTTTTTAGGATGATAGCTAATATGAGGTGATGAGAAAAGTAAAGTAAATAATTAACCAAAAAATGTAATAAGATAATGATGGAATGTCATGCTGGACTTAAGTTAGCAGCAAGCTAGTTGGTGAATCTTCTGGTATCCTTGATAAACGTGTGTACTGCTGTGAAAATAATAGTATTTTCTTCAGCTGTCAGATTTTCATTTCCAAACAGAAGAGTATAAATATTTAATGGATAGAAATCCCTATTAGCTCGCAAAAGTGCGTCTCTCTCATTATTGTAATTTGGGCAATTAAAGAAATAATGATCTGCATCTTCGACCTCTTCAGAACAACTACAAGTAGGACTAGGTGACAAATGATTTATATATAAATCAGATAGTAAATTACTACAATTATTTCTAATTCTGGCATGTAAAACTGAGAGATATCTGCTACCAGTTCGATAGTATGTTGGAACACTTGAATTATTTTGAAGCTTTTTCAGCTGATACTTAAAACTTGCTAGGGATGGTGAATTACGTAGTTCTATATCAAGAGAATTCCATGCAGAAATAGATGATGGAATACATGATTTATGTGAAATTTCAGTCCTGCAGAGGGGAACAGTAATATTTTGTTCGTCTGTAGCAAGAAGTTTGAAAACGGAATATAGACAAATAGACCCCGTCAGAAATTTTGCAGTGAACACAGATTCACCTGCATTTAGCCAGCTAGCATTCTTTATAAATCTATAGCGGGCCGTTATCGGCCCGTCAGCTACCCTGATGGGCCGATAACGGCTCGCTTTTGATTTATATAGAATGCTTACTGGATTCACTTTGGTCCAGTCGACCTACCAATACCGGAACCAGTTCCAGTCTCCGCTATGCGAATACACATTTTCGATTCAAATGAACAAAATCTCTCCAGTTACATTTACTTAGACTACAGGGCCCAGTTGTTCAAAGCGTCGTTAGCTTAACGAGCTTGTTAAGGGTCACTTCGTTAACTGTTTTAGCGGATTCAATATACAATACTCTGATATTTTTTGCTGAAAAAATGTGAGTAGCTTTTACACTGCACTGCAAAAGCTACTAACATATTTTCAGCAAAAAATTTCAGCATATTTGCGTATCACTCGATGTGAATTTTAACGAATCGTTAACTAACGACATAGTTAGTTTTGAACAACCGGGCCCAGATTGTAAACTTAATAAGTTTGAGCCAAATCTGTTATTAAGCCAAATGATATTTGCACTGCATGATTTTTGTCGGGGTTTTTATTACAACGCACGTAGCTTCGAAAGTATATAGCGCACAGGTTACAGAGAATGGAAGACTGGTCATGAATCATTCTATTACTTGAATCGAAGACCGGCAGCTCCTACAAAACTGCAGTGAATGTTCATTATTGGCGTCTGCTCTGTCTGATCCGAGTCTTTGTTTCTTATTAACGAATCGCCGGCCTCGGTGGCTCAGTTGGATGCGCCGTCCGACTGGAGACCAGGAGGTCGCGGGTTCAACCCCCGCCGAGGTCGGCAACATTCTTTCGTAGAGATTGATCATGAAATATTTTCTACAGTCATTCTCTCCCTTCCGCTGATTCAAGAAGGGCAGTTGTCAGTTTCTGGCGAAAGAATGTGCACAATACTGGTTAACCGCTTAGAGGACTAAGCCTGCCCAGTAAACGTGTGGTTAGGTAAACCGACTGCGCTCGACATGACCCCATTGGGTTGACTGGGCCGTAAAACCTCGACACAAACAATTATTAAAGAATCATTTGCTGATTACATGTATATAGTAAATACACAGGCTAACCTGGGCCTTGTTTGGGCCAAAAATTAGATTACAAGGCGTTTCTATGTCTCAGCTCTATCGCCAATCTCTGTCCATGTGGTTTAATGTCACCGCCTGTACTCCAGACTGTGCACTCAGATTATTCACGTTGAACTTATAGACTGTCTGGACAATTTTAAACATCCCCAGTAAGCATTTTTTATACATGTAAATCTATAGAGGGCCGTTATCGATTTATAAAGATTGCTGGCTTGGAAGATCGCGAACAAGCCCATACAATATTTAACACCAACAAATGACTTTCTAGCTTTTTCAAAAGCGAACCTTGTGTAATGAAAAACTGTCTTTTTTAGTAGTCTCCCTTTAAACTTACACTGGTGCGTAAATTATTCTTCTTTAAAGATCTATATTTAAATCAATTGATTTTTTTTTTTTTTTTACAAAAGAAAAGAAAACGTATTTTATTATACAATGAGTTTTGTCATAAAGATGTACATATGATGAAATATAATGTAAAATACACAGAATTACGCTGTTCATTTTGCTACTATAATATTTTTAATATATGTATTATTTTAATTATACCTCAAACTCAAACCATTTTGACGGAAACTTGTACGCTTATATTATGCGGTGAACGCGATGTCGCACCTGTTTACTAAATATAAGTGAATTTCTGAAGACGTCTTAGACGACGTTTCAATTAATAAAGAATGTCAAAGTATATTGGTCAATTTTGTAAATGAAACAGGAACTACTAAATAATGAAGAAATAGGAGTTTTTGTTTTTCCCTCAGTTAAGGTCTGTACAAAGTGTGTATTACAGTCCCTCCCATCTCTCCCCCACCATCATCCACCTCTTCAGTGCCTAAAACATCTCCAAGTCAAATGGCGGATTTAGAGGCGATTCGTGGGTTCAGTCGAACCCCCGTTGGAGTCCAAATGGGAAATTCTGAGAAAATGCTGGCAAAATCGTATGAGGTGCCGTTTTACTATAAATCCCCTATTTTTGATACCACAAAATCGATTTTGTGATATCACTAATTATTATGTGACGTCACTACTTATTTTGTTATATCTAAAAATCGTTAGTGATATCGCAAATTCATCTCTGTTTAGTGATATCACTAAATAGAATTAGTGATATCACTAATTCGATTGAGTGAGATCACAAAACAGGGGATTTATAGTAAAACGGCACCTCATAAAATCGAACCCTCTCATCAAAGTTGAAAATCCTCTTTTAAAATTCCTGGACCCGCCCCTGAGGTCTACCACCAGGTCTCATTCCCTCGGGTGAGTGGGGAGGGGGGTAACGGGGGTAATTGTGGTATGAGTGTGCGAGCAAGTATTTCGAAACCTACCCCATTCATATACCTGGCCTTTGAAAAAACAGACCCCTCAGAACAGACCCATTCATATATTTGGCTGACCTATTCATATACTGCCCTTTGATTTTTTATACCCATTTATTGCTGGTAGCTAGACAAATATAGCAGTCAATTCCATCACGAAAACACGCCTATATAACTTTGACCCCTTGAACCCCACTTTTATATAGTAAAACTGGGGTTTACAGGGGTATATATTATTTTTCTTATTTCTACTCAAAAACAGATTGTGGGTACTCGTTAGAACCGCCTCGTCGAGGCGGTTCTAACGAGTACCAACAATCTATATTTTGAGCAGGAATATGAAAAATATCAGAATTTTTATCTGAAAATTTTCCTGTTTTTGGTTGTAAAATTTTCAATATATTTGAATAGGCGTGTTTTCGTAATGCATTGAATACCAATAGAACAAGCAGCCTCAAAAAAATTCTGAGCGAAAAATATACGCATATACCGGGATGTCAGAAGAGTGGGGCCTTTCATATACGAATAAAGAAAAATCAGGTCAGTCATATATTTTTTGTTGAAAAAGGGGGCTAATCCTATATCTGGCAGCGCTGAAAAAGGGGGCCATTCGGCATGCACATCCGTACGATTCCATATGTAGGAAGTGTTCTATGTCGTCTGCTAAAAACAAAAATTGCTTTGATAATTACCCTGAATGCCAAGTGTTAACATGATGGGATCTTGAGATGTATTTCTCATTGTTCCCACAGGACGGGAAATGGCGTTTCATGCAAATTGTCTCCAGTGGAGATGGTTTGCGTGAGGGTTCCGGTCCGGTTCTCTTGGGGTATGTGAGAGGTGTTTCAGTATGCCTTACCCTGAAACTTTTAACCAGAGTGCCAAGCATTAAACATGATAGGAACAGGAGATATATTTCTTATTGTTCCCGGAGGACGGGAAATGGCTTTTCATGCAAATTGTCTCCTGTGGAGATAGCTTGCACGAGAGTTCCGGTCCGGTTCTCTAGGATATGTAAGAGGTGTTTCAGTATGCCTTACCCTGAAAATTTTACCCAGAGTGCAAAGCATTAAACACGATGGGATCTCGAGATATATTTCTAATTGTTCCCGAGGGACGGGAAATGGCATCTCATGCAAATTGTCTCTAAATGAGAAGGTTTGCATGTGGGTTCCATTCTGGTTCTCTAGGGGATGGTGTGAGGTGTTTTCGTATGTCTTACCCTGAGATTTTAACCCAGAGTGCCAAACATTAAACATGATGGGATCTTGAGACAACTACAACAGATCGACTTACATATCAAAACGGACCCCAGAGCCGACCGATGCAAACTGAGCGGACCTGGATCGGAAAGTTCCCGGTTTCCACCTATTGCGATCGGGTCTACCATTCAGATTTTATGCCCCAGGTATAACATTGTGCAATCGTATGCGGTCCTTACGGACCCAGATCGGAGTGCTCCAAATGGAGCGGTCCGATCGGGGTTGGGACTATTTGCGATCTGCATAACGAGAAGTGTTTGTAACAAAACCAGTGCCCTATGATCAAAATAATTATCCATCGCGCTTGCGCGCCTGTGTAGTTTATACCCCCTGGAACACAAACTTTTTTTTAATGCAGTCAACCCTCTTTGCATCGACACTCGACACAACGATAGAGTAAGTTAGAGGGGCAGTTTGGCCGGCGTGGGACATTTACTCGTGGGGAAGGAGACGGTTGGTCTGACATTGTGCCGAGGCGATGTGTTTGTTGCCTCGGCAAATATGTGTTTTGGATATTTGTTGGAATCGCCTCATTATATATATATGTGTGTGTGTGTGTGTATGTGTGTGTGTGTGTGTATATATATATGCGTGAAATAGCACATGCGTGATGACGCGGGGAAAATGTAACTGGCATATAAACATTTTTAAAATTAATTCCAGAGTATTTCTATTTCTACATTCAAGCCGAGACTTAGGTGCCTAGTCAAAACCTGCTTATGTTTTCCGTCTTATTGTTACCATATTGTTACATTTATTACTCTTATACACTGTACTTGTCAGGTGCTCAGATGAGTTTGGCTATAAGGTGCTGTGGATTAGCGGATTCAATACACAATATTCTGATATTTTTTGCTGAAAAAAATGTGAATGCTTTGCATTGCAAAAGCTACTCACATTTTTTCAACAAAAAATTTCAGCATATTTGCGTATCATTCGAAGTAAATTTTAACGAATCGTTAACTAACGACGTTGTTAGCTTTGAACAACTGGGCCCAGATTTCTAATGACATCTTAATTTTATCTGATCTTTTCGACGCTCCATATAGAAAAGATAGAAGTAACCATGGTGGCGGACTATTAGTTTATATAAATTCAGAACTTATCCACACAAGAAAGCGGGACTTGGAAATATTCTGCGACGAGTCCATATGGGTCGAAATTAAGGTTAACAATTTATCATATTTATTAGGCCTCTTTTATAGTCCGAAGACTGCTGATGCGTTGTTTTTAATAACCTTAATTTAAATATTGAAAAAGCTTTAGAGTTATCTAAAAATTTAATCTTAGTTGGAGACCTGAATGAGGATCTTCTGAATCCAAATTTCCATAATCTTAAAGACGTACTGTTGGTAAATTCATTATAAAACACAATTACTGACACTACCCGCCAGTATGCAATTCTAGATCCAATCTTAATTCCAGATGATCTCCCTTACCCCGACTCCAGAAACGTCTGAAATCAGCCATCACAAAGCAACATTTATAAGATTTCCTTTTCAGTACCACTGACAAAAAACATATGAAAGGCTAGTTTGGATTTATAAAAAAGCAAATTTCGATCAGCTTAAACAGCTCGTAGTAAACCATAATTGGGATCGCTTATATGACGTGTCTATTAATGAAGCCTTTGAAAAATTCAGATACTTTTCTCAGTTTTGTTCAAACATGTATTCCAAGTAAACTACTAACGGTCCGCCCTGACGACAAACCTTGATTTGATTCAGAAATCCGCCATTTTTCCCGCATCCGCGACAGATTAAAAAGTAAAGCCTTGAAATCTGTTAATTCGAATTACTGGAAAAAATATAAGCCTGCCAGAAACAAGGTTAATAACTTAAAAAAGCAGGCAAAAGAAAACTTTTACAATAATCTTGAATTGTCACTTTCAGATTTTCACAATAATGATAAGAAAAACAATCTGGCAGGTCATACGTCACTTTGTTAAAAATAAAAACACATCGGGTAGAATACCTCCTCTTATTACCTCTTCTGATGGCAACCGAAACGTCTACTGCTTTTCAGATGAAGAAAAAAGTTGAATGCTTAAATAACTTCTTTACTTCAATTTCAAATGTAGACGACAGTAATACGCATCTCCCTACTTTTCAAGATAAATGCCCAAACACTTTGTCTAACATTTCATGTACAGCCCCTGAAATTGAGATACTTATCAATTCACTCAACCCTAACCAAGCTACAGGCCCAGATAATATAAGTAATCGAATGTTAAAGGCAGTTGCCAAAGAAATCTCTGTACCTCTGTATCAATTCTTTTTAATAGATCATTCGAAGAAGGAGTTTTTGCGACTTCTCTAAAAGTGTCCTACCTCTGTACAAAAAAGATGATAAATCTCTTCCATCTAATTACAGACCTATTTCTCTTTTAAGTAATATTGGCGTTCTCCAGGAACGCATTATATTCAAACATATTTACAACCACTTGCACGAAAATAATCTCCTTTACAAATATCAGTCTGGGTTTCTTCCTAACCATTCAACCACTTATCAGCTAATCGATATATATCACCACATTTGCAAAACATTTGACAATGATCAATTCTCATGCATGATTTTTTGCGACGTATCAAAAGCCTTTGACAGGGTCTGGCACAAACGTCTCATTTTTAAGTTGAAACAGTATGACATAAGCGGGTCTGTCCTAAATTGTGTCACAGACTACCTTAATAACAGAACTCAACGAGTCGTCATTAGATCCTGCGTGTCAAGCTCTCTGCCAATTAATGCCGGTGTCCCCCAAGGATCTGTTCTTGGGTCCCTCTTATTTCTAATTTATATTAATGACATAGCTGGCTCTCTCCTAAGCTTAACAAGGCTTTTTGCAGATGATAGCTCATTGTTCTGTTCCGCATCCTCCATTCAAGATCTTGAAGGCATGATTAACCACGATTTAAAAATTTTGGCAGCTTGGGCAAAACAGTGGTTAATAAATTTCAACCCTCTGAAAACTGAAGCCCTTTTATTTACTCTAAAACTGTATGAACACCTCCCAAATATAAAATTCGATGACATTCCTGTTTCCTTTGTATCTGACCACAGACATCTAGGACTGACATTAAGTAACAATGTACGTTGGAATAAACACATCGAAAATATTGTAAACAGTGCCTCCAAAATCATAGGCATTATGCGCAAATTAAAATGCACATTCCATAGAGTCGCTCTTAATCCAATCTACGTTCCCTACGTTTTACCTGTATTGGAGTACTCGGCAATTGTTTGGGATAATTGTACCGCCCAGAACTCAAATACCCTTGAAAAACTGCAGAACGAAGCAGCCAGGATAGTCACTGGACTAACCAGGTCTGTCTCACTAGATAATTTATAAAGAGAATGTGGATGGGTGCCATTGTCTGTAAGAAGACAAGAGCAGAAATTATCCTGTATGTACAAAGCAGTTAATGGTCTCTCTCCCGATTATATTCGAGACATTATTCCTCCTTACGTAAGAGAAACTACACCCTACTCATTAAGAAATAATAATAACCTAGTCACCCCCACTACTTGTACTGAAATATCACGGAAATCATGTATTCCCTCTTCAGTGTCACTGTGGAATTCGCTAGACGATGACATTCGGACTGCAGACAGTCTCTCTGGTTTCAAAAGTAGCATCAAAAGCCAGCGCCCAAATAACTCACCCTCCGTACTTTCTCAGTGGCGACAGATACTTATCAGTGCAACATGCACAAATTCGCAATAAATGTAGTAACTTAGAAAGCGATTTCTCTGTCCAAGCCCCATGTGTATAGTTGCAACACTGCAGCTGAAGATGCAGCACATTATTTTTTCCACTGTCCCAGTTTCGCCGAATGTCGCATGGTTTTGTTCCAAGCAGCCCACGCTTTTCACCCCTTAAACATGGATAAGCTTCTTTTTGGAGATGCCAGCATTAGTAACCAACAGAACTCAGTACTTTTTTCCGCCGTTCAAAATTTTATCAAAAGATCAAGAAGATTCACTGATAGTATATAAGATATAATTAGTAGTAGTAATAACAAAGAACGACAAAGGCAACTATTAATGAAAATGACTTTTTCTTCAAGAGCCTTTTCTACAGGCCATTCACTCCTGACAACCTTATTTATTTAACACACACACACACACACACACACACACACACACACACACACACAAGCCAGCTATCAAGCACAAACTTATATATACATTCATTTATTTTTCTTGGTCTTTATCTAATTATTTTGTATGTGTCCTTGTTTTGTTATTATGTATGGTTTCAAACAAAACAGATATCTTTATAATGCTGCCGAGCTGCTTGGACACATTCAATGGATGAACAGGGAAGGGAATGGGAACGGGTCTATGGTCGCCGGACGATAATGCATTGTATGCATAGTTGGTTATATCAAGGTCGCTGAGCTCAAGTATGAACAGATTTAACCCACCTGAGAGGACAGACCCGTTCCGGACGCGCTTCGCTATTGGGTGACTGTTCCCAAGTAGCTCGGTATGGATACATTGACTGGTTAGTTCATTAATTGTACTAAAAAAATCGAACTTCTATGTTTAATGTCATTGACATGTGAGTTATAATGTGTGTGTATTATAATGTACGGGGAAGGGCCGTAACTAATGTTGTGAGAACTTGTGGCCCGACCCCTTTGCATTATTTATATGCAATAAAATATGATTAAACTACATGTACAGGCCGACCAACCCGACCCGCCGCAATGGCCTCTCGATCATAACATTAAGAAGTTTTAATTTAACAACGACGATAAGCAGGTACTGTCGGTGAGCGAAGATCAGCTTCACACGGAATTCACATTACGAAAACACGCCTATTCAAATATATTGAACAATTTACAAACAAAAATGTAAAATTTTCTGACAAAAAAAATCTGATAGTTTTCATATTTGTGGGTTCTCGTTAGAACCGCCTCGGTGAGGTGGTTCTAACGAGTACCCACAATCTATGTTTTTAGCAAAATAAGAAAAATAATGTATGCCCCTGTAAACCCCAGTTTTACTATTTGAAAATGGGGTTTAAGGGGGTCAAAAATTATATAGGCATGATTTCGTGATGAGAATACCATAACCACTATGCCCATGTTGTCGGAAGGCAAAAAACAGGTACTGGCAAATAGGAAATACTTTCGTTGCATTGCGTTAAGGGATTATATTGATGGGTACAATTGCCGAATAAGCAATTATCGTGTAGATGTATAGAAATGACAGTAAAGGTGTATGTCTTTTATTTCAAATGGATATCAAATATAACATTAAATTGTCTTCAAGTCAATCGAGCATACTGTTGTTTGACACTCTACATGTATCAGATTTAAATTAATCTGTGTGGACAAAATCTTAATGTTGTAGTCAGCAAGTTTTTTTTTTTTTTTTTTTTTGTTTTTTTTTTTTTTTTTCAAAACGTGTAGAAAGTGGGCCAGATGAGAACAGATAATTGCCCTTTTATAATGCTTTGCAACAAACTGCACGCACGCAGTCTGATGACAGAGCTCTCGCTAGTCGCTTGAACTGGCTACAATCTCTTTAATTTGTTAGTGTTATGAGTACATTAAGCGACGGTAGACATACTTAATTGTTAAGCTGACGATAAAAAAAATGTTAAAGCGAAAGACGCCAAAGAAGTCAAATTGAGCATACTATTTTAGTGGTATTATAGATTTATATTGCGGTATGTCTAAATGATGAAAAGAAGCGTTTACGAAGTTCTTAGGTCAAATATTCGAGTATATGTCAGATGCGGATCCAGGATTGTAGGATTGAGGGCTCGACATTATGGTAAGATAATATACTTGCAAGTGTCTTAAATAAGGTATTTGTCACCCATAATGCTTATATTCTGTGGAATGCGCTTTGTCGTGCCTGTTACCAAATGTAAGTGTATTTTTGATGTCATCATAGATGAGGTCATGGTTTCAGTTATGAAAGAAGGTCACACATTATACACTTACGTTTATTTTACTGTTATAAAAGCAAGTGATCCATTTTTTCAACGAAACAGGAACAACCTAGATCAGAACAGTACTGCTTAAAAAATAGAAATAGAGGCTAGTTTTGGAGTTTTTGTTTTTCCTGCTATGAATGACTATACTTACTGCCCCTTCTATCCCTTCCTTGCCACCACCTACTTCTTCAGTGTGTGTCTAAAACAGCCTGACTCAAAGCTCACCTAATGGGCACGTCAGGTTTATACAACATCGGATTAACGTCGATGCAACGATATGACGTTAGACAGCGGATTTTTCATTTATAATTTGATTAAAAAGTTACTGTGTTGCGTTTCTTATACAGACTGTCAAACAGAATTCAGGACACAGTCCGCAAAGTATTTTAGGAAATATTGCAATTGCTTGGTTTTAGTACCAAAGTATTACCTCCAAGTCTGTCACCACACCCCCTTCCCATTCCTCGTCTTTGTGAATACGGCTGTAAACTACACCCGGTGTCAACCGGCGAACCTCGTATGATTCCGTTACATGAAAAATCTCCGGTTCGGAATCATACGAGGCTCGGTTTTGAGTAGACTCCCTTGAAAAATATTAGGCTGATAATTTGATAAATAGTATCCATTAAAATGCAAAATTCAATTGTCTTCTTATAATAAATAGCTTTTTCAAGAAAATATCCTTTATTTAATTATATCTAATATTGTAGATATACATATGATCATATGTAATATGAAATAATTAGAATTATTTTGTTAATTTTGCTACTATGACTTTTTTTTAACATATTTGTACTTTATTTACACTCAAACCAACGTTATTCACTGAAAGTGATTATCCCTATGTCGCTTATATTTTGCGGAATGCGCTATGTCGCTCCTGTAATATAAGCCTATTTTTAAAGTCATCATAGGTGACTTGCATTGCGAAAACTGCCATGTAATTATGACCACCTGAAACCCCACTTTTATGAAGTAAAACTGGAGTCTACAGGGGTATAAATTATTTTTCGTATTTCTGCTAAAAAACATAAATTGTGGGTACTCGTTGGAACCGCCTCACCGAGGCCGAGGCGGTTCTAACGGGTACCCACAATGTTTTGAGGGCGAGGCGATTCTAACGAGGACCCACAATCTATAATTTGAGCAGAAATATGAAAAATATCAGTTTTTTATCTAAAAATTTTCAGTTTTTGGAGGTGAAATTTTCTATTTGTTTTCGTAATGTATGAACTCAATTATAAAGGCAAAAGCAGTAACAACACTACATACCTTTGAAGCCGTTAGAATTTGAGACCGACTATGACAGGCAAGAGTCCAGCACTTTGGATTCCATCAGTGAGGACCATCCGGCAGCATATGATCCGTTTGTAAACAAATTCATTCGAGATCAATGTGTGGCGTTTCTCGCAACTCGCTGCACATTACGAAAGACACGCCTATTCAAATAGACTGAAAATTTCACCACCAAAAACTGAATTTTTTTCAAATAAAAAATCTGATATTTTTTTTCATATTTCGTTAGAACTGCCTCGACGAGTACCCAGTGTTTTTGAGCAGAAATAAGAAAAATAATATATACCCCTATAAACCCCAGTTTTACTATATAAATGTGGGGTTTAAGAGGGCCAAAATTATATGTTTTTTGAGCAGAAATAAGAAAAATAATATATACCCCTGTAAACCCCAGTTTTACTATATAAAAGTGGGGTTTAAGAGGGTCAAAATTATATAGGCATGATTTCGTGATGAGACTTTCAGCCAGGGATGTAGTCGTGTCTGAACGAAAACTTCTGGTCCGTCGACCAGTATGGTCACCAACGGTCATCTTTTTTTTTATGTTTCTCGTTAAAACATCTGGACAGTTACAGGAGAATTTTCTGACCTATGCAATGCCATGTTTAGATTATATAACCGACCAGAAAAAAAAATGCGAACAGTGAAGACGGCCGGGTTAATATTTATAATTGCGGTACTTTTTGACATATATTACTTGCTAAAATCAACTTATTTGTTTCCAACTTTTCGATGTAAAACATGTACGTAAATATGACACTTGAAGTACAATATTCTTAAATAGACACTATTTCTAATAAAAACCAGGGTTTCCATAGCAACCGGAAGTGCCTCGTAACGGTAAAATGTCCAATCCCGTTACGAGATAGTCCTTGACCTAACCTTTGACTTTCTTCATTCAAGCTGTATCTATGCTGTGTAAGACATGCTTATGCGGAGAAATTCTAATATTTATTAAATATCGAAAGAAATGTTTCTTACTTCCGGTTTTAGTACATATATAATGCATGAACGGTACGAACAATGCACTCAAATTTCGAATACACAGGAGGGCATTTTGCTTTCATACGTCCTTTACTCGAATACAGCGATGCAGTCTGGGGTAATTGCACTAACGCATGTAAGACGCAATTAGTATACGATTTCTAATGAGGCTGCGAGAACTTTATGTGGGGCTACTAAGCTCTGCAGCATCCAAAAACTTGTAGCAGCACTTGGCTGGGAAACTCTACAAGAAAGTCGTTCCAAACATAAACTTGTAACATTTTATAAAAATTTTAATGCACTTGCACCCGAGTACCTATCTGACCTACTCCCACCCCTTTTAAGAGAAGCTAATCCATATAACCTACGAAAATGTAGCAATATTCAATCAATCCGAGCTCGCAACAACCTTTTCTTTAACTCATTCTTTCCGTCTACCGTAAGAGCTTAGAACGATCTGTCTGATCAAATTAAGGGTACAGGTTCAGTAGCAGCTTTAAAATTCCGCCTAAATAGAAATATTAAAATACCACCAACAAAATATCAATGCTGGTTCAAGAAAAGACCACATTTCACATGCCCGCTTGCGCATGGAGTGTGTATATATATATATATATATATATATAGCTCGTTAAATTCACTTCTGTATCGTAAGAATATCGTTCCAAGCCCTTTATGCGAATGCGGTGCCTTAGAAAGCACATACCATTTTCTATTTCAATGTACCAGATACTCTGGAATTAGAAATACCTACTTGCAAAATTCTCTATACAACTATTCTACGCATGACTTACTCTATGGAAAAGATACTGCATCGAATATGGAAAATGAATCTTTATTTTTAGACTGCAAGAATTCTTTTTAAAGTCCAAGCGTTTTGGTTGAACATCAAAAAGAATCATAAAGTCTTGTTTTGACGATTGTCTATACATTTTACTCATCACGAAAGCTGGAATAATCTCTCTCTCTCTCTCTCTCTCTCTCTCTCTCTCTCTCTCTCTCTCTCTCTCTCTCTCTCTCTCTCTCTCTCTCTCTATGTAGTACCTTATGCTTCTAAACATTTCCTGACCACTCTAACACTGCACGCCTTATTCGTCACAGGAGATGACCTTTGTACAAGCCTTTGGCTTAATGTCACATCCTGGATAATATGTATTTGTATATTGTTTATACATGTAACTGAAGCAAACAAAATAAAGTTTAAACCAACGGTATGAACAATTATAAAAATAGTGAAATTTAGACAATTTTTCTGTAACTATAACGGGGTGTTTTGTAAAGTCACACTTGCTGTGGTCAACATGCCCATTATGTATACTTCTGTTTAGTCATGAAAGGAAACCTGTTTGAAAATATTTCTGTTTGAAATATTTTTTTTATTTTCATTTGTAATGTCGTTAATGATACATGAGAATCGTAACGGTAAAAATATACAGTAACATCAAGATGGCATTTTGGCATGTTAAACGTATATGTCTCAGACTGTTTTACTCTATTTCAGAGGATAACTATGGACATATGTATCGAGTAGACAAAAAGGCTGCTAAAAAGTAGCCAACACATTGAACAGCTTAAACTATTTCAAAATTATATATTGTATCTAGCACATGTTTGACTCTACTTTGAGAACATAATTTCAGTCAAACGCCTCCGATCGAGTGTCAGTCTATCAACTTGTTACCTTGACAGACATTATCAACCCCATGGGCGTAGACAACATACGATTTGGGTCGGACATGGAAGTGATTCAATTGTTTACCCACAATGCTCCGTTTGCCTTATGTCCGTTGTTTACATATAAAACTAGGGGCTAGATATATCACTGAATAGAATAGAATAATATCTGTTGGAACACCTACCTGTACAAGTGTTCTCCATTCGCTTGCACTTTTATCGGCACACTGCACTTATGTAGATATTCTAAACGGTTACCATTGCAGCACTTTATCAAAGCTTATGGGATATACATTACTCCTGACAATTTCACTTTTAAAGTGGTAGGATGCATTGTTACTGCTAAGCGCAATTTATAGCACTCCCGGGACAGCGTAACAAAAATTATTTGATATTCTTGTAACCACTTATTTTAGTTTTGACGAGGTAAACCTTCAAAGTGATGTGAAATTACCTGAAATTATTTTTTTATGTGAGCTAGGGTCGTTCTCATTTAGTCGAGATCTCATTACGACCTTTTCACCCTTTGCATTTTTGGAATTTAAACGAATTGCATGTAAAGATCCCAAGA
Organism: Anodontia alba; assembly: GCA_964016985.1. Lineage (NCBI taxonomy): Eukaryota > Metazoa > Mollusca > Bivalvia > Lucinida > Lucinidae > Anodontia > Anodontia alba. Next base: position 62,182,972 of record OZ024822.1, on the reverse strand, counting down.
CTCTTAAAATCAGCTTTAAAAACATTTACAGTCAAACCTGTCCTAAAGGCCATCTGTTTTAATCAATCACCTGCCTTTAAAGGCCACTATTTCAGATCCCATTAAAGGTAAAGAAGTGGAAACATACCTGTATTAAGCAAGCACCTGTCTTAAGCAACCAATTTTTGGCTTTCCCATAGGTGCTTGCTTAACACAGGTTTGACTGTATTATGTGCGAAGCGTAAACCAAGCTTTTTGTGAAAGCTTGTTATCATATAGCGACCGTTATATTACCCTATCATCACCTTCAGCGGGATCTGACACAGGTAGACCATGTTTTAGGCAAATTGTCTGAAAACAGGCAGTAGAAATAATGTTCATGGGTTTTTCGTTATATTGTAAAGACCCACCGTTTTTATTTTTAATTGGGTTTCCAATTTCCATTAAAACGTTCAATTACTGACCTTGTCCTTGAATGCAAGCCATACACTTCAGACAGACGATTTCGGCGAAACAATAAATGCAGTTACCCAGGAAAGGTCAGGATGACCATCACGAAAACATGCCTATATAATTTTGACCCCCTTAAACCCCACTTTTATATAGTAAAACTGGGGTTTACAGGGGTATACATTATTTTTCTTATTTCTGCTCAAAAACCTAGATTGTGGGTACTCGTTAGAACCGCCTCGCCGAGGCGGTTCTAACGAGTACCCACAATCTATGTTTTGAGCAGAAATATGAAAATATATATCAGAGTTTTTAATCTGAAATATATCAGAGTTTTTAATCTGAAAATTTTCTGTTTTTGGACGTGAAAATTTCTATATATTTGAATAGGCGTGTTTTCGTAATGCGAATTTCACCCTTTTCGAGGCACCGATGGAAGAAGAGAAGAGGGGAAAAAAACAATAACGTGGGACAACAGCACAATTGCAATAACCGACAAACCAAGAAATACATTGTCATTTTAACCACAATCTCTATCATCACGAAAACATACCTTTATAATTTTGACCCCCTTAAACCCCACTTTTATATAGTAAAAGTGGGGTTTACAGGGCTATACATTATTTTTCCTATTTATGCTCAAAAGCATAGATTGTGGGTACTCGTTAGAACCGCCTCGCCGAGTACCCACAATCTATGTTTTGGACAGAAATATGAAAAATATCAGACTTTTTTTATCTGAAAATTTTCTGTTTTTGGAGGTGAAATTTTCTATATATTTCAATAGGCGTGTTTCCGTAATGAGAAACTGCAAAGTACGAAAATTCTAGGACTGAACATGATTGAATGATTGGCGCAATCGCATGGCTCCTCCTGAGTTTGGCCTCTGTAAGTCTGATCTTATTTTCTCTATCAATGCCATGACTGTTCGATATCTATTTAGCTATCAGTTTTTTCATGTTCTTCATGGTTCATTCCATTAACCCAATTATGCCGAGTGGACTCTTCTGCCTTTACACTTTTGACTGGCCAATTTCTAACATAAAGAGTGTGTTGTTAGTTTTCATTACTACCATGTTTTATATTAATCATGGCCTGCAGTTAATGCAAACAGTGCAGACCCTGATCAGACGCCGCATCATGTGGCGTCTGATCTGGATCAACACTGTTTGCCAGTGTTACTTGTATGGGATGTTAGGCATAAATGGGTTATACAGGTTTAAAAGCTGAGAAATTTCAACCGCCACTGAAATTTGAAAAGTCGATGCATGTATAAATTATATTCTAATTTACGCAAAATAACAGGAACATCGTAATTTTTAATGCTTTGTGAAACATATGTGTATATTTAAGAGCTTCCTACGAAGTTCGCACGACAAACTACATGTACTGCGTGAATACTTTCGTGAAACTTGTCCCGGATGTCCATGGAAAGTAAGCACCCCACCCCCACCCCACCGGCCTTCACAGTTCCCACTTGTGAAATTGGTAAGGAGTCAAATCTGCTAGATATTAATCCTTGCAACCCTGAGTTTATGAAGTGGACTCTGCTTTGGTCTTCAGAGCTGAAAGGATTAAAAATTCTATCGCTGAGAAATTCTGAAGTGTTGATGTCTAATTATTTAGACAAGTTAACCCTACTACTGTGAGGCAACTACACATACGTCGGAAAAGACAGAAAACTGAAATCTTTATGCTTATCGCATACATGCATTGTAGTGTAAAGCTTCCCTGAGTGCTCAGTTTTGAGTAATCAATCTGGATATTGGTCTCTAATGATCCTTCTTGTGTGTGTGTGTGTGTGTGTGTGTGTGTGTGTGTGTGTGTGTGTGTGTGTGTGTGTCGGTGTGTACATCGAAGCGGCTTTACATTGGGTCTCACCCAGAGATCACTGAAGGGGTCAGCCTATGAGCGACCTTAAAAGGGATCATTAACGGTCAAACTCCAAACATAGCTGTGTTAACTGATGGTAAAATCCAAGGCCTTGACATGAACAACACATGCCAAGGGAATCCTTTTGCTGGGCAGGTGAGACGGTTTAGATTATCTAAAAATGACATTTCGTATATCAGAAAATCCTCCAGTAGTTTGGGAGAAACAGAAACATCAAAGATGATCCCTGGCGGTTATATTGGTCGACGGAAGAAATACCACCCGTCTAGACCGCTAGTGGAACGTCCCTGGTAAGTACCCAGTAGGCACACAACGCTAAAATGACGTCGTATCAACGTCGACGTCATTTTGATGTTGTGTGCCTGCTGGGTGTAAAGAAATGTACTTTCAGCAAGTCTATAATACCTTATAATTGGAAGTATAGTTTTTCTGTTGCTTGGATACTGGGTCAGTCTTAGAGTTGTATCTGTTATGTAGTGTAGCTGTTTAGTAATCACATATTAAAGTTGTATAATCATACATTGTTCTGAGTGTCTCATAGCCCACAAACATTACATGGTGTCAGAAGTCAACTGGATTAATTAATATTATTAATTAACATTCTGATTAACTGATTACCGTAAAAAATGGCAAAAAATTTGCATCCTCCAGAAAAATTGTTGTTAACTGGAAACTTGAAGGACAATTTCAGGAAATTTAAACAACAATTTGAGATTTATATTACAGCGGCAGGAATTAGCAATTCTACCGAGAATATAAAATGTGCTACTCTACTTCATGTCATTGGACCTGATGCTATTGAAATTTTCAATACATTTCGATGGAATGAAGAAGGTGATAATGAAGGGGATGATAAGAAAATGAGCAAAGTGTTGTCAAAGTTTGAAAAATACTGCACTCCGAAGTGTAATGTGACATATGAGAGACACCAGTTCAATACAAGAAACCAGAAAGAAGGAGAATCTATTGACTCATACGTGACAGAATTAAGAATTTTGTCCAAATCATGTGAATTTGGAGACTTATCAGATTCTCTCATCAAAGACAGAATTGTATGTGGTGTAATTATGGATACTGTAAGAAGCAGATTACTTCGGGAAACAGATCTAACCTTGCAGAAAGCTGTTGACATATGCAGAGCTGCAGAAGCATCATCACAACAATTAAAAGTGTTACAAACAGCCTCGGCAGGAGCCTCAGGAAGTAACATTGACTTTGTTAGAAAGAAATCTGACAAAAATAAACTGATGAAAAACACTGAAAATAGACCAGCTGCTTCCCAACAAAAACAGAAATGTGGATATAAGCATGAGCCACGTAAGTGCCCAGCTTTTGGTAAAATCTGCATGAACTGTAAAAAGAAGAATCATTTTATGAGACAATGTAGAAGTAAAAAGATGCATGAGCTTCAAGAAAATGACAGTGACACAGACATTTTCTTAGATTCTGTGGAAACTGATCAGAATGCTGGTGACTGGAAAGTAAATGTTAAAATATGTAAAAAAAACTGTCAGTATGAAACTTGATACTGGTGCACAGTGCAATGTATTGCCATTGCATATTTACAATCAGATTAGTGACAGGCCACTGAAACCATCAAAGTCAAGACTTGTATCATATTCGGGTCACAAATTGAACACTGTGGGGAAAGTTACATTGCTTGTATCAACGAAAAACAAGTATGTGCCTATAGAATTTGAGATAGTGAAGGACAAATCAACACCCTTATTTGGATTAAAAGCATGTTTGGAGTTAAACTTAATTTCCAGACTATTTAGTCTAAACTGTGAAAATACATCAAGTGAAGAAATTCTTGAAAATTACAGAGACGTTTTTGAAGGCCTTGGATGCTTACCAACTGAATATAGAATTCGTTTGGAAAAAGATGCAAAACCGATAATAAACCCACCAAGGAAGATCCCGTATGCATTGAGAAATAAGGTGAAAAATGAGCTTGATCGACTAGAAAAAATGAGGGTCATTCAAAAAGTAACGGAACCTACTGAATGGGTGAACTCATTAGTTGTGGTGGAAAAACCAAATAAAGATGTACGACTATGTTTAGACCCAAGGGAGCTAAATAAGAGTATCCTAAGAGAACACTTTCCAATGAAAACTGTTGAAGAAGTCGCAGCAAAGGTGAAAAATGCTAAAATATACAGTGTTTTAGATGCATCAAATGGATATTGGCAAATAAAAATCACTAGAGATTCTCAGACGTACACTACATTTAATTCCCCATTTGGAAGATATAAATATCTTAGATTGCCGTTCGGAATAAAAAGCTCGAGTGAAGTCTTCCAAAGAGCAGTTTCACAAATACTGGAAAATATTGAAGGTTGTGAAGTTATTGCCGACGACATATTGATCTGGGGAAAAGATAAAAAAGAGCATAATGAGCGTCTTTGTGCTGTTTTAGACAGAATAAAACAAGCCAATATGAAACTGAACAAAAGCAAATGTAAAATAGGGCTGTCAGAAGTAGCTTATGTTGGACATACATTTGGTACTGAAGGGTTGAAGCCAAGTTCTGAAAAAATAAGAGCAATAATGGAAATACCAGAACCAAGGAATAAAAAAGAGCTACAAAGGTTCATGGGTACAGTTAATTACCTTGGAAAGTTTATTTCAAACTTATCAGGTATAAATCAGCCTCTGAGACAGCTTTTGGAGAAAAATGTTGAATGGCATTGGGAAGACTCCCAAAAGAAAAGCTTCAATGAACTAAAAAAGGCTATCACAACAGCACCTGTATTACAGTTTTATGATGAAAATGAAGATGTATTGTTATCTGTAGATAGTTCAAAGGATGCACTAGGTGCATGTATTCTTCAGAATGGACATCCAGTGGCATATGCATCCCGGGCATTGAACAAATCTGAACAGAACTATGCTCAGATAGAGAAAGAGATGGCAGCAATAGTATTTGGAGCAACAAAGTTTCATGAATACATATATGCCAAGGGTCCTATACATGTTGAAACTGATCATAGACCTTTAGAGAGCATATTCAAAAAGCCTTTAGCTCAAATGCCACCTAGAATACAAAGAATGATGTTGAAAGTGCAGAAATATGACTTACGAGTACATTATAAAAGCGGTCGTGAGTTATGGATAGCAGACACTTTGAGTAGAGCATGTGTTTCGCAGGATGAAAGTCCTATCTGTGATTCCGACTATAGTATTTTCTCTATAGAAAATCTTCCTTGCTCGCAGAGAAAACTTTCAGAATTGAAAGAGGAAACGCTTAAAGACATGGAATTAAATATTCTGAAAGACACAGTTCTAAGGGGATGGCCTGAAAACAAAAAGGAAATAAATCCGCGCATCACTCATTATTGGAATTTCAGAGATGAGATTTCGTATTTTGAAGGACTGATGTTGAAAGGTGAAAAAGTAATTATTCCTAAATCCATGCAGAAAAATGTAATTGAACAGATTCACCAGAAAAGCCACCTTGGAATTAATAAATGCATAAGCAGAGCCAAAGATGTGTTCTATTGGCAAGGAATGGCTGCACAGATAAAAGACATAGTAAGCCAATGTGCAATATGTAATGAATTTAAAAGTGCACAGGCTAAGGAACCCATGATTCCTCATGAAATACCAAGTAAGCCATGGGAAATATGTGCAACAGACTTATTTGAACTTGACAAAGACACTTACATAGTACTGGCATGTTATTACTCTAAATTCTTTGAGGTAAAGAAAATAGCCAGTAGTTCAAGCAAAAGCGTAATAAATGTCTTGAAAGAAAATTTCTCAAGATGGGGAATACCGAAAATCCTGAAAAGTGACAATGGACCTGCTTTTGCAAGTGAACAATTTAAAGAATTTGCTGAAAATTATGGATTTGAACATGTTACATCCTCACCAAGGTATTCACAAAGTATGGGATTTATTGAAAAAAATGTTCAAATTTGTAAAAACGTACTGAAAAAGGCAAAGAAATCAAACTCTGATCCGTATTTAGCAATACTGGAATACAGAAATACTCCCATAGAAGGCATAAATTTGTCTCCTTCACAACTGTTAATGGGAAGAAGGACTCGAACACAATTACCTGTGAATGATTCACTTCTTAAACCTCAGTACCATGATGGAGCAAATGTGCAGAATGCGCTGAATGAAAGGCAGCATATTCAAAAGTATTATTATGATCGTGGAGCAAAATCCCTACCCCAACTTAATCCAGGTGATCAGATTCGTGTGAGAAATGAAAATAAATGGGAACCAGGAACAGTCGAACAGAGAGCCGACACACCTAGATCTTATGTAATACAAACTAAAAAAGGACAGAAACTTAGAAGAAACAGGAGACATCTGTTAAAAACATCGGAAAACCGCAGTGAAGAGCCTGAAATCTTCTACGACTGTCAGGAGAACATTTCATCAAAGAACAGTTCAAACTTTGTTGAACAACCCTCATCAAATATTTCGCAGAGTGATTCAAAGAAATACACTTCAAGTGGCAGACAAGTGAAAATGCCAATGCGTTTTGATGATTATGTGATGAAGTGATTCTAAGTTTGGATTAATGGGGCACAATAATCCCCATATGTAATTAAAAGTGGTAAAGATACGTAATCTTTACATATATTACGGTAAAACAAAGAATTATCAGGAAAACTTTTTAAAGTGACATAAGGTACATTTTTGCTTTGGAGCAATATTGCATTTTGCTTTTGAGCCATAAGATACCTTTATTACTGATATATCAGAGAATAGGGAAAAATGCTGTTTCCTGATTATATCCAATTATTTGCAACTTTCATTTGTAAGAAAAGTCAGCACACCCTGGTAATTATATGTTTCATTGTTTTTTGTCTTGAACAAGTGTAAGCAATCTGACCATTAATTTTCTCTTAATGATAAAGAAGGACCATTTTCATTGTTAATTGTTTTTTGAACATAGCCCAGACATATATGTTCCTGATAAAATTTTGTTATCTTAGATAAACAGAAATTAGCTTGAAACAAACAAGAAAAACATTGTGAGACAAAAACTTCCATAGACTTGCAGTAAAGCGGATAGAAAATTTTACTCTTAATTTAAAAATAATAAATAAGTAAATTGATAAAATAAAAACTTTAAAGAGGGAGATGTAAAGAAATGTACTTTCAGCAAGTCTATAATACCTTATAATTGGAAGTATAGTTTTTCTGTTGCTTGGATACTGGGTCAGTCTTAGAGTTGTATCTGTTATGTAGTGTAGCTGTTTAGTAATCACATATTAAAGTTGTATAATCATACATTGTTCTGAGTGTCTCATAGCCCACAAACATTACACTGGGTATAGGTGTATTGAGAAAATCCACACAGTGGTTCGGAGGTGATTCGATAACTAATTTGTTTACGGACGGACAGACGCCACTTATTCAGAGCACAGACTTCCTACCTGTGCGTGTGCGCCCAGCGAAGATTCAGATCAGCCTATGCATCCGCGAGGTCTGATCAAAGTCTTCTCTGTGAGTTCTATGGATAGCTGAGGACTCAAACCATCTCCATGCAGCCAGCGAAGACTGATCAGGCCGCGCGGATGCGTTGGCTGATCTTAGTCTTCGCTGGGCGCAATTTTAAAAATATTGGAAATGCTGTGCCCCGGCTTAAATTTTAAAATTGGTTCTTAATCACTCTTTAATACTAATAGTCATATATAGAGTCTAAAAAAATGGCGCTTGAGAGCAGTGAACACACTCACAAAACCGAAAAGAAAAAAAAAAAAAAAAAAACCCACTCATCCTAGTAAACACGCAACGTCGTAGCAATGTCGCTCCGATGTTGCGGCGACGTCGGAGCGACATTGTTACGACAATGTGTGTTAGCTGAGACAAAACTGAAAAAAAAATGGAAAAAAAAAATATAATTGTCAAGTTTTCTGGGCCAGACTAGCTAGTTTTTGGCCAATTAGTCCTCATCAGTGACCCTCATATAGATTTTAAAAAATCCCGGAATAGGCTCAATGATCACAAGGGGCCAGAAATGTAAACTTCACCGTGTAGTGATGTATACACGTGGGGAGAGGAAGAACGAAAAACACCTCAGCGTCAAGTTTTCTGGGCTGAACTTGCTGGGTAAGCCATATTTTTTTACTTGGAATGTGACTTATTTTTTTAAGTAATTTAGAATTTTATCGCCATCTATGATGACTCAAGAAATAGACTTATATTTAACTGACAGGCGCGACATAGCGCATTCCGCAGAATATAAGCGATATAGGGATCCGATTTTCCATCAGTTACACTTGGCGACTGCGTAATATATAAAGAAAATATATGTTAAAAACATTACAGTAGCAAAGTTACAATGCAATTCTGTTTAGTTTGCATCCTGTTTGGCCACATATCCATCTTTATAGCAAAATTAAATGTAAAATAAAATTAATAAAAGATATGGTTTTCTTCTTATAAGAAATTAATTGATTTTATAGATATACGATGGACAATTTAAGCGCAAAGCCTAATTTTAAAGGGAGGCTACTAGAAGTAGTCGGATTTGCAAACAGTGAATAAGGTTTTGATACAACAATGCCATGCCCAAAAACCCGCTCTGACAGTCGGTATAAATGCAAATTCAAGTTAGATTAGATTTTTTTTCAAACCAAAAACTGAAGGTCTGCATGCATGACCTGCATAGATACTTGGGGTCAGTAGCGCAGGGGTCAGTCTCGGTGGCGGGGGTGGGTGGGGGTGGGGAGGGGGGAGTAACTTTGGGGTAATTGTGGTACGGGTGTGCGAGACCTGCATAGATACTTGGAGTCAGTAGCGCAGGGGTCAGTCTCGGGGGCGGGGGTGGGTGGGGGTGGGGGTGGGGAGAGGGGAGTAACTTGGGGGTAATTGTGGTACGGGTGTGCGAGCCAGTATTTCAAATCCTACCCCATTAATATACCCTGGCCTTTGAAAACAACGGACCCATTCATACACTTGATCATCCAAAATATTGATCCATTCTTATACTGCTCTTTGATTTTATTTTATTTTATTTTTTTTTTTTCTTTTGTGTACCCATTTATTGCTGCTTGTTTGGCAAAAATCGTAGTCCATTCATTGAATACAAACAGTACAAACAGCCTCGAAAAATCTGAGCGAAAAATATGTGCATAAACCAAGATGTCAGAAAATCGGGGCCTTTCACATAGGAATTCAGAAAAATCGGGTCATTCATATAATTTTTGTTCAAAAAAGGAGGCCAATCATATACTTTGCTCTGAAAAGGGGGCCATTCGGAACGCACATCCGTACTATGTCATATATAGAAAGTTACCCCCTCCCCCTCCACACACACACACACTCCCCCGAGAGGTCAGTACAGCAGTGCAGGCCCCGAAAATTATCTTGTTAACATTTTTCTCTTGGTATTTTTGCATTTCAGTACAACAGAAACACTGCTGACAATGACTGATGATAATCATATTCTGTGATCTCTTAAAAGGTTCTAAAAACATGATACTTCTCTCAAATTGTAATATATTAAATTGCCCTTGCTCTGCTAACCCCAACCCCAGTACGCATTCTTTATAAATCTATAGCGGGCCGTTATCGTTATAGTAAGATTTCCTTCGTAGAAACTTGACTTTTGCATTGAAGGAAACCAATGCTGCTGCATACAAAACCCTGGTTCGGTCCAAACTTGAATATGCAGCACCAGTTTAGATGCCATATCACTAAGTAGATATTAATAGAATAGAAAAAGTACAGAGGACTGCTGCCCGTTGGACCTGTAGGCGCTGGCGCAATCAGTCACGTTGGAGAAAATCAGTGCTTGAAGAACTTCAATGGTCAGATATGAAGGAACGGCGACAGCAAGCCTATCTGTCTCTATCCAGCAAAATACACAGCAATCTTGCTACTGTAAATAAGAAAAGGTACCTGTCTGAGGCCGGTGGGGTGGGGGTGGGGATGGAGGGCTGGAGGGGGTGGTAGGAAGCAGGAGAACCAGGTCTCATCCCTTTCAGTATCACCGTCCGAATGCTATTACGGACGGTTTTAAGAACTCCTTTTCCTTCGGACAATAGCATCTTGGAATGGCCTTGTTAACCTAAGCTGTCTGTCTCTTCGGAGACAGTGGATTTAAGGCCAAAATATAATATCCTACGGTTGGGCAGCGGCTTGGTATGGATTGCCTGGCCCTGTGGACTTCTTGTTACTGTGAATAGTTTTAATCTGCTGATAGCTTTGTCACAAACTCAGTGTGTGTGTGTGTGTGTGTGTGTGTGTGTGTGTGTGTGTGTGTGTGTGCGTTTGTAAAAGGTCCATATCGCGGAGTTTTGTGTGAATACATACTCACAAACCGCGGAGACACCTCCAAACGGGGAGCTCCCCGGTTTGAAATATAGATAAATATAGTCTTTCCCGCGTTGTACGGCCTCAGTTATGCAGGAAAAAAACTTTTCCCACTTCTTTTTTCATCCTCCCCGTATTGTATGATGTAGACACTCTGCAAGATACACGCAGCGCCGCGTAAGTGATAAAACGAATCCAGCAGTGTGTGTTCTGCATTTTTGGCTCCCCGTTTGTACTGAATAATTCTCACGCTGTGTGTTTTAGTCGGCATTTCATCCGCTGGATTCGTGATGGCATCACGCATTTCACAAAGGATAAAAAATAAAAGGTAGGTATAATTTTTATCAGTAAAACGAAGAATTTAAAGTAAAACTAAAAAAAAAAAAAAAATATTATCAAAAAGTTCAAATTGCAAAAGTAAATCTATCAGCTTCTATATACCATGGTTTCAATTTATTTTTCGGGAGTCTAAATTGAATTAATCGTTTCTTTGTTTCTTTCTTTTCGTTGTTTCCAATGAATTTTTAAAGTACAGAAAAAAACAGGAATGACAATTAAAGCAATAATTAGAACGTATTTTTACATGTCGCTTTCAATTAGCACGTTTTAAGTACACACATATACATGTATGTCAAAGTATGGACCATATGAAAACGGAGTTATTATGCCTTTCTTGCATGTAGAAAATATTTTCATAAAGTTTGTCCGACGTCTTATACTAACAAAGCATCTGCGATCAAAGTTATTTCTGTCTGTTTAAGGTTCGTTACGGAGAGTTTTGCATGAATACACACCAACAAATCGCGGAGGCGCCTACAAACGAGGAGGTCCTGATTTGATAGTGATATTTAACCATTATCATGTTGAATGGCATGGGCTTATTTGCTATTTGAAATGAACTCTTTCTAAAATACATTGAATTTATATAAAACTGCCTTATTTTTAGGAGAGAGAGAGAGAGAGAGAAAGAGAGAGAGAGAGTAGTAAAGTTATAAAGTTTAGTATACATGTATTTTTAGAGAAAAACAAGCATTAAAAAAAGAGCAGCTGGATTTGGCCACTTCGTATTGTGAAGACAGAAGAGACCCGAACGGATTCTTGGAGAGGACTGTCAGTGATTACATAGGTACTCACACAAACACACACACACACACACACACATATATATATATATATATATATATATATATATATATATATATATATATATATATATATATATATATATACTTTGACATTTTTTTAACCTTTTCTCAGTTCCTTTGTTTGTCTCCAGACTCTATCATTTTCCCTTTTATTTTCAAAGGTCTACAATCTTATGCAACTTATAATGATTTTGATAGCGGTATATGACACTTAGTAGCATGCCTGTGTGTAATCAGAAGTTAGCAGAAGTAAACAGAGATTGTGATACTGATAAGCTAATGATCTGTATCAAATTGCTCTTTCAGTCTGCGATTTGATTTAAGGCCAGATCAGATTGTAATTTACTGTAAGAATGGATGTCTTCATAAAAAAAGCTCTTAGGAAGCTGAACTATGAATCAGTTCGGCCAAACCGGGAATATGTTGTAAAGTAATATCTTGAAGGGCATTATGATTTATTTTGCTCACCCAGGGGAAGATGACTTTGGAGGCTTGGAAAATGGCAAGTGTGATTTATTTTTGCCAGTCCAAAATCTCTTTTTGCTGATCATTTCTATTGATAAAGCTTCCCTTCCCCCACCCCCTTTCCTACAAAGAAAAAAAGGCACTGAAGGTCATTTAATTTGTAGAACATTACATAAAAGCTTGTGAGAAAAAATGGTTCTTACGTATATCAGTCTCCTGTCTTTATTATAGCAGGTTAAATATGGTTCTGATCAGGGTCTTTGCTGTATGTTTATATATTCTACAGTATCCAGTGTACAGGAAAGGTACTGATAAGACAATCAGACGGCAGTTATGCCCACAAGAAAGGTTTTGATCAAACATGTATGCACAGCCTAATCTAGGCCTTCATGGTCTGTACTGTCTACACAGTGTGAAAACTTGGAAAAAGAGCGTTATCTTCTTCTTACATGGAATATTCTTCATATCAAATGTAATCTTTTATAACAACTTTGTGTCAAGAGATAAATTAAAATCCATTTCATGGAAATCACTACTACTACATAATTCTGTAGAAAATGTTCAAGATAACATATTGCAGACTCCTTACACCACATATAGGTAACCAGGACCCAAAAACAGCATTCACATTGGTGCAGTCTAATAAAAGCCAGATGTTGTCAGCACATAGAATATATATTATTGCAAAATGTATCACAGAGAAGGTCCGGCCTTATAAGGCTGCGCGGATGCACATGATGATATTGACCTTCGCTTTCTGCAGTGCCGCTGAAAGTGTCGTCTGATCAGGGTCTACATTGTCGCCATTTGGGTACTACTGATAAGTATTTAAATTAGATCTTTTAAAACTTACAAAAACTACCATATTTACCTTAAAATTATGGATAGCTTTATTCCTTACCATACTTATTCTAAAATATGGATAAGTCCATTTTGATAGCTGTGTCTAAAATTGTAAGATGTAAGATGAATGAACCAGTGTTGACCCCATTCAGACCAAGATTCTGTGGTGGCTGATCTGGGTCTGTATTTTGTTTGTTTGAGTTGGAGTTTTACGGCCTAGTCAACACTATTGTCAGTTGACTTGACCACAGTTTTGCTAGGCAGGCTCAGCTCTCTAAGCAGTTAACCAGTGAACATGGAAAGATTTCTGCATTGGGGAACAGCGAACACAAAAGAACTGCTTGACTATGCAACGTGGTCAGGGCTTTTCCTGTTCAATATTCAGAGGACAGAAAGAGAGTGTATGCTAAATAACACGCAGAAATTAGCCCCGCCAGCCGTGCATGGAATTCAGGCTGTTCTGCGTGTATCACAGCGCTAGAGTTAAAACAATAACTCTGTATCGGAATTCTGCCTTAAAATGGACACAATGATCTCGGATATGATGTCGGGTTTAAATCTGGTTTTGTAGGCACCCAAGTTTATTTTATTACCCGAGCCAATAAAGTTAAAAGAGCGTTAGGGAACCAATATATCTCTACATAGACCTGTGCAGTCTGATCAGCGATTACAATTTTTTTAATCATTTAAATTTAAAATTTGATATCATGTTAGTGACTTGTGTAGAATCTGATCAGACTATGCTAATGTGCAGGCTGATTTGAATCCATGCTTGCTGCAAATGGCATAAGGTCAGTTTCTGTTTGGAAAGGTTACCATACTGACTGTTCCTATACAGTAGACTGTGAATTCTTCAGACTGACGTTCTGTACAGTTTGATCAGTATGGTATGCTGAATGCAACCTGGTCTCAGTGGTGTTCTGCATGATGTCTGATCTGTGTAGTACACTCTGTACAGTCTGGTCTGTGTGGGCCACCATGCATTGTGCATTATCATGCTGTTTCCCTTTTACGAGCAGTCCTGATTGCCTTATTGTTAACCACGGTCAGTATTTTCACTGCTGAAGTACCGAATATGCTACTCGTATATAATTTGTGCAGAGTTCACATAAAGGTCCTGACCAGAATATGCATATGTATGGCATGGCACCATTTCTAGAAGAAAAAAAAGAACATAGCCTCATCTGCATTCTTGCTGAAATTCCCCATCATCTTCATCATGGCAAAAGGCTAACAAATGAATATCCTGGATTTATGAAAGAACCTGTGATAAAAATCAGCGTTTATCTAACTGTTATTTTATGACCTTGTAATTACTTCCACCTCATTAAAAATCTAGAGCTTTGCACCATATTACTTAGGCTTAGCCAGAGTTTACCAGTCGTTTCTGTAGTAAAACAGGGAAATGAGATTTAAGAGACAAATACAGCTACAGGAAGTGATAAAAAATGGCCGAAGCGACTGGAGCCAGTCTATCAGTTCCTGTTCATGGAATCGTTCTGGTCATTGTCATCCATTTCTATGAAATATTTGATAGCGTTAAATCTTTATAGTACTAGAATACACGTGAAACAATTTAGTTTTCAGACAGCTTTTAAGCAAATGAAAAATACGTATAATTAAATTCAGTTAATAAAGTCTTTCCTGACTAGTATGCATTATGCGTTGTAAGACGGGGATTTCAGTATATTATAACATCTTTTTTTCAGGAAAAGGAATTTTTGCAGCAACAGATTTTAAAAAAGGAGAGTTTTTACTTGAATATAGAGGAGACCTTCTCAGCTATTCGGTAGCAAAGAAGAAAGAATCAGAATATGGCGACAAATACGGAAGTTTTATGTTCTACTTCAAATACAAAGAAATGTCTTTATGGTAAGAAATAAATTTATCCATATATACATGTGTATGACTGACTCGCGAATAAAAGCGATAATTTTCTAACCTGCTTATACATGTAATAATCTTGTGCATAATGACAAAATCTCTGAGAGTTTGAAAAAACCTGTAACGGTATAATGTTGTTGCTTGACATTATCTACTTGATATCTAAACACTCCATTTTCGAAATCACAAAGATTTAATTTAATACATCCTAACTTATTGATAATAAATACTTAAAAGATTAACAGGTAAACAGCAATGTGTGAAACAATATACTATAAATGCTGTATATATATTTTAAAAAGGAAAGTGTATTTATAGACATTATTTACTTAGATGGATAACTTTGATAAGAATTTAATGCCTTCACAATTATCAAATAATTTGGTTTTAAACTGATGATAAAACCACAAACTACATGCAACGAATTCCGAATAGAATCGTAGCTTTTCCTTTTCTTTTCTTTTTATTTTGTTTTTCTTACAATAATCCCTACCGTAGATTAGACACTGGTCTGATAAGAAAAAGTGTGGGTTCCTATCTGGTAAAAAAGGTGGTTAAAATGTCTTGCACCTATTCTCCGGTTAGCCTATAAATATGAAATCTGTTTAAAAGGGTGACTATTTACCAGTGATTGTAAAAGTGGTATGTAAAATGATCAACTCTCCTCTGGGTATTAGTTGTTAAATTTTGCACTATGGTAAAAAGTAACATTTTTCTAATGAAACTGTCGAAGCTCATTACTGACGAAGGAAGACAGGTGCGGCTAGAAAGTGGCAGGATATTTGTTTATTCTTACATCATAGTTCAGCTGAGCTTAACTAAGTTCGACAATAAACCTTCTGATACATTAATTAAGTTCCCGATGTTGAAAACTCATGAATTTCCGCACTGAAATCACTTGTTTTGATTGATGATTATTGTTTTTCCAAGAAGTTGGGTTCCATACTGTCAGTTTATTTCTGTCCATTTTGTGTTTTGACACTTGTCGAATTTTCAGTATTGACGCCACTCTCGAAGTGTTTTCCATGGGGAGAATGGTCAACGATGCCGCTGAGATAGACCCTGAAAATAACTGCAAAATGAGCGTGGTCGTAGTAGACCGTCAGCCACACCTCTGTTTATTTGCCACAAGAGACATCACTACAGGAGAAGAGTTGCGATACGACTATAACGACGTAAACCTTCCATGGCGAAAGGTGAGAGTGTTAAACGTTGCTTTTCGTTCCCGTTCTATGACTCCCTTTTTGATCATCTTCGGTAATTGATAGAACGTAAACCTGAAGCAAGTTCTTTTTAGAGCAATGACCACGGGCAAGAAATAAAACATAATTTGCGCAATGATGCAGTACGGGGCTATAACGCTGCACTTGACACCACACATGCAAGGGTCATGCAGTACGGGCTATAAAGCTGCACTTGACACCACATGCAAGCGTAATTTAGGTAAACTTCAGACAAAAAAAAAATACTAATTTAAAGGCCATCCCATATGTCTGTTCCTTACATATATATTATTAAATTAAAATCGCGTGTGGCCTAGGTATTTATTGCCCTGCATGCTTTATATTAATGTACAATTGTGCAGCTAGATTATAGTTTTAGCGAAAAGCCGCTAGGAGTGAGGAAACAAGTGGCCTAAACCAGTTACATGAATCAATATCCGAAAGTCTTTGTAGTAAATTGTTGAATTCATTATCCACTAAACATCGTTTGCCAGATGCCCGGAGCAATGGCAACAGAATGGGCAGTAGCTACACTGCAATAGAGGAAATTAGTATATATAATTACAAATATAAATTTAGACATGAGTAGTTAAAAAAATGTCGGATTTTTTATAAGGGATCATCTATGATTTGGCAATATTCAGAAAAACAGACCCTTTAATGTCACAAAAACAACAGATCTTTTACGACTAATACATGCATTCACACAGTGACGGGGACAACTATTTTATAATTTTAAACTTTCTAAGCATGACAATCAATCATCATTGTAATGTAACAAGAAGCTGTTTGATAAATAACCTTTAAGGGATAAGACAAACAGTGTATATGTGTGTTGGGTATACAATGTTATAAAAACTACAAGCTATTTTCAGTATTCCTGCTGATTGTTCTTTCACGCATTATCTAACCAAAACAATAATTCACCATCGCGGTTTATTGTTTTTTAGTAAAACAGTCAAAACAATTACTTTTAGCGTTCCCTTTTTGAGCAGCCATTTGAACGTAACAACAAAGCTTGTGGACAAAAAGATCTGCACGAATCGGCTGAGCACTTTGTTTCTGTACCGTCAGCTATGGTGTTACTGCCAGGTGCCCAGAGAACTCACATGAGTAGTGACAAAGCTGCCGTTGAAGTAATTTACAAAATTAATCAAGTTTACTTCAAGATAATCAAACTTGCGTTATAAGAATATGTTACTTCAAGATTTATTTTTCATTCTGTTGTCCGGGGATACCCTTCATCAGAACAGTAATGAGAAACAATTCAGTAAAACGATAAGAAAACATTCTGCTCTAACATATATAGGAAACCTAAAATTTAGCCTCCTCCTTTATTCCTGTTGATTGCATCTGAATCTGTTTTTACTGAAAAGTTCGCATAAGATTTTTATGCACACCAGTTTTTGCAACTAATCACTGCAGCGTTTCGATAATCTGGTAAAAGTTTTAAATCCTGATATATACCGCCACTTTCGGCAGCCAGACGAAAATTACCAGAAAACCAGTCAACCAAATCGCCTCTTTGGATCAGCTGTAGAACTAGTATCGCATGATACAAACTCAATAGCCCACAAGCGTTTCTTTGCTAAATGCTCAGGACACTGACAATAAACTAATCAAAATAATAAAAGTGATTTTGGGTATTGGTAACAATAAAACATTAATTTAAAACTTGATATTCACAATCTGGAATACTTAAAAGGTAAGAGCAAAGTCCAGGGAGTGCCACAATCACAAGCCGCAGCTATTCTCAGACACCAAGAGGAATAAGACAAAACCAAGCAAACTCAAATCAAACAAACGTACGAAAACCATTAAGATTAACTTTCTCTTCCCCAAGCGAGGTAAATTTGAAAGGAAAAAGATTAAAAATCGTGCTGGACATCAGTAGGCTATTTCATTGCCAATATGAAAATAAGGGAAATTTATGACAGTAGTAGTAATGATGTAATACCATTGGTTGTTATCATACATGTAGTTTCTGTTGTAGGCAAAAAGGGGAAATTTTATGTTTTCAGGTGACACACACCAACAGAGATGCTCAGAATAAAGGAGCTGTCATAGCTGCACAGAACACTGATAACAACATAACTAGAAGCACTACAAAGGTAATGTTCAAACTAGTTTAGATACAAACGAGGAAAATTTGAACTTTTATCAGAATTTTAACCACGACTTCATTCACAGAATATTCAGAAAATAAATATCCAAACCCAAATCATCAATAGTTCAAAATTAATTGTAAAAAAAAAAAAAAAAAAAAAAAATCCCGAAGTGCATTTGTGACAACAGAAGAATATATTGTATGTGAAAACAATAATTGGTCGTAATAATACGTTATTGATGAATCACAGAGTGTTGGAGTAAGAATATCGGTTATGTTTAGACTATAAACAGCACGATTCGTCATTACATTCAAATACATAATTCAAGTTTGTTCATGGAAAACAAATTTACAGTTGTATATTATAATTACGTACATCAGGAAAACAGCAAAACGAAGAAATTCCAGAACAACTAAAATATCTTTTAAAAGCAGTTATCGTATTCAGTGTGATCACTTGCTTCATTTTAGCAGCACGAGAGCTGTGGTAAAGAGGTTTGTGGACAAGCAGAGCCAGCCGAATCAACTGTTCACAGTCAAGCAATAAACGATGTTACAGCAGCGTCCGCTAAGACTCAGGTAATTAAAATATATTTTGCAAGTTTATCTTAAATATTTATTTTACTGTTTACTCTAAACTGGTAAAACTAAGTTAAGCCCGATGATTCTTTTTCCCATAGGCGAAACGGTAAAATGCCCATTAGTAACATGTAACCAAATGAATTGTGACAGAAGAAACTTGAAACATGACTTAACTTTCAAATGTACATCTTTGGTGTGCTATCACTTTTATTTAATTAAAGGTACGCAGTGTCTTTGGACGTTTTCCAGATTTTCCAGACTACCAATACTTTTATCATATTTACAATAGAAATGATGGGGAAACCAAACATTACCTTTACGAATATAGATCTTAACAGAAACAAAAAAAAAAAGAAAGGCGGAAATGAAATTTAGTAGACATCGACAAAACATATAGAAGCTGTTTCACTGAAAATTTAAAATGAAAATCTTAATCCAGTGAAAAGTAAGGATAATTCAAACATGAGTGATTTTGCATTATGTCAGTGGGTAAACTTCAGGTGACGTTTAACGTCTTGACGAATTTTTTTGAAGAAACAATATGAAACATAATTTAGTATTTACATTTTAATTTTTATTGTATCAGTTTAAACCTTGTTATACTAATTTATACAAAAACGGGGAGTATACACACATGCGTTAGAAATGAAGCTTCAAAACGGGGAGTTACCGAATCGACTTTGTACAAGTCAACTCTATTATTTGTTTTGATATAATATACATTTTGCTGAATCGAGGCTAGCTTATACTCACAAATTAAAAATAAAACTTCAAAACGGGGAGTATACACACATGCGTTGGAAATTAAGCTTAAAAACGGGGAGTTACCGAATCGACTTTGTACAAGTCAACTCTATTATTTGTTTTGATATAATATACATTTTGCTGAATCGATATTTATATTAAACAGAACTGATTATTCCGGTATATTCTATTTTTATCCTGCTATTCTGCTACTTATAAGAAACTTGAAACATGACAAGTTTCACATCGTCATCAGATTTTCTAGACTACCCATTCTTTCATAATATTTACTGCACAGAAGGGGATCCGAACACCACTTTTACCAAAATTTGTGGTTCTCAACAGAACGAATTCGAAGAAAATTAAGACATAGAGAATACAAGTAGCAGCTGTTTCCCTACAAATTTCAAACGAAGGTCTTAATCCAAACTTACGATATAAAAATTAAACATGCGTGTCTTTGCATTATGTCAATGGCAAAGAAAAAAAAAATCAGATGTCGCTCAACTTATTTGATTACATTATTTTAGAAACAATGTGAAACACGCTTAAGCATTTACATAAAAATTTTATTGTTTCAGTATATTTACAATTGTATACACACAAGAGTTAAGAATAAAGCTTCGGAACGGGGATACCAAACTGACTTTACACAAGTCAACTGTATTATTCGTTTGACTGAAAATCAGATACTTCTAATATTTAACAGAGTTAGATTATTTCCAGTATTTTTTATTTTTGTCCTACTATTCCGCTACTTATGACTATCAGCTGTGTATGTTCAATGTCAGAGAACCAACCGTTAAAACGGGGAGTTTGGGTTATTTTCAGCAGCCAATCAGCTGTGGACAAGAGGCATCTGGACCAAATAAACTTTCTGAAACAACCGAATATTTGGCAAATCATGCTACGGTGTCTCATGATATTGATTTATTGCACGATATGATTCCTTCACCAAATGATGAGGACAATGACGAAAACATTGATGAGCATGCAAGCAAGGTAAAGAGCTACTTGTGATCAATGTTTGCTGAGAGAAAAAAAATCACTTAATGAAAACAAACGGTTCGATTGAGCATTGCAAATATTTGTAAGGCGAATAAACGCACGTACTGGATTTAGTACGTAAATGTAGGACAATTAGTTAACATTGATGATTTGCGACAGAAGAAACTTGAAACATGAAGAAACCATAGTTACAAATTTATACACACATGAGTTAAGAATAAAGCTTCAAAACAGATGAGTTCAGAAATTATTACACAGAAATGTTCATTGGGGTTGCCTCTAAATTATTGAAACAGTTTCGCTCTGCTGAAAAAGATGGCCGCCAGAGTAAAAAATAGAAAGAAAACTTTAAACAACTTTGTCTGCTAAAACAGTGAACGAATTTTGAAATAATTTCACATAAATATTTGATGGATGACCCTCTACCAAAATTGCTTAAAACGTTTTGCTTTGCTGACCAAGATGGCCGCCAGAGCTAAAAATATAAAACCTTTAAACGACTTCTCCTAAACAAGATGGTCGCATAGAATTTAAAAATAGAAAAAAAAAGAAAAGAAAAAAAAAAAAACTTTAAGCAACGTAAGTTTTACAGCAACATCTCGGGTGTGCTTTCCCTGTATTGTATTTAACAGTACCCATTATCTTTCGGGTTTTGTCAGATTTTCCAAACAACCCATACTTTTATCATTTTTACATTAGAAACGATGGGTAACCAAACACCACATTACCAATATTTGTGGTTCTCAACTTAAATGAATTTGACGGAAAAGAATTGAAAACAAAAACATAGAATAGATAGATAGCAACTGTTTCACTGAAAATTTCAAATGAAAGTCTTAATCCAGTAAAAAGTTACGATACATTAGATATTAGTGTTTTTACATATTGTGAATGAGAGAATTTCAGATGACGCTTAACTTCTTTTGACCAGTTTATATAAGAAACTATTATCAACATGATTTTGCATCTATATTATTTATTTTTTTTTTTATTTTCTACTGTGTCAGTCTAAAGCGAATTTACGAATGTATACACACATGAGTTCAGAATAAAGCTTCAAAACGGGGAGTTACCAAATCGACTTTGTACATTGTCGACTATATCATTCGTTTTGATATAACATATATTTTGAAGAATCGCTGTTAGTATTGTTAGATTATTTCCAGTATATTTTTATTTTAACTGACAATTCTGCTACTTATGACTATTTAGCTGTACAGTCTCGAAGAAACAACCGAAGAGTTTGGGCTATTTCAGTAGCCAAACACCTATAAACAAGAAGCTTCTGACCAGACACGCTGTCCGAATCACTCTAATACTTGGTTTATCTCGTAATATTGATTAAGTGCATCAAAAATTCCTTTACCGGATGCTGAGGACACAGACGAACTTATTGATGAAACTGTAACCAAGGTAAAGAAATACAAGTAATCAACGTTTCCTGAAAGAAAAATCAAAATCTATTAAACCAAAACGGTTCTCTTAAGCAAGTGGTATTGCAGTGATATATTCAGAGAATAAACGTACATACTGGATTTAATACAGTCGCATTCAATACATGTGTATAGTATTTTTAACTAAATTTGTTATTTATTTTGTAGACCGACAATACATCTGCGGAACAAAAAGGGCTAAACAATAATTTCAGTAGGATCGACGAACTGATTGAAAGCAGACCTACAGAGGTTAACAGACATGTTTCAAAGTCTGCTTCTACTGACAAGAAAGTGATTATTCCTGGCGACAAAAGAAGCCTCCTGCACAAAGAATGGCAGAATCAGACCCAACCAGAAAACGAAGGAGAGGTACATTTTGTACATGCACAATTCAGCTTTGTAGATATAGATAATAAAAATCATAAAGCTTTCCTCATATATTTCAGTCTTTGTTTGTGTTGAGGTTTTACGGCCCAGTCAACCCAATGGGGTCATGTCGAGCGCGGTCAGTTTACCTAACCACACGTTTACTGGGCAGGCTCAGTCTTCTAAGCGGTTAACCAGTATTGTGTGTATTTTTTCGTTAGAAACTGACAACTGCCCATCTTGAATCAGCGCAAGGGAGAGAATGACAGTAGAAAAAATTTCATGATCAATCTCTATGAAAGAATGTTGCCGACTTCAGCGAGGGTTGAACCCGCGACCTCCTGGTCTCCAGTCGGACGGCGCATCCAACTGAGCCACCGAGGCCATATTCAGTCAATCAATCTATTGATTGAGAAGATAGAACTCGCATAAGTTAGACAGAGAGAGCAAAAAGAAAAAAAAACGATGGAATTAACAGACACTTTCATGTGCAAGCAAGGCAGTACAACTAAAAGGTCACATAATCACAATCTTTTACTGCATAATCAATGCATACGAATATTATACTTATAAGAAGTACACATTATTACTTGGTTAGATCATTGATTTTGGCGTATTGTGTACTCTAGTATTTAATGGCTTCTAACTTTTCATTAAATTGCAGATGCAGAGTCCTTCCGTGGAACAGCAAGGAATGTATAGCAGCTTCCGTATAATAGGTACATCAATTAAAAGAACACCAGAGAAACAGAAGAGACATAAGTCTGCTGGTATCGGAGGGAAACACGTAATCCTGGAAGATAATAATGAAGAACCGATCAGCGCACTATTTAATGTTGTTGCAAAAGATCTCACTGAACCAGAAATCGAGCTCGAGGTATGTATTTAAACATATTTGTCCCAATGTGAAAACTTCAGGTGACATTTAACTTCTTGACGAATTTTTTGAAGAAACAATATGAACTAGACCATGAAGAGAGCATATGCTCCCTAATACCCACGGCCATTTCCATCAGTATAGCCAGAACAACAAAGGGAAATAACATGAAGGGACCCCCATGGCCCTTATTTTCTTTCCCACAGTACAACTAGTCATACTTGTCATGTGTACAAAATTTCAGGTTTCTAGGTAAAGTAGTTCCTGAGATATCTTTGACACAAAATAAATGTTAACAGACAGACTGACACACAGACACACAGAAAAGACCGGGGGTATAAACATAATCTAGCATTTACATTTAATTTTTTATTTTATCAGTTTAAAGCTTATTATACTAATTTATACACACGAATTAAAAATAAAACTTCAAAACGGGGAGTATACGCACATGCGTTAGAAATAAAGCTTCAAAACGGGGAGTTACCAAATCGACTTTGTACAAGTCAACTCTATTATTTGTTTTGATATAATATACATTTTGCTGAATCGATATTCATATTAAACAGAACTGCTTTTTCCAGTATATTCTATTTTTATCCTGCTATTCTGCTACTTATAAGAAACTTGAAACATGACAAGTTTCACATCGTCATCTTGGTTGTGCTTTCAATATATTTAATTGAAAGGTACTCAGTACCTTTCGACATATGTCAGATTTTTCTAGAGTACCCTTTCTTTCATCATATTAACTGCAAAAGGAGAGAACCAAACACCACTTTTACCAAAATTTGTCGTTCTCAACAGAACGAAATCGAAGAAAATTAAGACATAGAGAAGACATATAGCAGCTGTTTCCCTGAAAATTTCAAATGAAGGTCTTATTCCAACTAAAGATACAAAAAGTTAAACATGCGTGTCTTTGCATTATGTCAGTGGAAAAAAATCAGATGACGTTCAACTTTATTTGATCAGTTTATTTAAGAAACAATGTGAAACACGTTTTAGCTTTTACATAATTTTTTATTGTCCCCCGCCTTTTCGAAGAAAGTGGAAGTACACTGTTTTTGGTTTTCCGTGGGGCGTGGTGGTGGCGCGTGGTGCATGGCGCGTGGTGCGTGGTTCCGAATTTTTAGTAGGTACTTTGTCCCCTTAACTCCTCCCACAGGTTTTGTCCGATCCTTTTGAAACTTTACATGTGTTTTAAGGATGGTCTGAAGATGTGCATGTGTTTTTTTCAGAATCCTGAAATAATTTTTTATTACTTTTTGTGCATTTTTAACTTAGACATTTTTTGAGTTCTAATATTACAGAAGTCTATAGGGAGTAGGTACCTTGTCCCCTTAACTCCTCCCACAGTTTTTGGCCGATCCTTTGAAACTTTACGTGGGCTTTTAGGATGACCTGAAGATATGCATGTTTTTTTCAGAATCCTGAAATAATTTTTATCACTTTCTCCGCATTTTTAACAGACATTTTTTTGAGTTCTAATACTACAGAAGTGTATAGGGAGCAAGTATCTTGTCCCCTTTACTCCTCCCACAGTTTTTGGCCGATTCTTTTGAAACTTTACAGGTGTTTTAAGAATGGTCTGAAGATGTGCATGTGTTTTTTTCAGAATCCTGATATAAATTTTTATTACTTTTTACACATTTTGAACATAGACATGTTTTGAGTTCTAATATTACAGAAGCGTATAGGGAGTAGGTACCTTGTCCCCTTTACTCCTCCCACAGTTTTTGGCCGATCCTTTTGAAACTTTACATGGGCTTTCAGGATGGCCTGAAGATATGCATGTGGTTTTTTCAGAATCCTAAAATAATTTTTTATCACTTTTTCCGCATTTTTAACTTAGACATTTTTTTAGTTCTAATACCACAGAAGTTTTTAGAGTTCTAATACTACAGAAGTATATAGGGAGCAGGTACCTTGTCCCCTAAACTCCTCCCACAGTTTTTGGCTGATCCTTTTGAAACTTTACAGGTGCTTTAAGGATGGTCTGAAAAAATGCGTGTGTTTTTTTCAGAATCCTGAAATTATTTTTTATCACTTTTCACACGTTTTGAACTTAGGCATTTTTTTAGTTCTAACATTACAGAAGTCTACAGGGAGTTGGTAGCTTGTCCCCTTAACTCCTCCCACAGTTTTTGACCGATCCTTTTGAAACTTTACATGGGCTTTTAAGATGGCCTGAAAATATGCAGGTGGATTTTTCAGAATCCTGAAATATTTTTTTATTACTTTTTTTCACATTTTTTTACTTTGGGGATGGTCGGGTGGTGCGAAGGTGCTGTGTATCTTACATCACCGGGGTGTCCAGCTGATATTGGCTTACAGTTGGGCAAGGCCTGCTATCCTTGTAGCGGGTAAGGGTAGAGGGGGAAAGTTTTTATTTCTTCTGTTTCTTCACTTTCATTCCTGTTCCTATTTCTTCCCTGTCCCTCTCTTTCATCTCCTCTACTGTCTCTTCTATCTCTTTTCTCCCTTTCTCTGGGAGACAACACAAAATGACCCCAACACAATAAAAAAAAAAAAAAACATTTTTTAATAAGACATTTTTTTGAGATCTAATATTACAGAAGTGTACAGAGTGTAGGTACCTTGTCCCCTTAACTCCTCCAACAGTTTTTGTCCGATCCTTTTGAAACTTTACAAGGGCTTTTAGGATGGCCTGAAGATGTACATGTGTTTTTTTTTTTCAGAATCCTGAAATAATTTTTTACCACTTTTTCTGCATTTTTAACTTAGACATTTTTTGAGTTCTAATACTACAGAAGCGTATAGGGAGTAGGTACCTTGACCCCGTAACTCCTACCATAGTTTTAAGCCGATCCTTTGAAACTTTACAGGTGCTTTAAGGATGGTCTGAAGATATGCATGTGTTTTTTTCAGAATCTTGAAATTATGATTTATCACTGGTTTCCTGCTTCAATACGTAGGTAACTGATATAGGACCAATGGTCCTCTGGTTAACTTTACCATTTTTAACACCTCAAATAAAAAGAAGGCGGGGGACATAAATTCCCCATGGAATTTGCTTGTTGTTTCAGTATAAAGCTTATTTACAATTGTATACACAAAGGAGTTAAGAATAAAGCTTCAGAACGGGGAGTTACCAAACTGACTTTGTACAAGTCAACTGTATTATTCGTTTGAATAAAAATCAGATGCTTCTAATATTTAACAGGGTTAGATTATTTCCAGTATATTTTATTTTTGTCCTACTATTCCGCTAATGACTATCAGCTGTGTACAATGTCAGAGAACCAACCGTTAAAGCGGGGAGTTTGGGTTATTTTCAGCAGCCAAACAGCTGTGGACAAGAAGCATCTGGACCAGATAAACTTTCAGAAACAACCGAATACTTGGCAAATCATGCTACGGTGTCTCATGATATTGATTTATTGCATGATATGATTCCTTCACCAAATGATGAGGACAATGACGAAAACATTGATGAGCATGCAAGCAAGGTAAAGAGCTACTTGTGATCAATGTTTGCTGAGGAAAAAAATCAATATTTATGAAAACAAACGGTTCGATTAAGCACTGCAAATATTTATAAGGAAAATAAACGCACGTGCTGGATTTAGTAAGTAAATGTAGGACAGTTAGTTAACACTGATGATTTGCAACAGAAGAAACTTGAAACATGAAGAAACCATAGTTACAAATGTATACACACATGAGTTAAGAATACAGCTCCAAAACGGGGAGATACCGAATCGATTTTGTACAAGTAAACAGTATCATTCGTTTGAATAAAACAGATATCGCTGTTTATTTTTAGGTGACACTTAACTTCTTTTGACCAGTTTGATTTAAGAAACCATATTAATCATGCTTTTGCATCTACATGTAATTTTTACTGTCCTCACCTAAAGCGCATTTACAAATGTTTACACGCATGAGTTATGAATAAAGCTTCAAAACGAGGAGTTATGAAATCGACTTTGTACATGTCAACTTAATCATTCGTTTTGATATAATATGTACATATTTTGAGAAATCGCTATTATTAGTTAACAGAGTTAGATTATTTCCAGTATATCTTATTTTTCTCCTACTGTTATGCTTCTAATGACTATTCAGCTGTGTATATTCAGTGTCGGAAAACCAAACGTTTAAACGGGGAGTTTTTGGTCATTTTCAGCAGCCAAATAGCTGTAGAAAAGAGGCTTCTGGTCCAGATACACTATCAAAATCAACCGCATATTTGGCAAGTCATGCTACAGTGTCTCCTGATATTGGCTTAGTGCATGTAAACATTCCGGCAACAGATTCTGAGGACACAAACGAAAATATGGATGGAACTGTAGCCAAGGTAAAGAGCTACTAGTGATCAGTATGTCAGGAAAAATATCAAAATTTACTAAACCAAACAGTTCGATTTAGCAAGTGGTAATGCAAATATTTGGTAGGAGAATAAAGAATGCAGGAAAAATAGTGAACAGTGATGAAATGTGACAGAAGAAACTTGGGACATGACAAGTTTCTCTGCAACATCTTTAGTGTGCTTTCACTATATTGTATTGAACTGTTCCCATTATTTTTCGGCATTTGTCAGATTTTCTGGACTACGCATACGTTTATCAATTTTCTTTTAGAAACGATGGGGAACCAAACACCACCTTTATCAATATTTGTGGTGCTCAACGACGGAAACAAAATTAAAAAGACATACTGAAGACATATAGCAGCTGTTTAACTGAAAATTTGAAGTAAAACTCTTAATCCAGAAAGAAAAGTAACACTACATTAAACCTTAGTGTTTCAGCTCACCTGAGTACGAAGTGCTCACGATGAGGTATTGTGATAGGCCTTTATCCGTCGTCCATTAATCCATCTGTCGTCAACTCTGTCTAAAAGGACTTTTCCTCCAAAACGGCTGGACGGATTTTGAAATAATGTCACAGGAATGTTATTGGGTGACCCTCTAACGAAATCGCTCAAACCATTCCGTTCCGCTGAAAATATGGCCACCAGAGCCAAAAAGTGAAGGAAAAAACAACAACAACAACACTTTAAACGATTTCTTCTCCTTAACGGGTGGACGGATTTTGAAATAGTCACAAGAATGTTGCTTGGATGATTCTTTACCAAAATTGCTCAAATCGTTCTGCTCCGCTAAACAAGATGGGCGCGAGAGCTAAACTTCCCATGCTAAACTGGAAGACGGATTTTGAAATAATTAAATAGGAATGTTGCTTTGGTGACTCTCTACCAAATAGCTCAAACCGTTTTGCTCCGCTACCACACGATGACCGCCAGAGCAACAATAGAAAAACCTTTATACAATTTCTTCTGCTAATCTGGAGGACAGATTTTGAAATTATTTCACAGAAATGCTCATTGGGTTTGCCTCTACCCAAATTATTCAGTTTCGCTCTGCTGAAAAAGATGGCCGTCAGAGCTAAAAATAGAAATAAAACTTTAAACAACTACGTCTGCTAAACCAGAGGACGGATTTTGAAATAATTTTACATAAATATTTGATGGGTGACCCTCTACCAAATTAGCTTAAAACGATTTGCTTTGCTGACCAAAATGGCCACCAGAGCTGAAAATATAAAACTTTAAAACGACTTCTCCTAAACAAGATGGTCGCATAGAATTAAAAATAGAAAAAAAAAACGAAAAAAAACCCCAAACTTTAAGCAACTTTTCCTGCTAAAAGATAATTAAAGGATTTTAAAATAATTTCACAGGGCTGGACTGTTGCTTGGGTGACCCTCTACCAAAATTGCTCAAACTGTTGCTCCGGTGAACACATGGCTGCCGAGCTTAAAATAGAAAAAAAAATATCTTTAAATGTCTTCTACTCCTAAATGGTTTTAAAACGATTTCACAGAACTGTTCCTTTGAGTGACTCTATATCAAAGTTGCTTAAACAATTCTGTTTCGCTGAACATGCTTGGTCGCTAGAGTTTGGTAGGTAGATAAAACAGGACAACCAGGGAATGCACCTTACATGCCCTGCCATTTCATTTATAAATATGACTCAGGTAATCGATTCATAATGTCAATGTGAAAAATTCAGATTACGCCTAACCGTGTTTACCAGTTATTTAGGAAACAATATGAAACATAGTTCAGCATTCACATTAATTTTTTTATTGTTTCAGTGTTCAGCGGATTTTCAAACGTACACACACATTAGCTAAGAATAAAGCTTCAAAACGGGGAGTTAACAAATCGACCTTGTTCATATCAACTACATCATTCGTTTGTTTATAATATATATTTTGGATGATTCGCTATTTATAATTAAAAGATTATTTCCAGGATATCTTATTTTTATCCTACTATTCTGCTACTTATGACTATTCCGCTGTGTGTTCAATGTCTGAGAAACAAGTGTTAAAACAGGGAGTTAACAAATCGACCTTGTTCATATCAACTATGTCATTCGTTTGTTTATAATATATATTATTGGATGATTCGCTATTTATAATTAAAAGAGTTAGAGTATTTCCAGTATATCTATTTTTTACCCTGCTATTCTGCTACTTATGACAATTCAGCTGTGTGTTCAATGTCTGAGAAACAACTGTTAAAACAGGGAGTTTGGGTCATTTTCAGCAGCCAAACAGCTGTAGACAGAATGATTCTGGATCAGATAAACTGTCTGAATCAACCAAATACTTGGCAAATCATGCTACAGTGTCTCCTGATGTTGGTTTAGTGCATGATAAAGTTCCTTCAACAAATGCTGAGGACAATGACGAAAACATTTATGAAACTGCGACCAAGGTAACGAGCTACTTATGATCAATGTCACCCGAGAAAAAAAATCAAAATTTATTCAACCAAATGGTTCGATTAAGCAAGCGGTATTGCAAATATTTGGTGGGAGAATAAAGGCACGTAACGTATTTATTTCAGTTAATTCATGACACTTAGTGAACCTTGATGAATTGGGACAGAAAAAACTTGAAACATGACTTAAGTTTTACTACAACATCTTGGGTGTGCTTTCACTGTATTGTATTTAATAGTACCTATTATCTTTCGGGTTTTGTCAGATTTTCCAAAGTACCCATACTTTTATCATTTTTACTTAAGAAACGATGGGTAACCAAACACCACATTACCAATATTTGAGGTTCTCAACATAAATGAATCTGACGGAAACGAAATGAAAAAAAGACATAGAATAGATATATATAGCAACTGTTTCACTGAAAATTTCAAATGAAAATCTTAACCCAGTAAAAAGTTACGATACATTAAATATTAATGTTTTTACATATTGTGAATGAGAAAAAAATCAGGTGCGCTTAACTTCTTTTAACCAGTTTATATAAGAAACCATAATCAACATGATTTTGCATCTACATTATTTTTTTTTCTTAATTTTTTACTGTGTCAGTCTAAAGCGAATTTACGAATGTATACACACATGAGTTGAGAATAAAGCTTCAAAACGGGGAGTTACCAAATCGACTTTGTACATGTCGACTATATCATTCGTTTTGATATAATATATATTATGAAGAATCGCTGTTAGTATTATTAGATTATTTCCAGTATATTTTTATTTTATCCGACAATTCTGCTACGTATGACTATTTAGCTGTGTGTGTTCAGTCTCGAAGAAACAACCGTTAAAACGGGGAATTTGGGTTATTTCAGCAGCCAAACAGCTAAAGACAAGAGGCTTCTGACCAGACACACTGTCCGAATCAATCTAATACTTGGTTTATCATGCTACAGTGACTCGTAATATTGATTAAATGCATGAAAAATTCCTTTACCGAATGCTGAGGACACAGACGAACATATTGATGAAACTATAACCAAGGTAAAGAGATACAAGTAATCAACGTTTCCTGAAAGAAAAATCAAAATCTATTAAACTTAAACGGTTCTCTTAAGCAAATGGTATTGCAGTGATATATTCAGAGAATAAATGCACATACTGGATTTAATACAGTCGCATTCAATACATGTGTATGGTAGTTTTTACTAAATTTGTTATTTATTTTGTAGACCGACAATACATCTGCGGAACAACAAGGGCTAAACAATAATTTCAGTAGGGTCGGCGAACAGATTGAAAACAGACCTACAGAGGTTAATAGACATACGCCAAAGTCTGCTTCTACTGACAAGAAAGTGGTTAT
Organism: Anodontia alba; assembly: GCA_964016985.1. Lineage (NCBI taxonomy): Eukaryota > Metazoa > Mollusca > Bivalvia > Lucinida > Lucinidae > Anodontia > Anodontia alba. The sequence goes on along the minus strand of OZ024822.1, from coordinate 62,151,561 downwards.
TCCTGGCGACAAAAGAAGCCTCCAACACAAAGAATGGCAGAATCATACCCAACCAGAAAATGAGGGAGAGGTACATGCACAATTCAGCTTTTTTGATATAGATAATAAAAATCATAAAGCTTTCCTCATATATTTCAGTCTTTGTGTTGAGGTTTTACGGCCAAGTCAACCCAATGGAATCATGTCGAGCGCGGTCAGTTTACCTAACCACACGTTTACTGGGCAGGCTTAGTCCCCTAAGCCGTTAACCAGTTTTGTGTGTATGCTTTCATCAGAAACTGACAACTGCCCATCTTGAATCAGCGCAAGGGAGAGAATGACCGTAGATATATTTCATGATCAATCTCCACGAAAGAATGTTGCCGACCTCGGCGGGGTTGAACCCGCGACCTCCTGGTCTCCAGTCGGACGTCGCTTCCAACTGAGCCGCCGAGGCCATATTCAGTCAATCAATCCACTGACTGAGAAGATAGAACTCGCATAAGTTAGATAGAGAGAGCAAAAAGAAAAAAAAAACGATGGAATTCACAGATACTTTCATGTGCAAGCAAGGTGGTAGAGCTTAAAGGTCATATGATCACAATCATTTACTGCATAATCAATGCATACGAATATTATACTTATAAGAAGTACACATTATTACTTAGTTAGATCATTGATATACTCTAGTATTTGATGGCTTCTACTTTTTCACTAAATTGCAGATGCAGAGTCCTTCTGTGGAACATCAAGGAATGTATAGCAGCTTCCGTATAATAGGTACATCAATTAAAAGAACACCAGAGAAACAGAAGAGACATAAGTCTGCTGGTATCGGAGGGAAACACGTAGTCCTGGGAGATAATAATGAAGAACCGGTCAGCACATTATTTAGTGTTGTTGCAAAAGATCTCACTAAACCAGAAATCGAGTTCGAGGTGTGTATTTAAACACATTTGTCCCAGTATCTTTTCGTTATATTACTGTCAAGCAAATGAGAACAAGTTATTTGTGCGTGTTTTATAAGACTTACAGTCGTTATAAGTCTAAGAAAATAGACCAATAGAAATCGAAACAAGTACAAGGCCTGTTTTGTCAAATATAATTTCGGTCATATGAGAACAAACTATATTTTTGAAAACAGTGGTTTTGTCTAATAAAACTATTAGATGCATTTTAATATATTTATAAATGTCCTATTTCAGACAGATATCCTGACAGCTATTCAGAAAAAGAAATACTCTTTAAGACGGAAGAAATATAAGCCATCCAAGCTGAAGGATACTTATTCCCACGATGACGAGGAAGACTTGGTATATAATCTCTTTAATATGATTTTAACAAGTTGAGAAATATAGCACTAAATCGACGTGGGGAAACGGAGGAACAAAATATGAGCCATTGACTCATCAGCAGACTGTTTCACGAATTTTCCTTTCAGGTCCATTATCGTTTAAAAAAAAGGGTAAGAGAAAAGTCCAGGGAGTGCCACAATCACAAACCGCAGCCCTTCCCAGACACCAAGAGGAAGACGTAACCGACAAATCCAAACAGGCACAAATCGAACAAACGTACGAAAAGCACTAAGATTAGGTCTCTCTTCCCCAAGCGAGGTAATGCTAAAAGGACTGATAAACACAAGAGCAAAATGACACAAGGTAAGACATAAAACAATTCGCCTCGTAGAATAAATCACAAAGCAACAAAGAGTAAGACTAACACCGGGACCACCGCCTTAGAACGGTCAGTAGAGTAAACGTAAAAAAGATTGCCTTTGGAAACAAAGAACACACTACAGATAAGAAAATGGGAGTCTCGGTTTTATTGAGACTCTTCATAAGCAGTAATGAAGTTTGCAACACTGCTTACGCCCTTTAGCGTATACATGAGCAGAACTCCATTTTCAAAGATTCCACAATGGGCCCAGTGATCCCAAAGGAAATGAAATATAATCTGCACTATGGTAAAGTACGGGGAGACGTCCTACCGCCGACACGTGGCACTAATACTAGCTGCAGTACCGGGGGGCTTAAAGCATTTTACAGCTAGCCAACTTCACCCTAGGTCCCGATGCTACTCTTAATACAGTAATACATAAAATTTCGGTTCGCATAAAGGCTGTCAGCTCAGTCAATGCATCAAAACGAAAACATAAAAATCAAATGAATCACTAAAATAAACAAAGACGAGTACTCATGGCTAAGTCTACTGTATGCCAGAGTAAATGAAAACTAATAGTTGAACCACGGCGGGCCAAGCCAAAGACATATCGTCAAGCCCCAACCCACTGGTTAAGGTTTTACAAAGAGGCCGTCATTGAGTCTGAGACCCGAAACGCCGTCTCAAAATGTTAAAATTCCTTTTTTTCTTTCTTTCTTTTTTTCCACTCAATACTTACATTATCTACGAGGATACATTGTTAGTAAGATGAAACTAAGCAAACCCATTTAACTACTATATTCGATTAAATTGACATATACGGAGTTTTTATTAGTTGGTCATGTTTTTCTGGAATAAAATGTTAAGGTTGTCGGGTTTTCTTTATTATTAGGATAGCTCGGGCAGCGAATACATTCCGGACCCTTCTGCTCCCGAATCATCAGAATCGGATTCATCAGATTCCTTATCAGACTGCATTCCACAGGCAAGAGAGAAAATCAGAACACAGGCAAACGTCGAAGAACGATCGGAAGCACCTATTGAAAGATCACAAGACATCGAAACACAAATTGGTCAATCTAAGAATCAGCGATTAATGGTTGGAGAGAAACACAGCATACATGCTAGCACCCAACAATGTTCAGACCTGCTGTTACAAAAGTCAGAGGATACAAATGAACAGTTCCTTCCGTCTTTAAAAGATAAGTCTGTGAAAAGTTCGTTTCAGGCTGAAAGTCATTCACCACCTATTGACTGTTTTGTTCCACATACAAATAACATTGAATGTAGAAAATATGACAAAAAGTTTGTCTGTTTGTATTGTGGTGAGTTAAGAAGTAAATTACCAGATCATCTTGTGGCAAGACATGGCGATGAAGAAGAAGTTACGATGTATATGGAAGAAAAAGACCCTTCAAAGAAAACCAAGAGATACATAAAACTCCGAAATTTAGGAAACCATTTGCATAACCTGAACGTTCTGAGAAAAAGGGAAGGACACTTAATAGTAAAGTATCGGCCAAACAATGACAAGGCAGATCCAGATAAGTATGGGCCTTGTCCGTTTTGCTATGGATATTATTTAAGACGAGAACTTTGGAGACACAAGTGCCCCTTGAAGCCTACCAAGGATAACAATTCCAGATCAAAACTTGCTGTTTCAAGTTTGATGCTGCTTCCTCAAAGCACAGTGCACAGTACATTGTTTCAAAAAGTTTTGTGTTCGATGAAATCTGACCAGATAAGCCGGGTAGCAAAAAGTGATGACACTATCCTGAAGCTCGGGGATAAGCTTTGTAACAAACATGGGCATGATGCGGACAAACATAATTATGTTCGACAAAAAATGCGGGAAATGGCTAGGCTTCTGGTTGAGTTAAGGAAAACAACACAACGTCCGAACAATGGACTTGCATCTTTTTTTCATCCGCAGTATTACCGATCCCTCGTGGCATGTAGCAAAATTATATCAGGATATGACGAATCACGAAACAGATATGGTACACCATCTCTGGCTCTAAAGATTGGCCACTCTGTGCAAAAGTGTGTCAAAATTCTGATCGGGAATGCCATTGAAAAGCGTGACAAAGAGACAGAATGCGACGCAGAAGAGTTGCAAAAACTGATAAACATAAACTGGACAGACGACGTGAGCAGTAATGCGCTAAAAACCCTACAAGAAGATAAAAGAAATCGAACAGAGGCACTACCACTAGCAGAAGACATCATTTTCAGACCATCTCAAGGCAGCGTCTGTCGCACAGATCAAACAAATAGAAGACTTAACAAATGCAGTTCCAATACAAGACTGGTCAAGGCTAAACGGAATTGTGCTAACCCAGTTAATACTGTTCAACAGAAGGCGGTCAGGCGAGGTGTCTAGGATGAAAATATCTGATTACTTGGCAAAACATACAGCGGAATGTGGATCGCAGTTTGAAACGATTCTCTCAGAGTTCGAGAAGAAGCTATGCTTTATTATGCCCAGGATTGAGATCGAAGGCAAAAGGGGTAGAACAGTGGCAGTCCTCTTTCCTCAGTATGTTGTACAGAGCCTTGATCTTCTTTTGCAAACGCGCAATCAAATAGTAGCTGATGAAAATCAGTTTTTGTTTCCAACAGTTCATTACGGTTCCCTATCACATATTCGCGGCTCAGACTGTCTGAGAAAATTTTCGGGAGAATGCGGTGCAATAGCACCAGAAAGACTTAGATCTACTAATCTCAGAAAGCATATTGCCACAATGTCACAAGTGATGAATATGAAGGAAAATGAGCTCGACATTCTAGCAAATTTCATGGGCCATGACATTAGGGTACACAGAGAATTCTATCGCCTGCCTGAGGCAACAGTACAGGTGGCAAAGGTTGCAAAGTTACTGATGACCATGGAAGAGGGCGGACAAGACCTACCCGCAGGCCAGTCTTTAGATGAAATTCAAGTGGATGAGGGAACTATTATGGAAGATGGTGAGTTTGGTATCTACAGTATACAATAATAATTATGATGATAATAATAAAAATAATAATATGCAGTTTCCGCCTCTGGTCACATCTCGAGGTCCAAGGAACCAACATTTTCTTTTTGGAATACTTTTAGTTTTAGATTATGGAAGCTGAAATGTTAAAATCAAAGATTAAACTAATCCACTGGGTTGATAGCAAGCACGTACTTCGATATACATGTATTTTATTCTATCCATAACCTTGCAAGGTCGTTGGGGCATCACAAATGACTTTGCAACAATCACTTTCCACCTTGTCCTGTTTTCAGCTGAATACATGTGTTAGAATTTGCAACAAGAGGCAACTGTCAGTAAACTAGAGCCATAACAAATGTCAAGCAAAGTTGTTTTATCATGTGTTCCGTGGAGTTGTAGATTTGCAAGTCAAAATGAAGAAATGTATATCATGGATTGTTTTTCAATATCACCCTCGTTGGAATACAATGAGTATATGTTTCAACAAATATTATATTACAGGCCCATCTGATGATGAGTATGACAGCTCAGGCAGCGATATTGACACTGATCTGATAGAAGGTATTCCACAAACAAGTACAAGCGGTCAACCAAGAATACAACAGAACATATGTCATCAAGGTTTGTAAATTAACATAATAAATTCTGCATAAAATAATGTGAAACATAAAATGTTCCTGTTTTGTGACAATGCTCTAAATTACCTATAAACACTGAAGCGGACATTTTTTTTTCTATCTGACCAAACTGTATATAATAAAATAGGAATAAACCATGGTTATTCGGGCATTAACATTTGCAAGGTCCTGAAGAAGCTGTTGAATACTTAGGCTAAAGGCCGAGGTTTTCAACTGCTCCCGAGGGACCTGGCAAATGTTAATGCATTGAAAAGCCATGTTCGATCGTTATTATTGCATGAATTCAGCAACAATGCTACAAAAATAACGAAAATGTTTGGGCACTATGTTTCGAGCTCATCGACATTACCTTGCTGATTCCTACACGCACCATATGTTTCTATAAAAATCCTCATTTCAGGCCATGGCCAGTTATCATGATTTTTGTCCAGCATTTAGCAGCAATTCACAAGTCAGTGTCACTTTCAGTAAATATTTCACTCATTGGCATCTGTCCTTCTATTTTTACATTATGTCTTTCTTTCATAGATATTTGCAACTACAAACTTGTGTTTGCTTTTATATTGATGGAATATTGCCTTGAATCTTGCATATGTAAAGGCGCAAAGCGAGTCATTAATGGCGCGTGAAATGTCTTGTTAATACATGGTTTTGTGTTCGTTAAAACATGCCTGATAATAACGTGTGACACCAGTATTTATGCAATAATATGTTTGAAAGTACATAGATACGACAAGTCCATTCAATGACTCTTTCAGCAGCTTTAAAGCAGAGATGCCACAAAAAGACCCAGAATGATGCCACCAGGAAACAAAGAAAACGAACCGCCTATACCCGACGCCCATGGTCTGAGGAGGAGAAGGATGCTGTGCAGAACTTCTTTAGTAGACAGCGTTTCACTTCTGAGAAGCCGGGGAAAAAAGAATTTGATTCTTGCATTGCCGCTTACCCAATTCTTCACTCAAGATCTTGGAAGAATGTGAAAGACTATTTTTATAATACATTCAAAAGGAAGTGAATGTTTAGGTGTCCACTGTGGTGGCAGAAATGGAAAACTGTTGGTTTAAATGTCAGTTGTAAATTACTTTTAAAATAAGACATTCTCCTGCATTCTTCCGGTATCTAGAATCTGCGGTACCCAGCTAGCATTATTTATAAATCTAAAGCGGACCGTTATTGGACCGTCAGCTTACTGGGTTATCCACATATTACGTATAAACAAGTACTGTTAACTGACAGTGTATTGCCTCGCTGCTTTCATATTTTGCCCTTTTTTAAATGGAATGTATCAATTGTAATGTAAATAATTTAATACTCAGTTTCCGTTTTCATTAATAAGTAGCCAAATCGCTTTTAGAATTAAACATCTGACAGTGTCCAATGCGTAAGAAGTCATCTTTTTTTCTTTTAATTAAAAGCAAACATCTACTTATAAAGCATTTGCTGAGACACAAGTACATGTTAAAAAGAGAGAGTCGTTGCTGTCTTTTAACCCTTAAAGCGCCAGTCTGCTTTGTCATCTGCTGGTGGTTTTAAAAGTCATTTTTGCAAACAGTGTGGACCCAGATCAGACTTTAGGAGCAGTCTGATCAGGGTCCACGATGTTTGCCTGTATGCAAAAATAGGTTTGAAAAGTTTGCAAGAATATTCAGCAGACGACATAAATAGACGACATTTTCAGATGCAGTTTTCTTGGCGCTTTAATGGTTAAAGCCACATGCTCCATAGCACCAAGAGTGTATTCCCGTTTTCTATTTTGTGTGTTTTTTTATGTATCCCCGATTTGTAAGCGTGCGTTCAACAGCCCCGATTAGTAAATCCTCCCCAGTTTATATCTTGTGTGTTTTGATGTGTATCCCCGATTTGTATATGTGTGTTCAGCTCCCCAGTTTGTTTGATTTATTCCTATTGTTATTTTCAATGATTTCAAGAATGCTGCTTTCAAATGAGATTCAAACAACGTTGCTTAAGAAGAAAAACATATTGATATCTCAAAAATCTTAATATTTATCACCTCCCCGATTTGTATGTATAGAGTAAGCCTCCCCGATATGGACCTTTTACAAGTATGTGTGTGTGTGTGTGTGTGATATCACAAATATATTGTATATTTTAATTGAATGGAGAAAACCTTATATATAAGTAGGTTTCCAATGAATATTATTCTACATATTATTGTATTATACTCAGTTGAGGATGTATGCAGATTGAAGAGATAGATTGCTTTATTATTCTATTCTGTAAATTTTTGGTACCGATGTTTGGTACCATCTTTTCCCGCGCGGTACCGGCAACTACAACCGCCTTTTTGGTGCGCATGCGCATATGTCACATTCCTGTGCAAAGTTGTTGTTTACATTAGAAACTGGCACATTTTATTCCTGTATTGAATATAATTGGGCTAACTAACATTAAAACTCATCACTATGGTAAGAATAATGGCTTTGCTTCCCACATGATTTATTTCTCACGTTATCATTCGAAATTTTCCACACAGAATCTGCCAACTTTATTCCACGTAAAGTGGGTGGGATACGAAATTTTTCTGAATTATTGTCAGACCAAAAATGACAGGGATGGACTGGATTTATCCTGCAAGACTGCCAAGTTTAAGTAATATATGAGACAGTCTTCTTGTCCTGATGAACTCACAGAAGCCAGTCTTTCTTTCTATCGTTTATTTTACTGGTAGAACAAAGTGATAACGAGCCACACAATAATCCTGCCATCATGGTCTGGCTGAGAGCAGTATCAAGAGAAAGAAAGACACATGAAAATTTCTGACCCATTGGAAATGGCAATAACTGCCTGTGCGCGCACACACACACACATATAGATACACACGCACATTTTAATATATATTTATAGTTTATGGTTTGAACAAACTTCAACAAAGAATTCCAGCCCAGGATCATTACTGATGCAAGTACTTTAGACAAAAAGTGTCATATTTTTCCATAAATATGCAAGGATCTCGTTAACTTTCAATATGGAGTCCTTGACTCCTGTTTTGGAGGGTGGGACTCGGACACTCCTATCTTACACAGGAACTTATTAGAATTACTTTGTCAGACTCCTATTTTTGGCAGAAAAAGGCTTGGGTCTACACGGATAATCTAAGATTTGCTTTCCACCTACCTGTATTGCAGTCACTTGTTACCAGAATTTCAGAGAATCAGAATCAGAATATTTTACTCGTGATACATCAATAAACATTCATTCATCAGGGCCAACGATTGCAAAGACTAGTCTCTTAGATTTCACAAGCGACAGGGTTCTCAGAACTTTCAACAGAGGAGATTATAGATGCAGGGACTGGAAGTGCTTTCCAATCCCAAATGATGTCTGGAAAGAAACAGTACTTATAATTGTCAGTTCTAGCATATGGCTCTTGAAATGCCATTGGATGCTGATTCCTACTGCACCTATTTGAGGGTTGAAGGTCGTCACAAGATATACTCGCTCTACCTTTCAGACCTTTGAATAGCAATATGAGTTTACTACCTTTGCGTCTCTTGTGAAGAGACTCCCACCCTAACCTGATAACTGTTCAAGAATGCTAGTCATACTTCCAATTTCAAAGTTGTAGTTTCCAGTCACAAACCTAGCTGCACGATTCTGAAACTTTTCTAATTCTTCCTGGACTACTATTCCATGTGGGTCCCAAACAGGTCTAGTACATGTATACTCAAGGATTGGTCGCACGGAGCAGACTGAGCAGGTTATAGAAAGGCAAATCAAATTATTAAATGTTCACTGATCATTTATTATCTATTATACTAGCTTCACATAAGTATGCACTTTCTTCCCCCTCGCCATTGTCCAGTGGAACAGACTATCACCAAGAATAACAATGCTGCCAGACTTTGACTCTTTTCAGACTGACAGTCAGCTGTCTGACCTGTTCCTTGGAATCCATGCCATAGACCAGAAGCATTGTTTGTAACCTATGTCTTCATCAGACTTAGCATAACCTTCTTTTTTATCTCACCGTCACCTGTTTTTATGTCTTTTCTTATTTTTAACTTTCCACTGCACCGATCCCCGGTCTGAAGCACACCAGACACCAGCACATAATTCCCTGAGGGGATATTGCACTATTAGAAAAGAAGAAAGATATTGTAACATCAACCATCACAACTGGGAATGATTATGGCACGTATAAGTAGGCCTGCAAATAAAACAAAGTACATACCGACCACGTTACAATGGCATTGCAGTGTATTACTCTGAGTCATCTATATCAAATTACCATAATGTGACCTACCAGTAATTACGGCCCTCTTCGCTTAATAGGAGATAACTTGTAGTAAACTACTCCTCTAATAAGGGCACATTTTATAGAAAGATCAGCAGAGGACTTCATGAGGGGCCTATTGAATGATGCTTATGTGATATTTTTTCAGATTTTCTTTATAAAAACATATGTTGTGGTACTCGTTTGAATTGCCTAGACTTCTTGAGATAAAAAGAACATGGGCTGCAATCTGAAAAGTACAAAATTGCTTGACTGTGCACTTATAGGGGTATGTGCAGTAATTATGTGGAATACGGTAAATAGCCTGTTCACAGTCACCTTTATAATGCAAGCTTAAGCAAATAATTATATGCTAACCAAATGCACAACTCAGCATTTGATATATAGTTGTGATTCGCTTTTCTCAGGATGTACTTCAAATAAAATAAAGCTAAAATATACAAATTCACTAAATCTGTTGGTTCAGAACCTTCTGCTTCTATTTAGTATGTAGGGATGATCTCTCAGCTAATGAAAGACATTAATCTGCACTAGTGAAGGCTTGATATCAAATGTTGGGAAACCTTAATTCACTGTTACTGAAGAGATTGTTTAATTGGGGCAGTGATGCCTATGATGCCTGTAATTAACACTAGGGTTTTCAGTCTTTTCACTTACAGCTCATGCATGAGGGGAGAAAGAGGATCAGTACTTTGACAACTAAGGCACATATTATGAGTGTTGTTATCAGATAATTATTCCTGATCATTTCAGATGCTCTCAAGGCAAAAGCCGGCCATTGGGCCTGGCTCTTCAACACCAGCAAAAGAAAATAAAAAGAAGAAGAAATTACCGAAGGTGGAAGAGTTTTTAGAAAACAGGGACTATACTGGTGCTATCACTTTACTGGAGGTAAAACTTTTTATTTCATACCAGCAGATAAGAGTAATTTCTAGGTATATACACATCACACCAGCCAACAGTAATATGAGCTGAAACTCTGTATCAAGTCAAGTAGATTTTCCCAGATCACAGGATCACATAAGATGCCTGTGGCCAATGTGATCAAGAAATACAGATACATCCATGAGAGTTGATATAGAGCATCAGGTTATGTTGTTCTAGTTTATTTTCTCTAGTTTCTTTTCAGAAACCATTTGTATTTTCTGTTTCTATACTTTGTTCTCAAATATTTATCCTAAAATGAAATTTAGGATCAGATATGGTCTATGCATCTTCTGCTGTAAAGTTTTGTTGTTTTTTTTTTTGGAATTAAAATGTAGGCAAATTTTATTTTTGTTTTTCTCCACTGGTTGTTATTTATGGCTGTTTCACAACAATATTGTGAAAAATTTTCAGAAATTTGAACAAGTGAAAACCTGCCAGCAGTCTTAACTACCCTATTAATTTTTGCATAATTTGCAGTCAAAAATGAAAATACTCATTTTTTTTTAAAACCAGTGAACAGAATAATTCTTTGTACACAGGTAATTACAACAAAAGATTTTGCATTAAATTTGACAAAAGTTTGCATATTTACTCATGAGTAAAGCATCAGGCAAAAGACAACTTTCTGAAAGATGTCAAAAGCAGAGTAGGCCCTGATAATGAAAAGGTACCTATATAATTTTGACCCCCTTAACCCCCACTTTTATATAGTAAAACTGGGGTTTACAGGGCATGCATTTTTTCTTATTTCTGCTCAAAACAAGGATTTTGGGTACTTGTTAGAACCGCCATGGCAAGGTGGTTCTAACGAGTACCACAATCTGTTTTGAGCAGAAATATGAAATATATGAGAATTTTTGTCTGAAAACTTCCAGTTTTTGGTGGTGAAATTTTCAATATATTTGAATAGGTGTGTTTTCATAATGGATCACACTGTTAATGTAAATGTAGCTTTGCTGTTTTATAAGGGTCTTCATTGCCTGCATAAGTGCGTATATATGGCTTCCTTGTCATGTTGCATTACAAATGAAGATGTGAATTGACCTAATGACTACTAATGTTTTACTCCATCTGAGTAAAGCAGCAGGGGAAGAATCAGCTTTCTGAAATATGTCAGAAGCAGAGAATGGCCTGATCACACTGTTGCTGTGCAGTCTTATCTGGGCCTTCATTGCCAGCATATATGTAGGACTTCCTTTTTATGTTGCATTACAAATGGAGATATGAACTGATCTGCTGACTGCTAAATTGCAATTTTTTTTTTTTTTTTTTTTTTTTTTTTTTTTTTTTCCAGTTTAACAGAAACAGTGGTCTTGGGGACCAGGACACAGATTTATGGATAGCCTATTGTGCCTTTCATCTTGCAGATTACAGACGAGCTATGGAGGTAATATTTCCACTGTTTCATTCAGTCACTGTAAAGTGAATGTTGGTTCCACTATCATAGCTTTTGTCAGTCCAAAAGTATTGATATCTTTCTTATTTCTCCACAAAAACATATGTTGTGGGTACTCATTAGAAGTGCCTCAGCGAGGCACTTCTAATGAGTACCCACAACATACGTTTTTGTGGAGAAATAAAGAATATTTACTTGATACTCACTCTTATCTTTACCTATGCACTATTCAGATAGCATTTTTATGCCCCGCCACCAGAAAAGTGGCGGGGTATTATGTTATACCCTCTGAAATTTTGAGTGTCCGTCCATCTGTCTGTCTGTCTGTCCATCAGCGCCTCCACCATTCGTTTGCCCGCAACTCCTCCTACAGTTTTAGGTCAATCCTTTTCAAACTTTACAGGCGCTTTAGGATGGTCTGAAGATATGCATATTGTTTTTTCAGAATCCTGAAATTATTTTTAATCCCATTTTTTTCATTTTTAACTTAGACTTTTTTCGAGCCCTAATACTACAGAAATGTATAGGGAGTATGTACCTTGTACGCGCAACTCCTCCTGCAGTTTTAGGCTAATCCTTTTGAAACTTTACAGGCGCTTTTAGGATGATCTGAAGATGTGCATATTGTTTTTTCAGAATCCTGAAATTATTTTTTATTACATTTTTTTGCATTTTTAATTTAGACTTTTTTCGAGCCCTAATACTACAGAAATGTATAGGGAGTATGTACCTTGTACGTGCAACTCCTCCTACAGTTTCAGGCCAATCCTTTTGAAACTTTACACATGCTTTTAGGATGGTCTGAAGATATGCATATTGTTTTTTTTTCTTCAGAATCCTGAAATTATGTTTTTATCACTTTTTTATTGCATTTTTTAACTTAGACTTTTTTGTGTTTTTTTTTTTTTTTTTTTTTTTTTTTTTTTTTTTTTGAGTATTTTCTGAAATAACTGTTTATTGCTTCTCTTCATGTTTAACTTAGATTGTTTTCAGCCCTTATACTACAGAAGTGCATAGGGAATATGTCCCTGTGTGGCGGGGCATGGTGCATGGCTTGCAGTTTTATTACTCAAAATACCCTAACATACCTGCTTTAGCAAACAGTGTTTGTACTTTTTGCCATTCAGCCAGAACTTGTTAGACACAGCACTATAAGTAGATGTGTAGTATGAGTTATTGTGTCTACATATTTAGAATAAGCAGAGGAATTGTTAAGGAGTATTTGGTGATAATTCTGGGATAGTTTTTCTTATTTCTCTATAAAAACGTATGTTGTGGGTACTCATTAGAAGCACCTCACTCATTAGAAGCACCTCAGTGAGGTGCTTCTAATGAGTACCCACAATATATGTCTCATGGAGTGTTGGAGAAAATTATGCGATAAATATCACCTTTTGGGTTAAAAGTGTCATTACATATTATACTTTGGGTTGAAAAACACTTAGAATAGTTTTGGTATTTCAGATTTTATATATGATTTGAGCCAGCCCATGACAAAACCTATAAAATGGCATCTGCGCCCAGCAAAGTCTCAGATCAGCCTGGGCATCTGTCCAGGCTGATCTGAGTCTTCGCAGAATGCACATGCCATTTTGTAGGTTTAGTCTTGTGCTGGCTCATTTATATTTATTAGGCTTTATAATGTAATGTCAACAACTGCCATTTGAAATATCTAAACTACTTCACTTTTATGACATTCTGGGCTAATTCAGCAGATGAAAAATTGATGGTGTTTTTTCTTATTTTTCCCCCAAAAAAGGCTTTGACATTTCTTGCAAATTGTCTCCCTAGGAGAAAATATTTCAAAGCCTATTTTCTGGGAAAAATAAGAAAAATGCTTTGAAATTTTGTTCTGAAATTGTTTTTCATCATGCTAAGCATTCAGATAATATCTTAATTTAAATTTGATTCTCATAGTATTTTCAACAAAAGTAATAATATCTACTACCAGTATTTTAAGCTCCATGTATTTCAGTTATGTTTCCCTTTAGTTTAAATGTCATTAAGACTTCTTCTCACACAGGAGTATGAGAGGATTGTTCAGAAGGGAGACTGTCATCCAGATGTGTATGTGAATCTAGGTTGTACCTACTTCTTCCTGGGCATGTACCCTGAAGCTGATGAATCTGCCATGAAAGGTTTGTTTTCTTTGTTTGAAATAGATTCTCTTGCAGAACTCAGATTAGATGATAACTGATGCGATGATTTTTGTCAGTTATACATGAAAACATGTCTTGTGATTACTGTGGGGCTCCATTGTGTAGTCCGTAGTGCGTCTGACTGCAGATCCAGGGGTCGAAGTTAAAATCACATTCACCCTCAATACTTGTGGAGATTGATCATGAAATCATTTCTATGGTCATTCTCCCCCTTCCTCTGGTTCAAGAAGGTCAGTTGTCAGTTACTGTCAAAAGTGCTGGTTAACTGCATAGATAAATGTAGCTGCACATTGAGGACTAAGCTTGCTCAGGAAATAATGTGATTACGTTGACTAACCCTAGCCTTAACAGTGTTGACTGGGCCAACTCAAACTCAAATCTATTGATTACTGTCCTCATTGGAATTACTGTGCCATGGCAATTCCAACAAGTTCCCACAAGATATGTTTGCTTAAAGTATAGTGACTAAAAATATCTTCTGAATGTCTGATTTATGTGGACTTATTTCCAGTAGCTCCATTACATATTTACCCTTATTGTTTGATCAGGGTCTGCACTGCTTGTCAGTCTGTCAGTGCCTTTTAGGCACATCACTAGGAAATCAAATTGACTTGTTCAAACTTAAGGATGAGTACAGAAAGAAGTTAACCCTTGTTCTGCTGAATAATTAAGATGCCATCCTCATTTCTAATTTTCAGCCCATCAGATTACTTGATCCAGATTGTTGATACAAATTCGCATACTAAATGACAAACAGTGCAGATTCAGATCAGTTGGCTTCTGCTTCTTTAGAAGCTAACTGATCTGAATCTACACTGATTGCAAAGGCAAGGCATATCTGGGTTCAGTAGGACAAGGTTTAAGGTGTTGTAATATTTATTGCAATTAGGGAATGGGTTGTCCTCAGATATAACTGGCGCAATGGATAAATGGTGTATACAAGTGAAATACAAGTGAATAGCTGTCTTATTAGCCGGCCTTGGTGGCTCAGTTGGATGCACCCCCGCCGAGGTTGGCAACATTCTTTCGTGGAGCTTGATCTGAAATATTTTCTATGGTCATTCTCTCCTTTCCGCTGATTCAAGAAGGGCAGTTGTCAGTTTCTGGCAAAAGAATGTGCACAGTACTGGTTAACCGATTAGAGGACTAAGCCTGCCCTGTAAACGTGTGGTTAGGTAAACTGACCGTGCTCAACATGACCCCATTGGGTTGACTGAGCCGTAAAACCTCAACACAAACAAAAATCTGACACCAGCTATATACACCTGGATTTCCAAAACAAACAAATATAAAAACCTGCACTGCAAGTCTGCCATCTTCTTTTTTTTTTTTTCTCAGTGTTATGGCGTCAAACTTTATGTCTACATTGAAATAATTTCTGATGTAAGGACATCGATACTTATAGATTGTGTATTGATACAGTATTGATGGGTAAAAGATATCGATACATCGATATTGCAATATTCAATGACAGCTCTAGTTGTGAGTAGATTTACCTCATTGAGGCTGTTCTTATAGAAATGTAAGAATCCTTATTTGAGAAATAAGAAAAATAACAATACTGTTTGATAAAAATTGTTATCTGAACACTTTTATAATCTGTCAGATTTGTTAGATGGTTCTAGTAACACAGCATATATATTTATAACAGAAACAATTCAGCTCCAGATAAGGTGCATAGTACTGATATTTTTCTTATTTCTCTTTGAAAATATTATGTTGTGGTACTCATTAAGTGCTTCAACAAGGTGCAAAACATGTGCTTCTAACGAGTACCAAAAACATAAGTTTTGTAGAGAAATGAATAAAATGTTTATCCTGGATAAATCTTTTATGTGGACAGAGACAGAAATATCAATGTTTTGGTCCTGCAGTCCTGTTGAACTTTTTCTTGATGAAGGAGCATTTTTAGCAGTATATAAATAAAAATGAAAATAGGTTCAGAATGTGAGGATCTTAGCAGAGAACTTGTATTTAATGGAGAAAATGCAGTCCAACCTCAATGGCTTGAACATCTTTGGGAGCATAGAAATTCGTTCGAGACATGGGTAGTTCGAGCCACTGAGGTTTAATCATGGCACCAGTTCAGGAAGCAAATAGCGATAATTTAGGGTAATCTTTTCGATTTTCTACACAATAATTGTATGTTGAGTGTACTCATTAGAATCACCTCAATGAGGCAATTCTCATGGGTATACACAATATACAATTCCATGATAAAATGAGAAAAAAAAACCTAAATATGTTTTCTTGAGCTATTGGAAGGATTTTGTAGGGACTGAAAAAAGAATTCGAATCATCCACGGTAAACAAGCCATCCAGGTTCGAGCCATTGAGGTTACACTGTATTTGTGTTTCTACAAAGCCTTTGTATTTTAGGAATGCGTGTTGCAGGCATAACAAGCTTGGAGATGTTACAGAAAGATGACAGTAAGCTAGTGTTAATGGGCCCTTTTGCAAAACGGGTGTGTGGGGTGTGATTGCACATGAATACAGACCCTCTGTGGCCTATATTTCAGGGCTTGCATCCCCTCAATACGATCCTTAGCCTTACTCTGTCACAGGAAAATATGAGTAGATACACAGGAGATGCACTATTTTACTCCAAGTATTGGGACAGACAGGTCTAAGCAAACAGTGAAGACCCAGATCAGGTGTAATAGAATTCACCATCTGATAAGCTTACACTGTTTACTATTCATCCAGCTTTTTCTAGACAAATCAACAGATAGTAAAATGGACTCCCACAATTTTCATTTGTGTGTGTGTGTGTTCATTAATCTCAATGATTATTCCTTTTAGAATCTGTTTATTACCTATAATCTGTTTTATCTACAGCTCGAGTTAGTGCCTTATGGTGGCTGTAAAAATTCTCAATGTATTTCACTATAGTCTAGTTTATATTCTCTGGCTATTGTGATCATTGAGCTTATTGAGAGACTGTTGAAATTTATGAGTTGCACTTATGAGGCCTATTTGACCAAAAACTAGCAAGTCTGGTCAGAAAGTTTGTCACTTCAGCTGTTGTCATTTTTTTTTTTTTTTTTTTTTTTGTGTGATGTTTGCTCCCAAGAATCATTTCTTAACCCATTAAAGACGGAATAAACACTCCCACACTATATATTGGAAGAGTCCATTTTAGGTATGTCGGGCTATTTGATATTGATATTCCTGAAGAAAAATGGTTGAACTATTTGCAAACAGTGGATTCCCTGATCAGACACCACATTCTGCTATATCTGATCTGGATCTGCACTGTTTGCCAGTTACCCATTTAGGGGTCTCCAGTCTTCAATAGATTAATGAATCTGTTGTTCTGATTTTAGGACAAGAGTGGTAAGGAGTTAAGGTGTCCTGGGCCCAGTTGTTCAAAGCTAACGGTGTCGTTAGTTAACGATTTGTTAAAATTTATATCAAGTGATAGGCAAATATGCTGATTTTTTTTGCTGAAAAAATGTGAGCAGCTTTTGCAGTGCAAAAGCTACTCACATTTTTTCAGCAAAAAATATCAGAATATTGTATATTGAATCCGCTAAAACAGTTAATGAAATGATCCTTAACGAGCTCGTTAAGCTAACGACGCTTTGAACAACTGGGCCCTGATATTTAGGGTAAATGTGGTATTTCTTATTTCCCCTGAACTTAGGCTTGTTGTTGTGCAAGAGCCAATAGAAATGAAATATTCTGCAATCTACTCATTGTCACAACAGGGTAAATGTTAATGTGTGTTTTTATGGGATGTAACCCATTTTCAAAGTATTTAAGCCAAATCACACACCCCTTCCCACACACTCTACTTTTGAGAGCAGGACTCCAGATAAGATGAGAGTTGATTTTTACCAAACATAGCATTGATATTTTTCATATTTCTCTTCTAAAGCATAGGTTGTGGATAATGATTTAGTAATGTCCTGTATAAAATACGTTTTGGTGGAGACATAGGAAAAATACTTAACCTGCTTATTGAGAAAAAGCCTTACATGTACAAGGTTCACATAAACTGCAAAGCGCTCAGCTGCTGTCTGATCTTTGGTTTTCCTGTCTATTCACACTCTTTGGAATAGGTCCAGATAGGAGAGGGTATCCTAATAATATTTTTCTTATTTCTCCACAAAAGCATATGTTGTAGGTACTCATTAGAAGTGCCTTGGTGAATCACTTCTAATGAGTACCAACAACATATGTTTTTATTGAGAAGTAAGAAAAATATCAGTACTTTTGGGCTGAAAAAACACATTATCTAGGGCTATGTATCTGAGCTACATTATGAAAAAATGGACCTTTTGACAAAGGCATCCAGCATAGACTTGGATCAACCTGCACAGTCTTATAAGTTGTTGCTTTACGTCTGGATATTTGGCAAGCTACAGCACATGAAGCAGAGACTGCTATCAGACTGCTTGGATGGGCAGGTCAGTTTGAATTTTAGCAGGACACATATGTGACATTCGTACATTTTCCTGACTGATATATCAAGGAACAGAAAAATCTCCAGTCAGACTGCAGGCATGAGCGAGCTGATATGGGCCTTTGCTGTTTGTATATGTTTTGGAAGATTCCTTTTCCACATGATAGAGCTGATTTATTTATTATCTCCTCTTATTTGAAGACTACCATATTTACGGTAAATGTCTTAAAATTATGTACACATAAGTTACTGACAAAATAGCATATACAAACAGTGTAGACCCAGATCAGGTTGCTCCTAAAGAAGCAGTCTGATCTGGGTCTACAGGGTTTGCCTTTCCACTTAGTATTTTAAGAAACACATGCTTAAAAACAAAACTTTAGGCCAAAAAAGTATGGAATAAAGTGTTTGAAATTTTAGGACATTTACTGTACTCTGAATATTGGGACTCTTTACCATCTTGTCCTAAAATTTGAAAAAGTCCACTTTAATACTAATTGATGTGTCTAAAAACAAAGCTGGATAAGTGGCAAAAATGTTGATCCTGATCAGATGACAGGTTCTGCAACATCTGATCATGGTTTACACTGTGCTCTGGCCTATTTGTCCCAATACTTCAGGTAAATATGGTAACTGCATGCATGAGTAACATGCATCACACCATTAATAAACTTCCTCCGTCTTGGCTATAAACTCAGTAATCTTACCACAACAAGTAAAACTGGTTCTTAAGGTTTACCACGCACACCACAAGAAAAAAGCCTTTATTATATACTGGTATCTATTAATGATACCTCTTTCAGCCAGCAATGTTTCTAACAGTCTGTTCTAAAAAGGCTACAAGGTGTGCAGACTGATCTGGGTCTTTTTTGTTTGCATATTGCATAAGGGCCCCTTTCCTGCTGTGGACATTGTGAACAGTCGTGTGATGGCACATATCTGCTCAGTCTGGTCAGGGTTTTAACTGTTTCCAAGCACATTTATGAATATAAACTCTAAATAAGATATTTTTTCTCAACCAGAAAGTATTGCTATATTTCATATTTCTCCCATGAAAACATACTTTTTGGTATTCATCAGAAGCACCTCAATGAACAGCTTCTAATGAGTGCCAATAGCAAATATTTTCATGAAAACATATCTCTCTGCATACCTCTCTTATATAGAGTTGTGTAAATATTCTGTTAGCTTGTAAGTGGACTATTACCCTGACCAGGGCCCAGTTGTCCAAAGCATTGTTAGCTTCACAAGCTCATTACTGGTAAAAATGTTAACTGTTCTAGTAAGCACAGTATCTCATTCATAGGTATTTTTGCTGAAAAAAATGTGAGTAGCTTTTGCAAATGCAAAAGCTTCTCACATTTTTTTAGTACAAATATTAGCATATATGCCATATTTAATGATCAAAGTTTTAACGATACATCAACTAACAACATCGTTAGTTTTGAACAACTGGGCCCAGACTGATTGATCTGAGACTGTACTGTTTGCATATACTTTAAGATCCATTTTTACATGGTGTGGTTCTGATTGTGTTTGCTGTAGAAATTGCTTGACTTGGAGTTGAAATCTTTAGAAATAGAGGCTGCAGAAAAAGTTGTCTAGGCAGGCTTCTCTATTGTAAGACAAAAAAAAACAACAAAAAATGATCTAAATGAGACTATATCTGAGAGCTTTAATTTGATAAATGTTTCAGAGGTTGAGTGATTAAATTTGTAAAGTTCTAAATTACAAATAGTTATGAACACAGTGCAAAAAGGCTACATACAGTACATTTTAATAAAATGAGACAAAACATATACAGTCAACCTTTTAAAAGCAAGCCCCCAAGGGAAATATTTTCTATGGTCATTCTCTCCCTTCCACTGATTCAAGAAGGGCAGTTGTCAATTTCTGGCAAAAGAATTTGCACAATACTGGTTAACTGCTTAGAGGACTAGGCCTGCCCAGTAAAAAGTGTGGTTAGGTAAACTGACCTTGTTTGACATTACCACATTGGGTTGACTAGGCTGTAAAACCTCAGCACAAAAAAAGCTTGCTTAAAACAGGTGCTTGTTGAATAGAGGTAAATTTACACTTATTTTCCTTTGATGGAACCTGAAAATCTGGTCTTTAAATACAGATTATTGCTCAACCCTTGTCCTGCTGAACCAGGATATGTCCTGCCTTTGCAAACAGTGTAGAGCCAGATCAGTTGGCTTCTGAAGAAGCCAACTGATCTGGATCTGCACTGTTTGCCTTTAAGTATGTGAATTTATATCAAGAAGCTGGACCAAGTAATCTGATTGGCCGAAAATTAGAAATGGCAGTGGCATCTTAATTTATTCAGCAGGACAAGGGTTAATACAGGTGACCTTTAGGAAAAGTTTGACTGCACATTTTATGCATTTGAGTTGTGGGATGAGGATCTGCTAATCACAACATATGTTTTCATGCAGAGATAGAAAAACATTATCCCAGACTTACCATCAAATACTCCTTCTCAACAAGTCTATGTTTAAATGATAATGAATCAACAATTGTGAAATGGAGCATTAATTAAATATAACCCCACCCTCCCCTGTTTTGTGAAACTACCTAACAAGACTTTGGGAAATACATTTAAGGAGACTATTTTGCCAATACCATACATATGATTTTTTAACTGTGATAAAGTCTTAATTTCATGGATGGATTTTCATTAAACTGTAAAATGCTTTTCTTTGGTCTGTCAATAAATATGCATCATTTGGTGAATTAAAATTCTGGACATCAGTTCTGATATCGAAATATATACCTCCCTAAGGACCCTTCTTTTTGGAAGCTATTCTTAGAGAACATACAATTGCCCCCTTTGGGATCAGATACTTTCCTCAAAGCATAGCCTACATTTTTCAAAGGTTTCAAGCAACTGAGAGACAACTTCCTGTCTGAAAGCACTGTCTCCCTTCAGAATATGGTGGCAAAATCTTTCAAGTGTAATCATTAAATTAAGTAAAAGCAAACTTAATTTTAACCCTTAAAGCACCAATCACAACAATTGTCGTCTGCTTTGTCTTCTGCTTGTGATTTTAAAAGTAATTTCTGCAAACAGTGTGGACCCAGATCAGGAGCAGTCTGATCTGGATCCACACTGTTTGCCGGTATGCAAAAAATAGGTTTGAAAAGTTTGCAAGAATATTCAGCAGACGACATTTTCAGATGCAGGTTTTCTTGGCGCTTTAAGGGTTAAAATATTTTCATTGTGTTTTTCGCAGTAAATAGGGCTAAACATGTCACTCAGTCATGACCAAAAGATATTGTTCAGGATGAATAAGGAAAACGCTGCCAATTTATCTGTAATTTTAACCCATTGTAGTCTGGAGACCCCTAAAAGGGTAATTAACAAATAGTGCAGACCCAGATCAGGTGCCTTAGAATGCAGCATCTGATCAGGGTCTTCACTGTTTGCAAATAGTTTAACCATTTTTCTCAAGGAATATCTAACTGTCATAGCTGGACATACCTTGAATTGAAATTGGACTCTTCCATTATATAGTGTAGGGGAGTCTATTCAGTCCACAATTTGTTAAAAGTAGTATCATCTGCAAAGCATACTATGGTAAAGGTAGTTTCATAGAAAGTGCATGCGTCTTTTGTTTATTATTTATTAATTGCTTATTTTTTTCTGTTGGTGAAAGAGAACAAATCTTCCTATTGTTAGAGGTGCATTATTTCTTTTTCTTAGATTGAAGTTTCTGCTCTGTTGTACAGTGTTTGGTTAGAGTTCTAGACACCAGTGCTAGTATCACACTTCTGTCATTTAATCCTAAAAGCACCATATGCAGAATTGTAGCAGATGGTATTCTCACATTTTTTAGCTCACCTGAGCCGAAGGCTCAAAGTGAGGTATTGTGATCACTCACCGTCCGTCGTCGTCATCGTCCGTCTGTCCGTCCGTTCACAATCTTTAAACAACATCTCCTCATAAACCACTGATTGGATTTTGACCAAATTTCACAGGAATGATCCTTGGTTGATCCTCTTTCAAAGTTGTTCAAATGGTTCCGGTCCATTGCATATCTAGGTCACAGGAGCTAAAAAAAAGATTTTTTTAACTAAAAACTCAAAAAATCTTCTGGTCAGAAACCACTGGACCGATTTCAATAAAATTTTGCAGAAATGTTCCTTTGGTGATCCTCTACCAAGATTGTTCAAGCCATTTGGATTCGTCAAAAAACATGGCCGCCACAGGGCGGGGCTTATTTTCCCTATATATCTATATAGAAAACTTTAAAAATCTTCTTGTCAGAAACCACTGGACCAATTTCAATATAATTTTGCAGAAATGTTCCTTTGGTGATCCTCTACCAAGATTGTTCAAGCCTTTTGGATTTGTCAAAAAACATGGCCGCCAGGGGGCGGGGCTTATTTTCCCTATATATCTGTATAGAAAACTTAAAAAATCTTCTTGTCAGAAACCACTAGACCGATTTCAATATAATTTTGCAGAAATGTTTCTTTGGGGATCCTCTACCAAGCTTGTTCGAGACATTTGGATTCGTAAAAAAACATGGCCGACAGGGGGTGGGGCTTATTTTCCCTATATATCTATATAGAAAATTTTAAAAATCTTCTCGTCAGAAACCACTGGACCAGTTTCAATATAATTTTGCAGAAATGTTCCTTTGGTGATCCTCTACCAAGATTGTTCAAGCCTTTTGGATTCGTCAAAAAACATGGCCGCCAGGGGGCGGGGCTTATTTTCCCTATATATCTATATAGAAAACTTTAAAAATCTTCTTGTCGGAAACCATTGGACCGATTTCAATATAATTTTGCAGAAATGTTCCTTTGGTGATTCTCTACGAAGATTGTTCAAGACATTTGGATTTGTCAAAAAACATGTCCGCCAGGGGGCGGGGCTTATTTTCCCTATATATCTATATAGAAAACTTTAAAAATCTTCTTGTCCGAAACCACTGGACCGATTTCAATATAATTTTGCAGAAATGTTCCTTTGGTGATCCTCTAGGAAGATTGTTCAAGCCATTTGGATTCGTCAAAAAACATGGCCGCCAGGGGGCAGCGGCTTATTTTCCCTATATATCTATATAGAAAAGTTTAAAAATCTTCTTATCCAAAACCACTGGACTGATTACAATATAATTTTGCAAAAATGTTCCTTTGGTAATGCTCTACCAAGATTGTTCAAGCCATTTGGATTCGTCAAAAACATGGCTGCCAGGGGGCAGGGCTTATTTTCCCTATATATCTATATAGAAAACTTTTAAAAATCTTCTTGTCCGAAACCACTGGACCGATTTCAATATAATTTTGCAGAAATGTTCCTTTGGTGATCCCGTTGCAAGATTGTTCAAGCCATTTGGATTCGTCAAAAAACATGGCCGCCAGGGGGCAGGGCTTATTTTCCCTATATATCTATATAGAAAACTTTAAAAATCTTTTTGTCCGAAACCACTGGACCGATTTCCATATAATTTTGCAAAAATGTTCCTTTGGTGATCCTGTTGCAAGATTGTTCAAGCCATTTGGATTCGTCAAAAACATGGACGCCAGGGGGCAGGGCTTATTTTCCCTATATGATCTATATAGAAAAGTTTAAAAATCTTCTTGTCCGAAACCACTGGACCGATTTCAATATAATTTTGCAGAAATGTTCCCTTGGTGATCCTGTACCAAGATTGTTCAAGCCATTTGGATTTGTCAAAAAACATGGCCGCTAGGGGGCGGGGCTTATTTTCACTATATATCTGTATAGAAAACTTTAAAAATTCTCCTTGTCCGAAACCACTGGACCGATTTCCATATGATTTTGCAGAAATGTTCCTTTAGTTACCCTGTTGCAAGATTGTTCAAGCCATTTGGATTTGTCAAAAAAACATGGCCGCCAGGGGGGCGGGGCTTATTTTCCTTATGTATCTATATAGAAAACTTTAAAAATCTTCTTGTCATAAAGCACTAGACGGATTTCAATATAATTTTACAGTAATGTTTCTTCGATGATCCTCTACCAAGATTGTTCAAGCCGCCATGATTCGTTAAAAAACATGGCCGCTAGGGGGCGGGGTTAATTTTTCATATATATCTGTATAGAAAACTTTAAAAATCTTCATGTCATAAACGACTGGACCAATTTCAATATAACTTGGCAGAAATGTTTCCTTAGTGACCCTCTATCAAGATTGTTCAAGCCGTCATGATTTGTCAAAAAACATGGCCTCTAGAGGGTGCGGGGCTTATTTTCCATATATATCTATATAGAAAACTTTAAAAATCTTTTTGTCCGAAACCACTGGACCGATTTCCATATAATTTTGCAAAAATGTTCCTTTGGTGATCCTGTTGCAAGATTGTTCAAGCCATTTGGATTCGTCAAAAACATGGACGCCAGGGGGCGGGGCTTATTTTCCCTATATAATCTATATAGAAAACTTTAAAAATCTTCTTGTCGGAAACCATTGGACCGATTTCAATATAATTTTGCAAAAATGTTCCTTTGGTGATCCTCTACCAAGATTGACCAAGCCATTTGGATTCGTCAAAAAACATGGCCGCCAGGGGGCGGGGCTTATTTTCCCTATATATCTATATAGAAAAGTTTAAAAATCTTCTTGTCCGAAACCACTGGACCGATTTCAATATAATTTTGCAGAAATGTTCCCTTGGTGATCCTGTACCAAGATTGTTCAAGCCATTTGGATTTGTCAAAAAACATGGCCGCTAGGGGGCGGGGCTTATTTTCACTATATATCTGTATAGAAAACTTTAAAAATTCTCCTTGACCGAAACCACTGGACCGATTTCCATATGATTTTGCAGAAATGATCCTTTGGTTACCCTGTTGCAAGATTGTTCAAGCCATTTGGATTTGTCAAAAAACATGGCCGCCAGGGGGGCGGGGCTTATTTTCCTTATGTATCTATATAGAAAACTTTAAAGCACTAGACGGATTTCAATATAATTTTACAGTAATGTTTCTTCGACGATCCTCTACCAAGATTGTTCAAGCCGCCATGATTCGTTAAAAAACATGGCCGCTAGGGGGCGGGGTTAATTTTTCATATATATCTGTATAGAAAACTTTAAAAATCTTCATGTCATAAACGACTGGACCAATTTCAATATAACTTGGCAGAAATGTTTCCTTAGTGACCCTCTATCAAGATTGTTCAAGCCGTCATGATTTGTCAAAAAACATGGCCTCTAGAGGGTGCGGGGCTTATTTTCCATATATATCTATATAGAAAACTTGAAAAAATCTTGTCGTCAGAAACCATAGGACTGATTTCAATATAACTTCACAGAAATGTTTCCTTGATGACCCTTTACCAAGATTATTCAAACCGTTAAGATTTGTCAAAAAACATGGCCGCTAGGGGGCGGGGCTTATTTTCCTATATATCTATATAGAAAAATTTTAATAGTCTTTTCAGAAATCACTTGACCCATTTCAATGTAACATTGCAGGAATGTTTCTTATGTAACCCTCTATCAAGATTGTTCAAGCCGTCATGATTCGTCAAAAAACATGGCCGCCAGGAGTCGGGGCTTATTTTCCTTATATATCTATAGAAAACTTTAAAACTCTTCTTGTCAGAAACCACTGAACTGATTTCATTATAACAGAAATGTTTCCTTGGTGACCCTCTACTAAGATTGTTCAAGTAATCGTGATTTGTCAAAAAACATGGCTGCCGGGGGCAGGGCTTATTTTCCCTATATATCTATATATAAAACTTTAAAAATCTTCTTTTCAGAAACCAATAGACCGATTTCAATACAACTTGGCAGGAATGTTTCTTTGGTGACCCTCTACAAAGATTGTTCAAGCCGTCATGATTCATCAAAAAACATAGCCGCTAGGGGGCGGGGCTTATTTTCCCTATATATCTATATAGAAAACTTTAAAAATCTTCTCGTAAGAAACAGTTAGACCGAGTTCAATGTAAATTGGCAGGAATGTTGCTTTGGTGACCTTCTACCAAGATTGTTCAAGCCTTCATGATATGTCAAAAACCATGGCCCCCAGGGGGGGCGGGGCTTATTTTTCGTCTATATCTGCATAGAAAATTTTAAAATTCTTATTGTCACATACCCCATGACCGATTTCAGTATTACTTGGCTGGAATTTTGCTTTGGTGAACCTCTATCAAGATTGTACAAGCAGTCATGATTCGTCAAAAAACATGGCTGCCATGGGGTGGGGCTTATTTTCCCTATATATCTAAATAGAAAACTTTAAAAATCTTCTTGTCAGAAACCACTGAACAGATTTCAATATAACTTGGCAGGAATGTTCCTTTGGTGACCCTCTACCAAGTTTGTTCAAGCTTTCATGATTCGTCAAAAAACATGGCCGTTAGGGCGTAGGGCTTCATAGCTATACAAAACTTTTTAAACAACTGGACCAATTTCAATATAACTTGGCAGAAATGTTCCTTTGGTGACCCTCTTTTAAGATTCAGTTCAAGTCGTCAAGATTTGTAAAAAAACATGGCCGGGGGTGTGGTGGAGGGGGGTGGGGGTGGTTAGTGCTATAAAGTTTATACAAAAATCCTAGAGCAGTGAACTTGGCTGAAACTTCAACAGTAAATATGCAAATCTGTTTGGTCAGGTGAGCGATATAGGACCATCTTGGTCCTCTTGTTTATATTTCTTCATGGAAAATAAGGCTTAACTTTTAAAGTGATTTGTCTGCTTGGCAGATTATTCTCACAAAAGGCAAGCCTTATGTTCTCTGAAAAAAAAAAATCAGAATGTCAACTGCTGCTGTTTTGATTAGCGCTTTAAGGGTTAAGGTGAGATGGTTAATATTCTTGAAATTAGGTCACCAGATAAGTGGAGTGCTCAAACCTGTATTTTTCTCAGCTCAGGTTTTGTTGAACCATATGTTTAAATATTTCATTTATTTAGAATCTTTTCTCTGAGGCAGTTCAAATGCATTTGCAGAATACAGGTTTTCATGATGATTAGAAGTACAAAGCCCAACATTTTTTGCTTATTTTTACCTCCAGAATAACAGCTTCTTTTATCCCATGGAAAATAAAACTTCATTGTTGTCTCCTACTTTTTTTTAGCTCAAGTGAGGGGAGTTCAGGTTTGGAATTGTAACAGTTTTCCAATTAGAAAAAAAGTCTAAAACTTGATAATACACCAACTTTATGAAATTTGCATAAACTGTTGACACAATGAATATAGACCAGCAGCCTGTCAGTAAAAATACTTGGCCCAGTTGTTCAAAGCGTCGTTAGCTTAACGAACTCGTTAAGGGTCATTTCGTTAACTGTTTTAGCGGATTCAATATACAATATTCTGATATTTTTTGCTGAAAAAATGTTAGTAGCTTTTGCACTGCAAAAGCTACTCACATTTTTTCAGCAAAAAATTTCAGCATATTTGCGTATCACTCGATGTAAATTTTAACGAATCGTTAACTAATGACATCGTTAGTTTTGAACAACTGGGCCCAGGACTTTACCATTATCTGGTCAAATTCAGCAGATGACTGATTGATAATATTTATACCCCTACAAACTGTGTTTGTGATGGGCAGAGGTATACTGTTTTCACATTGTCAGTCCATATGTCCATCCATTACATTTTGGTTTCTGAGCGGGGGTATCTAATAAGCACTGCTTATTGACATTTCTTGTTTTCTTATTTTTCCCAGAAAATAGGCTTTGACATCAGGGCCACTCGCATTTGCGAGTAAATGTAAGGCGGGGCGAGTGAGATTTTCAGAACTTTCTTCACTTTTTCTTCATTTTTGGCATCTAAATGAAAAAATTAGACCATAAGTTCGAGTAAGTTTTGAGGGAATTTTACACCTCTGGACATTCCATGCAAATGGTCTCCCAAAAATAAGACAAAATATTACAAAATTTTGTCTGCTGAAATCATTACCCAGCATGCTAAGCTTTAAATGAAATTAGTTCAGTTTTAGTTTAAGTCATAAGTTTTTATTCATTCATCTGATATTTTATAGGCTTATCTAGAAAAAATGTTGTGGATTTTAACTCTAAATAAAGTGCTCTTTTTTCCTCTTAAAAGTATAGATTTTTTTTCTTATTTCCCATATAAATATATGTTACAGGTTATCATTAGATGCGCCTTGGTGAGGCATTTCTAATGAATACACACAGTGTTTTTTGGGATTTTTCTTGATGGAGAAATAAGAAAAAATATTTATTGGGATACCCATGTTATCTAGAGTTATGTGTGGCTTGGTGGATAAAACCTTGGGTTGGCCCCCACAAGAGGCAAAGGCCATTCCTTTGTTTACTAAGGTGTGCCAAACAAGAATTGCACTGTTTTCCTGCTTTCCCCATTATATAGCTTGACACATAACCTTGACCTTCACATTTGGATTACACAAACATGTTTGTCATTAATTTCTTAACTTCTTGTTTTATGTCTTAGTCATTTATTCATGACCTACTATTTTCTGATTTTCTAATGTTTAACTTTAGTTTACCGTAATAACCTTAAGTATTGGGCAGAATGCGGCATCTGATCAGGGTCAACACTGTTTACCACTCCAGCAATATTTTAAACATAACAGCAGGCAGTGAACCAGACTTTTACAAATTCTAGGACAAGTATGACGAGGAGGTATGGTGTCCCAATATTTAGGGTAAATATGGTAGCCTGGAAGGCTGGAATTACATACTACAGAGTTACACCACAACCTCTTTATAACACTATTGTTGGGGTCCATAGCATAAACCATTTTAGTTAAACAACAGTGTTATATCCAAACAAAAATGTATAGATTATATTGAAAAATGACCATTTATGGTCATTTTTCAGTATAATCTATACATTTTTGGGATCCATCTTTGAATCGTGTTGTATCCAAACCCAAGTTATAAAGAGGTTGTAGTGTACTTATTCTGATCTCAACACATAGCTAGGCATACCTACAACAGATCGGGATAATCAACACAGCATCGACTCCGAAAGATTTGAGTCATAGATTTAATGCACATTTACTCAGTGACTGACAAAGTTGCCTAAGTCATCACTTTTATCAGGCATGTGTTATAGTATCATGAGGTTCTGTAAGAAAACCGCAAAGAATTTGAAAGAACAACAAGGGCTTAGTTGTTCAAAGCATCATTAGCTAATAATGAGTTTGTTAATGACAAACTCGTTAACTGTTGTAGCTAAGGTATTTTCAAATACATTGATATTTTTGCTACAAAAATGTGAGTAGCTTATGCAAAAGCTACTCACATTTTTTCAGAAAAATATCAATATAAAGTATTTGCCATATATCAAGATAGAAATTTTAACGTCATGCTAGCTAACATCTTCCTTAAGTTTTGAACAAGTGGACCCTGTTTTTGACCTTACTGTTAGCATACTGCATTTACCATAAGTTTTCGAACACCTTATCTCCTTACCCTATTTGTCCTAAAATATGATCAAATTCATTTGACTGCATGTGGATTTGTCTAAAAATAGCTGGATATGGATGGGTAGCAAAGAGTGCAGAACCTGATCAGATGTTGTATTTTGTGGCATCTGATATTGGTCTACACTGTTTGCTCAGGCCTTTCTGTCTAAACACTTTGGGTAAATACATTAGGTCCCCATTGTGCTTGATGCATCTTATTTGATAATAATGTATTACAGACTTAATCATAAAGGTTTTTTGAAAGCACATGAACCATGTCTCATACATAGCTCTGGCTGTGACTTTTATTTTTATAACCCTTGCCTTGCTGAATAAATTAAGATGCCACGCCCACTTCTAATTTCCAGCCAATCAGATCACTTGATCCAGGTTTTTGATAGAAATTCACATATTTAATGACAAACGGTGCAGATCCAGTACAGTTGGCTTCTTCAGACGCCAACTGATCTGGATCTACATTGTTTGCTAAGACAGGGCATGTCCTGTTCAGCAAGAGAAGGGTCAAGGTGGAGTATCTGATGATGATAATTTTGGGATAATTTTTCTTATTTCTCCATAAAAACATATGTTGTGGGTACTCAGTAGAAGTGCCTCACAGAGGTGCTCTAATGAGTACTCACAACATATGTTTTTTATAAAGAACGTGGGAAAATTATCCTAGAAATATCATCAAATACTTCTTGCATGCTGGGTAATTCTGCATGCATTTTTGTCGTTTCTGGATTTCTTTTTGAATTAAATTTTTGCAAAAAAAATCTTTCAGGAATACCATCAGAGTGTCAAACAGTTTGAATCATTTTGTCGGGCCTGATCTGGGTCCAAACTGTTTGCAAAGGTTATCAGCACATGACAAAAGTTGCCACTTGTGCAGAAAGAGTTAACAAGTTCTGTGGACTTATTTATTTATGATAACATGTTGTGGTACTCTTTTAGAATCATCTCAACAAGGCCCTTCTAATGAGTGCCCGTAACATATGTTTTCATGGAGAAAGAAGAAAAATATTTATTAGGATACTTCTCTTATCTAGAGCTATGCTTATCTTTTCGACAGAATTTTCCACATGTGGAGAGTGGTTTGTGGATGGGTAGGCAAAAGGCCTGGTCGACAGACTGGCAGTAGTTTTCACATTCAAGTTTTCTGTTAATACCAGCAGTGCTATTGAAAGCTGCTCCCAGTATAGACAAAAACTCAATGATTGTGTTATTTGTGTTTTTGGTAATTTCTGTAATAGTCATGTTTTAACTGTCATTTGCTTGTCGATCACTAGATGCATCTATCAGTAAAGGACTAAAAACTGGTAATCTGAAAATAAAAAGGTTTTGAAATATAAATTAATAGGGGTTACTATATTCACTATAAGTTTTGGGACAGACAGACAGACCAGGCCCCAAGGTTATAAAACTTATTTTTGTACTTAACTCAGCTGAGCATGAAATTTGTCCTGCTAATAAATCTCAAATTACGAACAATTTCAAATGAAAATTTCCTTAATAAATATGAAAATGCCAACTATTGTTGGCATTTTCATATTTATTAGCAGAAAAAATTTCATGCTCAGCTGAGAAAACTTTTATAACCTTGGCACCTGCTGAACAAACAGTTTAAAACTCATATGATGCTACAGAACACAGCATCTGATCAGGGTATACACTGATTGCAACTCATCCAGCAATTTTTAAACACATCAACAGGCAACTTAATCAAATTTTAGGACAAATATAATAAGAAAATAAGATGTCCCAATATTTAGGACCAATATGGTATCTAACAGTCTAAATCAAGGCTGCAGATAAAAGGGATATTTAGAAGATAATTTTGTCATCTTTGTATAGGTACTCACCATAGCTCCAGATAAGGCACACTGTTTATCTGCCAAGAATTTTTTCTTATTTCTCCTGGAAAACATAGGTTGTGTTACTCAAGCCTGTCTGTCCAAATACATACACTCAATATATACTTCCTTTATTGCTCAGCATGCTGGATAAAAATTTTGGCTGGTAACATTTTGAAATATTTTTCTTATTTTTTTGCCAGCAAAAAGGCTTTTACCTTTCAAACATTGACCTATTTTCTGAAAAAAATAGGCTTTGACCTTGTTTTCTTGGAAAAATAGAAAAATATCACACCAAGCTTTTGACCTATTTTCTGGGGAAATTGGCTTTGAGCTTCCATGCAAATTGGAGACAATTTGCATGAATGGTGAGGGAAATAGGTTTTGACTAGGTCAAAGTCTGTTTTCTGGGAAAAATAAGAAAACTGTCGTCAATCTGTCTTTGCTGAATTAGCCCAGAGTGTAGAGGTTATTTGGTCCTGTGCTATGCTTTAGCATAGTGTCTGGTTATTGCCTGTTCTGCACTTGCAGCTCATCAAATGTAGAACAGAAGTGCTAGACAGCATGCCAATTCTGTTATTGTATAATAAATGCATTAGGACTGTCTGATGAGTAAAGGTGTCTTATAGACATCTACGAACAGTAACACTCCAGATCAGCCAGCAAAACCACACAGTCTGATAGCGCCTTTGCTATATACCAGTACTCTAAAGCAGCAAATGATTCTATAGGTGGACAGGGAAGGCTATGATCAGACTGCACCAATGCACATGCTGCTCTGGCCCTGTGCTGCAGGCATATGCCTCAAAGGCATATTTTCATACCCCGCATCTCAGCACTATAATGACTGGTGATTGATGTTGCAGGAAATACAATAAAATTTATCTTTGAGAAGATTCTGTAATTTTCTCAATGATGATGGCAGAGAACTTTGTATGAAATGGCCATTTGGGGTTTTGTGATGGAATCTTTAGACTATACTGACATGGCCCACTAACACCAAGCAAAATTGTAGTAGATGACACTCTAAACTTTTTTCAGTTAGTTTTCAGAGAAAATAAGGCCTTACATTATATGTGAATTGTCTGCTAGACAGACAATTCACATGAACTGTCAAGTCTTATTTCCTCTAAAAGTTAAAAAATAAATCAAAATGTTGTTTGCTGCAGTTGTGATTTGCATTTTAAGGGGTAATGAGATACAGTATGTGGATTTAGTGTCTTTAAAACTACAGTTAGTAATAAGCCTGGTCCCGTAAAGTTTGCCATTTTGGGGACCTTCATTTTCTTTTACAAGAGCATTGCATGTACACTGTTTCCATGTGGATATCTTGTAAATTGGCTAAGGAGGACTTGCTGATGTACCTTTCGAATTTGAACATCGATAAAAATCCTTTTGTATAAGACTTTATATTTCATAAACATTGTCTCTGTTAAGCCCTATTTTCCAGGTTATTAAAGGGGACTGGCTACACGGTAGATTTTCTGCCATTATGTCATAAGGGAGACAATTTTTGTGACTTCCTGTTTTCTTTATTGCACATTTATCCCCGTCTAAAAAGACATATGTATTCTACTCTTAACCCTTAAAGCGCCAATCACAACCATTGTCGTCTGCTTTGTCTTCTGCTGGTTACTTTAAAAGTCATTTCTGCAAACAGTGTGGACCCAGATCAGACTGTGCCTTTAGGAGCAGTCTGATCTGGGTCCACACTGTTTGCCTGTATGCAAAAATAGGTTTGAAAAGTTTGCAAGAATATTCAGCAGACGACATAAACAGACGACATTTTCAGATGCAGGTTTTCTTGGCATTTTAAGGGTTAAAGGAAGAATATTGCCCCCAAGGGGAATAAATTCTTTCCATTAAATTTTATAACAGACACTTTTACACAAGAGGACAAAACAATTTTGACAGAGTTGTCTCATTTGACAGTGTATGAATTTTTTCATTTCATGATATTTCGTACTAAAGTGCCTGGCCATTGGACATTAAATAACAGGTTTTGCTGCATATACCCTTAACCCTCCTCTTGCTGAACCCGGATATATACTGCCTTTGCAAAAAGTGTAGATACAGATCAGTTGGCTTCTGAAGGAGCCAACTGATCTGGATCTGCACTGTTTGTCATGCGGTATGTGAATTTATATCAACAATCTTGATCAAGTAATCTGATTGCCTGAAAACTAGAAATGGGTGTAGCATCTTAATTTATTCAGCAGAACATTAGGGTTAAATTATTAACCCATTGTAGTTGGGAGACCCATATAAGGGTAATTGGAAAAAAACAGTGCAGACCCAGATCAGACGCCGCAGAACGTTGTTTGCAAATAGTTTAACCATTTTTCTCTAGGAATATGTAAATCTCATAAATTGAAATTGGACTCTTCCAATATATTGTGGGAGAGTCTATTCCGTATACAACGGGTTGAGACACCTTAACTCCTTATCATAATTACTGTATTCGACCTCGTTACTGTACATGCTCCTTTAAGTGCATATTTAAGCACTTTAGATAACAACCAGGGTCCAGTTGTTCAAAGCTAACACAACGTTAGTTAACGATTCGTTAAAATTTACATCGAGTGATGCGCAAATATGCTGAAATTTTTTGCTGAAAAAATGTGAGTAGCATTTGCAGTGCAAAAGCTACTCACATTTTTTCAGCAAAAAATATCAGAATATTGTATATTAAATCCGCTAAAATAGTTAACGAAATGACCCTTAACGAGCTCGTTAAGCTAACGATGCTTTGAACAACTGGGCCCAGCATACTTGTATCTACATGTTCTTTTTTATAAAAACCTATGTTTGTTGGTACTCATTTGAATTGACTTGACAAGTCGAGGCAATTCAGTTGAGTACCAACATATGTTTTTATAAAGAAAGTTGTGCCTTTATAAAGAAAGTCAGAAAAATATTGTGTAAGTATCATTAAAAATGCCCCTTATGAAGTTTTCTGCTGTTCTTTCTTTAAAGTGTACCCTTATTAGATTGATATTTTACTACAAGTTCACATAGTGATTTTTTAAAAAAAAAAAAAATTAAGTGCACAGTGTGGTACTTAGGGTGATTACAGTGTCCTAAAAATTAATATGAATAACTTTCTTTTTACTGTTAATATGTTTTAAATAGTGCTGGATGAATACCAAACAGTTTAGACACTGATCAGATGTCAGATTTTGCTTTTTCTGATCTGGGTCTACACTGTTTGCTCAGGCCTGTCTGTCTGAATACACCACAACCTCTTTATAACACCATTCTTGGGGTCCATAGCATAGACCGTGTTAGTTAAACAACCGTGTTATATCCGAACAAAAATGTATAGATTATATTGAAAAATGACCATTTATGGTCATTTTTCAATAATCTATACACTTTTGGGATCCATCTTTGGACCATTTTATATCCAATACCGTGTTATAGCAAACCATGTTATAAAGAGGTTGTAGTGTATGTTGTTTTCAAATGGTCTTCATATGGGCTACTCCATAGCATCATTTTTCCCAACAAAAGAAAAAGCCTAAGTCTTACTCATTACTATGGCAACACAAACTGGGTGAATTGAGCCAGATTAATACAAATTGATAGAGCTGTCTCCAATTGTTTGGGCTTTAATGAAGTCTTGTTGTGTTCGGTCATGATCAAATTTTTATCCAGCATTTTTTGTGCCGGGTGTCAGTGAAACCCAATAATGTTATTAAGTGGAACTGATTATTTTGTATTTAGAAGGCACTAACTTCATTGTATCCAATGAGTCATATCATGGGAAAAGGAAGATATAGACAGAAAACGTAGACCTAAATCAGCCTGCACATTCATGCAGTCTGAACAGGGCCTTCACTGTCCCTTTAAAGAATTGTTGGATATTTAAGTACAAATAAATGGACAGTGAAAGCCCTGACCAGACATATGAACACTGAGCATTCTGGGTAAAATTTCAGCAGGTGACTTTTTGGAATATTTTTCATATTTTACTCAGAAAACAGGCTCTGACATTTCATGCAAATTGTCTCCTAAGGAGACAATTTGCTTGAAATGTCAGAGCCTGTTTTCTGGGAAAAATGAGAAAAAAATCATCAATTTATTGTCTGCTCAATTTGCCCGTAGAGTGGTAAAGGTTGATACACAGACTATCTGAGCCTTGATTGTCTGTATATGGAATAAGGATCCTTTTCTCATGACACAGCTAAAAAAGATTTTGTCTTTATCATCTATAAGATTCTGTATTTACCTAAATATTCAGATAAATATGTCTGAGCAAATAGTGTACACCCAAATTAGATATCACAGAATGCCTGTTTTGTATTCATCCTACAGTTTTTAGACTAATAAGTAGTAAAATGGACTTGTTTAAAGTTTAAGACAAGTATGGTAAGAAGTTAAGCTGTCCCAATATTAGGAGTATTAATTATGATATTCTGATGTCAGAATTATCCTACTTTCCTTTATATGTCTGGTAGTTTGATCAGGGCTGTGTGCAATAAAGGTGATCTAGAGGAGATCCCAGAACATAATTTTATATGATGCTCAGTGCATGAAAGTGGTCCTTATTCATTTTACAAACACAGGGTTGAGATCAGTCTGAGGTAGTGTGATTAAGGTCTTCTTTGTGTTGATTTGTTCTAGAGTATCCAGTAACAATAACTGTAAATGGACAGTCTGATCGGGGCCACTTCTGTCTACTAACAGAATCATTGGCTACTGTGGAATAAGTAGGTGTACAGAGGAATTGTTAAGGAGGAGTTTTTGGTGATAATTCTGGGATAATTTTTCTTATTTCTTCATAAAAACATATGTTGTGGGTACTCATTAGAAGTGCCTCACTGAGGCACTTCTAATGAGTACCCACAATGTATGTTTTTATGGAGAACTGGAGAAAATTATACCATAATTATCACCAAATACTCATTCTTAAGTCCTCTGGTGTATCATAGGTTTTATCAGATTATTGGCTGTGCTGCCTGGGCTGGAAGATTTTTTTGCATGTACCCCCAATGAGTCCAGGACACTTTTTCTTATTATGTGGTTCATGTATAGTTTCAGAATTACATGCCAGTTTACCCTTTAATTCCCAGATATTTTCAGTGGGGGCCCTTCCATTAAAAGAGTCCATGATCTATTTGAAGGTGTAGTATATTACAGAAGCCATCTCAACCTTTTCAGACCTGAAGACTAAGCGGTACCTTTGGAGTCAGTGCAGAGCCAGATAAAAGGGTCATAGCCATCTTATCTGGACCTACACTGCCAATCCTTTTTCTTGCTTGCTGACTGATGACCTCATTTGCATGTCATTGCAAACTGTGTTGTCCCAATTCAGACTCTGCATCCTGTCGTGCTTTTATGCTGTTTGCCAAGGTCCATCTTTTGTGGTTACTAGATGTCATTGGATTCTGTGAAAAGTAAATTTAAATTTCTGACAATATTTCTTGCAGGTCCACGGAGTAGGCTTCAGAATCGTCTGCTGTTTCACCTGTCACACAAGTTTAATGATGAGAAGAGGTTGATGGGATACCACAGTAACCTACAGGATATACTAGAAGACCAGTTGTCATTAGCGTCAATACACTATCTCAGAAGTCACTATCAAGAAGCTATAGATATCTATAAACGTATATTACTAGATAATAGGTGAGTGACTGGTGCTATAGCATGCTAACATATACCTATTAAAGCTATTAAATTGTGAAAGCAATTGCTAAGATCAGTCTGTACATCTGTGCAGTCTAATCAGGTCCTTTGGTTTTTACTGGTCCATTCTGGAATACCAGTCTAGACAACCTCTCAATTCTTATGTGTGATTTTAGTCTGCCCTGATAAACTGGAAATCACAAGGAACTTATATGGTAGTAATGCATGTTTTATTCAGGATATATCACATAGGTTGTCATATTATAAGGTAAATCATTTTGAATCTCCTCATGCATTATAGTGTATTGATATATAAACAGTGGCCAGAGAAAATAGGCATCAGTGAACAAACTAAACAGAGGCACAGATAATACAGGGCCCAGTTGTTCAAAACTAACGACATCGTTGGTTAACGATTCGTTAAAATTTACATCGAGCGATACGCAAATATGCTGAAATTTTTTGCTGAAAAAATGTGAGTAGCTTTTGCAGTGCAAAAGCTACTCACATTTTTTCAGCAAGAAATGTCAGAATATTGTATATTGAATCCGCTAAAACAGTTAACGAAATGACCCTTAACAAGCTAGTTAAGCTAATAGGCATCAGTGGACAAACTAAACTAAAACAGAGGCACAGATAATACAAGGTCCAGTTGTTCAAAACTAACGACATCGTTAGTTAACAATTCGTTAAAATTTACATCGAGCGATACACAAATATGCTGAAATTTTTTGCTGAAAAAAATGTGAGTAGCTTTTGCAGTGCAAAAGCTACGCACATTTTTTCAGCAAAAATATCAGAATATTGTATATTGAATCCGCTAAAACAGTTAACGAAATGACCCTTAACAAGCTCATTAAGCTAACGACGCTTTGAACAACTGGGCCCTGCTTTCCTATGCTGTGTGATCAGGGGTAGCTCGAGAGAAGGCTCTTAACATAGCTCCAGATGATGACGATTTTTTCAGTCAAAAAGTAAAAAGTACTGACATTTTTCTTATTTCTCCTTAAAAACATATGGTGTGGTGCTCATTAGAAGTGCCTCATTGAGGCACATCTAATGAGTACCCACAACATATGGTTTGGTGGAGAAATAAGAATATTATGTGGATACTCTCTCTTATCTGGAGCTATGACTTAAGCTAAAAAATATCAGTATTTTTATTTCTCGATGAAATCATATGTTATGGGTACCCATTTGAAGCACCTCATTGAGGTAGTTCTAATGAGTACCCAGAACATGTTTCATGGAGAAATAAGTAGGATATTTACCTGGATATTCCTCTTATCTAGAGGTATGGATCAGGTTGACTTTTGTTACATGATTTTTGGGTATCCTTACTTCAATGAGTCAAACAGTGTAGGTTCTGATATGCCTCAGCAAACAGTGTACACCCAGATCGGATGCAACAGAATGTGGCATCTGATCAGGGTCTACACTATTGACCACCCATCCAGCAGTTTTAGACACAACAATAGGTAGTAAAATGGATTTGTTCATATTTTAGGAAAGATAAGGTAAGCGGTCAAGTTGTCCAAATATTTAGGATGAATGTGCTAATTATGATTATGCAGTCAAATCAGGGCCTTCACTGTTCACACATGTACTTTTGTTTTGAATCACACAATTGATATGTTATTTCTATTTATTTTCAGAGATTTTCTGGCTCTCAATGTGTATGTAGCAATGTGTTATTATAAGCTGGATTATTATGATGTCTCACAGGTAATAAAAATGGGTGCTGTTTGCAAGTTCTGATTGAAAAAATAAAGACTGATATTATTTATATAATACATGGTAATGTTTTTGAGAAATGCAGCTAAGATACAATGTTTTCGTAAGAGAAATCTGAATTTGACAGATTCGTTTTTGTAAAGTTATTAGACTACAATTATCTCACATTATCTCACATTCAGACTTTTTTCATTTAATATATAGAACTGACAGATTATAAAACAAAATAAAATTTCCTCAACATAAACTATGTGACAGTAAACCTGTAAATGTCATTATATCTGAGATTTATTTAGAGGATCTACGTCATTTCTATTATTTATGGGCAAATTATAGAAAAAAATTTAATTTAAGAGTTTCATATGAAATGAACATGAGGTTATCAGAAAATTTAAGTGTGAATTTCTTTCCAGAAGAATCAAGGCATAGCATGATGAGTATTGTTAAACATATGATGCACAACGCATAAAAAGGGTCCTTATGCAATTTGCAGACAATTTGCGTGAAGGCGCAGACTGATCAGGGCCTTCATTCCTAGCCTATAGACTCGATGGATACCATAGTATATGTTGACAACAGAGAATGTCCAGATCAGATTGCACAGATGCGCATGCTCATCTGGATATTTGCTATTCACATATGGCATAAGGGCCTTTTTCCCACGTTACTCATCATGTAATCTTGTCAGTATATAATGCAACATAAGGAAAGGACTTTTGTCACATTTCACACAATGAAGGCCAGATTAGCCTGCACAGTGACACAGTCTGATCAGAGCCTCTATTGTCCACAGAATCATTGGGTACCGAAGAATACACTACAACCTCTTTATAACATGGTTTGTTATAACATGGTTTTGGATATAACAGAGTTCAAAGATGAATCCCAAAAATGTATAGATTATATTGAAAAATGACCATAAATGGTCATTTTTCAATATAATCTATACATTTTTGTTTGGATATAATACGGTTGTTTAATTAACACAGTTTATGCTATGGACCCCAACAGTAGTGTTATAAAGAGGTTGTGGTGTATTTGATGAAAAGAAGGGTGCTGATCAAACTGGGAGGAATGCACAGGCTGAGCTGGGCTTTTTCTGGGCGTACTCCAGAAGACATATAGCACAGTCTGATCATAGTCTACACTTTTCGCTAATATAATGTGTGACTTAAACATTTCAGTTTGTGAGTAGGGTAGAACTTGATCAGGCTGCTTGAATGTGCAGGCTGATCTAGGTCTATGCTGGTCAGATACATGTATGTTATAAGGATGCTTTCTCTTTGGATCAGCTCAGATGATGTTATGACACTTTATAATGCATATGATAAATTTGTATTTTTTCCAGGAAGTATTAGCAGTATATTTACAACAGTACCCAGACAGTGCTATAGCCTTGAATCTCAAAGCCTGTAACCACTTTAGGTTGTATAATGGAAAAGCTGCAGAGGTAAGATTTATCAAATGATGTAATGTCCACCAGTAAAAAAGTTTGCATCCTTTCCCCTTAAAGGTTGCTAACGGAGCTAATTATGATATAACAAAAATCACAGGAGCTTCGCTTTCCTTGAAAACTGGTTTTCCCAG
Organism: Anodontia alba; assembly: GCA_964016985.1. Taxonomy (NCBI): domain Eukaryota; kingdom Metazoa; phylum Mollusca; class Bivalvia; order Lucinida; family Lucinidae; genus Anodontia; species Anodontia alba. The sequence goes on along the minus strand of OZ024822.1, from coordinate 62,110,974 downwards.
CCTGTTGTTTTGATAATTATATTATCTGTAAAATTAATTAGAATAAATATTCTGATACTCCTAGTTTCAGGAAAATAATTTATTCTCTCACTGAGGTTCTTAAGAATCTGCACTCTCATTGTGAAAGAAATATATACATGCATATCATAAAAATACAAATATACCAAAAAAGTTTTAAAGTAATTAGGTTATAATCACTATTTGATTGATATCATTTGTACCTCCTAAGACCTAACTTGGCTACAATATCATTTATGTGAATACTCCTGGGCCTGGTTGTTCAAAGCGTCGTTAGCTTAACGAGCTCGTTAAGGGTCATTTCGTTAACTGTTTTAGGGGATTCAATACACAATATTCTGATATTTTTTGCTGAAAAAATTTCAGCATATTTGCGTATCACTCGATGTAAATTTTAACGAATCGTTAACTAACGACGTTTTTAGCTTTGAACAACTGGGCCCTGTTATCTAAAGCTGTGCAATATGATTTAGTAATGATGTCAACTATTTTACAGGCAGAACTAAAGAATTTACAAGACATAGCTTCACCTTCCTTCATTTTTGCCAGAGATCTCATCAAACATAATCTGGTAAGTTTAGATCACTGTTGGAGAATTTTCAAGGCAGCAGAAGAAGCCAATGCATCATGACGGGCAGTGTGTACTCATAATTGTGCCAATTGAAAGGAAATCTTAAAATGATGGGTTAAACCAGGTTGCAGGTGTGTGATCTGATCAGGGTTGGTTGCAGTAAGCAATACAAAAAGAGCATAGCCTGCAAGAATCTTTGCCTAAAATTGAATACCGTAATAACCCTAAGTATTGGGATAGATGGGCTTTTGCAAACAGTGTAGACTTAGATCAGATGGTGAGAATGCAACATTTGATTAGGGTCTACACTGTTTGCCATATATACAGCAATATTTTAGACACATCAGCGGGTAGTAAAATGGACTATTTCAAATTTTAGGACAAGTATGGTAAGGAGTTGAGGTGTCCCAATACTTACGGTAAATACGGTAGATACTTTATACAACATATTACTCCAGATAAGAAATGGAATCCGGTAAATGTATTTCTTATTTCTCCACAAAAACACATGCTGTGGGTACTCATTAGAAGCACCTATGTGAGACACTTCTAATGATTTATTATGCGAAATTACATAATTACTTACAAGTCTGAGAAAGCTTTAAATTATGCGAAAATACATAATTATTTACAAGTCTGAGAAAGCTTTAACTCTTTCACTGCCACTGGTGATAATAATAGGTTTTTGCAAAAGGCATAGATCCAGATGAGACGGCTCATTATGAGCCGTCTCATCTGGATCTATGCTGTTTGACATTCAATCTTTCAACATTACATATAAACTTGTTTCCAAGCGATAGTTTATGAAAGAAAAAAAAGAAAATGATAAATATCATATGAAATTTGGCACTGAAACAGTTAAGATAGGCGTTTATTTGTGTGTTTGTTTCAGGTTGTGTTCCGAGGGGGTGAGGGTGCTTTACAGTGTTTACCACCCCTTATAGATGTGATACCAGAGGCTAGACTCAACCTTGTCATCTACTATCTCAAACAAGGTAAATTTTGGAATTTTGTCGAAAACCAATATTAGTGAATATGTGAATGAGGAAGAAGATCCAATCCAGTCTGTGCATCTTCACATACTGCTCAGGATCATTGCCGTCTGTTTTATTAGCTTTTGCAAGTGCCTGAGACTGTAGGCATGAGCTGCAGCTGACAGAACAGACTGTGTGGATGAATATCCAGTCTGGGTCATACTTTCTAAACAAATAGGAGTATTGCTAAATATAGTGGGAGTACGTATCTTAGGAATGTGAACCGGGACTGCTTTTGCCTTGCACTGCAGTTCAGTCGCAAGCATGTCTGACTGCAGAACCAGGGCTCTCTACTGAGAACTATAGCATGGCCACATATTTTCAAGGTTATTGATTATTAGTTACTGCCTTGTATGTAAATTTCCAAGGCAGTTGTCAGTTATTGCCTTCTAGCTAAAATTCCATGACTCATACAATATGAACAATTAGACCATGAAACTCAGGTTAGCAACTGGGGCCATCTTGGCCCTCTCAGTCTTGCTTTCTTATTTCACCATAAGAAAATGTTATGGGTGCTTGTTGAATGGCATTGCCAAGGCACTTCCAACAAATACCCATAGCATAAATATGCTTTAATGGAGAACTGGAGGAAATGATCTTAAACCGAACTGGAGATCAGAAGGTCTCAGGTTCGATCCTCAATGGGTCTGGCAACATTCTCATATGGAGATTAATCGTGAAATATTTTCTACAGTCATTCTGATTCAAGAAGAGCAGTTGTCAGTTTCTGGTGAAAGAATGTGCACAGGTAGTGGTTTACCTCTTAGAGGACTAAGCCTGCACAGGAAAAAGTGTGATAAGGTTAACTCACCATGCTCGACATGACCTAAATGGGTTGACTGGGTCGTAAAACCTCAACACAAACAAACAACAAATACTACTCTATAACAACTCTCTAGGGGAGCTTGAATGATAAGGTACTGGTTTGCTTGTAACTATTTTCAAGCCTTTTTGTCACACAGATGATGTAGCAGAAGCATACAACTTAATAAAAGATCTAGAGCCCACAACACCACAGGAGTACATCCTCAAAGGTGTAGTGAATGCAGCCCTGGGACAGGAACAGGGATCAGTGAGTATTATTATAACCATAAGGGTCAAGTTCCTCAAAACCTTGTTAGCTTAATAAAGTTGTAAAGTCATGTTAACTCTTTAAGCATCAAGCAAATTTGCAGCAGACAGCAATCTTATTTTTTTATTTTAATTTTTCAGAGAAAATAAGGCTTGACATTTCATATGAATTGTCTGCATGACAGACAGTTCACATTTAATGTCATACCTTATTTTCTCAGAAAAATAATTGTAAAAAATCAAAGTGTCATCTGCTGCTGTTGTGATTGACACTTTAAGGGTTAAATTTTTAAATATAACTCAAATTAGGATACTAATTGTCTCCTTTGCCTGTGTTGATTTTTACTGACTTAAGTATTCAGACAGACAGTGTATACCCAGATCAAATTTAATGCTTTGAGCTTTGTCAAATTGCAGATTAGTAATAGTAACTAAAAGAATAATTAGACTGATGGCTTATCCCTCGCAAATTCCCAAGCATTCATTACTTCAGAACCACCATACACCTTAGGCCAGAGTTGTTATATTTACCCTATCAAAGTAATGGGATTGACAGACCTGGCCCAACAGTGTAGAGTTGTTATATTTACGCTATCAAAGTAATGAGATTGACAGACCTGGCCCATTAGTGTAGAGTTGTTATATTTACCCTATCAAAGTAATGAGACTGAATGTCTCAGTACTTTGATATGGTAAATAATATAACAACTCTGCACTGTTGGCTCAGGTCTGTCTGTCTCTATACTCTGATAGAGTAAATATAGGTCATACTGTTGGCTCAGGTCTGTCTCATTATTTTGATAGGGTAAATATGACCGCTCTATACTGTTGGCTCAGATCTGTCTGTCCCAATACTTTGATAGGGTAAATATAGGTCATACTGTTGGCTCAGATCTGTCTGTCCCAATACTTTGATAGGGTAAATATCAAAACTCTACACTGTTGGCTCAAGCCTGTCTGTCTCAATACTTCAATATGGTAAATATATCCTCTACACTGTTAGGCCAGGTCTGTGTGCCTCAGTACTTTGATAGGATAGGTGTGACAACTGTACACTATTGGCTCAGATCTGTCTGTTCCAATACTTTGATAGTGCAAATGTGACAACTACACTATTGGCTCAGATCTGTCTGTTCCAATACTTTGATAGTGCAAAAATGACAACTACACTATTGGCTCAGGTCTGTCTGTTCCAATACTTTGATAGGGCAAATATGACGACTAAACTATTGGCTCAGGTCTGTCTGTTCCAGTACTTTGATAGGGCAAATATGACAACACTACACTGTTGAGCCAGCAGTGCAGAGTTGTTGTATTTACCCTATAAGTGTTTTGGGACTTGGGACAGACAGGCCTGAGCCAACAATGTAGAGTTGTCATATTTACCCTATCAAAGTATTGAGACATGGACCTGAGCCAACAGTATGATCAGTATCTACACAGTTTGCCAATCATCCAGAAGTTTTTAGACACATCAATAAAATTAATGTGTTCAAAATTTAGGACAAGTATGGTAAATAATTAAGGTGTCTGAATATTTAGAGTAATTTGGTTAATTTATTAAGTCGGAACTCTGGCAGTTATGGGTGTCTGTATATCATCTGGGCTGAAATTTCAATCACTGTCTTGCCATTTACCTGGAGTATTTGGACTCATACTTGCTCTAAAATTTTAACAAGTACAATTTACTACCCAATGTTTTATCTAAACATTGCTGGATGAGTGGCAAACAGAGTAGATCCTGATGAGATGCCATGTTCTGCAACCTCCCATCTGGGTCAACACTGTTTGCTGAGGTCTGTCTGTCCTAATACATACAGCAAATATGGTAGTTTAGTTTGCACCATCTGTTCTAGGTTCTAGTTCAGTGCAGACAGGTGTTTGGTCCTTTAACATTTAATGTGCTAGGTAAATAATTCATTGGATGACATTTTTAAATATTCTTCTTGAGTTTTATCCCCAGAATACAGGATTTGACATTTTATCCAAATTGTCATCTTTGGAGACAATTTGCATGAAACATCAAACTTTATCTTTTTGTTGCTGTTGATTTTTGTTATTGTTGTTAATCCTTTTCATGCTGAATAAATTAAGATGCCACACCCACTTCTAATATCCAGCCAATCAGATTACTTGATCTGGGTTTTTGATAGAAATTCACATATTTAATGACAAACAGTGCAGATCCAGATCAGTTGGATTCTTCAGAAGCCAACTGATCTGGATCTGAACTGTTTGCTAATACAGGGCTTGTCAACAAGAGAAAAGTTAAAAAAGAAAAAAAATCAGCAGTTTGTCGTCAGATTGATTTGCCCAGAGAGTGGTAACATTTAAAATATGCTGTATTTGATTACTCTCATGTAATTCTTTTTCTCCAGAGAGAGCATCTGAAGATAGCACAACAGTATTTCCAACTGGTGGGAGGATCAGCTAGTGAATGTGGTATGTGTATGACATTAGTAGAAAATGTACCATATGACATGCATCCAGCAAAGACTTATGTCAGTCTGAACATCTGCACAGTCTGATCAGAGTTTTTGTTCATCATTGAGCTTTCACAAAGCACCCAGCAGACTGATCTGAGTCTTCCCTGGGTGCCTGTGGCATAAGATACATTTTTTTCTCACACTGCAGCAAATGATATTTTTAAATATTTTTTTAAATATTTTTTCAGAGAAAAAGCTTGACATTACATGTGAATTGTCTGCCTAGCAGACAATTCTCATGAAATGTCAAGCTTTAGTTTCTCTGAAAAAAAAAAAAATAATAAAAGTAGACTGTCATCTGCTGCTTTGGTTGGCACTATCACGGTTAATATTTGACTCATACAGAGAGAAAAGATGCTGAAATGTACAGACCTAGAAAATATAAATAAGAAGTAACCTGAACCCTTGTATGACAGAGAGACTTTGATAAGACAATGGTGCCCTGTCCATCTGATATCACACTGAATCACTTGGGAAGAGCATTTCTGCTTGATGTTTTGTACTATTAAAATGAACAATATTATTTATGATTGACTGTCTTATCAGAAAGCATTTTTCTTTTCTACTACTATGCTTTGTTCTCACATATTATGTCCAGCTCAGGTGAGGGGCACATATTGTTTTTGATGCGGATGCTGTTGGCATAGTCGCTGGCGTTTGCGTCGGCGTTGGTTTTTGCATTAGCATCAGGGTCACACTTTCTTGTCTGCACAATATCTTGTGAAGTAGCAGTTCAGTCACAGCAGTAGAAACACTGAAAATTTATAGTGGGTGGGGAGGGGTGGGTGGGGGACATCTGTTTTCTCTGAAAACACTGTTACTGGTCTAAAATAATATTAATCTCTTGACTTGTGAGTTAACTGCACACTGGCAGAGTTTTGCGTTAGCTCTATGGAAATATTTCCATGACATGTCACATATGTACACATCTCACTAACACAATGTGTGTGTCTTGAATCAAAAAAAAAAAAAAAATGTGTCTTGAATTAAACAAAAAATAAAAAAATGTTTCTACATGAGGTATAGTACCTGAGTAAACAGTATAAACTCAACTGAAAGGGTACATTGTTTGCCACTTTATCCCATAGTGTCTTAATCACATCTGCAGGTAGTCAAATGACATTCAAAATTTAGGACCAGTTTGGTAAAGAGTTAAGATATTTAGGATAAATATAATAATGTGATTGTGTATTTGGTCCCGAGGTTAGAAAACTTTTTTCATCAGTTTGGTAAAGAGTTAAGATATTTAGGATAAATATAATAATGTGATTGTGTATTTGGTCCCGAGGTTAGAAAACTTTTTTCATGCTCAACTCAGCTGTGCATGAAATTTGTCCGGCCAATAAATCTCAAATTACTAACAGTTGCAATTCTTTCTTGCTAAACATAGCTGAGCATGACAATTTCTCTGCCAATATGAACATGCCATCTAGTGTTGGCATTTTCATATTTATTAGCAGAGAAAATTTCATGCTCGGCTGTGGAGTATGAAAAAAAGTTTTATAGCCTCAGGGCTGGATAAGTGTTTGATTCTGGTAACATTTCACTGCCTATTTCTATATCCTGTTTATAGCAGCAGTATTTGCATCATTCTATTGTTTTATAAACCATTAACATCAAGATTGGAATATTCAAGTTATTAAGGAGTGTTGACAATATGTATCATTAAGTGACAGTTGCTAGCGGCCATGTTTCAGATACTATTCCTGGGAGACAGTGTATGGCAGCCTGTTTCTTCTTACTGAAACAGTTTGAAGATGTTCTCATCTATCTCAATTCTATCAAGGTAACATTGTAACTTTGAATCTTTACCCTGCTGAAGGCGAAAATTAGTAGATGACAATTTTAGCCTCAATGTGAGAAAATATTCCATATGATGTGTGCACTCAGCAAAATCTGGGTTCAGTCTGTGCATCTGTGCAATCTGATCCGAGTGTTCATTTTCTGCTTAAAGAAGCCTTGCATTCTTGGCTGTCAACAGAGTGCCCAGCTAAAGCTCATAAGGTATATTTTCTCATGATGGCTTATTTAAGAAACAAAATTCTTTCTTTTTCACATTTTATTCTACTGATTTGATAAAAGTTTCCAAAAAATTTCCAAGCCCTGTTTTCTGGAAAAAAAATGGACAAATTTCTGTCATCTGCTAAGTAACGTATCTGCAGCAAGGGAAATATCAATAACTAAATGGCTGTGTCACAAGGTAATGTTTGGCTGTAAATTCAACATCCTCATATTCACTGTGCATTTGGGTGTTAAAAATACAAGTCAAAATAACTTTATCATGATTCCACATTTTCTTGGGTTTTTTTTTTTTTGCAGTTTTGTTGGAGCAAAATTGAAAATGACATTAAATTGCCTCCAGAAAGTACATAACTGTGGATTGTTTTTATTTTATTTTTTGCTTTTCAAGCTAATGTTATAGAAATGGAATTGCCACGCAAATACAGTTTTTCATGATAATGTAGGCATGGAAATGTCAATTTAAAAACTGCAACATCAGATATGTATGAATTCTAAAATATACATCCCATGTGGAAAGAATAGGAGAATTACAGCCAAGTATTACCTGCTTTTTTGTGCAGTAATTGTCACAATTTGTTGCTTTTTGTGTCCCCAAGGCAATTAAAGATTTTCAGGGATTCACAACTCAAGACATTCAGTAGAAGCTGTCAGACCCACTTCTGTCAGTCATCACTTTGAATGCAGTATTTTCACTTTCACAGTTTCACTTGCTCCATTTTTCAGACACAATCCCAGGTCGCCAGTGCATGGGCTCGTGTTTCTTCTTGTTAAAGCAATTTGAAGATACACTTATCTACTTAAACTCTATTAAGGTAAAAACTATCTGGGAGTAGTAAGTCCCAGTCACACAGCAGTGTGCTGTAGTTGTACTCTTGCACAATTAGAAAATTTCTAACTACACAAACATGTATTTACCCTAAATATTTGAGGACCCTTCATTCTTTACCATACTTATAAAAAAAATCGAACCAGTCTATTTTTCTGCCTGTTGATGTGTCTAAAAACTGCTGGATGAGTGGCAAATAGTGCACACCCAGATCAGATGCTGCAGGATGCAGCATCTGATCTGGATGTGCACTGTTTTCTCAGGTCTGTCTGTTTGAATACTTAGGGTAAATATGGTACTTTTTGTCTAGAAATTGCTGTAGAGGCATTTGTAAATTAGTTTTGTGTGCTTGTTTGTGTGTATTTGTTGATAGATGTTTATACTAGAACTATACACATCATGCTGTTTCGTTTTAGTGGCATTGTGGTTCAGTAATATTTTAACCCTTGTCATGCTAAACATGGATATAACCTGCCTTTGCAAACAGTGTAGATCTAGATCAGTTGGCTTCTGAAGAAGCCAACTGATCTGGATCTGCACTGTATGCCATTAAGTATATTAATTTATAGCAACAGCCCTGCTCAAGCAATCTGATTGGCTGAAAATTAGAAGTGGGCATGGCATCTTAATTTATTCAGCATGACAAGGGTTAAGGGGAATGAATACACTTTCAGGAAAGGTAACTCTTTTAAAATTACTTTTTGGGGAAATTACTTCCTTTTAGAGTAGACCCCTTTTTAGAAGAGGCTGGAAATTACTTCCTTTTAGAGTACATGTAGTCCCCATTTTAGAAGGGACTTGGGCTTGCAGAAGAGTAAACACAAATTCATAAAAGTTGTCTACCTCGTAAAAATGGCAGAAAAGCTACCAAGTGTAGCCAGTCCCCTTAACCCTTGTCATGCTAAATAAATTAAGATGCCACTCCCACTTCTAATTTCCAGCCAATCCGATTACTTAATCCAGGTTTTTGATAGAAATTCACATATTTAATGACAAACAGTGCAGATCCAGATCAGTTGGCTTCTTCAGAAGCCAGCTGATCTGGATCTTCACTGTTTGCAAAGACAGGGCATGTTGTGTTGAGCAAGAGAAAAGTTAAATGTTCCAGAATGGATTTCATTTGTGAATACTTTTCTGCAGCAGCTGATCTGAGTCTGTATTGTTTTGTATTGTACAAATATGCAGGCTAAATACAGTATAATTTTTGCAAATGAAATCCAGATTTAAGGTTTACCGTACAGTTTGATTTTTTTTTTTCTTTTTTTTGTATGAGTTGGGTGCTCATTGCAAATACTTCTCAGAAGTATATATATAAATATATGCTCTGTGATAGTTGTGTTTTCAAGGCATATGCAGACAAGGCATATATGCAGTCTGATCTGTGCCTTCATTGTCTATTTACAGCATCACTGGATACAATAGCAGCAAAGGCCCTTATCAGGTTATGACTTTTGCTGGTTTACCTGGGCTCAATTGTCGGAAACTAACATTGTCGTTAGTTTATGTATTGTTAAAGCTTTGATCATTAAATATGGCTTATACACTAATATTTTTGCAGAAAAAATGTGAGTAGCTTTTGCATTTGCAAAAGCTACTCATATTTTTGCAGCAAAATAACTGTGAATTAGATATTGTACTGACTAGAAAAGTTAACATTTTGACCACTAACGAGCTTGTTAAGCTCATGATGCTTTGAACAACTGGGCCCTTGATATTTACTGTTTGCATATGCCCTGAAGTCACTTTTTCCAGCTCTATATATATATATATATATATATATATATATATATATATATATATATATATATATCGTAGTCATTTTTTTAAAATGCACATAGGCCAGAAAACAGTTTTAGTTAATTTGTCCTAGCTAACTTTGCTTCTGACAAAACATTATCACTCTTTGGAGTATTCACCAGATAGGTTTGATGCAAAAATAAAAATTTTCCCTACCAAAATTATCCTACTGTCCTTTCAACATCTTTCTGAAAGTTGTATTTTGCCAGGTGCTTTACACAGAAGTAAAATTTGCAAACTTTTTTAATGATTTAATGGAACACCATTTGTCCTAACTAGTGTGTATACAAAAAGGATTTATCCCATCCATCCGTTTTAAAAAAAAGGAATTGAATATTTTCCTTTTTTCCCATTGTAAAAATGGCTGCAAAATATGCAGACATTGGTTGGATAGGTGAACTTGAGATAGATTTTCAACAAGTTTCTCTTGTTCAAAATTTCTGAGATTTTCACAATATTGTTATGAAACATCAATAATTTAAAATCCATAAAGAAAAGCAAAAAAATGTTTTCTAATAGAAAATTTCCAAAAATACGGTTTTGGCATAAAATTAATTTTATGGTAAAAATTTGAAAGTAAAGCAGAGAAACAAAAGACAAATGATTCTTAACAAGACATTGTCAATCAGATTTAGAAAGGACAGTAAGTATTGGAATACCCTCAGCTAACACTGTGGATCCAGATCGGATGCCATTGGTGACATCTGATAAGGGTTACCGTGTTTGCCAATTATCCAATAGATTTTGTACACATGAGCAGGCTTATGGACTTATTAAAATTTTAGGACAAGTATGGTTAAGAGATAAAGTGCCCAAATACTTAGAGTAAATAAGGTAATTTATGCCTCACTCATCACCTTATCTGGAACAGTCATGCAGTAGGTCATTGCACTGCTGTCATATGAGGTTCTAGTTTGCCTCATCCATCTTTCCATATGAGTCATGCCATGTGAAAACGTTGTTTTGGCAAATACGGACGATGAAGGGCCAAATCAGCCTGTGCATCTGTGCAGTCTGATCAGGGCTTTTACTTTATGCTAACAGAATCATTGGATATTATAGAATGTCTAAACTCACAGCAAAGGCCTGAATGAGACCTTGCTCATGCACAGGATGATGTGAATTTGCACATTTTGCACATGCTTGAAGGCACTTTTTTCCTTGAGTAGCCCATATCAGAGCAGGTAGTCTAACAAATGTTTACATTTAAATTTACATTGACATTTACATTAGCATATCTCTTGGAGGTCATACATAACTTGTGTACCTTTTATACTGGGAAGTTGAAAATTGGTATGCTACTTACCCAGACCTAAACTTTCAACTATTCTAGTGTTGTCCCTAGGTTATACCTTCGGCTGGGGCTAGGGGTCAAAATGTATAAAAGATCAGATTGAGCATTTGGAGAATAGTTGTTGAAATTCATGCATCGAGATGCTGTTGCCATATGGGCAAAGGGCAGGGGCATTTGTGTACTTTGGACACATGTCTAGTTTGTTGGGTTTTTTTACTTCATATTCCTGATGGTTCATGCAAACAACAAAAAATGATTGGACTGCATGGATGCGATGGCTGATCCAAGACTTACCTGTTCACACATGCCATATTGTTTGTATTGTTGTTGTTTGGCTTGTTTTTATATACCTGGCATACGAAGTATGTCAAGCAGGGCTTGAGAAAATGCAGGTTCTTTAGTCTGAGACCGTTTTTATGAAGAGCTGGACTGATTTTACTTCAGAAGGACATCAAAAAGTCAGTCCATAGTAATTCATGTTTTCTAATATTTGACTTTAAAATTTACACCTTACCTGGAGCTATAAAAGGAAAGTGTTTCACTAACCTTGTACAGTAATCCTCTTGAGTGATCTGCACATTATTGCAACACCGCTTTATCTTTGTGCATAAAATAAGTTAGTGCCCATTTGATTGACGTGAGAAAAAATCAATATTGACTGTTACAGTATTTACACTAAGTATTGGGACACCTTAACTTGCCTTACCATACTGGTTCTAAAATTGGAACAAGTTTGTTTTACTACATCTTGATGCACATCTTTCATATTGCTGGAGCTGGCCTCGGTGGCCTTGGATGCGTGTCCGACTGGAGACCAGGAGGTCTCAGGTTTGACCCCAACCGAGGTCGGCAACATTCTTTCGTGGAGGTTGATCATGAAATATTTTCTATGGTCATTCTCTCCCTTCCGCTGATTCAAGAGGGGCAGTTGTCATTTTCTGGCAAAAGAATGTGCACAATACTGGTTAACTGCTTAGAGGACTAAGCCTGCCCAGTAAATGTGTGGTTAGGTAAACTGACCACGCTCGACATTACCCCATTGGGTTGGCTGGGCCATAAAACCTCAACACAAATCAAAATTCATATTACTGGATAAGTGATAGACAGTGTAGATGTGGATCAGAAGCCACAGGTTTTGCAAGCCTATCTTCAAAATTCTTCAACAGTGATATGGAAAATACCAAACTCTCCGCTTGGCAAACTCAGTAAATGCGGCCGAAAATTACGCAGCAAACTCTGTAAATGCGGGTGAAAATGACTGGACCGATTGGCAGTTTTCAGTTTCTCGAACCCTGATGTCGAGGGTATATAAATCTTTCCATTCATCTGATTTTAGCTCACCTGAGCACGAAGTGCTCATGGTGAGCTATTGTGGTCAGTCAATGTCTGTCGTCCGTCGTGCGTCGTCCGTTGTCCGTCGTGCGGCGTCAACAATTGCTTTAAAAGCCTACTCCTCCTACACCCCTGGGCCAATTGACTTGATACTTGGTAGGAAGCATCGGGTGACTTGTAGATCAAAAGTAGCTAAAATCGTTCCGATCAGAAATCCAAGATGGCCGCCACGGTGGCCATCTTGAAAAGCTATTTTTTACTTCTTCTCCTGAACCGAAAGGCCAATTGACTCCAAACTTGCTAGGAAGCATCAGGATGACTTGTAGATCAAAAATAGCTAAAATTGTGCCGATCGGAAATCCAAGATGGCCGCCATCTTGAAAATCTATTTTTCGCTTCTACTCCTAAACCCAAAAGCCAATTGACTCCAAACTTGGTAGGAGGCATTGGGGTGACTTATAGATCAAAAATAGCTAAAATCGTGCCTATCAGAAATCCAAGATGGCCGCCATGGCAGCCATCTTGAAAATCTATTTTTCGCTTCTTCTCCTGAACCGAAAGGCCAGTTGACTCCAAACTTGGTAGGAAGCATTGGGGTGACTTGTAGATCAAAAATAGCTAAAATCATGCTGATCGTAAAACCAGGATGGACGCCATGGCAGCCATCTTGAAAATCTATTTTTCGCTTCTTCTCCTGAACCGAAAGGCCAGTTGACTCCAAACTTGGTAGGAAGCATTTGGGTGACTTGTAGATCAAAAATAGCTAAAATCATGCAGATCGGAAATCCAAGCTAGCCACCATGGTGGCTATCTTGAAAATCTATTTTTCGCTTCTTCTCCTAAACCCAAAAGTCACCTGACTCGAAACTTAGTAGGAAGCATCAGGGTGACTTGTAGATCAAATATAGCTAAAATCGTTCTGATCAGAAGTCCCAGATGGCCACCATGGCCGCCATCTTGAAAATCTATATTTAGCTTCTTCTCCTGCACCGAAAGGCCAATTGACTCCAAACTTCGTAGGAGACATTGGGGTGACTTGTAGATCAAAAATAGCTAAAATCGTGTCAATCGGATATCCAAGATGGCCGCCATGGCAGCCATTTTGAAAATCTGTTTTTCGCCTCTTCTCCTGAACTGAAAGGCCAGTTGACTCGAAACAAGGTAGGAAGCATTGGGGTGACTCGTAGATCAAAAATAGCTAAAATCGTGCCGATCGTAAATGCTGGCTGCCATTTAGAGTTTGTTCAAATGATCACGCTCAATTGACTGGCATGCCATATATCTTCTTCTTCAAAATAAAGAACTGCTTAAATGATGATGTTTTCATTAGTTGCGATGACAGGATTGAAAAAATGTTGCATAACATCTGCATATCTGCAGTGGCTTCCGCTGATTCAAGAAGGGCAGTTGTCAATTTCTGGCAAAAGAATGTGCACAATACTGGTTAACCGCTTAGAGGACTAAGCCTGCCCAGTAAACGTGCGGTTAGGTAAACTGACCCCATTGGGTTGACTGGGCTGTAAAACCTCAACACAAACAAACAATATCACTCAGGTGAGCGACCCATGGCCCGTGGGTCTCTTGTTTTTTTTTTTCATAGGTATGTATGTATGTACATATACATTCATCCATCTGTTACTTAGTTAACATATACATCAAAGTTTTGCGTTAAGGTTTAATTTTTATAACTAAGAAATGGTGCCGGCTGGGGATATTTGGGGACTTGCTATAGTATGGTTATTACTATGAATTTTTAGACACTTAAACATATGACCTTATTTCTCCTAAATTTTGAACATGATACAGGTAGCTCTAGATTAGCATAGCTCCAAATAAAGCACTTTTTTTTTTAGCCAAAAAATTCTGATATTTTTCTTATTTCTGCATGAAAACATTGGCCAGGCACTACTGATGAGTACCCAAAACATATGTTTTTGTGGAGAAGTAAGAAAAATATTTTGTGGATACCTCTCTTATCTGGAGCTATAGATTACTGTGCTTTTGACATCACTTGGGCAGACATTTTTTGGGTAGCATTATGTTTTATATGAAAAACATCTGATGACCATATCTTATCAGAAACCATTTGTCTTTTCAGTTTCTGTGTTTTGTTCTCAAATATTTACCCTAAAAGTTTTACAGCTAAAAAATGGTCTGACCTGTGCAATTTCTATAGTAAAGTGAGTTTTTGAATTTTTGTCTAAGAAAATAAGTTATATTTTTCTTTACTGAATTTGAATTATTGATTTCAGTAAAACTGAACAAGCGGAACTTGTTAAAAATCTATCTCCCAAGTTACCTACTCTACAGACTATGGGGAAAAGGTGAAAATATTTGATTTCTTAAAAAACAAAACTTTTTGTGCATAGGTAGTTACAACAAATGGTTTTACATTAAATAATGACAAAATCTTGTAAATTTACATTTTCTGTGTAAAATGCCTAGCAAAAAAAACTTTCTGAAAGCTGTCAAAAGAACTATAGATACTTTACCACCTTACCATATTTCTCTTAACCCTAAAAGTGGCAGTCATAGCTGCAGCTGATGGCATTATCAGATCTTTTTATTATTTTTCAAAGATATTAAGTAATGGCATTTCATGTGAATTGTCTGCTAGCTAGATAGATGATTCACATGAAATATATAACCATATTTTCTCTGAAAAATAACTTAAAAAAGAAAAGATAGACTGCCATCTGCTACAATTTTACTGCCTTATTTTCTCTGAAAAATAATTTTTAAAAAAGACAAGCTGTCCTCTGCTACAATTTGGCTTCAATGGCACTTTAAAGACTAATATTCAAACAGGTAAAAAGCCACAGATAAGAGGCTATTTTTCCAACAGAAAAGTGTTGATAGTTTCCTTATTTCTTCATGAAAGCATTCATTGTGGGTACTCATTAGAAAGGCCTTGGTATAATTTGTATAGAAAACTGCTGAGTCAAGCGAAACAGTTCTGATGGATTAGCATGCTTGTAATTGGCTACCAAAATTACATAAATTTAGTGACTGAAACTTTGACTTATTTGTAGACATTGTAGTACTACTAAATATTGTGTTATGCCATGTTTACCCAAAGTGTTCAGACAGACAGCTAAGCAAACAGTGTAGACCCAGATTAGGTGCCACATAGGATTGTGCCTGAACAGGGTCTGCACTGTTTACCATTCTGTTGCCACATGTTTAATACATGTACTTTATTGTCTTCAGTCTTGCTACATGTATGTTGAATTCTTCTGAGGCCATTTATGCCACCATCCAATTGCAGTGTAGTTATTGTATTTACTGATCATATTGGTATATCTCTATAACCTGAGTTATCATATAAATTCATAAGCTGGATTTAAATGAAATGTTAAACTTTATATTTTTGAAAAAAAAAAAGGGAAAAAATGTATTATTCATTTGTATACAGAACTGTTCACCTGTGTTATTTACTCTGAATATTTGGACACCTTAACTCCATACTGTACTTGTCCAACTATTTGAGCAAATAGGTTCTACTACCTGTTGATCTTTGTAAACTGAACAATGTTTAGTCAGCATTTAACTCAATTTCATGAATACTCAGGCCTATAGGGTAATGAAACTTTGTACACACATCTACTATGATGCACCCTGCCCAGTGCTGTAGACTTATTGACCATAACCTCTTCTTCAAGCTTCCCTGAACAATGTTTAGTCTCTGTGATTAGCTCTGTCTCTTGAACACCACCAGCAGTCATGACATAGCTATTGAGCAAATTTCATGTTGTTAGAAATGACATTGATTTATGATATTGCACTGCATTGATTAACATGTTTGAAAATACATGTCTTATGCTGTTATATTCAAAAGGAGTAAAAAAAAAAAACAAGACAGGAACTTATATTACTTTAGACACTGAAGTTGGAAAGTGTGTTAGCTTGGAGTTTACTGTATTTAAGTAGGTAAGTCACTGATTTAACTGTCACTCATCTTCACATTGCCATTAAAATCCAGTTTTGGACAGTAAAGCATATAATTTACTATCTCATAATTAATGGACCTACTCAAATTTTAGGAAGGGTATGGTAAGAAGAAGTTAAGGTATCCAAATATTTAGGGTAAATATCATAAAAGCACAAAGATTTCAATCCTGAATTAGATAGAGTCAACTCTTGTTATCTCAAAGTCCAAGGGACTCTTTGAAATACCTTGAGATATCCATACATTGACATATCAGATTTGCAGAATTGAGGGAAAAAAAAAGAAATCTTACAACTACATTTCATGACTGAATATGTAATTTGACTCCTGAAGTTAGATATATTGAAAATATTGTGGAAAAGAGGAGAAATTGCTCCTGAGGACCAATTTTCTCCTCTTTTCCACAATATATCATTACCTGTTGTTAGATTTCCAAGTTAAAACAGGGACCAGATTTTCACTGATAGATAGGCTGTTATTCAAGGTAAGCCAAGTTGAGATAACCAGTGTTGACTGCACAGCTTATTATTTCTGCAAGACATAGAGGTCATGCATGTAAAATCAATTGACAAATTCTGATTGCTTTACAAAATAAAAAGTGCATCTAACATCATTGCTGTCGTCAACCTGTTTGTTGTGGTGGTGAAATATAACATTTTCTGTTTTCAGAGTTACTTCTACAATGACGATACATTCAACTTTAACTATGCTCAGGCCAAAGCTGCTGTGGGGAATTTCAAGGAAGCTGAAGAGGTAAACACTATTGATATTTTACCAACTTAGCCCCTACAGCTGGGCTGAATCAGGCTAAAAGGGTCAGCTGAGCATAGATTCATATGAGTGTCATCATAAGAAAATGAACCTTAACCCATTGTAGACTGAATGAACTCCTCCACACTATTTACTGGAAGATTCTGATTTCGATTTGAGGTATATCAGGCAATGTAAATTAGATATTCCTAGATTACTGGAAGATTCTGATTTTGATTTGAGATATGTCAGGCAATGTAAATTAGATATTCCTAGAGAAAATTGGTTGAACTATTTGCAAACAGTGAAGACCCTGATCAGATGCCGCATTCTGCGGCATCTGATCTGGGTCTGCACTGTTTGCCAATTACCCTTTAAAGAGTCTCCCGAATACAATGGGTTAAACTATGAGTGCCCAGAGAAGACTTAGATCTGCCTGTGCATCCGCAGTCTGAATAATTTTCTCTGTGGGTATGAGGAAGCCTAGGACCTTTGGCTGTCTGTAGAGTACCCGGGGAAGAGTGACCAGACTGCATGGATGCACAGGCAGGGCTGAGTCTTCACTGGGTATATGTCATAAGCTACATTTTCTCTTTGTTGCAGCACCAACCTTCCATCACACCTGAACAGTTTCATCATGACCTTTTCTTCACTTTGATATATTTTTCAGTCTTGAATGATTGCATAAGCTGATGGTGAAAAGCCAGCTCAAACTGTGGAAGTGCAGGCTGATCTTTGCTGTCTGCACACATAACTACAAATAAGAGGGGGTAGCCACATAATATTTTTCTTATTTCACCATGAAAACATATATTGTGGGTACTCATTAGAAGTGCCTTGATGAGGCGCTTCTAATGAGTACCCACAACATATGTTTTTGTGGAGAAATAAGAATGATATCAGCATTTTTCGGATGAAAAAAGCGCCTTATCTGTTGCTATGTGCATATACCTGACACACTTTTCACTTTACAGGGATCCAATAGAAACTTTATGGCATGTAACTAATGATGACCTAGATCTGCCTGCATATCTATACACTTTGATCAAGGTCTATACTTGTGCTAATATAGTTTGACTTTGAAGTTTACACATGTGAATAGCATAGGTCGTGAAAAGACTTACACATCTGTACAGTCTGATCTAGGACTACTCTTGTCTTTGGTGCCATAGGGTCATTTTTTACTTAGTTGCTAAATATTATTACATTGTTGATTAAGATTTATTAATAAGAACTTTAATTTTATTTATTCTTATTTATTTATTTTTTTTTTTTTTGTTTATTATTGTTTTCTTTTTTCATATTCAGCATTCTCAAGTATATGAAAACCCTAAAGAGTTAGATAATAATAAAAATGGTTGAATCTTAAATCATGACACATACTTACATCAAGTAAACCATGTTGTCTGAAACAGAATGTACTCACTGAACTACATTATTATTATAGAATCTTTCAAGTGGACTGGATACGCTGGGTGGATTTCCCCAGTTTGTACAGGAGAGACAACCTGTTTGCTTTCCTGCATACCAATGCCCTTCTGAAAAGGGATCTGCCCTAAATGGTAAGAATTTTCTCATAAGGGGAGCAAAAAATGGTCTTCCCCAAAAGGAAAGAGTTTGCTCCCAAGGAAGACAAAAAGTTTTATCAGAGTTGCCTCCTCCCCTCACCGCCACTGAAATTGTATCCATTCCCTTTCCCCTTAAAATTTATGATAACATTTATATTAGACTTATTATGTTTTATTAACACTGATTCAGTTTAAATTGTTGCAGATTCCTCTGTCTTAAAGGTCTTTGCTTGATAACTGCTTGATAATATAATTATTCTTGTTTACCTTACAGGTGTTCTTACTAATACAGAGTGACAAAATCAAGAATGATTACACATATCTTAGTTGGCTGGCAAGATGCTGTAAGTTTGTTTCTCTTATTTTTGCCAAACACATTTTTTCAGTTTATTCTTAGTTTTCTAAAAGTATGTTCATATTTTATGCATTTTTTATTTCTTCTTTTTTTTCTGTTACATGAAGCATTGTAGAATTCCGCCCCATTCAGAAGGGGCTTGGAGTGCACAAAAGTTCAAACTGTGTAAAACATGGCAGACATCTACAAAGTGTACCCAATCTCCTTAAAACTAAAAAGTTATGATCCCTTTGATTATCAAATATGTAAAAAATATACATGTTTAAGAAAAAAAATGGAGAGGCAAAATTAAATAGTTGTTTCTTATCTAAAATAATATTATTTTTACATTCGTACTCTCTGTAAAAATTATTCTTTTCACAGTCAAGGCTTTTTTGATAAGGTGACTCAAATCATATAAACAGCAGTACACTTAATTTGCATCTTTTGAAGCATCTGTAAATGTAAAAAAAAATACAAAACAACATTGTTCTAGACGTTATTAAATAATTTTTGCATGAATTTGCTTGTTGAACATGTACTGTCTATTTTTTTCATATAAAGATGTTTCATAGTAGTCTTTTGCAAGACTAAACACTGATGAATACAAATCTGTTAGCGCTCTTCTATCATTTTCTTTTCTTTTCAACTGTAGGTTCTGCTTCTGTTACATTGAATTTTTTAGATCTTACTGTTTGCCATTAGTTAGAGAATACATTATTTTTGCAATTTATAATTGATCCAAGCCATGAGAAAGTATTCAGGGCATATGAAAATACTAAAGAGTCTGGTCTGCCAGCAGAACAATGACTGATAAGAACATTTGTTATGCATTGACGATTTCCAAGTATCCAATGTACAGTGGTAACCATAAGTATTAGAACAGACAGTCCTGAGCAAACAGTGTAGACCCAGATCAGACACGGCAGAATGCAGTGTCTGATCAGAGGCCACACTGTTTGCCACTCATCCATCACTATTGTAGACACATCAGCATATAGTAAAATAGATTTTTTCAAATTTTAGGACAAGTTTAGTAAGGTGTGGTTGAGGTGACCCAATACTTAGGGTAAATACAGTAAGCGGACATTGATGGCCCTCATCAGAATGTGCAGATGCTCAGTCTGATCATGCCTGCATTGTCTGCATATGACCTGAAGGTTTTTTTCCTCCATGGTGTGGCTCAGTTTCATTTGAGCCAATGCAAGACAAAATCTACAAGACCTGTGTGACCGGTAGAGACTCAGATCAGCCTGTACATCCACTCAGTATGGTGAGGGTTCTCATTTAACCCTCTTTGGATAGCCCAGAGGCTGTAGAAGGCACATTCAATCAGCAAAGACTGATCAGGCTGCACAGATGCGCAGGCTGATCTGAAGCTTTACTGGTCACAGAAATCTTTTTGTAGATTTTATCGTGCGCTAGCTCATTTATTGTGTTTTACAGATATAATGAACAGAAAGGCTCGGTTGGCCTGGGAACTCTATCTCAAGATGGAAACATCAGGAGAATCATTTAGTTTATTACAGCTCATAGCTAATGATTGCTACAAGGTAAGACAGTAACAGACATCAGTATAGAATATTCACAGTGAGCTCGGTAGTGTCAGAACTAAGTTCTGACATTACTGATCTCACTCGTAAACATTTCCCATTCAGCTAAGCTGCACTGTGAGAAATGAGGTCTGAATTTTTATATGTAACAAGCGAGCTGCTAGTGTTAGAACTAAGTTGCACTGTTAGCAGTGAGGTGTGAATATTTACATGTAAATAGTGAGCTTCTAGTAACTGATTTACCATATGTATTCAGACAGACAGGCCTGAGCAAACAGTGTAGATCCAGATGAGACGCCGCAGATGCGGCGTCTCATCAGGATCTACACTATTTGCCAGTCATCCAGCAGTTGTTAAACACAGCATGAGATAGTAAATTGTACTTGCTCAAATGTTAGAACAAATGTGGTAAGGAGTTGAGTTGTCTGAATACTTAGGGTAAATACAGTAGTTGCACATTCACATAATCTTTGAACATCTCTGAGACCCTTTGATCAGTTTTTTACCAAAATTTTATGTGGAGTCTTCTGTCAAAGGGAGAGTAAAAGCTTTGCAACTTTACCCATATGTGGTTAAAAAAATAAAAATGGAATTAATAAAACGGAGGCTGAATCTAGGCATGGCATGTCAGGGATGGAAGGCCTGTCAGATCTTAGAGCATCAGAATCTGACACCTTAGGGGGCATGTAACCCTCGCCTGGGCTGTATACATGTCAAAAGAAGCATACAAAATCTGGGCCCAGTTGTTCAAAGCGTTGTTAGCTTAACGAGCTCATTAAGGGTCATTTCATTAACTGTTTTAGCAGATTCAATACACAATATTCTGATATTTTTTGCTGAAAAAATGTGAGTGCTTTAAGCTACTCACATTTTTTCAGCGAAACATTTCAGCATATTTGCGTATCACTCGATGTAAATTTTAACGAATCATTAACTAATGACATCGATAGTTTTGAACAACTGGACCCAGGCTTGGAAACCATTTCGTTCACATGGATGATCAGAGGGACAAGATATTTGCTGTGGCATCAGAATTTGTTACCCTGCGTCACATGTAACATAACACCACCTGGACATTACTTGTTTTGTTTATGGTCATATACTGTTTATAAGTTGGGCATGATAGTACTGAAAGCTTGTTCCATGGTATCTGCAAATATTCTGTTCACTCGTGAGTAAAGAAGTGTGGCTTGTGGTCCTTTGTTTATCTTTACTTGCCATTTTCATTAATGGAAAAGCAAAGAAAAAATGTATCCAAAATGAGAGCTCTTAAAACCATACATTTTGATGCAAATTTAATCAAAATCGGATAAGAACTAAGAGAGCTAATGATATTTAAAGATTTTAAAACTATTATCAATGGTGCAGCCATTTTGAATATTTAAGGAGATTCTGAAAATTTCAAAATATTGAATAAAATCATTCTGACAGAAAACAATGCAGTTTTCAATCCAAATCAATAAAGAGAACTACACAAATAAAGAGGTAGAATATTATTTCTTACCAGTATATTAATTTAGGTTTTGCACATGTAATTAAAGCTTTAACCCTTGTCCTGCTGAATAAATTAAGATGCCATGCCCTTTTCAAATTTTCAGCCAATCAGATTACTTGATCCGGATTGTTGATATAAATTCACATACTGAATGGCAAACAGTGTAGATCCAGATCAGTTGGCTTCTTAGAAGCCAACTGATCTGGATCTAGGCAAACAGTGTAGATCCAGATCAGTTGGCTTCTTAGAAGCCAACTGATCTGGATCTACATTGTTTGCAAAGACAGGGTATATCCGGGTTCAGCAGGACAAGGGTTAAGACTCCTTCAAAATTCAATTTTCAAAATGTTGGCACCAGTAAAAGCAGTTTTGAAAGCGTCAAATCCTGATATTAAACTTTTTAATTTTTCATATCATTTTGCTGAAATTTGCATCAAAATGCATGATTTGTGAAGGTCTTTCACATCAGATAAAATCTTCATCAATGTTGCATTTTCCTTGAAAATACTATCACTGCCAGATATGTGTTCTGTAATATATTGTTGCATCTCTTTCAGATGGGTCAGTTCTACTATGCTGCAAAGGCCTTTGATGTGTTAGAGAGACTAGACCCTAACCCAGAGTACTGGGAAGGAAAGAGAGGGGCCTGTGTGGGAGTGTTCCAAATCATCATAGCCGGTCATGAACCTAGGTGAGTTATGCTCTTATCCTGTCCTGAAATGTTGGCACAGAAGCCAGAAAATGTAAAAATGATGTACAATAATGTACAATAAAATTCTGTTTTGCTACCACCCTAAAAAGAAGATCAATTTGCTATTATGACCATTTTTTGGCACATCGAAATTATTTTTTCATTAAAGTTAGTCATTCTGATAAAGAGATCTACCCTTTCCGATAAAGAGAACTACCCAAAATCTGTGTTATGACTATATTTCAAAGACCAATTAACATATGTCTGTTAATGACTGTCCAAAATTACAACTACTTATAAGCCATGTGTTCAGTAGTTATTGTGTTGGTTTAAACAATATTTTATTCATTTAAGTTCACATATATACATCGCATAATGTTATATGGTACAGGATTTGATAAAAAGCTAAAAGCTTATATAAATCATTTCCTGAACGTTTAGACTACAGTCAACCTTGCGAAAGTTATTGTGTTGAAAACCTTTGGCAATAAACAAAAGACCTGTTTATGGCACACTATTGTAGATATAAAAAGTAGTCAGGGCCCAGTTGTTCAAAGTATTGTTAGCTTAACAAGCTCATAAGTGGTTAAAATGTTAACTGCTCTAGTAAGTACAGTATCTAATTCAGAGTTATTTTTACGAAAAAATGTGCGTAGATTTTGCAAATGCAAAAGTTACACACATTTTTTCAACAAAAAGTATTAGCATTTATGCCATATTTAATGATCAAAGTTTTAATGATACGTTAACTAATGACATCGTTAGATTCGAACAGCTGGGCCCTGGTGTTTGGTCACAATGAGAAGATGCAGGGGTTGTGCCTGTTATTGTTTCATACCCTGGGACCCCCTGCACTGAAGTATTAACTGAATAAAAACAATAGTCATAACTTTTACGATGATGATTTGTCCCATGAACAAGTTGGGTCATGTGATAATATTTCCAAAGTTAAACGCTTTGATGAGAAAAAAAAATGATGAAAGGAGCAAATTTGTTCCTCTTAGGATGATGCTTTGTCACATGAACAAATTAGATCATGTTATGCAATTCATCCAAGTGTATGCCTCTTGGTGCAAAGTCTCAGTTCCAGGCTATATTTTTATATCAGTTGAAGAAGCATTGTCAAATTTGGTAATTTATACAATTTAGGATGATAAATTGTTGCATTTATAAAATAAAAAAAAAAAATAAAATGCAAAAAAAAAAAAAAAAAAAAATCTCCTGAATTATGGCCCTTGGTATAAAATTTTGGCCAAAAATATTTCATGTATGTCATTTTGACATTTTTTAGTTTGATTATATACAATTCTCAACAATATTTGAGCCACAGCACACAAAAAGCTTTATACATTGTGAACAGAGAAACGGTTTAGTGTCATATGGCCTTAGCTGTTTGCCAGAAAGTGGCTCAATAAAATTCATATCTCTAGATAAATTGCATTTTTTAACCAAAAGTATTGATACATTCTTATTTCTCCATGAAAATATATGTTGTTGACACTCATTAGAAGTGCCTCACCAAGCCATTTCTAATGAGTATCCACAACATATGTTTTAAATTAGGAAAGAAAAATATCTATCAGGATACTCCTATTATCTGGAGTAATGAATTTAGTATGTTTATTGACAAAAAATGGATGCCTGTGTGTGCTAACCCTTGCCTTGCTGAATAAAGATGCTCGGCCTGCTTCTAATTTTCAGGCAATCAGATTACTTGATTCAAGTTGTTGATACAAATTCATACACTTATTGACAAATAGTACAGAGCCAGATCAGTTGGCTTCTGAGGAAGCCAGCTGATCTGGATCTATACTATTTGCAATGACAGGCATATCCGGGTTCAGCAGGACTAGGGTTAAAGGCTCTTGCTTTTGTGGCTTGTTCTAAAGTTGTTTAAAGCAGATGTTAAGTTTTTTGTAAAAACAGGATATGCCTTTTTGATTTGCATAGCTGTAGATGAGAAGGGTATCCAGATAAAATTTGTATCCTACCTCGGAGTACCGCCCCACAAAAATTTGTGATGAGTACTCATTGGAATTGCCTCACTGAGGCATTTCCAGTGGGTACCCCAACCTATGGTTTTGTGAATAAATTGAAACTGTCTGTACATTCTGGGTAAAAAAGAAAGCATCTTATCTGCAGCTATGCATTTGGAATATTGTAAAAACATTTGTTCTCTTCATAACCATTGGTTTGATGAATTTTAGCATTAGCAAACATTTTAAAATGCTGCTACTTCGAGCTTTATTGTGTTGAATTTAAGTAACAGGAAACAGCATTTAAAATATAGATTGTGACTGTAAATAAACCTTCAGACTTTTCCCAGTTCATTAGAGTTTCGTCGCTCTTATTGTTAAAATTGCATGCGTTTTCTAGAAAATTTAAAAACACTAAACAGTATCAGTATTTTGCTTTGCTGACTTGTTTATAACCTTGCATTGTGTTGAAGAATGCAGTTGAAGTATAAGAGATTGACACGTTTTATATCCAGCCACACAATATTGGAGGGGTATTATGGTTTCATGTTGGACATTCTTATGTCCTTTGATCTGTCGTCCATCTGTATTTTCGTTTCTGGACAATAACGAGTAAATATCAATGAATTTTCACCAAACTTTGTATGCATTGAATATTGTGGAGATCTGGTTTGGGATTGCTGATGGGCAAATTTCGTCCATTTCATCCACACAATAGTAGCGGGGTATTATTGTTTATTGCTTTTATTTTAATTTCATTTATGTTTTGTTGTTTGACTTCAATTTACTAAGACTACAAACTATGTTTTCATTTTCTTTTCATATAGGGATCATTTAAGTGAAATCCTGCAGCTTCTTAAAAACACAAGCAATCCTCAGGTCGAATTGATCTCAAGAACCATGAAAAAATGGGCAAGGGAACACAAAGTTCAATTCTAAATAAAGTAAATTAAGTATTCGTGTATATTTGCATGCATGTGCTTATATTGTGTCACAAGTAGTTAAAATACCCATACAGACATCTTTATTAAAATTTCAGTCAGTTTTTCACCACTGTAATATGGCTGGTGATCTCCTTAGTCACAGCAAAATTCATAGCTTGAGATAAGAGGGGGTATCCAAATAATATTTTTCTTATTTCTCCAGGAAAACATATGTTCTGGGTATTCATTAGAAGTACCTTGGCACCATAGAAATGAGGAAAATATCAATAGTTTTCAATAGAAAAAATACCTTATCTGGAGCTATGAACTAATGAAAAATTGAGTTTAGTCTTGCAAAAATGGGGCTTAGTGCATATGCAAACAGTAGAGGTTTTGATCATAATTTATTGCTGTCAGATCAGGATAACACTGGCTTCTTTTGAAGCTACCCACAAATGAGCAAATGTCCTGATGAAACTATATGGATGAGAAGGCTGATCATAGTTTTTACTGTTTGCACATGCACTAATCTCATCATTTTTTATGGTTCAATTACAGAACAGATAAATCTGAGCTATTAACTTACTGAAGTATATCCCTTCCTGTCTTCTTTTTATTTCCATGCCATATTTGGAATACTTTTTTTGCATTATGAAACTTGACAGAAATTTGAGAAAATGTATGTGTAACATATAAATACGCCTTTTCTGAAAGGAGTAATTTGATATCAGATCAAGTGGATGTGCATGAACTACAGCTCTTACTTATTTAGCTACTTAATTATCTCCCCTTTATTTTTTTATTTTTTTTTTAGTTTTGTTATTATACCCCCAGCATACAAAGTTTGTCATTGGGGTGTAATGTTTTTGTCATGCCGTCTATTTGTCTTTCCAGCTCTATGTGTGTCTGTCCATAAACCTTTCGTGTCAGTGTTTTGCCTTAAGTTTTGTTGTATTTTTGCTCTGCTTCTATTTCTGAAAGTCTTTTGAAATTGTTGAGATTTGGTTAATATTACTACTGGATGGCTATAGAACAGTTAACATAATCTTGCTGCTGCTGCTGGCTTTATAACCTCGGTTAACTTATATGTCTACATATTGTGTGTGTTTTTTTTTTCTGAGCTTATATTTGTGACAGTCTTGCCTATAAAGTGTTGATATGTGATTAATGTTATTACTGGATGGATACAGACCAGCTGACATTGTCTTACTTCTACTTCTTACCCAAGGTCAAGGACACTGGCTTAGAAATTTTGTTAACATTTACATCAAAGTTTTGCATAAGTTTCTTTCCTTTGCTTATAGTTTTAAATTGCTTAACATGAAGTTGGTGGTGTGTAGTTCGTATCCTGGATGGATACAGACCAGTTGACACTATCTTGCTAATGCTACTGGGCCAAGGGCAAGGTCACAGACTAAGAAATTAGTTACATCAACATTTTGGGTTATTTCTTTTCTCCGTTTATATTTTCGAAAGTCTTCATTTGAAATTGTTGATACATAGATAGTCTTATTACTGGATGGCTATAGAGACCAGTTGACATTATCAGTCTAGGTACTGTTACAGACCAAAGGTCAAGTTCACAGGTTTTTTGTTAACATTCATGTTAAACTTTTGCAGTCAATATTTCTTTTCTTTGCTTGTGTTGCTGAAAGTCTTCATTTATGAATATGTTACTGTTGAATTGATACAGATCAGTTAAAACTATATTGCTGCTACTGTTACAGAACTAAAGGTCAAGGTCACAGACAGAAATCTGCCTTGACTTGGGTAATTGCACCAGCTGGGATATGCCAGAGCTCTTGTTTCATTCAGAACTCAAGGCTTTATTTTAATGAAATTTGACATACCAAAACTTACAGTAATGAGCTGTATTGGGCACATTATGCTGTACATGTATTTTTTCTTGTCTGTGGTAAAGCTTAGTCACACAGTGTGAAATGTAATCACCTTTGTACAGTGATGTACAAATTAAGACCTTATGGCTAAGAACTGTGTTCAGCACATTTTGCTGTGCATGTATTACTCGTCTGAATATGTTATGACAAAGCTTGACCACACAGTGTGGACTCATCCTATAGTGGTGCACTGATAATACCTTATGGTGAAGAGCTGTTTTGGAGACATTATACACTGTGTATACATTGCTTTTGTCTGAATACGAGGGATGTTCGAAATGAATTACTTATTTCTATCTGGAGACTTCAAATTTCAAGTTAGCCCAAAAGTACTCATTTCATGCCCTCGAAGTACTCCCCGTGGCTAGAAATGCAAAGTTTCAGCCGATGTATCCACTTCTTGAAGGCGTCACGGTACGCTGATTTGGGCACAGTAATAAGGCACTGATGAATGGCAGACCCAAGTGCCTGTCGGGACTGGTATTTCCGCCCAGCAAGGAATGCTTTCAGTTTCGGAAACAAAAAGAAATCACATGGGGCAAGGTCTGGGGAATACGGGGGGTGAGGCAAAACAGTTACTTTTTCTTTCTTCAAAAACGCTGTAACTATTGCGGAGGTATGAGCTGGGGCATTGTCATGTAGAAGACGGATTGTTTAAAACCAGTGGCAGGGCGTCGTTTCTGATAATACTTTTTCAGTTTCTTCAGTACTACGCCTTTGTAGTACTTTCCCGTGATGCTTTTGCCCTTTTTCACTGGCACTTTTATTGCGACTCCTTCACCAGAGAAGAAGATTGCATACAAAACCTTCTTTGTAGTCAAAGAACGTTTGGCAATTATTGGGCGTTTGCTGTGTTTAGTGGCCCAGATCTTATTGCTAACCTTTCTGACGGGCTCAAAATAATGGACCCAGGTTTCATCACCTGTGACGACATTGGCAAACTGCTTTTTGTCATATTTTGGAAACTGCTTTTTGTCATATTTTGGAAACATTTGAAGCAGCTTTTTGGCCACTTTAACCCGTTGCCTCTTTTGCTCGTCAGTCAACTGATGTGGCACCCATCTAGCAGAAATCTTTCTGACTTTCAAATGCTTCTTCAAAATAAGGTGAACCGTTGATAGTGATATGCCTACCTTTCGTGCAATATCACGAACTGTAAATCTGGCATCTCCTTCAATGATTTCCTTTATTTTGGAAAAGATTTCTTTACGAGATGCAGATTTTGGCCTACCTGATTTCGGTGCATTTTTGATGGAATCTACACCAGACTCAAATTTCTTTTTCCACCGCCGAACTGTGTCATAAGACACACAAGAAGGTCCAAAAGCAGTAGAAATTTCAGTCATCAGCTTCTTCAAAGAACAACCAAGTTTTGAGCGAGCTTTGATGTAAGCCCGTATTTCATCTTTTTTGTCGACGCTTCTACCAACCACTTTTACTGCAGTGGTCAATGACTGCGTGTATTCAAATGGCAAATTTTATGTCTTACACTTAGTCTAACATGTACATTTATACACCATTGTGTAGATATTGAATAGTCCTATACAGGTATGTATTGGTTTTTATCGTGCCCCACGTGGATATCGAGCTAGAGGACAATAAGCAATTCATTTCGAACATCCCTCGTATGTTGTACAAAGCCTTAGCCCTTCAATGTGATCTTACCTTATACTATGGTGTACAAATGAAGATCTTATGGTGAAGAGCTTTGGTGAGCACATTATACAATGTATGTGTATTGCTTTTGTCTGCATATGATGTGGAAAAGCCTTAGCTCCAAAATGTGGACTAACCTTATAAAGGGAGTACAAATCAACATCTTGTAAACAGCTGTGTTTGGCATATTTTACAAATCAAGACCTTATGGTGAAGCATTGTATTGGGCTTGATATTTATGTCCCCCAACCTACGAGTAGGGGAACATATTGATTTTGGTGCAGATCCTGTTGACTTGATGTTGGCATCAGCGTGACACTTTCTTGTCTGCACAATATCTTGTGAGCCAGTGGTTGGATTCTTACCAAACTTCGAGGATATATAATTGGGATATTACAAAGAACTGATTAGATGGCCTCAATGGCTCAGTTGATATTTTCTATGGTCATTCTCTCCCTTCTGCTGATTCAAGAAGGGCAGTTGTCAGTTTCTTGCAAAAGAATGTGCACCATACTGGTTAACTGCTTAGAGTAAGCCTGCCAAGTAAACATGTGGTTAGGTAAACTGACCACGCTCGGCATTACCCTATTGGGTTGACTGGGCCATAAAACCTGAACACAAAGATTAGATTTTGGTGACCTTGACCTTATTTTCAAGGTGGTTGGGTGAGGAAAGGTGTCGTGTATCTTACGTCACCAGGGCGTCCAACTAAGATTAGCTTACAATTGGGTAAGGCCTGCTATCCTTGCAGCTGGTAAGGGTAGAGAGGGAATGTTTTTATTTCTTCTGTTTCTTCACTTTCATTCCTGTTCCTCTTTCTTCCCTATCCCTCTCTTTCATCTCCTATACTATCTTTTTTTATCTCTTTTCTCCCTTTCTGTGGGAGACAATGCAGAATGACCCACAAGGGTTGACGTGTCGTTAAACCCCAATACTGTCAATCTTCTGTTTTCTCTTAAAACACCGTAACTAGTATGCTAAGCTCTTGTCTGAATATTTTGTATTTAAGTTTTTGCCACACAGTGCTGATTCACCTTATACAGTGATGTACAAATCAAGATTGAATGATGGACATGTTACAATGTGCATGTACTTCTCTTGTGTAAATATGTTCTAGTATAGCTTAACCACACAGTTTGAACCTGCCTTATACAGTGGTGTACAAGTCAAAACCTTATGGTGAGGAGTTCTGTTGGAGCCTTCATGCTATGCATGTATTACTTTTGTCTGAATATTTTGTGGCAAGGCACTAGTCCCAGAATGAGAACTGACCTTATATAGTGGAGCACAAAGCAAGACCTCATGGTGAAGAGCTGTAATTGGACATTATAGAGTGCATGCATTGCTCTTGTCTCAGTATACTGTGACAAAACATTAGTCCCACAGTATGGACTTGCCTAATACAGTGGTGTAGATCCATGTCGGGGACATTATGCTGTGCATGTTTTGCTCGTGAAGGTTAGCCCCACTGTGTGTACTCTTTTTATACAATGGTGTTCAAAGCAATGGATGGTGATAAAGAGCTTTTGATTTTTTTTTTATCAACAGAGGGAAGTCCAAGTTGGACCTGACAAGCTGGAGGTGGTAGCTTCCTTTTGCTACCTAGGAGACATGCTCTCAGCAGCAGGTGGCTATGAACTTTCAACCACAACACGTGTGAAAACCGCCTGGAAGAAGTTCAAGGTGCTGCTACCAGTTCTCTCTTCATGCCACCTCTCTTTCAAGACACATGGCCATGTGTACAGCTCTTGTGTGCAGAGCGCAATGCTCCATGCCAGTGAGACTTGGCCATTGACAAAACCAAACCTCCAACGGCTGCAGCGGAATGACAGGGCAATGATCAGACAGATCTGCAATGTCAGGCTGCAGGACGTTGTCACCACCAGGTCCAATGAACTACTTGGGCTGCTTGGCATTGAGGATCTGGACCTCATTCTGAAGGAGAGAAGGCTCCACTGGTATGGACATGTGGAACACTCCAATGGTGCAGTCAAGACAGCCTTTCACATACAGGTTGAAGGAAAGTGTGGGCCTGGGAGGCCCAAGATGACATGGAAGCAGCTGACAGAGAGGGATTGCAAACAGTGGAAGCTCTCGGCTATCAACCCTCATGATAGAAATATGTGGAGATCTGGTGTGAGACCTGCCATGCGTGCAGCAAACCAGCTATCTGGAAGGGGCGCCACTAATGTGGATGTTGCCCCTGTATATGCATGTTAACCAAAAATCTGATTATGATACGATATTATATGACTTTTGTGGAAAAGCCTTAAATCCCACAAATGTGGATGTATATTGTATAGTGTATGTATTAAATAGACTTGTGTTGAATGTACCATATCATTGCATGTGTCTCTCATTGTCATTAGCTACGACCTTAAATAAGATCATCAGCCATAACAGTAAAGCACAAAATTATTTTGACATGTTTGAATCCTGCTCAGAACATAACTCTTCTATGGTGCTAATTAGAGGGTTATTTAAAGTCATTTGAATGGGGAATGGATGGTGGGAGGATGTAGATAAAAAATTGTGGATAATCATTTGATTTACCTCACTAGATGCTCTTTATACTTTTGCACAAAGTTTAATGTTATCGCTACAACAATGCCCACATCACTTTAATTTGTGCAAAAAGAAAAAAAAAAAAAAAAAAAATCCTGAATTATCACCAACATTATTATCTTATTGGGTTATCTCTTTATTTTTATATTTGTATTTGCACAAAACCTCACTATCAGTTCATTTCTAGGCTAACTGAAACAAAATGTGTTATAAAATACACCCTGTTCAATACTTGATAAAAATGGGAGATATTTATACTGGCAGTTTCTTTATTGAAGCCCTTGGAAAATTGCTGCTTTTCCATAAAATACACCTTTTTGTAATATTCAGAAATGACTTAAAATAAAAATATTTGCAATTTCCATGAAACAGATAAGAATTCCTGGAAAATATAGAAATTGTATCTTCTAAATAGTTTTCCAATATTGCTGTTTTGAAATTCATACTTGTTTGAGCATGAAATTTTACAGATTTTGAGAATTTTCCGTTTTCCTGTCCAGCTTTATTTGAATTTATGAACCTAGTGACTTATTGCTTCACTGTTAATACTTTTATTGATTGTTCTACTGCCATGCAATAATTAGATTATGAAATAAGCTTGTGTATTTCATAACATTTAATTAATTCAGTTGTTTATTTATGTTCATTTTTTCATTTGTATATTTCAATCCACATATGCATATATACACATTATTACTACAGTAACATGATCTGATGCTTTGTCATGTCGTGTGTATATTCCCAGATCACAGGAGACTGTTTCAAGGCGGTACTTTCATTGTGTTTTTTTGTTAAAGAGGAATGCAATATACTTACAACTTATATTGGAGTAAAGGGCTTAACAAGCCATTTATTTTGATGCAAGAGTTTTCAAAATCGGCCTAGAAATAAGGAAGTTATGGTGGTTTGAATATATTTAAAATGGCTGTGATGGATGCCGCCATATTGTAGGCTTTGTGACGTCACACAGCCCATATTAAATATGCAAACCAAATTATAAAGAGTTTTTAAGAATAATTTTGCTACAGATGTTTTTATAATCTTTTAATTCTAGTGACAAGCAATCATTTCCCCCAGAATAAACCAACTTTATGAGAATAACTACCTTTATGAAACGAATTTCAATTTTTATGAAACCTCATTAAATATTCAAAATGGCAGCGCCCATTCCACCAATGTTAAAATATTAAACTGTCTATAACTTACTTGATTTTCCACCGATTTTGATCAAATTTGTGTCAAAATTCATTGTTTGTAAAGTTCTTTACTTTAAAGCACAATACCTTTTTAGGTTGCATTCCTCTTTGAATATGCTTCACTTACAAATAATTTTTCTTTTACCTGTTATGTAAATTAAAGATGTATTCAGTTAAATTTGGATAACAGAGTTGCCACCTTTTTGGTAAAGGGCTGCCAACTCTGCTTGCCATCTGTTCTTTTTGTGGCTATTTAATTGCATTTGTCTGTTTTGCCCTTTGATGTTGAGAACTTGATGTGGATCTGATTTTATCAGTTCCTGAGTTCACCTATTTACTTTGCATTAAAAATGCTCTAAGATCTGGGAACATCCACGAGACATGTCAGATCTTGCTACTGTAGTAATACTCTCTTTATTATATAACTTTAAAATAAGATTTTATTTTGTCAAATTGATCTGTTTATTCATTTCCTTTTGTCACTAATGGCTTTTTGGTGCAGTTAAATATACAGGAATGTTATGCATGTCATTTTGAGGGCATGTCTACATAAATATTCTGAAGTAATATCCCACAAGCTCTCTGGCAGGTTTGAGAGGAACTGTATTTCCACATATTATTTATGAGACCAATAGTCCCAAATCCCAAGAATAGTTACTAATAGAGTGTATCAGCACTATAGTGACATTTGGGGCAGAGTATGATGCCTCCAGTCAAGCACTTAAAGACAGCTTCTTTGATCACAAATATTCCAAAGTAGGGCTCCTTTAGAAATATAAAACAAAGCAAAAAACAAAATAGCTAGGACCAGTTGTTCAAAGCATCGTTAGCTTAACAAGCTTTTTAATGACAAACGCATTAACTGTTGTAGCTAAGATAGTTTCAAATACATTGATATTTTTGCTGCATAAATGTGAGTAGCTTTTGCTATGCAAAAGTTACTCACATTTTTTTTCAGCAAAAAATGTCAGTGCATTTGCCATATTTCAAGATAGAAATTTTATGTCATATTAGCTAACAATGTTGTTAAGTTTTGAACCACTGGGCCCAGATTGGATTGATTGAGGAGTGATTGAAAAAATACAACATCTCCCATGCCCACTAGCAGCTTTGAGTGGAACTCTATTTTCAAATACAATGTATGAGCCCAATTAGACTAAAGGATCAGAAAATTGAATTATATCAGAACTATATCCAAGAACTAGGCAACATATCATAGCCTCTACACAAGCACTGATTGACAGCTGCAAGCACTGCAACTGTAATATGGATCTGGAAAAAAATCAAGATTAGTTAATCCAGCTTTTTGGAATACCATATTTACTCTCAACTCCTTACCATACTTCTCCTAAAATTTGAAAATGGTCTGTTCCACTACCTGCTGATGTGTGTAAAATATTGCTGGACGAGTGGTAAACAGTTTAGACCCTGATCAGATGCTGCATTCTGTGGCATCTGATCTAGGTCTACACTGTTTGCTCAGGCCTGTCTGTACTAATACTAAGTGTTATTCTGGTAAATTGTAAAAACCTAAACTCTTTAACTTTTTGAAAAGATCATTGGTAGGTATATAATAATTTTTTGTACCTTTGGTTATTTTTATCACATTTTATTATCCATATTAAAATGATTCAAATCACACTTTGTAGTCTTTAAAATCATTTCTAATTTCTCTTTCTTCTGCATAATCAATAATTTGCACTTTGCACTTGTTATTGAAAAAAAAAAAGATTACTTTTTCTTTTCTTTCTTTTTTTTTTTTTTTGTTGGGTCTATCCTTTTTCACATATCACATCTGTTTCCTTGTTCACTGCTCTTTATTACTATATTTACCTTAAGTATTCAGAGAGACAGGCCTGAGCACTATTGACCCAGATCAGATGCGAAAGAATATGGCTTATGATCAGGGTCTGCACCTTTTGGCACTTGTCCAACTGTTTTTAGACACATCAGCAGTTAGTAAATTTTTAGGACAAATATGGTAAGGAAGTAAGATTCCAAACTTACTATAGATTATGTCACTGACAGCTGTGCTGATGTCACAGCAGATATGTATTGAGCTCAATATTTATTTTTTTCTTCTTTGAACTTGGTACTTTGTTGGTGTGCAAAACCTATTAATTTAATGACTATATAAAGTGAAAAAAAATGTTCTTCTGCTTCACATGTGACCCATATTGTGACAAAACCTATGACCTGTGCATGCCCAAACTGAGCTGTAGACCTGAACTATATACATATAGTCTTGGTATATGCAATGTGTGTTTTCATAGTTCTAGATAAGGGTTCTAATAAATAAATTTTTTTTATTTCTGTATGAAATCCTGTTGGTTCTCATAAAAAGCACCTCACCAAAATGCTTTTAATGAGTACCCATAATATTTTTTCATGAAAAAATAATAAAAACAAAAAAAAAACATATTTGTCTGAATACTCCTGTTATCATTTGTTTATGAATACTCACAAGTGTTTGTCTCCTGTTTCAATTTTTTTGTGTAACTTGGAAATGCATGATTAGAACCATGTATAGATTCTTATGTGACTAATAGTCCAACAAACAACATTACAGTAGAATACAGGGCCCAGTTGTTCAAAGTGTTGTTAGCTTAACGAGCTTGTTAATGACAAACTTGTTAAGTGTTGTAGCTAAGGTATTTTCAAATAAATTTTGCTGCTCACATTTTTGCAGCAAAATTTATTTGAAAATACCTTAGCTACAACACTTAACAAGTTTGTCATTAACAAGCTCGTTAAGCTAACAACACTTTGAACAACTGGGCCCTGTATTCTACTGTAATGTTGTTTGTTGGACTATTAGTCACATAAGAATCTATACATTTTGCAATGTAAAAGCTACTCACATTTTTTCAGCAAAAATATTAATGTATTTGCCATATTCCAAGATAGAAATTTTAACATCACGTTAGCTAACAACTTTGTTAAGTTTTGACCAACTGGGCCCAGGAGTACCTAGATAAATAGTCTTCTTACCTCTCCATGATAACATACATTGTAGGTATGGATAAGAAACACCTTACAACATACTCATTGAAAGCACCTCACTAAGGTCCTTCTAATATGTACCCACAACATGTTGTCTTTGGTTCTTATTAGAAGACGTTCATTAAGTAGCTTCTGATTTTTCATGGAGAAGCAAGAAAAAAATTTTTTTTGTTCATGTAAAGCACCGTATTGACCTAATTACAGCACTGTGCGCTGTTTTTCAAAAATACTGGGAAAACTTGTGGTAAAATATGTACCTACCTACACTAAGGGATCACTAAAAAAAAAATCAGCAGAGGACTTATCAAATGGTGCTTATGCGATGTTTTTGTGTTTGTTTTTTTTCTTCTTATTTTCTTTATAAAAGCATATGTTGTGGGTACTCATTTGAATTGCATAAACAAGTATGTTGTGGGTACCCAGGTGAATTGCATCTACAAGCCAATGCAATTCAGATGGGTACCCACAACATGTGTCTTTATAAAGAAGTAGACAAAAAGTACACTGGCTGTAATCTGAAGACTACAGAACTGCTTGACTATGTGCTTATAGGGGTATGTGTGGTAATTAAGTCAAATGCGGTATTTTATTTAGAGCAATGATTATGAGGACAATATTTTATCAAGTGCTATAATTAAGAGCAAAAGTTTAAACCAGATAATGCCATAAGATCAGTCTTGTCAGGCCCACACTTCCTTACCATACCATACTTATTCTAAAATTTGAATGTCCATATCTGTATAAAATGGCGCAATGAATGGCAAACGGTGTAGACCTAATCAAATGCCACTTTCTCCAACATGTTATCTGGGTCTTCACAGACTGCTCGGGCCTCTATACAAATAATTGGGGTAACTTTTGTGCGCTTAAAGGTTAAACCAGTATGTGCATGCTTATCTGTGTTTTTATTGTTCACGTGCATATGTATTCCAAACATTGAAACTAAACTTGGTTATTATAGCTCTTGACAAGATACTTCTTTGAATAAAAAAAAAAACATGTTTACTGATTAAAAGAGGCTCAGCCAGGGGCTTGTAATGAGTACCCAAAGCATTTATTTTCAGAGAGAAATAAGTTAAAATAATTAACTGATATTGCTCTAAAGCTCATTTTTAAAATATGTCATAAAATAGCTCTTGAAGAAGGTTTCAATAAAATATCATGCTGTATTTTTGGCAAAATTTAACCAAAATCTCTAAGATGTTGTCCACAAATTTAACTAGAGTGCTGAAGGATAAAATGACAGAATGTACTATCTGAGCAGGGTCTGTTCTGTCTGACACTCATTCAGCAGTTTTTAGACTCATCAGCAGGTAGTAAATTGACTTGTTCAGATTTTAGGACTAATAATGTAAGATGTGTCCCAATATTAAAGATAAATGCAATAAGCCAGATCCACTCATTTTGGTCACGAGTGGATCTTCATGGTTACCATTTAAGAGACTTTTTCCATAACGAGCCATCATTCTTTTGTTTTCATTTCAGAGAAACACTGCGAGATGTGATCAACATGTTACGCAACACTAGTAACCCTCAAGTAGAGTACATGGTGAGAACTATGAAGAAATGGGCAAAGGAAAACTTAGTGCCACTGCCTTGAGAAACTAAGAACAAAAACATTAACTCTAGTACCCATGTCAAATTTGTGATCTTTATTTCTTTATATTTTCCAAGAAAATAGGGCTGGACATTTTTTGTGAATCATCTCCTACGACTGACATGAAATGTCAATCGCTCTTGTGTTGGAAAATTTAGAATATCATAGCTCCAGATAAGAGGGATATCCACATATTATTTTTCTAATTTCTCCACAAAAAAATATGTTGTGGGTACTCATTAGAAGCACCTCAGTGAGGGGCTTCTAACGAGTACCCACAACATATGTTTTTAAGGAGAAATAAGAGAAATATTAATACTTTTTGGTTGAAAAAAAAAAAATGCCTCATCTAGAGCTATGGAATACATGTATATTTTAAGGAGAATGGATGCCTCTTTCAAAGGAGACAACTGTCAAAATTGGTTGCCTTCTTCTGAAAAGTAGTCTATAAAAGGGAATAAATTGTTCCCAAGGGGAAAAATTCTTTCCTTCCAAAGGTGGCTCCTTTTTAGGAGGAGCTTGATATGTGGAAAGCAAACATAAAGCCCCATGTGTATCCAGTCCCCATAACATGTCATTTACTGGTATATACCATATGAACCCTAAGTATTCGAACACCTCAACTACTTACCATACTTGTTCTAAAATTTGAACAAGTACAATTTCTTACTTGATGTTGCATCAAAAAATTAGTGGATGGGTGGCAAACAATGTAGACCCAGATGTGACACCGCATTCTGCGGTGTCTCATCTGGGTCTACACTGATTGCTCAGGCCTGTCTGTCCGAATACATACAGTATATTGTATATACAGTAATGCTAGCATTTAAACTGTCAATTTTATTTTTTGGTGACAGTTTTAAGTAATTTGAAATCAACAGTTCTTAGGAAGAGATGTTGTCATCAGTTTCAACTGGATAGCAGCAGAAGCCTAAAGTTTAAACTGGTTTCACAAATACACTGGGAGAATTCAGTAATGAAGTTAAAATTTCATAACCAAATATTCTGACAAAATGCCATATGCAAACAATGCAGACCCAGATCAGACTGCTCTTTTGCCAACATTTAAAGTAAATATGGTATAATGGAATACATATCTATTAATTCCGTCCAGAAGAATTGTGAGAGAGTATGTAAATACATGTTTGTATGGAATATGTACATAAAGTTATTTATTTTGTTGAAAGAATGGCTTGCATTGTTTTGTTTGTGTTGGAGTTTTACAGCCCAGTCAACACTGTTAAGGTCATGTTGAGCCAGTCAGTTAAACTAACATTTTTCCTGGGCAGGCTCAGTTCTCTAAGTGGTAAACCAGTGTTCACATACTTTCGCCAGTAGCTGACAACTGCCTTTCTTGAATCAACAGAAGGAAGAGAATAACCGTAGAAATTATTTCATGATCAGTCTCCAAGAAAGTTTCTTGGCCGAGCTATGATTACAACTTGTGACCTTTGGATCTGGCAGTTAGACATGGTACCCATTGCCCTATGAAGCACTGTGACCTGCATTGTACATGTATGCTTATTTTCTATTTTATATAATTATTTTAAGAAAAGACTAAAATTAACAGAAGATGAAAAGTATTACAATTTGTTAATAGTATGTTAATCCTTAAGACAGCTGGATACTCGGTAGATATCTGCCATCTTATTTAAGGGAGACAACTTCTGTGACTTCCT
Organism: Anodontia alba; assembly: GCA_964016985.1. Taxonomy (NCBI): domain Eukaryota; kingdom Metazoa; phylum Mollusca; class Bivalvia; order Lucinida; family Lucinidae; genus Anodontia; species Anodontia alba. The sequence continues at coordinate 62,071,690 of OZ024822.1, read as the reverse complement.
GTTTGCTTTTCTGCAGACCAAGTCCCTTCTGAAAGGGTACCTACTCTAAAAGAAATTTTCTCAAATTCTTCCCTTTTAGAGTATGGTAAGGGTCCTATAAGTTTGTACACTAAAGTGTCTGGCAAAATGGCATATGAAAACTGCAGACCCAGATCAGACTGCTCAGGAGCAGTCTGATCAGGGTCTACACTGTTTGCCATTTCACCATGTATTTTAAGAAACAATTGCAAAAAAAAAAAAAAAAATAAAAAGTGTTCAGAATTTTAGGACATTTATCATAGACCCATTTTCAGAAAGGAGGCAAAACAGTGTAAAAGAGTTGCTTCCCCTGAAGGTGTATCCAGTCCCTTCAAAGCATGATACAGTCATAGCAGATGAAATTCTCAAATATTTTCTTATTATTTTTTTCATAGAAAATAAGGCTTGACATTTCATTGAATCATATGCTCAACAGCACATGAAATGTCATCTTATCCTGGGCAGACAATTCACATGAAATGTCAAGCCTAATTTTCTCTGAAAAAAAAAAACAACTAAAAAGCAAGATATCATCTGCTGCTATTTTGATTGGTGCATTATTCCATTGTAGACGGAATTAGGTACGTCCAGTTTATGAGATCTAGATATTCCGAGAGAAAAATGGCTAAACCATTTGCAAAAAGTAGCAGACCGAGCTGGGTTCACACTGAATGCCAATTACCTTTTTAGGGGTCTTCAGACTAGAATGGGTTAAGGCTTAACATACTACAGTCTTTTTTAAAAAAGACCATAACAATTCTCAGCTGTTTACAGGTTCAGATTGTCCTGTCCATCTGCATGGTCTGATCAAGATCACTGCCCCCTGTTAATACCATATTGACCTTAAATATTCAGATACCTTAACTCTTTACCATACTTGTCCTAGAATTTGAACAAGACCATTTTGCTATCTGTTCATGTATCTAAAACTGCTGGGTGAGGTGGCAGACAGTGTAGACCCTGATCATTTGTGCAGAAAAAATTAAGACAAATATGTTATGGAGTTAATATGTCCAATATATTTGGGGAAAATATGGTAATACATAAAAAATGCTATGAATGATGACAGTAATATTGAAGAAATAAAACATTCCAAATATTTCTAGTTTCGGTTTTGTTTGAAAAGCCATGTAAGTATACAGCCCAGTTTGCAGCAACCAAAATGCTGCAGCTCATGAACAGCCAGGAGCGAGACCAACAGTTGAGGGTTGATCGCAAGACTGTAGCAAGTCAGATGGTTGTTTCTCCCAATACTTAATCTCCTCACCATGAAGGCGTTATGAAGATTACAACATTTCTTTCTGTTTGTTTGTTTGTGTTGAGGTTTTACGGCCCAGTTCAACCAATTGGGGTCATGTCGAGCGCGGTCAGTTTACCTAACCACACGTTTACTGGGCAGGCTTAGTCCTCTAAGCGGTTAACCAGTATTGTGCACATTCTTTCGCCAGACACTGACAACTGCCCTTCTTGAAGAAATAATGGAAATTTAGGTGCCGTTGCTCATACAGGTGCCATTGCATTCCATGCTTTCAGAAGAAATGTGGTTTGAAAACTTTCTGTTTGAAAACTAACTTTGCCATGGCACCCAATCAAAATTGGACATAAAAACATAAAAAAACACAGTCTTGGTACGGGATCTTCCTAGTAATGACAGATTCAGTGTCATATGACTTTTTCCCCATTATAAGTATGGAACCTCTTGTTAGAGAAGAGTGTACAATGTCTGATGACATATAGGTCCTATAGCTAGTCAGAAACGGAGTTGTATGCTAGTTGATGTAAAAAATGGCAACAACACTACGAGGGTTGAGCACAAGACTGGCGCAAGTCAGATGGTTGTTTTTCCCCAAACCTAATCTCCTCACCATGAAGGCGTTATGAAGATTACAACATTTCTTTCTGTAAACAATGAAAATTTAGGTGCCATTGCTCATATGAGCAATGGCACCTAAATTTGCATTGTTTACAAAGGGGTCCAAGTTGCCCCTAAACAAGGGTTTCAAAAATATGTTTGAGTTACCATAGTCTTGCGCTCAACCCTCGAAGTCTAGAACTAGACTGAAATATAGGTCAAGATCACTAATCAGTGTTTCAGATCCTGTAAGGGAGGAACCATATGCCAGGTTTTAGCTCGCCTGGACAAAGTCCAGGAAGATCTATTGCACTACCCCAGCATCAGCGTTGGCGTCCACATTTAGGTTAGTTTTTTAAGAACATATTTTCCAGACCATTTGATAGATTCGGTTCATATTGTGTATGTTCCAAAGTTTTATTCAGCAGTACCCCAGCCCATTACATCAAGGTCAAGGTCATGGACTTAGAAATTTTTAATGTTAAAGTTTTTTAAGAGATCATATTTTCCAAACTTTATTTTGTTTGTTTTGTGTTTTTTCATTCACATAGGATTGAGATTTCATTCAAACCATATTTGGAGATTATTCATACATAGTTCCAGGTCCTGTTTTCCAGAGAAAAGAAAAAGAAAAACAATAAAAAAAACAAAAAAACCATTTGTCATCTCTGAAATGGACTTCAGTATGCTAAAACAAACTTTGAGTTCAAGGCAACTCGCAGCATTCTGTAGGCTAAATCAGCAGACAACATATAAATGATATTCATCTCCCAGAAAATAGTGCTTGATATTTCATTGTCTACTAAAAAGACATTGCCACAGAAAACTGACATTTCATGTGAATTGTCTCACATGAAACACACAACCTGTTTATTTCTGGGAAAATAAAGAAAAATATTTCAGACGTCACCTGTTGGTATTTAAGTCCAGCAGCTTAAAAATTAGTATGAGTCTGATCCATGCAGATTATGTGTTAACCCTTGTCCTGCTGAATAAATTAAGATGCCACACCCACTTCTAATTTTCAGCCAATCAGGTTACTTGATCCAGATTGTTGTTAGAAATTTGCATACTTGATGGCAAACAGTGCAGATTCAGATCAGTTGGCTTCTTCAGAAGCCAACTGATCTGGATCTACACTGTTTGCAAAACAGGATATATCCGGGTTCAGCAGGACAAGGGTTAAGTATTTGTAAACTATGGCTGACAGGGTTGGAAGAATCTGAACAAGAAGTAATTTCTATTATATTTTTATTGCAATGTTTCTATGTTAGAACATGGAATGATTCTGATGCTTAACAACTATGGGTACAAAAAGCTCTTATTTACATTAACATACAAAAATATAATCCTCTGGTAAAATAATATCACAACTAAAAGTCATCTTTTAATGTTCAACCTGCAAATCAGAAACTGCAATATGATGGCAAAAGAAAATCATGACATGATGACAAAAGAAACTAAGAATTTAAACCTCAACAAATAGTACAACAGTATAGTTCTCAGTGTTTAATTTATAAAGCATAACTCTACCATTATTTTTTCCTACATCCCTAGAAACATCTTGTGTGTACAAACATATAATGTTCTCTTCTGATTTGTATGTGTGTACATAACCGTAAATATCTTAAAAATTTCGTACAACAAAGTTTCTGACAAAATGATGTTTGCAAACAGTGCAGACCCAGGTCAGACTGCTCCTGAAGAGCTCTGATCAGGGTCTACACTGTTTATCATTTCGCTGTTATTTATTTAAGAAATAACTACAGAAGTATTCAAAATTTTAGGACATTTTCTGTATACATGATCATGTGTTTTTCCAAAGACATTAACTTGCAATGTTTTGTAACATACCAGTATTAATGCAAGATGAAGTGCATTGGCTGTTGAAATTTTGACCATTTTTTTCATGAAGTTAAATATTCTGTTTGTTTTATATATATATATATATTTGCTGAAACTGGTATGAAAGGAAAAAACTTAATCTAGATCAACACTTACCATGCCATATAGCCAAATTGAGCAGATGACAAACTGGGCCCGGTTGTTCAAAGCGTCGTTAGCTTAACGAGCTCGTTAAGGGTCATTTCGTTAACCGTTTTAGCGGATTCAATACACAATATTCTGATATTTTTTGCTGAAAAAATGTGAGTAGCTTTTGCATTGCAAAAGCTACTCACATTTTTTCAGCAAAAAATTTCAGCATATTTGCGTATCACTCGATGTAAATTTTAACGAATCGTTAACTAACGACATCGTTAGCTTTGAACAACTGGGCCCAGATATTTTTCTTATTTTTCCTTTTAACGGATCTGACACTTCATGCAAATTGTCTTTTAAAAAGACAATTTGCATGAAATGTCAGATCCTACTTTCTAGGAAAAATAAGAAAAATAAATGAAAATGTTGTCTGCTGAAATTTTTACTCAGCATACAAAGTGTTACACTAATAGGTTCAACAATTGGTATCAGAACAGAACAGAAATTTTATTCAGACTTAAACTATACAGTTTCTCGTCTTTCACAACTTGTAATAAACATGTATCAATGGGAAACTCTAGAAGCTAGGCTGTAATGTTTCATATTATACAATAAAAATCAAACTGAAGCATGTTCTAATCATTGTAGTAATAGGGTATCGTATGGTGAAAAACTGAAACGAAGCAAATATCTGTACAATGATTCATCGCTGTTTGATTCCCTTATAGAACCTGAGACCTCACCTGTGTACCATATTTACTCTAAATATTGGGAAACCTTAACTCCTTGTCCTAAAATTGAACAATCCATGAGTATATGTCTCCACAGCTGGACGAGAGGCAAATAGTGCATGCTGATTATACACAGTGTTCTATGGCATTTGATCTGGGTCTTGCACTCTTTGCTCAAGTCTGTCTGTCCCAATACCTAAAGTAAATATGGTATCATGCAAATGGGCTTGTACCGGCTTTGTTTATGGTGGAATCTAATTAACTTTGATTCTCCTACAGTATTAAGAAAGTATCTATAATTAACCAGAGACCTCTCAAAGAAATACCATTATAAGCATTTTATTACTACACAGGCCTCATAAATGATCCTTGTAATGACAAAACCTGTATTCAAGCTTAAACAAAATTCACTCATTTATGCTTAATGGATTCTTCCATCTGAAGCCTGGACTAATCTATTCATTGTTTAACCCATTCATCCCAGAGTTTCTGCAATGGACTCTTCCAACTTCGAATTTTGTCATGTTCATTGCTGCAAATAAGGATATCAATTAAACATCTAGAACTGAATAGCAAACAGTGTAGATCCTGATGAGATGGCTCATTACCAGCCGTCTCAGCTGGCTCAACACTTTGCATGAATATTTGTTTTGGTCTACCAGGTTGAAAGGGTTAATGTTCTGAGCAATGAGTAAAAATTTCGGCAGATGAAATAATGAAATATTTTTTTCTAATTTTTGCAGAAAATAGGCTTTGACATTTCATGCAAATTATCTCCTATGGAGATAATTTGCATGAAACGTCAAAGCCTATTTTCTGTACAAAACATATCACCAGTTTGTCATCTGCTGAATTAGTCCAGAGGTTAAAGGTTAACAGGATATTTCAAGTTTCTGCAGATTTACACAAGGTTCAGTGGCAAAAAGTGAACCCCCTGATCAGACATGCATTTTGTGGCAGCTGATCTGGGTCTACATTGACAAGATTCACTTAGAGGACCATTATGCATAAATGGGTTAAATTTCCAAATTAAAATAATGACAGAACAAACACAAGTCATGCCCTCTCTAGATTTTGTTCTGTACAGTCTGAACAGAGCATGCTCCAAAATTCTGTAATGACCAGTTTGATCAAGTTGAAACTGCACACTATTCAAAAGAATTGAAGAAACAGACAATGCCATGAATATAAATACTTGAATAGAAATAAAATGACAGCACACCTGAATTACTGAACTGTACCAATGAAACATTTGGAAGATGTCTATCACACAAAGACAAGTATAATGAATTGCCTCCCTTGGCAAAACTGGGTAAGTTCCTTCTCTACACTGGTAAACTAACTGAGAGGAATGGAAACCCCTCCAGCTGATACAACTCTCACATCCATATATTTGCCTGCCTCCACACTGAAGGCAACTCTTTAATGTAAGAATTTGCCAAATTCTGCCATTTAAGAGCAGCCAACATTTTCAAAAAGGTTTCAAATACCAGGAAAGCAACTTCCTGTCTGAATAGTTGCCTCCCTTAGCATATGGCAAAATCTTTCAGGTGTATCCGATTACTTTAACTCCTGAAGGCAGATAATTTATCAAGAGTATTACCACAATTACTAAAATATTAGGACACTTGCCCTATTTATCCTAAGTATTCGGACACATCAACTCCTTACCATACTTGTTCTAAAATTTGAACAAGTACAATTTACTACCAGATGCTGTGCCTAAACATTGCTGGATGAGTGGCTAACAGAATGAGACTGCATTCTGCAATGTCTCATTTGGGTCTACATTGTTTGCTCAGGCCTGTCTGTTTAAACACATGCAGTAAATACGGTAACTCCTAATCATAAGTATCCTATGATTTGACTACCTGGTGATGAGTCTGACATGAGCTGAACAAATGCCAAACAGTGCAACAGTGCTGACCCCAATCAAGCTGCTCTTTCCTGAATATTAAGGGTGAATATGGTACCATTCAAATTTTGGGGGCAGTTATGGTACATGCATTCAGGTGACTTCTACTGGTCCCAAGTACAGGAATGGTATAATCAAATAGAACCCAGTGGTACAAATACTCTCTTTTCCCTTCTTTGTTTTTGGACGGGTTTTTCACGGAAAAATTCCATCATAAAATAGTGATGTATGGACATGGGGCGGGCGTTGTCCGAGGTTAACCCTTTGATTAACCTTTTTTCCTTTAGGAGCAGTCTGATCTGGGTGCACACTGTTTGCCTGTATGCAAAAATAGGTTTGAAAAATTTGCAAGAATATTCAGCAGACGACATAAACAGATGACATTTTCAGATGCAGTTTTTCTTGGCATTTTAAGGGTTAATCTTTTTTATACACTTTTCTGCTGTTTTGTACAAGGGAGACAACTTTTATGGCTTGTCTGTTTTCCAGCACACTGAATCCCTTCTAAAAAGGGTTTACTCCAAAAGAAAAGAATTTGCTCCCAAGAGGAGCAAATTCTTTTCTTTTAGAGTGGACCCTTTTTCAGAAGGGAAGCAAAACGTTTTAATGAGTTGCCTCCCCTGAAAGGGTATTCATTCCCCTTAAGACTGTAGGTGTTCCAGCTGTCCTGAATCTGCATGCCATGCATGTCCCCTTTCACCTTTTCACTTTATGGGGCCCATGCATGAAATCCGCTTTTGTTGTCCAGCATATTCATTAATGGTTTTCCCATACTGGTTAGTAAATTGTTAACATGGTGAATAAAAGCCAGACCCATTTTGCAACTGACATAAACACAAAAATAAAAAGATACATGAATAAAATATAAAACAATCTGAAATACATTACAGTTTAACAGCCTTATTTACCCTAAATATTTGAAAATCCTCCATTAACAATACTTCACCTGAAAGTTTAACAAGTTTCATTAAAATACCTGATGTCCAAACAGAACTGGATTAATGGCAAACAGTGCAGATCCAGATTAAACTGCTCCCTAGGAGCAGTTTGGTTTGATCTGGGTCTACATAGTTTTCTTAGACCTGTCTGTCTCAATATTTAGGGTAATAAGAGACCAAAGTACAGTAGACTGTCAAAGTCGACAGTGTGTGTATAAATGCCAGTGCCAATTAATACTCTTGTGGCACATTACAGAATATAATGGACAAAGTTCATGTAGTCTGATCAGAGCCTCCTCTGTTTATCGTTATATTGTATAGTATCCACTGGGTCTGTAAGCTGTCCATGAAGGCCCTTATCAGAATGTGCAAATGCAAAGGCTGATCTGAGCCTTCATTGCCAGCATATGGAACAAAAAAATCATTTTTAATCTGTTGTGCATATGATCACCAAGTGACAGAACATAGCAGCTTGAAATTCTGGACTAAATTATTTCTGTTCTCCTGATTATCACAACTTTTTAAATAGGAAATGTGAACAAATCACAGCTTCAGGTAAGATGGGGTTTTTTAACCAGAAAACATTTATATTTTTCTTATTTGTCCATGAAAAGGTATGTTGTGGGTACTCATTAAAAGTGCTAAACAGGCACTTCTCACGGGTACTCACAACATACCCAGCAGGCACACAACGTTGAAATGTCAATTCAACATTGATTCAACGTCAAGACGTTGAATCGACGTTGTTTCAAGGCTGTGTAACTGCTGGGTATGTTTTCATGGGAGAAATCAGAAAAATATTTATCTGGACACTCCTCTTATTTGGAGCTATGAAAAGTAATAAAAGCTGAACAAGCAGTAGTTTATACTGTATGTACAGTAAATGTCCTAAAATTTTGTTCACCAAAGTTACTGACAAAATGGCATATGCAAACAGTGCAGACCCAGATCAGACTGCTCCTTCAGGAAGGATTAGGGTCTACACTGTTTGCCATTCCACTAAGTATTTTAACAGACAACTGCACAAAAAGCTTTTGGCCAAACTAGTATGTTCAAAATTTTAGGACATTTACCATACTCTAACTATTCAAGGAAATAGGCCTGAGCATAAAGTAAGGTGTCTGAAAATTTAGAGAAACTGTGTTCTGTGGCCAATCAGTCACTTTATAAATTTTGTTTGAATCTAATGAAAGAAATTCCTGTTATTGCATGGAAACCAATTTTTAAGTGTTGAAGTAAGAATAAAACACTTTTCAAGTTACTGAAAGGAAACAAGTGTGACGCTGACGATAAAACAAACAACCCAGACAGACAAATTGATCATAAAGTGACCACTAAGTGTCTACCATGCTACATAAGTGACAAAAAATACATAAATACATGTACTACTTCAAAAGTGTGATTTGTAGGAATTAAGACAGAACACCTAAAGTGCCATGCAAAACTATAGTTTTGCATGGCACTTTAGGTGTTCTGTCTTAATTTTGTTGTTTTAATATTTTATGTGAATCATCAGCTTCTACTTTTTCATAGAAAATAAGTCTTAACTTGTCATGTTGTTGTGTTGAGGTTTTACGGCCCAGTCAACTCAATGGGGTCATGTCGAGCGCGGTCAGTTTACCTAACCACACGTTTACTGGGCAGGCTTAGTCCTCCAAGCGGTTAACCAGTATTGTGCACATTCTTTCGCCAGAAACTGACAACTGCCCTTCTTGAATCAGCGGAAGGGAGAGAATGACCGTAGAAAATATTTCATGATCAATCTCCACGAAAGAATGTTGCAGTGACAAGCTAAGACTTATTTTCTATGAAAAATAAAAGCTGACCAGTAGACGATTAACTTGTCATGTCAATCGTCTACTGGTCAGCTTTTATTTTTCATAGAAAATAAGTCTTAGCTTGTCACGTCGATTGTCTACTTATGTAGATAATTCACATGAAATATTAAGACTTATTTTCTCTGAAAAATAACATGAAAGAATGTCCTCTGTTGCTGAGGTAACTGATACTTTAAGCATTAATTTTGATAGCCTCAGAGGTCTCTTAATTGCAACTTCTGCCAGTAGACTTTGAAACTAATAATTTCAAGACATTTAGCATGCTGGATAAAAATTTCAGCAGACAATACTTTGAAATACAGTTGACTCTCGTTATCTCGACCTCGCTTATCTCGAATAACCGCTTATCTCGAAGTGAAAATCTGGTCCCTGCCTAAACCTGAAAATCTAACAACAGGTAAAAAATATTGTGGAAAAGAGGAGAAATTGCTCCTAAGGAGCAATTTCTCCTCTTTCCCACAATATTTTCAAAATATCTCTAACTTCACATCAAGTCCAATTACATATATATTTGTTAAATGTGGTTGTTCGAATTATTTTTTCCTTAATTCTGCTAATCTGATATGTCGAGGTACGGATATCACGAAGTATTTCAGAGAGTCCCTTGGAATTCGAGATAACGAGTCGACTGTAGTTCTCATTTTTCCCATAAAACAAGCTTTGTCATTTCATGTCTTCTAAGGAGACAATTTGCATGAAATATCAAAGCCGATTTTGTCAGAAAAATAAGAAAAATATCATCAATTTGTCACCTACTGAATTTTCCCAGACTGTTGTCAAGTTGGAACAGGCAAATTAATTTCAAAACTTGTGCTTTCAATACTTCTGCACAAATTTGAACATTTTTTCTAAAATAAGCAAAATAATTACAAAAGTTGCTAATATCAATACTTGTGCAAATACATTTTTTTTTTTTTCATAATTCTGTTTTTTCCTGCTTTAACAAGTATAATATATATCATTACTGAACTACTATTAGCTAAAACATTAAAAATTAAGACCTAAAAACAAAGTAAAAATAGTAAAAAGAGGCTTTAAGTCCAAAAAAAGAAAAGGAACTATAAAAAAGCAGAATGCCAAATGGGTGGCCCTTCAAAGATCAGGGCCAAAGAGGCAACTCTTTGCTAAATATATACTTAACCCTTAACTCTTTCCCAGCTAGTGGCGACTTTTGTCGTCTGCTGATAACTTTTGGGAACAGTTTGGACCCAGATCAGGCCCGACAAAACATCAGGTCTGATCTGGATCCAAATTGTCTGACATTCTGATAGTATTCCTGAAAGACTGTTTTGAAAAAGTTAATTTTAAAAAAAATCCACAGACAACAAAAAAGCATGAAAAATTACTCAGCATGCAAAGAGTTAAAGCAAATGCCAACAGGATTACAGCAGCAGATGACATTCTAATTTTTTTTTTAATTTTTTTTCCAAGAAATAAATATGGAATCATTTATAACAAGTATCAAGCTTAATTTTCTCAGAAAAATAAAAATATTTTGGAATGTTGTCTGCTACAATCTTAAATGGTCCTTTTAGGACTAATAAATAAAGTGTGGAGAATCACTCAAAATATAAAATAGCATTAAACAAAACATGTTGTAACCCTTAAAGTGTCAAATAACACATTAGTGGATGGATGACATTTGTCATCTGCTCATTATGTTGTAAAACCTAAGGGTTAACTCTTAAAAGGCAAAGCAAAATTGTAGCAGAAGACAGTCTAATTGTTTTATTTATTATTTTATTACTTTCTTTCATTACTTTTATTTTTTATTATTATTTTCAGACAAAACAAGGCTTGACATTATATGTGAATTGCCTGCTAAGTAGACATTTCCTATACAATGTCAAGCATTTTCTCAGAAAAAAAAAAATCAAAATGTCTGTTGCCGATGTGATTAACACTTTAAGGGCTAATTCATACAAGAAGAGGAATGTTGTCAGATCAGGGTCTTTGGTTTTGGTCCCTAGACTTTACAGTACCCATTTCAAAGTTGTGTTGGCTGGATGCTTAAACATATGAGCCATGCCATGTGAAAGATTGATCTTCAGTGCATGTAAAAACAGTAATGGCTCAGATCAGCCTACACCCTTTTTGATCAGTTTCTTTAGCATTTGTTAATATAATGTTCAGTATCTAACAATTCTGCAAATAGAGAATGATGGCCCTGATCAAATGTGCAGTTTGATCTGGGGCTTCAATGTCTATATAAGCCCTAAAGATGTCTTTGCAGATGGCACGGCTGAAATATAAATATATGGGTGATTTCCCCATACAGCAACCCTCAGCACTCTGCATCCTGGGTCAGAGTTTTAGCAGACAACATTTCAAAGTATTTTTATTATTTTTCCAAGAAAACAGGCTTCGAAATTTAGTTAAGGAGACAATTTGCTTGCATTGTCAAAGCCTATTTTCGCTTGCATTGTCAAAGCCTATTTTCTGAGAAATATAAGAAAAAATACTGTCAATCTGCTATCTGCTGACTCTGCCCAGAAAGTGGTAAAGGTTAAACTCAATGCTGAATAATAAGACATCAAGATGCTTTCATACAGCTTAAATTCTGCATTAATTAGCAACTGATCATAAATCAAAACCATATGTTACAAAAATAGCTGCCTTTGAAGACTCATTCACAACACTACAAGGCATAAATTAAGCTACACTGTGGAAAACAACAAGGCCAGAACCTGAAGCTATAAATACGACAACACTGAATGCATTTTTCCCCACACATCCCACAAGTGGAAGAAACCTTCATCAAGCTGTCATATATACATACATATACAACCTGACTTCACACTGTCTAACGCTTCCCATACTGGATAAACATTTCAGCTGATGACATTCAGAAACATTTTTTTTTATTTTCCCAGAAAATAGGCTTTGACATTTCATGCAGACAATTTGCAAGAAATGTCAGAGCCTATTTCTGGGAAAATTAAGAAAAATATCAGCAATTTGTCTTCTGCAGAATCAGCCATGAGAGTGGTAAAGGTTAAGCCTTATTTTCTCTGAAAAATAAAGAAATCAGAATCTTGTCTGCTATAATTTACCACAACACTTTAAGGCTTTACTATTTTATCTTCCTTCTGCTGTATATTTTCCTCAGTTTACCAGTTTATATGACATTTCCATGAAGATTTTGTAGGGTAAACTCCCTTGGCAAGACAAAAAATGTTCACTCTAGACCAGTCTTAAAGGCCTTTGCAGTGCTTGCTTATTTTTAAAATAAAATCCACAGATGAAAACAAAACCTATACTGACAAAAAATCCATTATGGTAAATGTGCTAAAATTTTGTACACCAAAGTTGCAAAAAAAATGGCAAAAGCAAACAGTGCAGACCCAGATCAGAATGCTCCTGAAGGTGCAGTCTGATCGGGTCTACACAGTTTGCCATTCCACTAAGTGTGTTAAGAAACAGCTGCATAGAAAGCAAAATTCAGGCCAAAAGAGTATGGAGTAAGGTGTTTGAAATTTTAACCCTTGTCCTGCTGAACCTGGATATGTCCTTTTTAGCAAAGAGTGTAGATCCAGATCAGTTGGCTTCTGTAGAAGCCAACTGATCTGGATCTGCACTGTTTGTCATCAAACATGTGAATTTGTATCAACAACCTGGATCAAGTAATAGGATTGGCTGAAAATTAGAAGTGGGCGTGGTATCTTAATTTATTCAGCATGACAAGGGTTAAGACATTTACCATAAAAAGGATAAAAAGAAAAACTACAAAAGAAAACATGCTCTAATACTAACAGACACTGATAGGTTTCTAAACCCAAAATTGTCTTATGGCTTTTATCAAGCATGAAAATAAAAGGTGAATATTGTGATACAGTCTTGCAGAAAATATTTTGTTCAAAAATCAACACAGCTAAATTATTTTACTAAATTTGAGATAACTGGCTAAAAAGAGTAAAATAATAAACATGACAGTATATGTTAACCCTTGTCCTGCTGGACCCGGATATACTCTGCCTTTGCAAACAGTGCAGATCCAGATCAGTTGGCTTCTGAAGAAGCCAACTGATCTGGATCTGCACTGTTTGCCATTCAGTTTATGAATTGATGTCAATAATCTTGATCAAGGCATCTGATTGGCTGACATTTAGACGTGGGTGTGGCATCTTAATTTATCCATGACATGGGTTAAGAAGCATCACATATGAGAGCGTTGCAAAAGATATTGCATATGTCTGGCTTTTAGTGTATTCAAAAGTAATGATGGTAAATGTCTTAATATTTTGAACACATTATTTCTTTTTTTGCTTTAATTTTTTAGGTTTTTTGCTTAAATTTTGTTTTTATGCCGCTGTTCCTTAAACTACTCAGTTGCAGTCTAATCTGGGTCTGCACTGTTTACATATGCCATTTTGTAAAAAAATTTGGTGTACTAAATTTTAGGACATTTACCAATAATAACAATAATTACAAAACCCTCAAACTTCATCAACTGCAACTTTTGGATTTTTTGTTTTTGTTGTTGTAGTTGTTGTTTTCAAAATCTGTCGGTATACATCTTAAAACAAACCCTAAGGAATGCTTTAAGGAACTGGATATTCTTGGTAGATCTTCCCCTATTTTTTTACAAGGAAGACAACTTTTGTGACTTCCTGTTTTGTATTCCTGCACACCAATGCCATTCTAAAAGGATTCAACTCTAAAAGGAAACAATTTGCCCTGGGAGCAAATTCTTTCTTTTAGAGTGGAAACCCTTTCCAAAGGGAGTCAAAAACAATATGAAATGTATGTATGGCAAACAGTACAAGTGTAGACTCTGATCAGACCATTCTCCTTAAATAACAAACAAGACTGGCACAGGGAAGACTGCTGTGCAATCAGAGTCTTTGCTGCTTGTTCAAAATCAAATTATTACGGTAAATGTCCTAAAAATTCGAACACTAAAGCGTCTGACAAAATGACATGTGCAAACAGTGTGGATCCTGAGCAGACTGCTCCTGAAGGAGCAGTCTGATCAGGGTCTACACTGTTTGCCATTACACTAAATATTCAAAGAAACTGCTGCATAAAAAGCAATAATTAAGCCAAAAGAGTATGGAATAAAGTGTTCGAAATTTTAGGAAATTTACCGTATGTAAGAGGTTTGTGAAAGCCCTGATCACACTGTACATATGCAGGCACTCTAGTAAAGACCTCTGTTGTTTTTGTTGTTGTCTGTTTCTTTTTTGGCTTGTTTTTGTTGCTGTTGTTCTTTTTAGAATCTGGGCCACTTTAACCCTTGTTCTGCTGAACCCAGATATACCCTGCCTTTGTGACCAGTGTAGATACAGATCAGTTGACTTCTGAAGAAGCCAACTGATCTGAAACTGCGCTATTTGTCATTTAGTATATGAATTTATATCTACAACCTGGATCAAGTAATCTGATTGACTGAAAACTGGAAGTGGGTGTGGTATCTAAATGCATGGTTGGAACTGTTGATATATGCCATGATGGGATGTAAAAGTATCATCACAGTTGGAATGTAAAAATGGAGTCATGACAAATAATCTTGTTACTATTGGTATAGACAATGATAATGATGTGAACACAGCACACTTTTTGTTCTTGTTTACCACGGCCCATTCAACCCTTAAAGTGCTAAGCAAAACTGCAGCAGATTCTAATTTTGATTATTGTTTTTGTATTATTATTATTAACAAGATAATTCACATGACATGTCAATTCTAATTTTCTCTGGAAGCATAAAAGGGGGTCTGCTGCAGTTGTGATTAGCACTCTAAGCAGATGATATTCTGGGCCTAGTTGTTCAAAGCGTCGTTAGCTTAACAAGCTCGTTAAGGGTCATTTCGTTAACTGTTTTAGCAGATTCAATATACAATATTCTGATATTTTTTGCTGAAAAAATGTGAGTAGCTTTTGCCCTGCAAAAGCTACTCACATTTTTTCAGCAAAAAATTTCAGCATATTTGCCTATCACTCGATGTAAATTTTAACGACTCGTTAACTAATGATGTCGTTAGCTTTGAACAACTGGGCCCTGATCTTTTTTTTTATCATTTTTCAGCAAAACAGAAAATGTGTACAGGATTATCCAGAATATTTCTCTACGAAAAATATAATTTGTTGGTACTCATTACTTCTAATGAGTACCCACAACAAATATTTTCGTGGAGAAACAGGAATATATATCAATACTTTTTGCTGGGAAAAAAGCTCTTTATCAAAATGATGAGGAACAAATGTGTGATATTTCATTTCATTCAAATTATTATGCTTTGGAGACAATTTGAATAAAATTTTGTGAAAAAAAAAACAATTAACATGTTGTCTGCTATTGTTTAAATTCGGCAATAAAAGGTTAACAAAACTATCCCCACTAGACTTACTAATCCTTCTGTGACTGAAACTACAGGTAATTATTTCATGCTAAGAATGTTGGGCAAACTTAATGCTGACCATATTTTGAAATATTTTTCTTTCCTAGAAAACAGGACTGACATTTGAAAACTGTCTTATTTAACCAAGAAAATAGGGTTCAACATTTCACGTAAATTGTCTCCCATGGTGACACAGAAAATATCAAAATAACTAAAATATCAATTTATCACCTGCTGAATTTGCCCAGAGAAAATTAAATGTTAACATATAAGAACAACAAACAAAATGGCACTTCATAGCCTGTGTCAACATTCTAGATCCAGACAAATGTAATAACCCTAAATGTTGGGACAGATAGGCCTTTGCAAACAATGTAGACCAAGATCAGACACCACAATACATACAACATTTTAAACACATCAACAGGTTGTAGAATGGACTACTTTAAATTTTAGGAGAAGTAGATAAGGTGTCCCAATACTTAGGGTAAATATGGTAACTTGCACCTCTTAGCATACATATATAACATATATGTTCTTCAAGACCAACAAGACTCCAGATAAAGCAGGGTATTTAGAAAATATTTTTATTACCGTAATAATCCTAAGAGTTGGGACACCTTATTTACTTACCATACTTGTCCTAAAATTTGAAATACTCCATTCTACCACTAGCTGACTTGTTAAAAATATTGCTGTATGTATGCCGCATTCTGTGGTGTCTGATCTGGGTCTACACTGTTTGCAAAAGCCTATCTGTCCCAATACTTACAGTTATTATGATAGTTTTCCACCAACATATTTTTTAGAGGACTCATTAAAACTGCCTCAGTCAGGTGTTTCTAATCAGTACCTACAAGAAATAATTTGCCTGCCAGATAGCATGAAATGTGGAGCCTTATTCTCTCTGAAATTTTGTACACCAAAGTTGCCGAAAAAATGGTAAAAGCAAACAGTGCAGACCCAGATCAGAATGCTCCTGAAGGAGCATTCTGATCAGGGTCTACACTGTTTGCCATTCCACTAAGTGTGTTAAGAAACAGCTGCATAGAAAGCAAAATTCTGGCCAAAAGAGTATAGAATAAAGTGTTTGAAATTTTAACTCTTGTCCTGCTGAACCCGAATATGTCGTTTTTGCATGTTGTTTGCTGCTGTTATGACTGGAACTAAATAATCATCAACATTACTGTCCTGTCCAGAATTATGGTTAATTTAGTCTGACCCTAACTGATATAGAAAATGTACTAACCAGTGCCATACTACAGGGCTACATAGCCAATCAGAGATAATAGTTATCTCATCATGATTAAGTATCTTTTATTACTGTCTGTAATTCATAATTGCAATATATCTGACAAAAATATATTATCTTTTTATTTCTCCAAATAAGCATATGTTGTAGGTACTCATTAGTTGATGATGATGATGACAGCTTGGTGTTTTACAGCCCTTTTAACACTATCTAAGTCATAACAAGAGGACAGAAGGATGATAATGAAACCCTGACATGACCTCATGATCCGAAGTCTGGAACACTAACCACTCGGCCACCAGGGCCCAGTTGTTCAAAGCTAACGATGTCGTTAGTTAACGATTCGTTAAAATTTACATCGACTGATACGCAAATATGCTCAAATTGTTTGCTGAAAAAATGTGAGTAGCTTTTGCAGTGCAAAAGCTACTCACATTTTTTCAGCAAAAAATATCAGAATATTGTATCTTGAACCCGCTAAAACAGTTAACGAAATGACCCTTAACGAGCTCGTTAAGCTAACGACGCTTTGAACAACTGGGCCCAGGACGCTTCTAGCTACACATTAGAGGTGCCTCAGTGAGGTGTTCCTTATGAGAACTCACAACATATGCTTTCATGGAGAAATAAGCAAAAAAACACAAATATTTGGGTTAAAAAGCATGCCTTAAATAGAGCTAAGAAAATCAAAACAAACACACCTCAGCACTTCATATAAAATACTATGCATTGTATAGCTCACACTTAATGGCAATGAAAACATTATAACTGTTTACTATACATATGTTCACAGTTTCAAACACTTACTTCTATATCTATTTTAGAGTCATAACACTAAAATGCCATTTCACCTTTGAGGTATGAACACTTTGTAAATCAAATAACAATTACTTAAACCTGCGATTCACTGTACCATTATTTGTACAGGTACTTGTCAATCAAATAACAATTACTTTAACCTGTGATTCACTTTACCATTCCTTGTATAAGCATTTGTGAATCGAGTAACAATTACTATGATTCAATACCATTGCTTGTATGGATATGTGTGAATCCAGCAACAATTACTTAAGCCTATGATTCACAGTACCATTACTTGTACAGGTACACATGAATCAAGTAACAATTATTTAAGCCTGTAAATCACAGTACCATTCCTTTTACAGGTGTTTGTGAATCAAGTAACAATTACTTAAACTGTGATTTGCAGTACCATTACTTGTACAGGTACTTGTGAATCAAGTAACAATTATTTAAGCCTATGATTCACAGTACCATTACTTGTACAGGTACATGTGAATCAAGTAACAATTATTTAAGTCTATGATTCACAGTACCATTACTTGTACAGGCACATGTGAATCAAGTAACAATTACTTAAGCTTGTGATAACACAGTACCATTCCTTGTACAGGTATTTGTGAATCAAGTAACAATTACTTAATTTGCAATACCATTACTTGTAAAGGTACTTGTGAATCAAGTAATAACTAAGCCTGTAATTCAGAGTACCATTACATGTACAGGCACATGTGAATCAAGAAACAATTGTTTAAGCCTATGATTCACAGTACAATTGCTTGTTAAGGTAAATGTGAATCAAGTAACAATTACATGTATTGGCAAATAAATGTGAGACATAAATTATACTACATAAGTTTAATTATCTCACAATATAAAATAATGCAATCACTAGGTGATTTCTAAGTAACATAAAGGGAAAGCCTGCCTTGTCTACTGTAGACCAGATCAGCCTGAGCATCGACAACATCCTAAACCTAATCTCTAGTATACCGTAATTTTTCTAAATATTCTGACAGCTTTACTCCTTCCCATACTTATCCTAAAATCTGGAACAAGTTCATTTGGTTACCTGATGTGTGTCATAGCTCTTGATAAGATCCAGAAGCATTGAAATTTTTCTTATTTATCCACAAAAATATATGTTGTGGGTACCCATTAGAAGCTCCTCAGCGAGGCACTTCTAATGAGTACCCACAACATATGTTTTTGTGGAGAAATAAGAAAAATATTAACCTGTTACTCACTCTTATCTAGACCTAATTGTGTCACAATATGATGATGGAATAGTAAACACTGTACATCCTAATCAAAGTGCTCCACAGGAGTAGTTTGATCTGGCTCTACATTGTTTGCTCTGGACTGTTTGTCTGAACTTCCATTAAATACAGTAATGTCAAGAAAATTCTACATTAGCTTGGAACAGTAGAATATTCAGGACGACATACTACTGAAGTCTATCAGCTGTTGAATTACATGATGCATAGACGGAATATGAAAAATCCATTACTTCCTCAAAACCTAACAATAAGCTGACTCACTTCTTCAAAGATGTCTCCAGAATCCCTGTTTTATGACATATATACAGGAAGGACACATGTCAGACTGCACTAATCTACAGGTTAAGACTGGCCCCTAGCTACTAGGGGAACTCAATCCCTCTCCCTTGATGTAACTCTTGCAACTATCAATTAAGAAATCCTATGATTTTTAAAATCAGTAGTACATATTTTTTTATAATCAATTCATAATTCATAGCACTTATTTCTATTTACACAGATCAACCCTTAAAGAGCCAAACACAGTTGTAGCGGATGACAGTCTATATTTTTTTACTATTATTTTTCAGATTAAATAAGGCTTGACATTTCAAGTGCAGATGATTCCAATGAAATGTCAAGCCTTTTTTTTATCTGAAAAAAAAAATATATATATATAAAGAAGCGTTTAAAAATTTGATGCACTTGTGATTGGCACTTTAAGATACAACAGAATGCTAATCTCATTTGAGAAAAAAAAAAACAACAAAAAAAAACCTACCAGTACATGAAATGTACCGGTACATTTTCAAATGCCTTTGTATATCTGGACCCAGTTGTTCAAAACTTAACAAAGTTGTTAGCTAACATGACTTTCGAATTTCTATCATATGGCAAATACACTGATATTTTTTGCATTGCAAAATTGCAAAAGCTGCTCACATTTTTGCAGCAAAAATATCAATGTATTTGAAAATACCTTAGCCAGAACAGTTAAAGAGTTTGTCAATACCATGCTTGTTAAGCTAATAATGCTTTGAACAACTGGGCCCTGATGTTTTATTTTTGTTTTATTCACATATGTACCATATTTACCCTAGGACAAGTATGGCAAGCAGTAAAGGTGTCTCAATATTTAGGATAAATATAGTATTTCTGGGAGAAATAAGAAAAATATCATCTGAGCAGCAACAAGAGATAATTACTCTTTCGACATGTGCTCCCATCAAAGACTGTCATCCTGCACATCCCTACAGTTTAATCGGTCTTCTAGACACTCTGTGGATAGCCAAGGACCAATCAAAGACTTTTTCGAGCCAACAGTATGGACTTTGTTTTGTTTGAGGTGAAGTCTAACAGCCCTGTCAACAATATTTCAGTCATGCTGAGCCATTTCCCACAGAGAGATAGAGAGAAAAGAAGAATGGCATAGATGAGAAAAAGGTCCCAATATCCTTGATCATGCTTCAAGAGAGGCAAGAATATTCCTGCCAAAGCCAGAAATGGTAGGGCCAACCTTCTGTCAGTTTTAGCAGCACCCCATCACCCTACCACCCAGAGTGAATACAGTGTACTATTATCAGACTGCATGGATAAGCAGGCTGATCGGAGTCTTCACCAGCCACACATAGGGTAAGGAATATCATCTCACATTACAGCTTATCTGTCATCTGCTAATTTAGCCTGGTTAACAGAACACACTGACAGGAGCATAAAGGCATTTGACACAGCACATTCAGCTCCAGATAAGATGCTTTTTTTTTTTAACCCTTGTCATGCTGAATAAATTAAGATGCCACGCCTACTTCTAATTTCTAGCCAATCAGATTACTTGATTTGGGTTTTTGATAGAATTTCACATATTTAATAACAAACAGTGCAGATCCAGATCAGTTGGCTTCTTTAGAAGCCAACTGATCTGGATCTACACTGTTTGCTAAGACAGGGCATGTCGTGTTCAGTAAGAGAAGAGTTTAAAAAAAAAAATGAGTATGGCTATTTTTCTTATTTCTCCAAGAAAACATTTCTTGTGGGTACTCAAAAGCACCTTGCTGAGATGCTTCTAATGAGTACCCACAGGTTTTCATGGTGAAATAAGGCAAATTATTTTCTGGATACTCCTGTTATCTGGAGTTATGACATTAATGATTTTTACTACTACATGTATATACAAGGCCATTTTGCAGTCACTTACTACATACCCACTACTGAAAATAAAGTGTAAAACCCCTGTATTTTAACAGTCTTGATTGAGTTCTATAAATCTACAGTTCATTCTAGCATACAGATGATGGTGAGTTCAGGTTTAACGATGCGTCAACCCATCAGGGTCATTTGCGTCAAAACTGTATATTAACTTGGTTTGAAACTGAAACAGCTATAATTGTAAGTCATATATGCACAAAAACACAAAACTTCTAGCCTATAGAAAAGAAAGTGCTCACTAAAATCTATTATCTAGAACTCAAAACCAAGTATTTCTTTAAGAAGAAAAAAAAAGTATGTGTCACTTAGTGCTAACAAGTGTAAAAAGCTTAATTTATCATTCTACTATCTTTAAACAAATATCATAACATTCATGTAGATGTGTCATTAGAAAAAAAAAAAAAAAAAAAGCTTTCAGGGCAAATGAGCATATCGCGTGCCCAGATCAGCTTATGCATTTGATCAGTCTTTGCTACCTGCTTAAAAATCTGGACATGGGTTAATATACTGATGCATAGATCTTGATAAGATATTTTTTTTCTATCCAAAAGTAGATATTTTTCTTATTTCTCCACAAAAAGGTATATTGTGGGTACTCATTAGAAGGGCCTTGGCAAGGCACTTCTAATGAGTACCCACAAGATAAGTTTTTGTGGAGAAATAAGAAAAATATTTACCTGATACCCACTCTTATCTAGACCTACGCTGATGTACAGCAAAGGCTCTTAACCCTTGTCCTACTGTTTGTTTGTGTTGAGGTTTTATGGCCCAGTCAACCCAATGGGGTCATGTCGAGCGCGGTCAGTTTACCTAACCACACATTTACAGAGCAGGCTTAGTCCTCTAAGCGGTTAACCAGTATTGTGCACATTCTTTTGCCAGGAACTGACAACTGCCCTTCTTGAACCAGCGGAAGGGAGAGAATGACCGTAGAAAATATTTCATGATCAATCTCCACGAAAGAATGTTGCCGACCTCGGAGGGGGTTGAACCCTCGACCTCCTGGTCTCCAGTCGGACGGCACATCCAACTAAGCCACCGAGGCCGGCCCCTTGTCCTACTGAACACGGACATACCCTGCCTTTGCAAACAGTGTAGATCCAGATCAGTTGGCTTCTGAAGAAGCCAACTGATCTGGATCTGCACTGTTTGCCATTATGTATGTGAATTTATTGCAGCAATCTGGATCAAGTAATCTGATTGGCTGAAAATAAGAAGTGGGCGTGGAATCTTAATTTATTTATGTAGAAGCCAACTGATCTGGATCTGCACTGTTTGCCATTACGTATGTGAATTTATAGCAGCAATCCGGATCAAGTAATCTGGCTGAAAATAAAAAGTGGGCATGGAATCTTATTTTATTCAGCAGGACAAGGGTTAATATCAGTTTATGAGGCTTCGCTGGCTGATCAGGACATTTCCTGTTTACATACACCCAAAAAACTCCTTTCCTCATGGCATAAACCAATTATAATGTACCCATAATAACCCTAAGTATTGGGACACCATACCTACTTACCATACTTGCCCTAAAATTTGAAATAGTTCATTCTACTACCTCCTGCTGTGCCTAGAATATTGCTGTATGTATGGCAAACAGTGTAGACCCTGGTCAGACGCTGCATTCTGCAGTGTCTGACCTGGGTCTACATTGTTTGCAAAGGCCTATCTGTTCCAATACTTAGAGTTATTATGACAGTTAACAAACATACGTCTTTGTTGTGTCATAATGAACAATTCAATAACATACTTTGGTAAGTTCTTTTTTTTTTTTTTTTTTTTCACCAGGTCGCAATTTCACCAACATTTCTCAGCTAAGTACACATGTAGTTAATTGAAATCAAGTTTTTCCTATGGTAAGACAGGCAAAAAGGATTGCAAAAACTTAAATGCAAGTACATATAAATATTTGCCTAAGAATAAGCAAGCTCACCTTATAAACAAACCTAATTGGAGCTATGTATGGTTTGCTCAGAGCCAGCTTAACAAATAGTTCATCCACACAGTATGGTTTAGAATCTTCAATGTATTGTTGACTATTCACAGAGGGCCAAGTGAAAACTATGATTAAACTGTTGATACAAATTTAATCAAAAACTTATTCAAGAAAGGTTGGCCAAATTAGGGCCCACATACATAATCCTGTTCATGCAAATTTAATAGACGTTATTTGCTGAATTACTTCTAAACCCTAATATTTTACATTTCCATTAAACCTTATATGCTACACAGACATAATTCCATTTTTTTTTTTCATAGAAAAGAAAGCTTGACATTTCAAGCCTTATTTTCTCTGAAAAATAATAAAAATATTTCAGAATGTTGTCTGCTGCTGTTGTGACTGGCACTTTTAAGGGTTATTTACTGTACTTACAAAGCAATTACTTGTTTCTACAGAAAATTGAAATATATCCAGTAACCATAGTTGCACCTACAAACAAATTGAACTTTTCAAATCTTTAAATATTCTATAAATAACAGTACTCCATCTTGCCCCTCTTGCCCTTTCCTGCCACCCCTTTGTCATTTTTAAGCTCCCTCTGCCTTATGTCAACTCCAGACATAAAACCATACATTTTGAACACTTCATGAAAATTGGACCAAACTTTAAAAAGTTATCAATATTCAACCTTTATCATTCTCTGGGGTAATTCAGCAGACAATAAATTGATGATATTTTTATTTTTCTCAACAATATGCTGAAATTATTTGCTGAAAAGATGTGAGTAGCTTTTGCAGTGCAAAAGCTACTTACATTTTTTCAGCAAAAAATTTCAGAATATTGTACATTGAATCCGCTAAAACAGTTAACGAAATGACCCTTAACGAGCTCGTTAAGCTAACGAGGCTTTGAACAACTGGGCCCAGTTTTATGTGTATTCTTGTTTGAGGCATTTGTTGTGGAATGGGATTGTATTTTGCAACATGTCTTGATACTAAGCATATCACATGGCACATCTCCCTCATTCTTGTATGGCTGAACAAAAAGTGCCCTACCCAGCACCCCTCTGCCCTCAAATCCTAGCTGGAGCACTGAATAAGTAACATGTTAGAAGGCAGGAAAGCAAAGCTGTTTAATTTTTGAGTAGAAGTCTGAACAGTATAATCTCTGACAGAGTACAAATTATCGACAGACTTCTCTAGCTATTTTTTGTCATTCTAGTAGTGGTTATTACCTTTTTCACATGAAAATAGCGTTTTTACATAAAACTTCCACATACAAGTACACTTAATCTTCATTCCATCTATAACTTCTAACATAGTATTGATAATTTCACCAAATATTATATACTTGGTTATTATAAAAAATTATTTTTCTGGATTCATTTTTTGTGCAAATCAAAACATTCAACAGCATATGTGTAAACAACAGTATTCAACAGCATATGTGGGCATATTTCCCCTGAGTTCTTAGACAGTTACGCCTGAGCAAACAGTGTAGACCCAGATCACAAACAGCAGAATGCAGTATTTGATCAGGGTCTACACTGTTTGCTACTCATCCTGTATTTTCAGACATTAACAGGTAGTAAAATGGAATGGTTTGAATTTTAGGACAAGTAGAGCCAGGAGTTAAGTATTCATTCTCAGGTTATAAAGGTAGTGTATTCATCCTAAGTGTTGGGACACCTTAACTACTCACCATACTTGTCCTTTAATTTTAAATACTCCATTTTACTACCTCTTGATGTGTCTAAAATATCGCTGTATGTATGGCAAACAGTGCAGACCCTGATCAGATGCTGCATTCTGCAGCATCTGATCTGGATCTACACTGTTTGCAAAGGTCTATCTGTCCCATTACTTAGGGTTATTACAGTAAACAGAACTAGGGGGAGAGCCAACTTTTCACATACGTTAAGTGACAGACAGGAGTAAACCAGTATACACCCACCCACCTCTTTCCAAAGCTGAAAGATAAATATTTCATACAGGTAAAAATATCTTCTCTCATGTAATTAACAGTAGATACCCTGGTCACACTAAATACAATGTACCGGTACTGTACAATCCAAACAGTTCTCAACCATACATCACCCAATACTTCAAGAAAATTCCTTCTTTTTTTAAGAGTAGCCCCCATTTTCAAAAGGATTCAAACATAGCTCAAGATAAGACACTTTTTTCCACCAAAAACTACTGATATTTTTCTTTTTTCTCCACAAAAACATATGCTGTGGGGACTCGTTAGAAGAGCCTCGGTGAGGTGTTTCTAATGAGTACCCACAGCATATGTTTTTGTGGAGAAATAAGAAAAATATTTGGATACCCCTCTTATCTGGAGCTATGTCCAAACACTGGGGAAGCAAATTCCTGTTAACAAAATTGTCTGCAGTTTTCAAAATGGCAGAAAATATTCATGTGCTCATTACCCATAACATGTGAAGAAATAAGAAATATATCAATACTTTTTGGCCTTATCCGGTGCTATGAGTTTACAACTCAAATCTAAAAAGAAAAATACACTTATACACTTGATTCTTTTAGATACTGTGACTTCATCCTCTTGTCTATATACATCTGGTCTTGTAAAGCCATCCTTGACAAAAACTTTGCTGTCTGCAGATGAGGCCGATATCTTGGATAGTCTGGTCCTCGTTCCTGGTACATGTAAGGATCATAAGGTATGGGGGCCCTTGATCTTGGCAGATGTATGTCATGAGGGTTAACAGGATAATGCTGATCAACATCCTGCCGTGGCAGGTAATGTATCTCATCAGTTAAATGATCAGTTGGTGGTGGGTGTCTGATTGTGGCATACTTTGATGTTCGTTCAAATCTCTGTACATCATCAATGCCATAGCCATTTCTTACTCTCATGCTTCTTCTATAATCTGTAACATAAAGAATGGCAAAAACTGGATTTACCCTGAATATGTAGATAGAGATCTGGGCAAACAGCACAGACCCAGATCAAACTGCTCCTAAGGAGCAGTCTGATCTGGGTCTATACTGTTTGCCATTTTGTCTGTATGCCCGTAGACATATTGTCAGTTAGACCAATGGTTTGTCAAATTGTAGGGTAAGTATAGTGAGGAGTTAATATGCCGATGGGGATATTGTAAATGCCTCCTTCCGTCCGTCTGACCATTCGTCCTTCATGCTATTTCCTCCTAAACCACTGGGGGGGGGGGGGGGGGAATTTAACCAAACTTGCTACATGAATTCTCGAGATGGTAAGGGTGTGTGAGATTATTTTTCTGTCTGTTCGTCCGTCTGTCATGCTAACTCTTCCTAAACCACTGGGCACAATTTAACCAAACTTGCTACATGACTTCCCTTGAGGTAAGGGTGTGCAAGAGTGAGTCTGTCCAGCTGTCCTTCTATTATGCTATTAGCAACTGCATAATCTATTTATCCTCAGTATTCTGATGGACAGGCCTAAATAAACAGTATAGACCCAGATCAGGCCCCGAGGCTATACAACTTTTTTCATGCTCAACTCAGCTGAGCATGAAATTTTCTCTGCTAATAAATACAATAGTTGGCATTTTCATATTTATTAGCAGGGAAATTTTCATACACAGCTATGTTTAGCAAGAAAGAATTTGCAATTTGTCAGCAATTTGAGATTTATTAGCAGGACAAATTTCATGCTCAGCTGAGTTGAGCATGAAAAAAGTTTTATAACCTTGGGGCCTGGTGTCCCTGAATGCATCTACACTGTTTGCCACTCATCCAGCAAATTTCACACACATCAACAAACAGTAAAATGGACATGTTCAAATTTAAGGTCAAGTATACAGAGTATATAAGGTATATATCACATGTCCATTTTGACTGGTTTGAAGTTTAAGTGCCCAGTCAACACTATTTAGGTCATATGGAGCCGGTACATATCCAGTGGATGACTTAATAATTACCTAAGATGAAAGTCGCAAATAACATAACACCATTGTTTACCATATTTACTCCTGAGCAACACAATGTCTGATCAGGTTCTACACTGTTTGTATCTCATCCAGCAGTTTTCAGACACATTTCTGGTAGTAATGTAGACTTACTAAAATTTCTGTGGTACAATAAGGAGTTAAGATGTCTATATATTTAGGGTAATTATGTCAAAGTAAAACATGTCTTCAAGTATGTGGGCTATGCCAAGTAAAAGGTGTCTTTCAGCACAAGTGAAATGTACAATATACATATTCAGATCAGCCATTCATCTCTCTGTTCTGCCCCTTCCCAAGTTTCATCAGGGAATTTTGCCATTTGCTCATACATGTACATTCTAAGGTGCCCTCTGCTTCTGCAGACATACAGTAAAAGCCCTGATCAGACTGCATAAATGGGCAGTCTGATCCACACCCTTGCCCTCTGCATATCTAAAAAGCATATTTTTACAAGGTACATCTATGAGTAATGTGCAGTACTGGATAATTCTGCACAAATGCAGTCTCATCACAGGCTCTTGACCTCTGACAGCTGATATGTTGTACAGAATGATTATCTAACGATTCTGTAAATCTTGATCAGACTGTGTGGATCTATACACGTACATGTGTGTATGACAAAAGATTAGAACAGACATATTTTCCTATACAAGCAAACGGTTAACATTAACATTAAGTTAATATTAATGGGGCATCACATCTAGCAGTTTTTCTCCATTTTTAATAGGAGATAACTTTTATGACTTCAAGTTTGGTTTCCTACACAACAAACCACTTCTGAACTGTGGTTCACTCTAGAAGGAAAGAACTTGCTCTCTAGGGGAGCAAATTCTTTCCTTATATAGTAGACCCCTTTTCAGAAGGGAGGTAAAACCATTTTAACTGCAGTTGTCACCCTTAAAAGTGTATCACTTCCTCCCGAGACAAAATATTACCTTTACCTCTCTCTCTCTCAACAGATCTTGCCCTTTCTGCCTTCTCCATATTGGAAACCTGTTTTCTTATGGCCTCATTTTCATAAATCCATTTCTCCTCTCTAGTTTTTGACTCGGAATCAACTCTTGACCTTAACATTGCTTCCACAAGTTTCTCCCTATCAGAAGACTCATAAGACTGAGACAAATGAGACTGTTCCTGACTCTTCGGTCTTGGCAGTACCCTTTGACTGGTACCCTGTCTTGGTAAGGGAGGCTTTTCAGATGTATAATTGATTTCAATTGGCAAACTATGTGGCTGACTGTCAAGCTCTGCTTGTCTGTGTCTCTCAAACTGATGCTCAAAATAGGATGATGCTTGATGTGTTTTATCTGGGACTGATGACTGTCGTTCCATGTGTGTGCGTGTTTCTGAATTATGTTGATATTTTCGCTGGGGCTGAGGGGTCAACCAAGGACCTCTGCCATTCTGAACTGGTGGGGATGGTGATTTCCTGTTTTGCTGAGGTGTGGCAAATACATCAGCTCTTACAGTCTGGGCTATGTTCAAATCAGGTTTTGATTTATTATTGCTCTTTGTTTGATTATACTGCATTACAGGAATGTTAGGCCTTTCCAGCAGTTCGGACTTTCCAGTTTTCAATGTCACATTCTCTTTTTCAAGTTCATTCTGATAAAATTTGACTTTTACATCATTTGAGATTCCACTTTGTGTATTTACATTTCTTTCGTTGTTCAGCAATGCTTTCTTTTCATAACTTCCCACACTGTCTGGTGTGTTTGGAGAAGGGGGATTACTCTTAAGACTTCCATCTGTTACTAAAGAAGGGGGATTACTCCTATTACTTGCATCACTATTTGAGGTATATGAACTGTTAATTGCGTTTCTGTAAGAATCTTCACTAAATGAACATCTGTAAGTTTGCTGATTGTTTCTACTGACTTCACTGCTTGGAAGTTTCACTCTATCTACATAATATTTGTCACTTCCCTCCTGGCTATTCTCCACATCTTGCTTGACAGAAGGCTTGGATTTATCCAGTTTTACTCTTAATTGTTCATATTGTAATGATTCTGTCTTACTTAAATCATCTGATGTATGCCTTTCATTTTTCACCTCTTTTACAGGAGAATTCTGATCCCGCCTTTGAGAGCTGATATCCTGTCGTGGAGAATTGATACTACTAGAATAGTCTTCTACAGTTTGTCTTGGTGAATTTATTTCTCTATGTAATTCACTATATACATGCTCCCTCTCACTGTAAAAACCTCTTTCACCACCTTTAGATTTATCATTTACAATAGTGTTTCTCTGATCCTTCACAGAGTTTTCATATTTATCTGTCCTATTCCTGTCATCACCTACAAAAGTTTTGTCATCTTTTCTATCAGCAGTGTAAGTCTCAACAACAGCAGGCCTTTCATACAATGTGTATATCCAGTGAGTGCCATCTTGTAGGGCAGCCCTAGAATCATTTGTTATTTGTCTTCTCTGGTAGAACAAAAGATATGCCGCTCTGGATACTACGTCTCTACCACTAATAGGCTTCACATGTGTATCATCAAACTCATACCAACGGAAGTCAACAGGATTTTTACAGAAGGCTGAAATTCAAAGAAATGAATGTTCTAGCTCCAGATAAGAAAAGGTTTCAGGAAAATATTTTTCAAGGCCCAGTTGTTCAAAGCGTCGTTAGCTTAACGAGCTAGTTAAGAATAATTTCGTTAACTGTTTTAGCGGATTCAATATACAATATTCTGATATTTTTTGCTGAAAAAATGTGAGTAGCTTCACATTTTTTCAGCAAAAAATTTTGGCATATATGCGTATCGCTTATTAACAAATCGTTAACTAACGACATCATTAGTTTTGAACAACTGGGCCCTGTTTTCTCCACAAAAATATACATGTATGCTGTGGGTACTCATTAGAAGTGTCTCATTGAGCTTATTGAGATGCTGCTAATGAGTACCACAACATATGTTTTCCTGGAAAAATAAGAAAAATATCAGTACTTTTGGGTTGAAATAGCACCTTAACTGGAGCTATGAGAAACTGAGCAAAATAATCTTGCTTTTAACAAAAGTAGACAGAATCTTTTTTGACTTATGACAGTAGATCCAATACAGTTATGACAGTTCACTTAGATTTCTTACCAAATGACCACAGCCTACAATCTGATGGTTTCTTTTATTACTAGACAAAACCGACTTCATTCAAACTCCCTTTTGAATTCATTATTGTCCCACAGAATGTAGGTTCACAAAAAGTAATAAATTCTGATACTTTGTAAAACTAGGAATGTGTTTACAGTCCATACATGCCCCCAAGTTAGCACTTTAAATCATTGCTGAATGCAAAATATAATATGAATGGATGGATGACACAGCAATAGAGTAAGAAGTGTACAGATAAATATTTTTGTATTTCTACTTGAAAAAGTATGTTGTGGGTACTTATTAAAGCACTTTGCTGAGGTGCCTTTAATGAGTACCCACAACATTTTTTTTTTTTTTTTTTCTTGTAAAAATAGGAAAAATTATAATACTTTTTGTTTGAACAAAGCATTTTATCTGGAGCCATGAGTGAACAGGTGAATGGGTAGATTAAAATTAGTACAGCCCAACCAAAATATTGTTGGGAGCACAATTATACTCTAGGTGAAGCATTGTCACATCTTTTCATACTACAAGCCCTACACACCTAACTATTCAAAGGTTTTTGCAAGAACCAAGATGTGGAATTCAAATTGTTTATCCAAACAATACGAGCAGCAATGTCATAAAAAGGCACCTTTGGACATGTGCTCCCAGTGAAAATTCAGATCAGCCTGTCCATTTGCACAGTAGGAACAGAACCTTCACTGAGCACTTTTAGGATAGCCAAGGATGCAAAGTTTCCTCATGCTGACAATGAAGACTTTGATCAGACTGTGCATATCCGTAGCTGATTTGAGTCTTCCTTGGGCACACATGACAGAAGATACATTTTCTCACATTGTGGCTCATAGTTACCTGTGTAATGACCTCCATTCATATTTCCATAGTGATTTGTGACCGCATAAAGATCATACAAATCAGACATTCCTTGACTAGGTGGGCCTTCCCTTTTGCCATCTTTCTGTAGTATATGTCGACCCATATCTAACCCTGTGATTGGAAAGTTCACTAAAATGTTAAGTTTGTTCCTCCGTAGACCAGTCTGAAAACAAATAAAACACATTACCATACTTACCCCAAAATATTGGGACACATTAACTCCTTACGATACTTTATTGTAATTCTTTATTTAAACAAGTATACATACATTTCTAAAAGCATATTTCCGGGGCCAGTTGTTCAAAACTAACGATGTCATTAGTTAACATATTGTTAAAACTTTGATCATTAAATATGGCATATACTCCAATATTTTTGCTGAAAAATGTGAGTAGCTTTTGCATTTGCAAAAGCTACTCACATTTTTCAGCAAAAATACCTGGGCCCAGTTGTTCAAAGCGTCGTTAGCTTAATGAGCTTGTTAAGGGTCATTTCGTTAACTGTTTTAGCAGATTCAATATATAATATTCTGATATTTTTTGCAGAAAAAATGTGAGTAGCTTTTGCAGTGCAAAAGCTACTCACATTTTTTCAGCAAAAAATTTCAGCATATTTGCGTATCACTCGATGTAAATTTTAACGAATCGTTAACTAACGACATCGTTAGCTTTGAACAACCGGGCCCTGGGAATAAGATATTGTACTTACTAGAATAGTTAACACTTTGACCATTAATGACCTCATTAAGCTAACGATGCTTTGAACAACTGGGCCCTGACAGTTAAATTTACATAACTCCTTATAATACTTTTCCTAAAATTTAAACAGGTCCATTTTACTGCCTGCTGATGTGTCTAAAAACTGCTGGTTAAGAGGCAAATAGTGTAGACACTGATCACATGCATCTGATCACATCTGATCTGGATCTACACTGTCTGCTCAGGCATGCATGACTCACTAAATATAATTTGGCTGCACAAAATAAAAATGAATCTTAGAGGTATATGCATACAGCATACCTCTACAGCATACATGTACCTCTAGATACCAAAAAGTATTAATGTTTTACTTATTTTTCCATGAAAACATACACTGTGAGTGCCTTGGTGAGCTGCTTCTAATGAGTACTGACAACTGGCAAAGTGTTAAATAAAAGGTATATAACTTGGAAATCGTCTTTTTATATGACAATGGATACATTTCCAGTAAACATTACTTTTGTTTTTGCTCCTTTAAAAAAAAACTAACATCTGTAAAAACCCTCAAAACTGCTCAGGACCAGTTTGTGGCAGTGTATAATCTATGAATAACTTACCTGTCTGAATCTCTTCAAGTGTATAACTAGTATATCTGGACATGACCATAATCCCAACTTCTTAGTAGCTCCTCTCTGCTCCTTCCGACAGAATGGACAGGACCATGCATCTTCATCACTCAACTGAAACAATAGTTATTACACCTTTATAATACAAGCACATATACCTACTAAACACTGGATCACAGTTTCAGATAAAACGGAACAGCCACAAGATAAAGTTAGCCCTTCTCTTGCTGAAAACGACATGCCCTGTCTTAGCAAACAGTGAAGATTCAGATCAGTTGGCTTCTGAAGAAGCCAACTGATTGGGATCTGCACTGTTTGTCATTAAATGTGAATTTCTATCAAAAACCTGGATCAAGTAATCTGATTGGCTGGAAATTAGAAGTGGGTGTGGCATCTTAATTTATTCAGCAAGGCAAGGGTTAGTTATTTTGCATGGCATCTTGTGGTTACTTGCTGGAATGGCTACACTGAGTACCCACAAAATATAAAGAGACTGTTTGTTTGAGATGAAGTTTAATATCACTGTCAATAATCTTTCACTGATGTCATGTTAGAGTCTAGATATGATGGTGGAAACTGATGCCCTGTTATAGTGCCTTCTCACTGAAGTATGATGCGCAAGATACATTGACATGATACAACCACCACTCATACTATACTGACACACATGTAACCAACCAGTCCTAGCTCTTCTCACTAATACTGAGCACCTTGTTTCATTTTCATTTTTCAGCCAGGTCAGAGTAAAGCTTATCTCTGGGGGTGTATCTGAAATGAGTAAGCTCAGTGTAGTGAGAGCACATGCATATTCTGGTCAGAGCAGGTTAACTTTTGTCATACTGAATATATTAAGATGCCATGCCCACCTCTAATTTTCAGCCAAACTAATTGCTTAATCCAGTTTGTTAGTACAAATTCACATACTTAATGAGAGTGTAGATCCAGATCAGTTGGCTTCTTCAGAACACTGTTTGCAAAGACAGGGCATATCAACAGTTTGCAAAGACAGGGCATATCCGGGTTCAGCAGGACCAGGGTAAAGTTCTACCAGACAATCTTTGGAATTTGCAGATTTTTGTACCTTAAAGCATCAATCATATCTTCACTTTTTTGGAGACAATACTGCTTGACATTTCATAAGAATCAAGACAATATATTTGCATAAAATGAAAAGACTTATTTACAGTTACAATATGTATTTTTAAGGGTTAAAAGAGCTGTGCATGTTGAAACTAGAGGGTGTGGTGGTGTGCAGTCTGAATAAAACATGCGATATTGCAAGACGATGTGGCTTTTTTGTGACTTTCATTAAATTCTTAACATCTCAAGCACATATGAAATGTCAAGCTTACTTTTCTCTAAAAAATATTAACAAAAATAGAATATCATCAACTACAATTCTGAATGGTGCTTTAACGGTTAAAGTAGAAGAAAATGACTAAATATAGCAGGTCAAAATACAATCGACTCTCCTTATCTCGAATTCCAAGGGACTCTGAAATACTACGAGATATCCGTACCTCAACATATTAGATTTGCAGAATTGAGGAAACAATAAATTGAACAACCACATTTAACAAATGTATATGTAATTTGACACCTGAAGTTAGAGATATATTGAAAATATTATGGAAAAGAGGAGAAACTGCTCCTTAGGAGCAATTTCTCCTCTTTTCTACAATATTTTGTTACCTGTTATCAGGTTTTCATGTTTAAGCAGGGACCAGATTTTCACTTCGAGATAAGCAGATATTCGAGATAAGCAAGGTTGAGATAACGAGAGTCAACTGTAGTTCTAATCACCCATAAGAGGATTCTGGTAGACACAGGAAAAGTTTACAGAAAGCAAGAAAAAACTATAATCCAAAATCTTTCTGTTTAGTGAAATCTGATATACATGCAGTAGAAACTGCAACTCACCCTCTCCTCCTTCGTAAAGAGTTTGAGACATTCATCCAATGAGACATGAGATGGCTGTTGCTGGTTTAGTCGAACTTTGTGTACTGAATTATGTTCCTCCAACTGCTCATCATCATTTACAATAATCCTGCAATTTTTATAAAAATAAATAAGTCTGGATATGGTAGAATCAACTGAGAAAATGCAAAAAACCCTAATCAGACTATAGAAATGGACAGGCTGACACGTGCTTCTGCTTTCTGCATATATACATGTATCATGATAGGGCTCAAACAATGAAAAGTGAAAAAAAGTTACCTTTGCATTATCTTTCATTTAGGGGTTTCTAGGTAAGTGTTTGTTGTTTTTTGCTGTTTTTTTTTTTTTTTTTGGTTGTTTGTTTTTATTATATATTTATCTACAAAACATACATTGTGGATACTCATTAGACATGCCCCTCACTGAGTACCCACAAAAGCAATAATTCACTAGGTAGATAAGAGTGGGTATCAGGTAAATATTTTTTCTTATTTCTCCACAAAAACATATGTTGTTGGTACTCATTAGATGTGCCTCTCCAAGGCACCCCTAATGAGTATCTTCAACAACTGTTTTTGGTGAAGAAATAAGGAAAATATCAATACTTTTGGATTGAAAAAAAAAATTGCATCTTATCACCATGCTCTTTTACTTCTGTCTGGGCTGTTCAGCAGATGACAAATCAACATTTTTCTTATTTTTTCCCTAGAAAATGTTTGACATCTCATGCAAATTGTCCCCTTAGGAGACACAAACAGGGCAAAATACTGCCAAATATTAAACTTATTTAATTACATTGCAACTGTTTCCTGTAATCACACTGTACACAATATTTATGGGAGAAAACACAGCTCCAGATAAAACAAGAGCTCCGCCAAGCTGGGCATTATACGCCCCTGGCAAGTAAAAAGATGTAGCACAAAAACTAGCTCCTGTATAATTCAGTGCTCCGGATATAAACTGTAAGTGGAATTACAAAAAAAAAAAAAAAAAATTAAAAACATTTCATTGGGGCTGATATTTGGTGAACCAAAGCTGGCCCAGGAATTAAGGAAGAAGTGACTTCTCCCTCCTGGGAAAATAGGGAGAAGTTTGCTGCTTCTAGGGAGAAGTGCTTTCTGATGGAGGACACACCACGGAAGCATGACTATATTATAAGCTCATATGAGCCTTTGGCTGATTTGTTTTTCCTATACTTCAATATCGGACCAAACAATAACAAAACAAAATAAGCAACCAAAACAAAAAAAAAAATGCTGCAAGAAATTTTTTTGTAAACCTTTAACTTGTTTAATACTGATTTTATTTTTGTTCTTCAAGGGAGCCAAATCAGAAGAGTATTAAAAAAAAAAATCCAAAAAGAATTATGTATTCATAAAGATTTAATAATGGCAACCTTTCCTTGCAAATCTAATAAAAGAAGAAGAAAAAAAAAATCAGTATCTTGCCCACATGACCAAAACTTTAGTTATTTGCAAAAAATATACCTATTATAAAATAAAATTTGCACACTATTACCTCTAAACAATATGCTGTGAAAAGTTTACAAAAACTTTCAAAGGGGCATAAAACTGCAAATATTTGGTGCACTGTAACCTCGAAATAATATGTGCTGCTCCACATCATCGTGTAACTATTTATGAAGTTTCAGCTTGATCGGATGTAAACTATAGAAGAATTTAGCCAGAAACAAAAAATTAATAGAAAGTAGTAGAAATTTTCAACGGGGTTTAACTCTGCTAATATTTGGTGGACTGTAACCTGGAAACAGTATGCACTACTCCACATCATGGTCTAACTACAAATAAAATTTCAGCTTGATAGGATATAAACTGCAGGAAGATATAGCCGGAAACGAAAAGTTTACTGAAATTTTCAAAGGGGCATAACTCTGCTAATATTTGGTGGACTGTAACCATGAAACAATATGCGCTGCACCACATCATGGTCTAACTGTGCATGAGGTTTCAGCTTGATTGGATGTAAACTGTAGGAGGATTTAGCCAGAAACAAAAAATTAATAGAAATCTTCAAAGGGGTATAACTCTGCTAATATTTGGTGGACTGTAACCTTGAAATAATATGCCCTGCTCCACATTATGGTCTAACTACAAATCAAGTTTCAGCTTGATCGGATGTAAACTATAGGAGGAGTTAGCCGGAAACGAAAAGTCAACTGAAATTTTCAAAGGGGCATAACTCTGCAAATATTTGGTGGACTGTAACCTCGAAACAATATGCGCTGCTCCACATCATGGTCTAACTATATATGAAGTTTCAGCTTGATTGGATGTAAAATGTAGGAGGAGTTAACCGGAAATGAAAAGTTTACAGAAATTTTCCAAGGGGCATAACTCTGCAAACAGTTGGTGGACTGTAACCCCAAAATAATACGTGCTGCGCCACATCATGGTCTAACTATATACCAAGTTTCAGCTTGATCGGATGTAAACTGTAGGAGGAGTTAGCCGGAAACGAAAAAGTTTACGGACGGATGGACGGACGGACGCCATACCCCTAACATAATACGTCCAGTTTTTCAAACGGGCGTATAATGATAACTGCACTGATAATTCAGAATGCCATATGCTACCTAATTTCTGCACATACCCCTATAAGCACACAGTCAAACAATTTCATAATCTTCGGACTACAACAACATTTATCTACTTCTTAATGTGTATATGTTGTGGGTACTCATTTGTCGAGGCAATTCAAATGAGTCCCAACAACATATATCACCAAAAGCAGAATGATCACATAAGCATCATTAAATATACCCCTCGTGAAGTCCTCTGCTATCTTTTTCTAAAGTGCCCTTATTGGGCAGTTTTCCAGTAATTTTTGAAACACCTAAATGCATAGTGTGGTAATTAAGTTGAACATGGGTTTTGTTCTGTTTTTCTTTTTTTTTTTTTAATCAAAACATATCTTGTGGGTACCACAGCTCATTTGGATTGCCTCGTCTTTCAATGAGTACTAACAAAAATAAAATAAGAACAAAAAAAAAACAAAAAGAAAAAATATCTCAATACTCCCAATGAATTTGCAGAATTTTTAATTAACAGATGAAGGTAGATCATTATCATTTAGTCTCCACATATACAGTGTCACATATCAGCCACCATTACTTACTCACAGGAACTTTGGACACTGTAGGATCCTCTCATAAAGGGCAAACAGCTGCAGCCCTCATCAGACTGTTAGGATGTACATGTACAGTAAGATTCTAAGCTGAAGCCATTGCTAATCTATAATGGCTATTTCAACCGGCAAATCAGAGATAAACCATCAAAGCTCTAGTCAAGGTTCTTTATAACTACTTTCTTTTTATTTGTGATAACACAGCCGATATTTTTAGCATCCAGTTCTGAACATCCTAAGAACAAATAGCAAAGACAATAGCATACAGTCAACTCTCGTTATCTCGAATTCCAAGGGACTATCTGAAATACTTCGAGATATCCGTACCTCCACATATCAGATTTGCAGATCTGAGGAAAAAATAATTTGAAACAACCACTTTTAACAAATATATATGTAATTGGACTCTTGACATTAGGGATATATTGAAAATATTGTGGAAAAGAGGAGAAATTGCTCCTTAGGAGGAATTTCTCCTCTTTTCCACAAAATTTTTTTACCTGTTGTTAGATTTACATGTTTAGATAGGGACAATATTTTCACTTCGAGATAAGCGGTTATTCGAGATAAGCGAGGTCGAGAGTCAACTGTATTTTCATGGAGAACTGGAGAAAATTATCACAGAATGAATACCAAGTACTCCTCTCCTAACAATTCCTCTGATCATATACCTTTTTACATAGCAAAGCGCTTTATAATCTTACCTATCTTTGATTTTAGGATCCCATTCAACAACAAATTTCACATGCTTTGGCCCAAAGTCTTCGTTGTATGTATTCAAAGCCCTGAAACAAGACACTAACACTAAAACCACTGACAACAAAAAAACTCCCACAAAAAGATTATTAGTCTATATGGATCAAATATATAAGCCATTCTCATATACAGAAGGAGCATTCGGTGATAATCCTGTGATAATTTTTCTTATTTCTCCATAAATACATATGTTGTGAGTACCCATTAGAAGCACCTCAAAGAGGTGCTTCTAATGAGTATCACAACATATGTTTTTATGGAGAACTGGAGAAAATAATTCCATAAGTACACATTAACCTCTTTATAACACGGTTCCTTATAACACGGTTTTGGATACAAAAGGGTTCAAAGATGGACCCCAAAAATGTATAGATTATACAGAAAAATGACCATAAATGGTCATTTTTCTGTATAATCAATACATTTTTGTTTGGATATAACACTGTTGTATAACTAACATGGTTTATGCTTTGGATCCCAACAATAGTGTTATAAAGAGGCTGTGGTGTATTAGCAAATACTCCTCCTTATTAAGTCCTCTGCTCATAGAGATATTTGAGCTGGGGCACAGCACTTCTACAAAATTGTATGTGTGTCCTGCGATGCCTCAGATCAGCATGTACATTTGCACAGATTGACATAGATGTTAGCTAACAAATGTACAAACGTATATACCCGTATGTACGAGCAAATGACACAGACTGGTGAACGGAAAAACGCAAACTATAAACCCTCAAACCCCAGACACTTCATTTGCCTGGAGTATACTTATACATTTAGTCAGTAATGGTTCACTTTATTTTGTCTTTTTTTACTTTTTTTTTTTCATGCTGACTGTAGCATCTAATTCTGGCTTGCATTCAGTTTTCACAGTATATCTTTCTGTCTGGATATCTCGGTAGCTGTCAGATGCATGTCCAACTGGTTATCAGGAAGTTGCGGGTTCAATCACCACCAAGTCCAGCAACATTCTTTTATGGATTGATCAAGAAATTTTTCAGTGGTCCTTCTCTCCCTTCAGTTATTTAAGAAGAGCAGCTGTCAGTTTCTAGCCAAAGAATGTGCACACATACTGGTTAATTGCTTAGACGAAGCCTGCCCAGTAAGAGTGTTGGTAAAACTGACCCGTTCAACATGACCTTAATAGTGTTGACTGGGCCATTAAATTCCAAACCAACTGTCTGGATACCTGGACTTTGATTATAAAAAATATAACTAATACCATTAGCCTTTTGCTGACTCCAGATAGTCTCCTTTTAGAAATTGACCAAAACAGCCTAATCAAATAGACCAGACCAGATTACAGATCCTCAAACTAAAATAAAACAGAATTGGTGGTCAAAAATCACAGATCATGTTTTCTTTAATTCAGATTTTACATCCCGTTCATTAATCTTTCAGTCATGTGGTAAGGGAGCTCAATGCTCACTTTTAGAGCGCTGCCTCACTGGAATATCAAGCATCAGCCACATGACATGACATTCCACCCAGTCACATTATACTGACACTGAGTTGACCAGTTCTAGCTCTACTTTCTTAAGGCTAAGCATCAAACAAAAGTGCAGCTAGTACCGTTTTTAAAGTCTTTGGTATGACTTGGCCGGGGTTTAAACCCACAACCTCCCACTCACAAAGCGAATGCTCTATCAATGGAGGTACTGTGCCAGTTTCAAAACTCACAGAACTGTAACTGGAAACATCATTACTTTTCTTTCTTGGCCTCATTGTACTGACTGCATCTTTGCTCTTGGCTGAGTCAAAATGAAGGAAGAACTAGAAATGTGTGTTTGTAAAATACTACGCCTCCCTCTACAAAATGCCAAAGTTGAAAAGGGGTATAACTCTCACAAGATTTATCCAATTTTCTTCAAAAGTAAATCAGGTGATCTACTCTTCAGCCTCAATAAGTTCATTAAGCTTCAAGGCCCTAATTAAAATAGTTATCAGATATCTTACTGACAAATGGGCAGACGGACAACCCAAAGGCATTTTGCTCCTCTAACTCCTTCAAGATTGGGGCTATAAATATGTGAAACAAAACTGTATCTCAACATACTGCATTGCCCCAGACATAAAGTATCAGTATCTATATTACCTATCAACTGCTTCTGTGTACAAAGGCATTTCAACGTCTGTAGGTAGGCAGCAATCTTTAGTTCCACTGTCTATTATGTGGATCTTAAACAGAACTGGATACTCCTACAAAACAGGAAGAAACCATCATTAGTATGTCCCATGGCTCTTGATAAGGCACTTTTTAAAACATAAGAGTGTTTCTCTTAAACCAATAAATGTTGATTTTTTCTTATTTCTTCACAAACTTATATTGTTGGCATTCATTTGAAATGCCTCACTGAGGCAATTCTAATAAGTACCCATGTTATAAGATTCTGAGTAAGTTCCTTACTCTAGATAAAGTTTTTATTTTAAATGAAAACAGTTGATATTTTCAGGAGTAGCTGAGGAGGAGTATTTGATGACAAAATCTTGAAAATTAGGTCAAGGTCACCAAAATGAATCAGTTCTTTGTGATGTCCCATTTATATATCCATAAAAAATTTGGTAACAATCTACCACTGGTTTACAAGATATTGTGCAGACAAGAAAGTATCATGCCTGCACCAGCACAGATGCAAAAAAAAAAAAAAAAAAGTCTCACTGTAGGTGGCGGGACATAAAAAAATACTTTAGATTGTTGCTGTTCAAGGCTGGCAACACTGTCAAACTGTTTTTGCCTCCCTTCTAGAAAGAGGTCTACTTTAAAAGGAAAGGATTTGTTCCCCAAAGTAGACCTCTTTTCAAAAAGTTCTTTGTGAGCAGTAAAGCAAATAGGAAGTTACAAAAGTGATCTCCCTTGTAAACAAGGCCTGTCGCTAAACAGAACAGCTCACCTGAACATGCACTTGTCTATCAGATCTTAAAAACTTTGATGCAAAACTTTAATATAAAAAAATCTAAGTCCGTGACCTTGACCTCTGGGTCATGAGCAGGGGTGTGGATAGTGCTCAATAAAATTTTGTATCAACATCTACAATCATACCAAATATAAACTAAAGCCATCTGAGAATTTAGAAATATAAGGTCTTAAAAAACCAGCCGCTATGCCAGGGGTAGTGCAATAGCTCTTCCTGCACTTTTGTACAGGTGAGCTAAAAAAATTGAAGTAAAAGTCCCAAGTCTATCCAGCTTACAAGAAAACAGCAAACACTCAGACAATCAGGCTTTCTGCTGTTGGTAGACAAGAAAATGCTGTTTTATATAGATTGTCTCAAATCCACTTACATCAGCTCTATAAATAACATCATCATGTACAGCCGGACCAAGACTCCGGAGAATCTGTTTCTGAATATACTTGTAATCTTCTTCGCGTGCTATTCGAATCACCTGGGGACTGCATATTCTGTAACTGAAGAAAAATTAAAAGGCCATGACTCACAGATAAGGTGGTTAAGTGTAATAATAGACGAGGACAATTTTTACACAAAAAATTCCATATTGGTTCTCACTGGAATCAATTTGCTTGGCAGCTCCAACAAGTATCCAAAAGATAAAGTAGGATAGTGCAAAAGTAAGAACAATTTTCTATTTACTCCTTTATGAGAACCTATAGTCACCAGGGCCCAGTTGTTCAAAGCGTCGTTAGCTTAACGAGCTCGTTAAGGGTCATTTCATTAACTGTTTTAGCGGATTCAATATACAATATTCTGATATTTTTTGCTGAAAAAATGTGAGTAGCTTTTGCACTGCAAAAGCTACTCACATTTTTTCAGCAAAAAATTTCAGAATATTCGCGTATCACTCTATGTAAATTTTAACGAATCATTAACTAACGATGTCGTTAGCTTTGAACAACTGGGCCCAGATGAAATGTTAAGGAGGAGTATTTGGTCATAATTCTGGGATAATTTTCTCCAGTTCTCCATAAAAAAACAAATATTGCGGGTACTCATTAGAAATGCCTAGGCAAGGCACTTCTAATGCGTACCCACAACATATGTTTTTTATGGAGAAGCATGAAAAATTATCCAGAATTATCACCAAATACTCTTCTTTAACAAATCCTCTGGTCACAGAAATGAAAATCAAATCAATATTCGGCACGGGTAAAAATTTCAGCTGAGAACATTTTAAAATAGTTTTCTTATTTTTCACTGAAAAAAAAAAAGGTTTGATGTTGCAAGCAAATTGTAGGAGACACTTTCTCATACAATTTGCATTATATGTCAAACCTTATTTTCTGGGAACAAGAATTATGTGGTAAGTGGTGTCATACTGTACCTGCCAATGCTTGTTTTGCTCAATTTTTACTTTGATTTTTACCTTGCTTTCAACAATCTTTCAGTCATACCGACCAGTTCTGAT
This sequence comes from Anodontia alba, assembly GCA_964016985.1. Taxonomy (NCBI): domain Eukaryota; kingdom Metazoa; phylum Mollusca; class Bivalvia; order Lucinida; family Lucinidae; genus Anodontia; species Anodontia alba. Next base: position 62,029,174 of record OZ024822.1, on the reverse strand, counting down.
TCCTAGCTCTACTTTCTTAATGCTAAATGCCAAGTGAAAGAGCAGCTAGTACCATTTTTAAAGTTTTTGGTAAGACTCGGCTGGGAATCGAATCCACAACCTCCAAGTCACAAAAAGAACACCCTACCAATAGAGCCACTGTGCCCTTCCCTCTGAAAGAACTGATTCACTTAAAGAACAACAAGGTCATATATGTGAATATGATACTGCAGTGTTTGAGTGCCTATTAGGAAGTGTACATCAGGTTTGATTACTGTAGGTCATACAGTTATTAACCCTTGTCATGCTGAATAAATTAAGATGCTACGCCCACTTCTAATTTCCAGCCAATCAGATTACTTGATCCGGGTTTTAATGTCAAACAGTGCAGATCCAGATCAGTTGGCTTCTTCAGAAGCCAACTGATCAGGATCTACACTGTTTGCTAAGACAGGGCATGTTGTGTTCAGCAAGAGAAGGGTTAAACCATAAAATATAGGTCTGTGTTAGGAAGAAATCACATGCCAGGTTACGTGTAGATGACTGCAGGCATTAATCAGAAATGGTTCTAACCATTAGGGTTGACATAAAAAGGACAGGCCTTGGTTAACAGTGTAGCTCCAGATCATGTGTATTCTGTTAGATGTTTGTAGTGTATATTTCATGTGACTGAAGAACAGCTGTATATGTGGGTTTTCCAATACATATTATTCTATTTACAGAATGTGTGGTGTTTGATCAAGCTAACCACTCAGCCACCCGGATGCTCCTAGTAGTTTTTTTTGGACAACATAGGTCTAGATAAGAGTGGGTATCAGGTAAATAGTTTTCTTATTTCTCGAGGAAAACATGTTGTGGGTACTCATTAGAAGTGCCTTGACAAGGCGCTTTTAATGAGTACCCACAACATATGTTTTCATCGAGAAATAAGAAAAATATAGATACTTTTTGGTTGAAAAAAGTGCCTTATCAAGAGCTATGGACAATATTAACCCACTGTAGCCTGGAGACCCCTAAAAGGGTAACTGGCAAATAGTGAAAACCCAGAAGGTGGTGTCTGATCAGGGTCTCCACTGTTTGCAAATAGTTCAACTATTTTTCTCTAGGAATATCTAAATCACACAGCCTGATATACCTAAAATCGAAATTAGAATCTTCCAATATATAGTGTGGGGAGTTCATTCAGTTTACAATGGGTTAACAGATAGTAATATGGAGTTATTCAAATTGGAAGAGAAGAATATTAAGGAGTTAACCCTTGTCCTGCTGAACCCGGATATACCCTGCCTTAGCAAACAGTGTAGATCCAGATCAGTTGGCTTCTGAAGAAGCCAACTGATCTGAATCTGCATTGTTTGCCATTAACTATGTGAATTTATAGCAACAATTAGGTTCAAGTAACCTGATTGGCTGAAAATTAGGTGTAGGTGTGGCATCTTTATTTATTCAGCAGGACAAGAGTTAAGAAGTCTTAATACAATTTATTATATACAAAGTAATGAAATATAGAGAATTATTAATGAAATAAAATGCATATTTTCACTAGTGAAATATAAGTTTTATATTTTCACTAGTGAAAATATAAAACTTATATTTTCACTCCTCTGAGCAGTGAAAAATATAAGATCTGGATCTACTTTTTTCTTATTTGCATTAATGTTTTCATTACACGAGATGAAAATTTTTATGGTATTCACTGAAAGAGAGTAAATTTTCTTTTTATTTTATTTTTACACGCCAATGCGCGTTTCTGACGTCATATCTAACGTCACCAAACAAAACAAAACATGAACGTCATGGCGCCAAGGGACAAAACTGCGTGTCAGACTTTCCCTTGCAAATGCAAGATTTGCATCTCTTCTATCGAAATTGATGTCTATAATAAAAAGAAAATTCAAATGTTTGTCGTGAATATGACTTTTATTTCATCTCGTGAAGTGAAAAAATGTATATTTCATTCGTGCCTTCGGCACTCATGAAATATACAGTTTTTCACTTCACTCGATGAAATAAAAGTCATATTCACTCCAAACATTTGAATATCCTCTATGTATTTACATGAAGAGTAAGTATAATAGTAGACATACCTTTTAGTTGATGAATATTGCTCTATATGCACAAGCAGAATCTGTACCACTTCATAGGAAGAACTGGCATTGTTGATTTCACTTATAGGGTATGTTTCAAATGCAAAAACGTTTTCATTTTCATGGATATCTGACAATGGCTGTTCATCTCCAAATGTGTTTCTAAATCCATCATCACCCACTTGACAAAGAATTAGCTGTAAAAATTAATAACAAAAATTGAGCCCTACCATATAGAAATTGACTTTGTGACATACATGTACATGCATGTGACCTGCACTGACCCAGATAAGCTTTGCATCTGCACTGTCTCATCAGGGTTTCTGTGGTCACTAATACATGTAGAAAGTTTAAGAGCCATAAATTATGTTAGCATCAATGTAGACTGGAAATACTGCACAGATGTGCAGTATGATATGCGTCTACACTGGCCACATATGCCATGAGGTTGGTTTTTACTCAGAGAGGATCACTTTAAGAATGAAAAAGAAAGAATGATCAGACTTAACCTAAAACTAAAAGGGATGTATTCAAGATGTAACTGACAGACATGTCTGCCAAGACAATATATAAAAGCTTGATGATTTTCAAAGTGCATGTAATTACTCCTGCAAACCTTCCACAAGAATCCCACAAAACTTATGCTAGCTACATGTACATGTATGTTTATGAAAAAATACTGCTGAATAATGAATTCTAATCTTCAAGACCTCTACAAGATTCATCACTACAGAGGCAGAAACAATGGCATATCTACAGACAATTTTATTACACTTTGCTACATATATGTACATTGTACATATAAATGTACATTGTACATATAAATGTAAACATTCATGTACATGACTAAGGGTTTTCATCTGACTAGTGTCATCTTTTACAGTATATATGAGAAATGCAAATGTTTTTATGAGCAATCCTAAGCAAAAGAATTCCATTAAACTGGAAATTGTCATTAAAATAAAGTCTTTTTGATCTATTTTGAAAAACTAGAACTAATATAATACTCTAGATAAAGCACTTTTTTTTCAGCCAAAAGTGTGTATAGTTTTCTTGTTTCTCCACAAAATCATATGGTTTGTAGTGTGTACTCTCTGAGGCACTTCTAATATCTAAGTACCTACAACATACAGTCAAACCTGTCCTAAAGGCCACCTGTATTAAGCAATCACCTGTCTTAAAAGGCCACTATTTCTGATCCCATTAAATACAAAGTAGTGGAAATCTACCTGTATAAAGCAAGCACCTGTCTTAAGCAACCAGTTTTTGGCTTTCCCATAGGTGCTTGCTTAACACAGGTTTGACTGTACATGTATGTTTTCATGAAAAAAAGAATAAAAATATTACGCCAATACCCCTCTTATCTGGAGCTATGATGTATGCTGAGCTTAACTTACTGATAAAATGAGTACATGAAAATGTACAACTATGCATTGTCAACTGTTAAATATCCTTTGCAGCTTCCACATCTGTGCAGATTGGTCAAGTTCTTCAAGATATGTTGTACCCAAATATGAGAAGCAAATATCACAGGCCAGTCTGGATCTTTGCTGCTCACCAATAAAATCGTAGCTCTTGATAAGATGCTTTTTTTCAACCCAAAAGTATTGATATATTTCTTATTTCTCCATGAGAACATAAGTTGTGGGTACTCATTAGAAGTGCAGAGGCACTTCTAATGAGTACCCACAACATATGTTTTCGTGGAGAAATAAGAAATATATTTACCTGTCAGGCTGATACCCGCTCTTATCTAAACCTATGCAAACTGTACAATTCTGCATGCACTTACTAAAAAGAAACTTCCAGATGTTAAAGGTTGATACCTGAGCTACTTTGCATTAACCATACTGGGCTATAACCATACAGGGCTATAACCTCAGCTACAACCATACAATCTGGTATGAGAAAATACTAACCCAAATGAAATGCAGCTGCTTCTAATTTGATAAATGCTAGTGAGAACTGGATATGAAAGTTTTACAAGAGAAAATATTGTCTTAATAGAACCTGCTTCTTCCCATTATTTTATGGATAATATATTATCAAAACACTTTCTTTCAGAAATCAGTTTGGAACAAAAACTAATGTTTCTAAGATTTTTGTTATATCCAAAATAGCTCAGGTATCAATCAACATTTAACCCATTGTAGTCAGGAGACTCGTAAAGGGGTAATTGGCAAACAGTGCAGACCCAGATCAGATGCCGCAGAACGCGACTTCTGATCAGGGTCTCCACTGTTTGCAAACAGTTCAGCCAGTTTTCTCTAGGAATATGTAAATCTCATAGCCTGACATACCTAAAATTGAAACCGGACTCTTCCAATACATAGTGTGGGAGAATCTATTCAGTCTACAATGGGTTAATGAAGTTAATGTATCTAAACATACCTCAAGATATTAGTACCCAATTAAACATTTTTCTTAGGAAGTGTCTCCTGACGACTTGTTGACAGGAGACTTTTAGGTCTCACATTTTTTTTTTTTTACTCCATGAAAACATATGTTCAGGATACTTATTAGAAGTGCCTCAGCATGGGCTTCTGATTAAGTACCTACACTTAATGTTTTCATGGAGAAATAAGGAAATATATCAATTCTTTTTCAGGAGACTAACTTGATGAGGAGTATTTGATGATAATTCTGAGATAATTTTCTCCAGTTCTCCATAAAAGCATATGTTGTGGGTACTCATTAGAAGCACCTCGCCAAGGTGCTTCTAATGAGTACCCACAACATATGTTTTTATGGAGAAATAAGAAGAATTATCCTAGAATTATCACCTGATACCCCTCCTTAACAAGTCCTCAGCTTTTTGGTTTGGGACAAAATGCCGTAACCACAGCTATGGTTTAAAATAAAATTACCCTTTTTGGTGTTACATCCAACTCAAATGCTAGTTTCTCTCTCAGTTCTTTAACAGTTTCAAACATGCTCATTTCAAGGGCTATTCGTAGCTGTTTAGGGTCATCATCTAAGTACACAACAGTGATGTACACTGGACGCAGACAACGTTGAGGTACTGGTAGTGAAAGACAAAGGTACGATTCATAGGTGTCACTCTGCTTCCCGCAGTTTGGACAGATTAATGAAGACTGATAGAGGGCTTGAAATTTATTAAAAATTTCAAATCCCTGTGCCATACTAAGAACAGCTTCCGGACTTGATTCTGCCAACCCTTCATTTTGCTGAAATGACAATTTTAATACTTGTCATGCTGAATAAATTAAGATGCCACTTCTAATTTTCAGTTAATCAAAATACTTGATCCAGGCTGTTGATATAAATTCATATACTGAATGAAAAACAGTGCAGATCCAGATCAGTTGGCTTCTTCAGAAGCCAACTAATCTGGATCTACACTGTTTGCAAAGGCAGGGAATATCTGGCTTCAGCAGGACAAGGGTTACGTAACATAATTCTAGACGGGCATCTACATATAGGTTGGTGACCCTTAATATCACTGTGGTTGTAGGCAAAGACTGGCATACCATTATAAGTGCATACAGGGCTGAATTTACTACCTGTCCCAGACTGCCTGTCCATAGACAAGTAAATAGTCCACTTGTCCAAACAAAATTTACCCGTGTTTGTCTAAAAATTGAAAAATTTTACTTCTTCTTGAAAACATATGTTTTTGGCACTCATTAGAAATGATCGTAATGCCTCTAATGGGTACCCAAAGATTAATTTTTCATAGAATAATAAGAAAAATACATGTATATCCTGAAACTCTTATGTATTAACTTACAAACTGTATGTACATGTGTGTATCTGCATATTTGTCCTGTTAAAATGCATATTGCTTGTAGTAATCATGGTAATTATCAATATGTCAGTCAAATGAAATGAAAATTAATGAAAAATTGCTCTAGATACAAATGTATATGTTTGAAAACATAATGGATTAAAGGATGCTTGATCATATCAATAAATTCTATTCATACAATGTATGAGTTTTATTACTTGATTGTACAGTACTTATTCTCACTTTACATCAAAGAATCGTCATACACAGTAAACATGACTTTATACACTGCAAGTTGCAACTCCGAAATCATAGCAACAGATAAGGCGCTTTTTTCATCTGAAAAATGCTGATATCTTTCTTATTTCTCGACGAAAACATATGTTGTGGGTACTCATTAGAAGTGCCTCATATGTTTTCGTCGAGAAATAAGAAAAATAATATGTGGCTACCCCTTCTTATCTGTAGCTATGCGAAATAACACTGATCATTTTACCACAGATATCAGAATAAACACATAATAATAACGCAGCTGATGAGTGGCTCTAATTTTTTTTTATTTAATACAGAAAATTGTGAAGAAAAAGAATGCATTTGTTTTCATTGGTTTTAAACTTTACAGCTATTTTGATGATTAATGGTGGTGCTCATCAACTACTGATACATGTACTTTTACAGTCCACTCCACTCAACCTACTTGGTGACTGATAAAGTGAAGAAAGCTGCAAAAATGAAGTCGGAAATTCCATCAATCTACTGATACTTTTACAGTCCACCCCACCCAACCTATTTGGTGACTGATAAAGTGAAGAAAGCTGCAAAAATGAAGTCGCAAATTCCATCAATCTGGGTGCCCCGCAACTTTAAAATTACCGCAAGTGTTTGTCATGTGACGCCCACAGACATTAAAAACTAATTTCATTTCGCAACTCGAGTGCAATGGTGACAACCAAAAAATAAATAAAAAAACAAAAAACAAAAAAACTATAAATCACATGTTAAGTTTTGAAGACAAAAACGTGATGGCCACACCCCTCCCATGTAAATATTTCAGAAACTGGTGTAAAATGGCACATTCTGATAGCTATTTATAACACTTTTACAGGGTTCCCACTGCATTTTTTTTAAACTGGGGGTAAATCTTCTCTCTTATTTTATTTATGTACCCCTCCTCCTCATTTTTTAACCATCATTCATAGGTGATTCTGTCTTCTAGCTATGCCTTTTTCTTGTTAATCACTGTCAATGGCCAGGGCTTCATTATACTTACAGTAACAATAAAAATAAAACCAGCAATTTGTTTATTTTCGTTTTATTTAGAAGTTTCTTTCAACATACCATATTCCCCCTAAGAATTGAGGCACCTTACCATACTTGTCCTTAAATTTGAAAAAGTCTATTTTACTACCTGTTGATGTATCCAAAATTATAGTGCATGAGTGGCAAATAGTGTAGACAGTGTAAATTTAATCAGTATCAAATATATTAAATGTCTGAGACTTAATCAATTGCCTTTGTTAACTGAAACTGTTAAGTAGACACTTTTTTTTAAACTTTAGTGGCAGGACATTTCACTTATTTTGCAGAGATCAGACACATTGTGATATGTATCATAACATACATGTATCATGATCCATGTCACAATAAAGACAACCTCGGCATGACGTCACACTCTGTAGCAACCAAACAGCCATCATTTTGGAGGTGAAAACATTGCATGGCAACCATTATTTATTCAATAATAAGGTCACACTTTTTTCCACCTGAATGAACAATTTTTCAAGAGAACAGTGCTTAACCTTAAACAGTTATCAAGATTTGTTAACTATATAATATTACATGTACAAATGTATACATATGTATTAATTGAAAAACAAAGAGAATATGCTAATATTTTGTTTTTATTTTTGTTTCCAACCCTATTACCTATGTAAACGTCATACATATGTATGAACCTCAAATTGAAACATAAATGAGGATAATCAAGGAAAAGGAACTTTTCTTTGAAATCACAGTCGCAAAGTCGTTCAGATAATGAAATTGAATTTCATACTTTTATCCTGGCCCCTGGGAACTGGTCATCATGAGCATGGAACAATAGCTAAGGTCCCTTGAAAAAAAATATGGCAGCAGTTCGGCCATTACGCTGTAGTTTGTTATAATTTGCATATAGTTCCTATCAAACAATTTTGTCAAAGTTCACTGCTCACTAAGATTTTAAAACTACACTAAAATGTATTCTGCAAAAAGAACTCTTTTTTGGTAACCTTATCAGTTATCACTGTGTCAGTCTCCGCGGCTTTGACAAGTAACTTAAGGTAGCTCTATTAAATAGGGCTCTTGGATTCATATATTCTGATTTTCTTTTTTTATTCTGACATTTATGTTTATGTTATTAGACTGAATTCTTGTTTCGCAACATGAATATCAAAATGAAAAAAAAAAAAAAAAAAAAAAAAATGGGCAAAATGCATTCTTTTGTAAGCAGAAGTAATGTTAAGTTGCTTACAAGGCCTGCATATGACCTTATTTTCATTGGAGAAACATATTTATTTTCCTTACATGCATTCATGATATTGTTGTTATAAAAATATATATATATTTTTTAAATATGTGTCGGTAAATATTTGCTTTCATTGGATTTTCATATAATAATTTCCAGTCATTCCACGTACATAAACACCATTACTCTAATGTGTGAATAAGGTCAACAAAATGTGCAACCGATTAAAAGGCCGAGATAAAACTTCATTTTAAAAGCTAACCCGAAAAGAGTACCCTAAGGTTATTTTCTTTAAGCCATGTAATTTGTTGGACTAACAATGATGAGGGAATTGAGGTTTACAGGGTAATAAAGATTGGCTGTTGTTTACAAATGCTCCTTCGTCTAGGGTCTTTCTAGATAATTCATACACACTCAGAGACAAAAATAAAAAATAAAATGCTCTTCTTAAACTATGTATATTGAATATTTGTGCTCGGACCCATCAATACCCGGACTTGTTACTGTCCGTTTCCGTTAATTATCATGTCGCGGGTGCTGGTGATGCTTACGCACTTCAGAATCTATATTTTGCAAAACTCAACCCAAATTAAACTAGTATTAAACACATTTATTTTTAGTTAAGCCAGTTAAAATTATTATAAAGCAATAATGCCATCTTGGGTCCATTATATATTAATAACATTTTATTCAACTGATTCCTTTTTACATAGATAATCGCCGAATTTTGCACATACTCATTTTAGAAAATGTGGGTCAAATTCGAGAGAATTGACATTTGCAGTCGACTTTTCAAATTTCTATTTCGGTTATGAAAATAATATGCTGATAAAGCAATAAAACAAAGCTAGTTTATTCTGAATAAGTTGGGTTTATAGTTGACTTTAGCGAGAAAAAGCATTAAAAGGCTCTGCTAATGCTAGTACTATTCAACAATGGTCGCCATTTTTTCTTCGACAAATAGCTTCATTCACAAATCAGTGTTTGGAAACTCCATCGAAATTTGTAATATGTGTGATCAATATTCAACAAATATGATTAAAAAACAAAATAATTTCATAGTATTTAATTTGAATGATAAGTGATGTTTTGTTCACAGTTTATTGCGGATAATTATCACTTTCTACTCGATTGATTTTCGCACATTCCAGACGAAACCCGGTAACCGGTAAAACCATAGCCACGACATCATCATATCGATAAAATAGGTATTTAGCACTATAGTTACCAGTCCGGGTATTGATGGGTCCGAGATTTGTGCAACCATTTAGTAAGTAGTTAAAGTTATTTGATGATAGAAATAACAGAATCTGAAATCTGTTCAGTCTTTGATTAAAACAAACAGACTGCAATACAAAATGGCGGCAGCATTCACCTCCTATTTTATTGCGAAAGTAAATATTGGAAAATGCCCTGATGACAGAGGTTATCTCTGCAACATACTGCTCCATATCCGTATCAGCTCTAGAGAGAAAGTGCTACTTCATTGGATTATCAACTAAAACATTTCAATCAGATTTAATACTGCATGATGCTACAGTACAGCTCAGGTGGTTTTTCAAAATCCCCCCGAGCCGGTGGGGAGTGGATTCGGGTGGAAAGGATTAAATTTTAGTATCCCACGGTGGTTTCACCCTGGCCGGTGGATCCGCTGAGTTCCCGTGGTAAAAATCACCTGATAAAATTACTTTCGAACAGGTAAAATTCGATGCGATTATGACAGGCAATTGAAACAGCCGCGGGGGCCACGCAGTGTTTCCGCGATGAAGTGAGAAAGCTGTTTCCAAAGGGGCGTGGCTAAAGCCAGTCGTACTTTTTCGGCATGCACGATTGAATAGGACCAAACTGCCGACCTGATCAAATGAGCCTTTTCAACTCATTTTGTGATAGCAATTAACGAATTTTGATTGTAAGCATTCCCATTCACCATGAGCGTACAGAATTGTTGGTATCTGCGTATCCAAAACGTACCGCAAATTCGGTACATAAATTGCAATATTCGTACGTCCTGTTTGAGCCTGTTTTCGCTCATCAGCATCCTTTTGAATATTAATAAAGCATCGAAACACTGCGATTGCTGACGGACAATAACGAATGCGTATGGCCAATGCATAGAAAAGGACGAGTTTTCCAAATTGCCACTTTCCGATCCCCCAAAATTAGGTTTATTCCCTTGTTCTCTTGAAATATTAACAAATGCTGCCCTGTTCCATGAAATATATTTGGGTGTTCCCTTGGTCCATAGAAAACCCCGGTAGCCCCATTCACTGTTCGAGCAGGTAACATGGGCCGCAACAAAGCTCCATATGAAAAAGTACCGGATTTTGTGGCTTAGTTTGGTCCGGCCAACAAGTGGGCACGGCATGGTCATTTTTATTTAATGTGCCGTAAAAAAAACAAACCAAACACTCAAAAATCTCAAAGAGGATCAAACATCTGCCTCGAATCCACGAATTACGTATTTATGTTTTGGTATTCCTGTAACTGCCTTTTCCCATGCAACAACTGCACATGCTCAAAATAAATGACGTAATGTGGTAAAAGACCGGGAAATTCTCACTTGCGTGCAGCAACCGCACGTGTCAATATAAATTTACTTAAAGGGGCGCTTCTGCTATCAAAGAGACATTGAATCAATGAGACAGCCCAAGCAAAAATGGTGTCTGTCATACAAAAAACACACGTAACGTACAAGGGGCCGCAGAAGTTAATGACAATTCAAATGAGTGAGTGAGTTTTTTAACGTCCCACTAATAGCGAGTTCAAACGGAGGTGTGGACCTTGGTTAAAAGTCCCATATGAAAGAAGCCTGGGATCGAACTCATGACCCCTGGGTGACAAGGCGCACAGCTTTACCACTACACGACCGAGGCACCCTTTCCCAATATTTTAACCTGTTAAATATCTAATAAAAGGGCTGCAGACATTTCACCATGCCCCACCACTGCACTTTTATCAAACAAGTACCATAACTTTGTTAATAAATTAATTAAGTTTCCAGAAAATATCGCAAACAGTTTTCCAGTTACAGAGCCGACAAAAATATATTACAGAAATCACTAAAATAGTTTCGGTGTTCAAAGGGCCATAACTCCAAAAGTAAGCTCTCTCGTCAAAATATATGAAAGAAAAGAAGGGCAGTTGTCAGTTTCTGCAGTAATAGCTTATGAATAAGCCCACCCGGAAAAGTGTGCGGGCTCGATGAATAGTATTGACTGGGCAGTTTAACTCCAGTTCAAACAAAAATTACGTCGGTACAAAGTTCTCATGTCTGAAGTATGATTTACAATGTACGAACTTTGAACCGGATAAAACCTGCAATACTACAATGTACGTGTGACCAGCAAAGACTCAGGTTAGTCTGTGCATCGACTCACTAGATAAAGCAAGCTTCTTGCATACTGCACGATCAGCGAAGGGTCTGAACAGAATGTGCTGTTGCAGTCGCACTGTTCATTCCCCTTTGGACAGCCCGGCTATCGATGGTAAATACGATCAGCGAATGCTCTTATCAGAATGTGCAGGCGCGTACTGACCCGAGTCTTCGCTCGTCGCACAAGACGTTTGGTTACACCCAGTAATCATAGGGGGTACTTCGATTAGCGAAGGCTCTGATCAGACTACTGAGATCTGCAGATGTGCAGTCTCAGAGTGTGCAGGCTGATCCGTCTCTCCGTACAAGTTTTATTGTAAGTTTTGCCATGCACAGACTCATGCGCGAGTTGTTTGTGCAAACCTTAATGCTAAGCACCCTGGGTACAATTTTCAGCAGACGACTTTTGAAATATTTTTCTCATTCTTTCAAGAGATCATTATTTGCACTTCATGCAAATTGTCTCCACTGCATGAAACGTCAAATCCTGTTTTCTTGGTAATGAAAAGAAAAAAAAAAAAAAGAAAACGAATTCAATCTGTCGCCTGCTGAATTAGCCCAGAAGACCCTTTCCCGCCGATGCGCTAGGCTTATACAATGCGTCTCCTTTACTTGTTAAATAAACTACGGTCTTGGTTTTGCATATCGCATATATTGAAGCCACAACAGAACACTTTACATGGAAACGAAAGTTCTGAAGATTGCTGTATAAGCCAATAAATATAATGTTATTAATGTATTATACTGTAAGAGAATAACTTAACATAGTAGTCATTTGTACCCTGATAAATGCTGGGTAAGGTACTCACACTGCAGGTTTTACTGATTTAAGGGAGCTAACTGTAACTGACTTAAAAGGGAGTTAACTGCAATGGCTTTACGCGTCTGTTCTGTGTGAAATGGAATGTTTGTTTGCTTGTGTTGAGGTTTTACTGCCCAGTCAACCAAATGGGGTCATGTCGAGTGCGGTCAGTTTACCTAACCACACGTTTACTGGGCAAGCTTAGTCCTTTAAGCGGTTAACAGTATTGCGCACATTCTTTCGCCAGAAACTGACAATTGCCCTTCTTGAATCAGCGGAAGGGAGAGAATGACGGTAGACAATATTTCATGATCAATCTCCATGAAAGAATGTTGCCGACCTCGGCGGGGGTTGAACCCACGACCTCCTGGTCTCCAGTCGGACGGCGCATCTTACTGCGAAATGGAATGGGGAAGAGCATTTTTTATGAATCGCGCCAATACAGAGGGGGGTATGCTTATACAATAAGTGGTTAACTAGTACACTGAATTCCCTTCCGCCAGAAACTTGTAACTGCCAATCTTGAAGCAGTGGAAGGAGCGAATGACTGTAGCAAATACATGTGTTTCATGATAAATCGCTCAATCTGTGAGGATCGAATGCACGATCCTGACCATCGGAGATTAATGCGTCAGCCTATGTGGCATTACTCATATTTTTTTTTCCGAGACGATGCTCGTTGGTCTCGAAATAAAAGCCTCTAAGATAGCAGAAGCGCCCCTTTATGTACCGGGTACAAGGTAAGAAATAAACAAACAGAAATACATTATTTTTTATTTCTTGTTTTATTCATTATTCTTATTATTTTTTTTTTTAATCTCTAGGTAGAAATATTTCTGTATTTATTCAGCGGCAAATCAGCCGAATGATGCGTAAGCAAAATAAAGGTTCCGATTTCCTCCCCATACAAACTGGGAAAACTTCGGAGCTGTCAATCATTCTGACGTCACTAATCTTTCATTGCGAGCTCGCCATGATAAACTTTTGCCCACCGCGGAGTTCTACAGGTAAGTGGGTGGTTTTGCGGAGGGAACTCTGCGGAAACGCGGTGGACGGAAAATCCGTCGTGGTGGGAATTGGAGTGGGGTATCAGGAAGGTCTGTGGTGGGCTAAAAAATCAACCCCACCAGTTCGGGGTGGGGGGGGATTTTGAAAAACCACCTGAGCTGTACTGTATACTCAATTTATAGAGGTATTCCCAATGAAATGAAAATATAGTGAATTTGGTAATAGTAGATTTTGGCTTAGTAATACCTTCTTTGTTCTTGAAAGTGTATCTTTGGATTTTTTCTTCTGGGAATGATGCAGTTCCTCGTTTAATCTGTCAAGCAACCAAAGCAAAAATTCCTGTGCATCATGTTGTGAAGACCCTTTATACTGGGAATTATATTTGCTAATAACAGTCTTGAACTGCTCCGACAAAGCTGGGCTGTAGTGTAATGACCACAAACTTTCCAGTAACTGGCTTAAGTGTTCTGTAATATCACCTTTCAAATTTCCAACTAGACGTTTAGCAATGCCTTTGACATGTAGTATTTCTTTGAAATGTTTCAGCACGAAATATTCAGCACACTGGTCAGTATTACTTATACACTGTAAGACAGTATTCATAAAACAAGTATTTCCATGATTGTAAATACCAAGAGTCCCCGGTGTTTTGTCCCATTTTGGTAGATCAATTGGCAAATTTGGCTTTGTCATTAGTGGTCGACTTTTTGAATCTGTAAACCCATCTGTTGTAGACTGATCTTTAGAATCTGATTTCTTGTGTTGACCTTCATCTTCATTTGGCCCACTTTCCGACCAATTTTCTCTTCTTCTTAATGTTGGTGTCAGTCCCCCTTTAACCAACCCCTCTCGATTTGTTTGTTTTGAACGTTTTGCTGTATTGGACCCAACTATACGACTCATTAATTTTTTCACTCCTCTTAAAGATGGCTTTCTGATGTGACTTGTTCTACTGTCATTGTCTCTGGAATCAAATTCACCAACACTTGTTGACATGGAGTGGCAACTTTTGCTCACTTCTTTGTAGTTTTGTGAGGAACTGAGCGAACTATCCCGGAAACCATTTTGCTCTAAGAGTAAAATATTTCCTTCTGAAAAGGTTCGATATGGTTTTGAGTCAGAATAACTTGGCATAATATGTTTAAATTTGATTAATTCAGTGTTTCCGTGTTCACCTGTTAATTACAGCGGCCATGATTGATGTGCATTATGGGAAGGCAGGTGATTTTGGACTATTTATACAAACACCGTGTTTCAATATTTTAGCTCGAACGGAATCGAGACAGTTTCCCGCACCTATCTGACCAGCGACATTTTTTTGTTCGCTGCTTGTATAGTATAATTATTTATGGCTGAACTATATTTATGGATAACGTACGTGACTATATTTTCAATCCCCTTTTTATTGCGAAATAAAGATTTCATCTATTTTATAGTCCTGACATCACATCTACTAAGTCGAATCCTGGGATAGAAAAGGTCCCCGGCAATCACAGGCACAAATAATCCAATCACAATTCATCACTTATCTATCCACAATTACCAATTATAATTATCAGTTACAGGTCATTTGACTTTGAACAAAAGAGTCGGGGAACTGTCTTAAAAAGTGTCGGGGAACTGTCTTCAAATCTGTCGGGGAACTGTCTCCAAAAGCCATGTCGGGGAACTGTCGTGTCGGGGAACTGTCTTGTTCCCGCTCGGACAATTTCAGCCATATATATTTAAATCTTTATATATATAAAGATTAAAAAAAAACTTCAACAAAGAATTCCGGCCCAGGATCATTACTGATGCAAGTACTTCAGAAAAAAAGTGTAAAGCGAGAAATATGAAATACCACTGGGCTGAGTGAGATTGGAACCCATGCCGGCTACGACGGCAGCGCCTAGCCATTCAGAGTCAGGAGACATAACCACTGCACCACTACGCTTGTTAAAAAACAAGTTCCATGGAACAGTATTATGCTTGATTTCTCTGAATGAGTCGTCGAATAGGGTATATTTTTGGTGCGCTAATTAACGCACTCATTATATACAAGGAACTCTCTGGATCCACAGGATACCGAAGCTTCGAAATATTATTATAAATAAAGATTTAATCAAACTTCAACAAAGAATTCCGGCCCAGGATCATTACTGATGCAAGTACTTCAGAAAAAAGTGTGTAGGGAGAAATATGAAATACTACTGGGCTGAGTGAAATTCGAACCCACGCCGGCTACGACGACAGCGCCTAGCCATTCAGAGTCAGGAGACATAACCACTGCACCACTACGCTTGTTAAAAAACAAGTTTCATGGAACAGTATTATGCTTGATTTCTCTGAATGACCCGTCGGATATATATATTATACTATTTAGATGTGTGCTCGGTCTGTTGTGATGTCTTTATGTGTTCAAAATTGCCCCTTTAGTAGAGGGTCTGGAAGGGGTATCAAAAACGCTAATCATTAAATTTTTAGCCCTTTAATCAGTAATCGATAAAGCTATTTTCACAAAAATCAGTATATTTTGGATTTTGGGTCTTAATAATTAAATTCTACATCACAAAAATCAGTAGTCACTAAAACTTTAGGCCAAAGACCTGTAGTCAATAAAAAAAAATAAGGCTATTAATCTGTAGTCAATAAATTCCATCCAGACCCTCTTAGTAGTGTAACAGTCGTTAATAGCTACCCATAGTTTATGTTTTAATGGTTCATCTAGTTTGTTTTTCTTTGGCTAAATTCTAAATTTAGCTCCGCACCGCAATCCCAGCAGGCTCACAACGTTGAAACAACGTCGATTAAACGTTGATTCAACGTGCACGAATCGACGTTTTTTCAATGTCGTGTACCCGCTCGGAATGACATAATGATCAAATATGATCGAGGCATCTGAAGAACATTGATATGTGTCGACGTGCAGTAAAATTGATACTTGTACTTTATTTATTGTATTCTTTAAGTTTTTAGAGCCACTGTATCGTCGATCGATATGTAACTATTTGGATGTAAAATTAGTCACATTTTTATTGTCGGAGATGGGCTATGCATGTCTGTTTGATCAAGTAAAACTAAGTCATTGGTTGAAATCAGAGGATGGTCACCTGATCTTGAAAGTTACTTGCCACCAGGTCAAGTGATTCTTTTCAGTCTAACTTAATTTTTATCTATCTGTCTATATACTGCCATACGCCCTCGTGGACATGATAGGCAGATGTACATTGCACATTCCGGGTTGCAGGATGAAGGCCTACAAATTACAATTACCATAAGGTTATTTGTGCACAAGGGGTGACTTTCCCTGCACGGGGGTTAGGGGAGGTGGGGACCGTGCACTGTTTTCATGCCTGCAAATGATACGAATGAAAGTGTGTTTGGACGACGAAATTTTCTTGCCTACGCCTGGGATCGATCCCGGTACTAGAGGCCAGTGCACTCACCACTGAGCTACCACGCTTTTCTTACTGTCTATATGGTAGACAAAAAATAAAATTGTTAACTTGAGTTTGAGGTTTATTCTATTTCTGTACCTGTACGTGCATACGTTGAAGTTACCAATACTGGCTTTTATTCAACGGAGAGGAATGCGCGCAATTTAGTCTCTTTTAGAAAATCTCCACAGAATCACAATTTATTGTAGTTTCACTAAAGCAATTCCAGTCTCTGTTCTCACAAACAAAAAAAGAAAAGAAAGAAACAATGAATTTCTAAAACTGTTCAGTCTTAGCTGGTATTGGTTCAAAGCACTGGCTATTGGTACATTCTGATTTTTCTACAATGTTTTTTTTTTACTTCACAAAGTTTTCAAATTGTTTTGGTCTGTTACATACCGAACTGCTGACCTTTGGACTCTCTTTAGTCTCTATGTCATTCCCCAGGTAGGAATCCCAAACGACACCCCATATTAAGGCTTCGAGCTGACCAGAGCGAGGCAGCGGGCAGTAGCAGAGATTCCTTTTAAGGAATCCGAGGGTGGATTAGGCTTTCTCGCTGATATTGTTAAGGTGGGTTTTCCATTTTAGGTCTTCGGAGAGAGTAATTCCTTTATAGGGGTTGTTTTGAACCTGCTTGAGGATATGGTCATTGATGGCGTAGAAGTGATTGTCTTTGCCTTGGTTCTAAGAAGGTAGCACTTCTTGACATTGAACTTGGTTACTCTACTGACCGTTCTGATCGAGGCGGTGGTCCCGCTGTTAGTCTTACTCTTTGTTGCTTTGTGGTTTATTCTACGAGGCGATTTGTTTTATGTCTTACCTTGTGTCATTTTGTTCTTGTGTTTTTCATTTTCAGGCCTTTTAGCATTGGTGAAGAGAAAGCTAATCTTAGAGCTTTTCATACGTTTGTTCGATTTGTGCTTGTTTGGATTTGTCGGTTCCCTCTTCCTCTTGGTGTCTGGGAAGGGCTGCGGTTTGTGATTGTGGCACTCCCTGGACTTTTCTCTTACATTTTTTTTTTTTTTTTTTTTTTTTTTTTTTATCATACCCCAATCCATAACCCATGTTCTTAGGTTGTTGAGGTCCTTCTGTAGGGTTAGGTGATCCTGAGGTTTGATGGGTCTGTATATAACAGACAATCATCGGCGACAGTTGTTTCTGCGAATCAGCACGTCCTGCATGGCAGGTCGTTTATATGGCAAAGGAAGAGCCCGAAAACTGTGCCTTGAGACACCTCGATCAAACATCGACTGGGTACGACTTTAACACCTCCACCCCTCCCCCGCCCCACACACCCCACTCCCCCCAACGACGTTCATCTTACACTGACTGACCCACTGATACCGTGTGCCTACCAGTTTCCTATGAGGATGTGTAGTTTGCAGGGCTGCATATGCTCACCATCCCTACGCACCCCGGCCCCCTGCCCTTCCCCCGCCCCCTCCCCCACACACACCCAGCACCGGCTTAAGCGGAATTCGACTCCAAGATACTAGAAAGGGATCAACAATACCAAGGTAAACCAAAATAAAACCTATACTATGATGAAACACGGGGAGGTTTTTACGGCCGCCACAGGTCACTTATCACAACAAAACCAGCTGCAGTGCAGTGGAATCAAAATCTAAAATGCCTGTTGCACTTGCCCCTCCTCTACCCGCCCCCCCCCCCCACCCCCCGCGCCCTCCTCCCAAACACACACGCCCATCCCCCGCACCGCTTAGAAACGACTTAAGCCGTACTTGTTTTTCGAATATACATGTTCAAGAACTGGATCAATGAAGAAAAAATATAAAACCTGCACTAGGATGGAGTACGGAGTACGACCGTCACACGGCGCTTGACAAGAAGGAAAAGGGGAAATGGCTTGACTTGCGCACAAGCGCATTTAGGTCAGTACCTTAGCTGTTTGCAAACAGCTAATTGGACTGTGTAAGAATATCGGTAACAATCAAATACCGCGTGTAAAACTAACCACACAGTCTACGCACCACTGCAATCTATTCACAGAACAATCCGCGCTGTTCATGAAACATTACAAAATATAGTGTGAACACTGAATAACTTAGGTCCTGTCCAGAGTGCATGGATGCATTGGACTCTTCAGTTGGATATATTTTTTTTTCTATTCCTGTTAGACTCTGTTACTGTGTTTTCGTTTTAGCTGCAGTTTGATTGATGTTTTTAGCATAATTATACTTTTTTTTTGCGAGAGTTTGCAGCTTATAGGTGTGTGTGTGTGTGTGTGTGTGTGTGTGTGTGTGTGTGTGTGTGTGTGTGTGTGTGTGTGTGACAAATAACATTCATGAGCACCTGTTGAAACTATATATACCGTATTCGATCTAATTACCGCACATACCCCTATAAGCGCATACTCATGAAATTCCGTAGTCTTATTACAACCAGTGTACTTTTTATTTACTTTTTTATAAAGGCATATGTTGTGGGTTCTCATTTGAATTGCTTCGACTTGTCGATGCAATTCAAATGAGTACCCACAACATATGCCTTTATAAAGAAAATCAGAAAAAAAAAATCGCATAATCATCATCAAATAAGTCCTTTTCTGATCTTTTTATAGTGTATCCTTAATGGGTATAGGTACATATTTTATCACATCTGAGTGTTCCCAGTAATTTTGAAAAATACGGTAGCTTGTTCAACTTTTTCAAAAGTCTCATCAAACGGTGGTACCAAACTTAAAACATTACGACTAGCCCAATTATTAAAACGCTACCCTCTTAAAGATACATTTTGGATTGCATAACACCCTAATGACCATAAGGAGATTTAGATAAGACATTCTTGGTGACTTTGGCCACCCTTACAGGTAGGGGACTGATAAGGGGAAATTAGATTTGATATCAGCAAAGTTTATGATGAAAACAGAGAAACAGATAAGGTGGGTAATTTGGTGATAATTTGATAATTTCTTCCTGTTTATTCAATAAAATATAGCTGGCTGTTATTCATTAGAATTGCCTCTCCCAGGCAGTTCTAATGAATACAACATGTTTTATGGAGAAATATATGCTAATTTATCATCAAATGTCCTCTTTATCTGTTTCTTTGGCTCAAAAACAGAAAATTAGTAAGATAGATAGTATTTTATTTATTTATTTATTTATTTATTTATTTATTTATTTATTTATTTATTTATTTAAAAAGAGAAGCTTTATAGCATAAACTATACATTCCAAATTGTCTAAGAACATTCTGACATGGAAAAAATAAGAAAAAAATATCAATACTTTGAAAAAACATCTTATAGGCTCTTGAAGAAAACTTTCTGATAATTTCATTATGTTTTACTTTCATGAATATATATTATTTTGTATTTCTTTGTTCTTTTTTCCTAGTGAACTCTCATAATTAGTCTCAAGACAAAATACACATGTATTTGCAGATTCAATTTGATTGAAGCTAAAATATTCAATTTTTAGGCAGCTATGGAATAATTGCGCACTGTTCTTATTTACTTCAGAAAATAAATAAATAAATAAATAAATAAATAAATAAATAAATAAATAAAACTTTCTATTTTATATTTCTATTTCAGTTTATTTGTATTTTTCACAATGCAAGAAAAAAACAAACACTTTTGTATTTTGGAAAAAAAAACAACAAAAAAACTATCAAAAATAAATAAATAGAGTGCTACAATACAAATCAAGAAATTAAATGCAAAATTTGCAAATGAATTTATTTAGTTCTAATGTAACATATTGAATACTGCTCAATTACATGAATTAACCCTTATAGGGCCCCACCTATTGAGACTTAACATCCTTATAATGGCTTCATAATCACTTAGATAAGATAAGCCTTTGATGTGCGCTCTGTTATCAGGACTTATATTGGGGGCGATCATGAAGAGGGTGTCTAGCTAAAGAAGGAAAAAAATATGTCTTTAAACGATGTTTTTTTTTGTTGTTGTTGTTGTTGTTGTTTTTCGAAATTAAATATGCATTTTTTAATAAGGTTAATTGGGTTACTGCAACTAAATCGTGCATTGATTCTTAAAACGATTTAATCCATCAAATAGGTATGTACTGAAATATATCCCAATGTATTTGCACAAGAAGTGCGACTGTAAGTTCCAATTCATACTTCCAGGCTGTCGTATCTGATATTATCCTAAAGTGATCAGCCTTATGGTATAAGACTGAAACCTGGCTTTCTTCTTCTTTCTTTTTTTTTTTTTTTTTTTTTTTTTTTTTTTTTTTTGTTTAAAGTTACTTTTTTTTACTAAACTGTTGCTTTCTTTATTCAAATATATTTTCTACAGAAAAAAAACCCAGAAAAATATAACTTTTTATTATGCCCCACACGAATAAAGGAAACAGCTGGGATACATTCGCTGCACGGTAGTCATGTCAATAGCCACAAAGCCTTTGGCTGATGGCGGGAAAAGATGTCAAAGAGGGTGGTAGGATTTCGGTGTTAATTTTTATTCAATTATTATCACTTCTCGCTGACTAATTGCTATTCTTCCCTTATGAGGCTTCAGAGGAGACGTTAACCTTTGGCCATAAATTTTCATATCAATGAGGAAGTGGCTGTTGCTTTAGCTGGCAAAAGAAGAAAATAATTTTGCATTCTGATAATAGGGTCACAGTTTCTGCCATCAATAAAGGCTCATCATGCAACTGTGAAGTCATGAAGTGTTTATGTAGCCTTTTCAGTTATTTTCAGTTTCCTTTCAGCTGCAAAATTTACACTTGGAGTACGGTACGTAATTTTACAGATCAGGTGACGACACCAGGTTACTCTTGCCAAGGTAGATCCATTTGTTGCCATTCACAGACTACTTCCGCTTTTTTGGCGTATATCACTAAACTCTCTGATCTTTCGGCTTGACAGATGGGAACTATCAAAGTTACTGTATACTAACTTGAGAGCCCAGTTTTGGAGCTTCACGACTTTGTTTGTGCTCTTCTTTGAACAAAATTTATGCCACTGTTACAGGCACAGGACTGTCGTCGGATTTGAAAAAGTGGTACGGCCATGAGATGCCAAAGGCGTCTCATGAGTGCCGAAAGAGCACCAGAAAATTTTGTGATTTTGTCACCTCTATTTATGGTCAGATTGTCAAGTGTTTTTCAAAACTTTTTTTTTTTTTCAATATTTTTTTCTCTGATTTTAGTTAAAAAAAAAAAAAAAAGGGAGGAAAATTATCTATCTGTTTTAAGAAATGTATGGGACCTTTTTATTGTAGATACACCAAGTCCAAAATATGAAATGATTAAAAGGAACTACTTTGAATCAAAATAAAAAAGAGCGGCCGTCCTGATTTACAATAAATCAAGCAGGTATAAAGACTGTTTTAGTCTGGGTAAAACATTTATTTGCTTTACTGCTTTCTTACACAAATTAGAGATGTGGACATTTAAATTCAACAAATACATGTAGTCTATTTCCACACAAAGTAGCTTTACATGCTACACTGTAGATCCAACATATCGCAGTCCATTACTTCGCAAAACCCAGTATATGGCGAATCAGCCATGGATCCCAAATTTTCCATTAAAGCAAAAAAGACAAACTTATGAAATGTTTATTGTTTCATTTAACTTAACAAAAATTATATGTTCCGGTAAAGAGTTTTGACGCATACACTGATGCTGTCGCGCCACGTTGATTATAACTGGCAAACAATAAATTATAATCGCCGTTATTGTCATAATTAGTGTCATTATTGAGTACATAGATCTACTCAGTGCTCAATCAGTCAGTGATGCCCACAAACTTAATTTGCTCAACGGGTGAAAATGGTCCATTGCAGGACCAATAAATATTTACAAGACAGTAACCTTAAGATGTATCTGTCCTACACACCCAGTTCTTAGTCCTCCCATTTTACCTGCATATATGATTAAAATCAAATGTTGTTATAAGATTTTTACTTTCAGTTATTAAACCTTGTATAACATTATTCAAAGGGATACAGACGTAAGGTCGCCCAGTCACCCACTGCGACTAAAAAATTGGCTGGGTGCCAGAAAACTAATTTGAGGGTCGCCCAGTTGGCGACAGTAAAATTTTGTGGTAAAACAGTTTGATCAACAAAAAAAAATGAAAGTTGAATGTTTTCGCTGTGGCAGTGTATCCCGTGTTCAGGTAAAACTTCTATCGGTCTAATATTAGGTACTGGTCTAATGGCTGACACGAATGCGCAGTAAACGTGATTGTACTATTAATTCAATAATAATAATTATTATTATATTATGATTATGATTATTATTATTATTATTATTTTGTTTCATGAATGCATACATATTTTTTTTTTCTTTATACCTATTATTCTTAATATTTAAAAACGCTAGATTTTTCAAGAACAAGACATTTCTCAGCGGCAAATGACTTATCAAAATTCTACAGAATAGCAAAGTGTTTAATAGGGTGCAATAAGTAGCCATAAACCATGTGCTTTTCAAGTTGATTTATTTTCCCCCTTTAGTTTCTGATGATGATATGCATCTTGATTTCAGTTAGCCTATTTCTTACTTCACTTTCTTTAACTGTACTTGCATAAGAGTTACATTTAACATAATTTATTCTAGAAAAAGACTTAATTTCAGAGTAGTTACTCTTTTTTTTAATATGCATTCAGTAGAAAGTTGACATACCCTGGAATTTCTTCAACAAAGTGGCCTTAGGGTATTGCAGTATGTATAAAGCTATGATGCTAAGTGTGTATGGTGGACCACAACTTTATCTGACTGGCAGGTCAATAATGTGTTCCGCTTTCAATTATTATAGGGTTCTAATCTCTTTTATCTTAATTGGTTTGAATTCTTGGCTTAAATTCTTGGCTCCTAAGTTATGGCCTGGGCTACTGAAAATTTTTTTAGTAACCCAGCTGGCTCCTGAAAAATTTTGGTTAGTCTGTATGCCTGATTTAAAACTGTGTCCCAGTATGAGATAATATTGTCTTCAGCATAATTATACAATGTACCATTCTTGACAAAGTAAAATATGCCATTCTGAAAAATGTTGAATAACAAAGGGCCAAGTATTGAGCCTTGGGGTACACTCGTAATAATGTTAAGCCAGATACTGGTATGAATACCTAATTTAACTCTTTGTTTCCTATCTGACAGAGATATTGTACTTCCAAATTGTACTTCCAAATTAAAATGCCAGGAAGTCTGATTTTTCAGTGTTTGTGCAATCATGGAAACTGTCAGATATCACTGGCTGCTAACCGAGAAATTCTCTTTCAAGAGTCTCTTTGGATTGGTTCATGGTCTTTATTTTCAAAAACTTGGAACCCAAGAGTTGTAAATTGTCTCCTTTTAACTTACATATTAAATGCATTCTGAATGTCTTTACTGACACACTTAATAATGCTGTTTCTACAAAGTAGGACCTACCAACCAGTAATAGGACACCAACCCATCTTTGTATTCACTAGTCTGATCTGGGTCTATATCATTCAATGTACAGATGCTGCAAGGCTCACATGTGATTTGCCTGGCTCCATAGCGCAGTCTGCAGCTCGTCAGACTGCAGAGCCTGGGTGTGCAAGTTTAAATCCCAGCTCAACCGTATAACTTAAGCGGAGATTGATCATGAAATAATTTCTATAGTCATTCTCTCACATCCGCTTTGTTGTTCAAATAAAAGGGTTTCAATGAGGCAATTCCAGTTAGCATATGGATTAATATCATATCCAGGGATCAGGCTACAGGGTGACTGGTTCGAAATAGTCGCCCTAGAGGGCTCTAAGTCGTCCTGGGAAGCCAAGAGGGTGACAAAAACTTCACCCTCTGTTTTTGCAACTAGAAAAAGCTACCGTATTAATCCGCCTATAAGACGATTCGTTTATAAGACGGGGCTGTTTTTGGGCCATTTCCAGGCAGGATTTTGCTTTTACTTAATTATAAGACGGGTTAAAAAAAGTCGCCTGTCGGAGATATTCCCTGCCACTCAGAAAATCCTAAAGTACAATTAAAAAAACTTCCAACACCACTTACAAGCATGCATACCGTATTTAACTGTGTATAACACGCACCTTATTTACCCAGAAAACGTTTACAAAAATCAGATGTGTATTATTTATAGAAAACCCAAAATCGGGACAGAAATCGCCAAGATAATCGGTCGCGAAAACTCATGACATTCACGATCGCCCGGTAAAAATGCGAAATAGAATGATTGCTATGAGATATTCATGATTTTTTTATACCTATCTCGCCCATACCATGGTTCTGTCGGCTCAAAACAAGCAACTCCATCTGATTTGCAGTAATTTGATATCCTTTTCATGTCCATGCTCTTTTTGTTTACGCTTTTTTATTTTGCTGATCACGTGATCTCTTCAAAGGGAAACTACTCAAACAGGCATATGCATATGAATCTGTATTGATTACCGGACTTTGACAAGTCTCACACCG
Organism: Anodontia alba; assembly: GCA_964016985.1. Lineage (NCBI taxonomy): Eukaryota > Metazoa > Mollusca > Bivalvia > Lucinida > Lucinidae > Anodontia > Anodontia alba. The sequence goes on along the minus strand of OZ024822.1, from coordinate 62,003,856 downwards.
TAACTTGAATAAATCAGCCTGCACAACTGATTTATTGTAGTTCAAAATAGGAAATAAATTTGGTAGAACATTAATATTGGCACAAACGATCATACATTGAAAAAATAAAAAAGTATTTAATTTTTTGCAATTATTAAAATTATTGATAATAAACAAAACCAACTGGGCTTTTTAGGTAGGTAGATCGGTCATTTGCATTTTATCTTTTATTTTCTTACCATATGCTTATCTTTTTTTTTTTTTTTTTTAACTTTTCTTCCAACTTACCAAAAAAATTGTTTGAAATAAACAATGTTTACGATAAAGAAAAAAAAAAAAAACTACCAGCATACATCTGTGCACTTAATTGGTTAATTGGCAGTCAGAATGACAACTAGTCGACTTTAGTTGTTGTTTGCATTGCCCTGAGGCACTGAGTTGATAATTTCACGTCTCAGTTAAGAAAGTGACACAAAGTGACACAAAGAAGGTGTTAATTATGAGAACACAAAAGAAATAACTATATTTTTATTGTCAACTGGTCTGCAGTGGGGAAGCAAAGAACTGCCTACACTACATCAAGTTGCCTGAGGCCCATGGTAACAGAGCTGCACAATGAAAATTCAGTTAGCATTATCGTAAATTCGGCCTGTTTCTACTCTAAACCTTCCGAATTCGGCCATTTTCAACTCAATCCTAGTGAAATTTGACACACTTAGTATCTGGTAACTTAGTAAATAATGCACGGATAAATTCTTTGTGTTTTACATAGGAACATCTTTTTTTTTTTTATTTCAAAACTATTTAGCAAATATTCAGTGCGTGTTATACACGGGTGCGAGTAATACACAGAAAAATTCGGTACTTCACCTAAAAAATTACCTTGCTGCTATTTCTGTCAAGGGACGAAGGTAAACATTATATTCTTCTACCGGTTTCGAAGATCGGCATTTTCCGTGACCATGTAGCACCACCGGACTTTGCCGAAAATACCGATATGGCCAAAGACCTCGATTATAAGACGGGTCTGGATTTTTGGGGGCTTTTTTTGGGGAAAAATTCCCGTCTTATAGGCGGATTAATACGGTAGTTCTTGTGCAAAACAAACTTTTTGTTGGGAGAAATCCAGTAAAAATTGAGCAAACATGCAAAGGTAAAATTCTGTTGGAAAAAGTTGTTAGATGTATCAGAAATGCTACTGAATAAAAGTTTGATGTGGTTTAACAAGTTTTGGAGGAAAACTATTTGCCTTTTAAGCGACCAAAAGAATGTTTTCATCGGTAACTGGTCAATTCATACTCGAGTCAGCTCGTACCTTAGTCAACTGGTAGCTATTTTTGGGCACCTCGTACCCCCTGCCCCCCCACGGGCCCCCGTAGCCTAGTGGATAAGAGAGTTGACTCTTGATCCATTAGGTTTCTCACCGCTGTGGTTCAAGCCTGGCTCGGGTCATATGTGGGAAAGCCAAGTTCTGCTTACGGATGGTCAGGTGGTTTTTCTCCGGGTTCTCCGGTTTTCGCCCACCTTCGATGAACGACCGGCTCGATATAAGTGAAATATTCTTGAAAGGGCCGTAAAACCCAAATCAAAAAAAAAAAAAAAAAAAAAAAAAAACCTGCCCCCACCCCCCATGTCAACTCGTACCTAGTTTGGTTACCTCGTGGAGATTGATCATGAAATATTTTCTACGGTCATTCTCTCCCTTCCGCTGATTCAAGAAGGGCAGTTCAGTCTATTCCAATATGCCAGGTTTCACCAAAAATATCAGGGAACCTGTAACGGTAAACAAAATGAACCTCTCAGCATGAGGTGTAATTATCCCTGACTCTGACCTCACTTTACTCCTATTCACAGATGGTTCCTACGTAACCAATATATTGCTCCCCAAAATACACACAAAATGATAGCATGCAAACATTACAATCAGAACATTGAGCAGACTATCTTTGGTGCAAAAGTGTTAAATTATGTTACTAGAAGGTCACTTGGTAGAATTGCTATTTTTAGCTAAATGTGTAACCCTCTTAAAATATTGTGTAAATAAACAAATAAATAAATAAAAATGTTTTATGCGGAATTAAGATAAATATCCCAACTGATCATCAAATGTATCTCCTTACTGCTTATCACTCTGGATAAACTTTTCAGCAGACAACATAGTGAAATATATTTCTTATTTTTCACAGAAATAAGAAATTGACTATCTCCGATGAAAACATTTTGCATGAATTGTCTGGGAAATATAAGAAAAATACCACCAATTTATCATCTGCTGAATTTGCCCTGAGAGTGGTATGGGTTAAGAAACCAATGCCTTTACCTTTGGAGATACAAAACCCTGATTGTTACTCTTTGCCTGCAGGGTAAGAAATTCAGCAGATGACATTTTGAAATATTTTTTTCTTATTTTTCCAAGAAAACAAATTTTGACATTTCAAGCAAGTTGTCTCCATGGGAGACAGTTTGAATGAAATGTTAAATCTTGTTTTCTTGGGAAAATAAGAAACAGAAGACATTTTTGTAATATTTTTCATAATATTCCCAGAAAACAGGTTTCAAATTTCATGCAAATTGTCTCCAAGTATGCATGAAATGTCAAATCTTTTTTTGTGGGAAAAATAAGAAAAATATTTCAAAATGTAAAATGCCATCTGCTGAAAACTTTGCCCAGAGTGCTAAGCGGTAAACATGTGTGTGAAATGTCATGTGAATCATCTGCTTGGCAGACAATTCACATGAAATGTTAAGACTTATTTTCTAAGAAAACAAAACAAGAGGCCCACGGGCCATGGTTGGCTCACCTGAGTGACATAGCCACTGCAGACATGCAGATGTTATGCAACATTTTTCCAATCCTATCATCGCAACTAATGAAAATATCATCATTTGAGCAGTTCTTAGTTTTGAAGAAGAATATATGGGCCTGACAGTCAATGAAGCATGATCATTTGAATAAACTATCAATCACATTTCAACAGAAGGATCAATGTGAAATTTGGTGGAAATTGGCTAAGTGGTTTTTGAAGAATCATGATTTTATGCATGTAAACAGCACAGTGGCAGGGAAATATTATAAGTATAAACCAGATGTTGGCCATCTTAGATTTCCAATCAGAACAATTTTAACTACTGTTGATCTACAAGTCACTTCGATACTTTCAATATAAATGTACATGGCCCACACAAATAGGGAAGCAAATTTGACCTTGGAGGCAAAAAGGTCAAATGTCAACATAGAACCATCATTTGAGCAATTTTGGTGGTTCCCCCACCCTAAGGAGGCTCCATATGAAATTTGAGCAAAATTGGCTCAGCGGTTTCAGAGGAGAAGTCGTTTGAAAATGTTAATGGGCGGACACACGGACAGGCGGACGGACGACAGACGAAAAGTGATCACAATAGCTCATCCTGAGCAGAGCTCAGGGCGGATGGGCGGATGGACGGACGACGGACGAAAAGTGATCACAACAGCTCATCCTGAGCAGAGCTCAGGTGAGCTAATAAAACAATACATTTAAAAGTGCTGGCTGCTGCAGTTGTGATTGGCGCATTAAGGGTTAAAAGCACAGTGTTTCATTTCCATCCATGTCATTGGCATTGATTTTGAAATCATGATAACATACTGAAGTCTTAGTTTCCATGAACTATTTACTTTGAAAACTATTTTAAACTCTTATTTTTTATCATTAATTCAGTTAATCATTGTAAACTATTTTGCCTTTTGGAGTCGGTTACATGTAACTGCCTTTTCCTGCGAACACCACTTTGAGGTGTGTCCTTAAAATGCCTCTTTTGTTTTTTGACAATTACATCATATATCATATCATCATAATCGGACTTTTGATTAACATGTAGGTACAACAACATCCACATCAGTGGGTCCCCTTCCAGATAGCTGGCTTGCTGCATGCAAGGCAGATCTCACACCTGATCTCCAGGTATGTCAATCATGAGGGTTGATGGCCGAGAGCTTCCACTCTCTACAACCCCTCTCTGTCAGCTGCTTCCATGTCATCTTGAGCCTCCCAGGCCCGCGCTTTTCATCAACCTGTATGTCAAAGGCTGTCTTGACTGCACCATTGGAGCGTTCCACATGTCCATACCATCGGAGTCTTCTCTCCGTCAGAATGAGGTCCAGATCCTCAATGCCAAACCGCACAGGTAGCTCACTGGACCTGGTGGTGACAATGTCTTGCGGCCTGACATTGCAGATCTGTCTGACCATTGCCCTGTGATTTCGCTGCAGACACTGGAGGTTTGACTTTATCAATAGCCAAGTCTCACTGGCATGGAGCATACCGCTCCGCACACAAGGGCTTTTGTTTGTGTTGAGGTTTTACGGCCCAGTCAACCCTATGGGGTCATGTCGAGCGCGGTCAGTTTACCTAACCACACGTTTACTGGGCAGGCTCAGTCCTCTAAGCGGTTAACCAGTATTGTGCACATTCTTTCGCCAGAAACTGACAACTGCCCTTCTTGAATCAGCGGAAGGGAGAGAATGACCGTAGAAAATATTTCATGATCAATCTCCACGAAAGAATGTGCACACAAGGGCTGTACATACGGCCACTTGTGTTGAAAGAGGGGTGGCATGAAGAGAGAACTGGTAGCAGATCTTTGAACTTCTTCCAGGCGGTTTTCACACGTGTTGTGGTTGAAAGTTCACAGCCACCAGCTGCTGAGAGCATGTCTCCAAGGTAGCAAAAGGAAGCTACCACCTCCAGCTTGTCAAGTCTGACCTGGACTTCCATCTGTGTTCTGCCATCCAAGGGGTGTGCAGTTCCCTGGCACCATGTACATCTGTAGTCAGAGTCCTTTTTCAAGCGCTTGAGCCCACTGCATTTCTTGTGCACACAGTGCTAACAAAGGGAAGATCTGCTAAGCTTTGAAAATGTGACTCTTTCCCAAAGTCATAATCAATTTCTCCGCTTGTGTTTTTCTTTAAGCATTTACATCCTAGAAAGTGTGACATACTGACTGGTGATGGCCGGCAATCTGAATATACTCAATTTGCAACAATTAGATCAGCATATCTTGCAAGTCATATCCGTGGATATGCTGTTTTGAACCCTGATTTTTTGCTTGTATCTTGTGTCTTTGCAATGCTTATTGAATGCACATCCTCATATGGTATATTTGAGCCCCTCTTTCGTATATATATATATATACTCCACAAAATAATTTTGTTTTAGTTCCCCTTTGATTATCAATAAAATGCGACCGTCATTTTACAATTATTTCATGGACAAAACTAGAAGTCTCAGCCATTTTTCAATCAGCTCAACATGTTCGCAACATGTTCAGCTGCAAAAGTGTCAATGGCACCACCAATTTTTACCCCAAAATGAAGTTTTTTCAAAATACCGGAAAAATTCTTTGTTTAATGAAAACAATACTCTTTCACACACAAAGTCATGCAAACTCAACCTTCATTTGAGTAAAAGAGACACAGATATGGTCAGAAAAGGAGACCAACCCTTTGAGAGGATAAAAATGCCTCGAAAGTTCCCCATAGACAACGAATAATGTGCAGAGGGTACCTATAGCAAAATGTGCGTTTCTTGATAACAAATAGGGCTTTCTCTATGAGTTTTTCACAGTTGGGAGCCCAGACATCACTTTTGACGCAAAAGGTCAAATTTTAATTTTTAGGTAAAAAGGAGTGTTTTTTTTGTTGTTGCTTTTTTTTTGCAAATTTTAAGTGAAAATTTTTATTTCAATTTTTTTTTGATGGAAACACTCCTTTAGGGCTTCCTTTTAAAGAAACATTCAACGGTATTTTGATATCTTCTGTGGTTTTCCCATACACCCGGCCAAAATTTGTATATATGGAAATTTGCACTATGTGGCCCTTAAATTATTTTGAGGAGTATATATATATATAGGGAGAAATATGAAATACCACTGGACTGAGTGAGGCTCGAACCCACGCCGGCTACGAAGGCTGCGCCTAGCCCTTCAGAGTCAGGAGACATAACTACTGCACCACTACGCTTGTTAAAAAACAAGTTTCATGGAACAGTACTATGCTTGATTTCTCTGAATGACCCGTCGGATAGGGTATATTGTTGGTGCGCTAGCTCACTCATTATATACAAGCAACTCTCTGGATCCATAGGATAGTGAAGCTTGAAAATATTATTATAATTTAAGATTTAAATAACTCAGTTCACTTTTTTCTGAAGTACTTGCATCAGTATTGATCCTGTGCCGGAATTCTTTGTTGAAGTTTGTTTAAATCTTAAATTATATATATATATATATATATATATATATATATATATATATATATATTGTATGTATATATTTCATCAAATCAGTAAAAACTTCAGTTTTCAAACTCAACTTTCTATTTTTAACAGAATTCAAAAACTGCCTGAAATATGTATTCTAAAAAAAAAAAAAAAAAAGACTTATACACAATATCATGAGACACTGAATATAATTTTGGCAGAAAGTCATTTCAACCTAAGCACAATGTAAATGCCAGTGTGTTTACAGGCTATTTTATTGCTTTTTTGCAGAATTCAGCCATACTGGCAGGTCATGACCTGTAGGGGGGTAATTGATATCCTGATAAGAGCTATAAAACTAACGGTACCTGATTCCTCAGCATTGAGGAAAATTTTGTCATAAAAGAACAGACTGAGTTGTCAGTTTCTGGCGAAAGAATGTGCACAATACTGGTTAACCACTTAGAGGACTAAGCCTGCCCAGTAAACGTGTGGTTAGGTAAACTGACCGTGCTCGACATGACCCCATTGGGTTGACTGGGCCGTAAAACCTCAACACAGACAAACCTAGTTTCGTTAATATGTGCCTAGTTTGGTTAACTCGTACCTTGTAAAAGTCAATACTGGACAGACGGACTAACAGATGGACAGGTAGGTAGGTAGGTACATTTTGTCACTCATAATTATGATGCACCCATTATTTGACACATTAGTTAAACATGTACTGATTAATGTGGGTGTGAAAAATGATTATTGATACGATTCAAGTAATTTGTTTATTATTATTTTGATGAATCCTTAATTGATACAGTAGTTAAACATGTACCAATTAATGTTGGTGTGTAAAACGATTATCGATACGGGTGCTTTAATCTTGTCCTTAATCGAAGACTGTTTTTAATTCTTTTGATTTTGTCGACGAGCTGTTGTTTTTGTTTTAGTTGGGCCTAATGACAAGCAAGAATTTTTAAGGGTAATAATCTTTTATGTACTATTTTCTTTTTACCTGCCAATTACTGGATATATAAGAAGTTCAGAATCCTGTAAGCATCATTCCTCTTTGAGTTCTCTTCAAGAGTATCAAAGGCTTTAAATAAAATCAAAATGTCTGATCTTTGCATTGCATGTCCAATAAGGTTGTTGGTAGGTGTCAGCATGCCGTAAGCTGTGATGCCTGAGACCATTGGTAGCACCATATTTGCAAGACAGGTAATACAAATTTCATTTATTAGCCATTGTGAGGCTAATATTTATTTATACGAATATTAAGGCCCATATATAGTAGAAAACACGTTATTACCAAACACTAATTATTTTGAAGTTGCCAAAACTTGTTTCATATGAATGTATAGAATGTAAAGAATATTTGTTTGCTGTTCATCTGGGATGTGAAATTTTTGCAAGTAGTAATATATTTTAATCTATATTTGGAACTGTGCAGACCCCGATTATGCTGCCTGCTGTGCATGAAATGGCGTCTGATCAAGGATCACCCTGTTTGCTACTTATCTGGGATGTGACGTGTTTGCAAGTAGTAATATATTTTATTTTATATTCAGAACAGTGCAGATCCTGATTGTGCTGCAAGGTGTGCATGGTATGACATGGGTCTGTTCTGTTTGTAGGGATGGGCCTTGGCGGGCAGTGTTGACCTAGATAGGACACTGTGGGATAAGGCGTCTGATCTGGGTCCACCCTGTTCGTTACTAGACTGAGATGTGAAGTATATGCAAGTAGTAATATATTTTATTCTATAATCGGACTTTGCAGACCCTGGTTGTGCTGCATGGTGTGCACGATGTGACCTGGGTCTGTTGAGTTTGGACAGATGGGCCATCAGTAAACATATCTCTGAATTAGTCACGACCTGAGGACAGTGAACACAGTGATCTATAGTAAAGGAGCTCCCATATTTTGACAACTGCTGCATGCATACGACATTAAAGACTGCCAGATGATGAGTGGTAAACAATGTAGACCCTGACCAGATGCTGCATATATTCAGTCTACAATGGGGGAAAAGTTTTGCAAGTCTCTATGGAAGTGTTTCCTGTATTTTAATACTTTTGCATGCAGGGTAAAAATTTTGAATATTTTATTTCATAGCAAATGAGATTTTAGGCTTCATGCAAATTGTCTCCTTAGTTTGGAGATAATTTGCATGACATGTCAGATCTTATTTTCTAGGAAAAATATTGCCAGTTTGCCGTCTGCTGAAGCATGATAAGTGTTAAAGTCAAGGTATTCAATGACTGAGCAAGCAATGAACACAGCTCTAGATGATTGTTTTCATCACGAGTTTTGGTATTTTGCTTATTTCTCCATGAAAGTATGTGTTGTTGATATTCATTAGAGCTGCCTCAGTGAAGCCTTTCTAATGAATACTCAAAACATATATTTTTGTGGAGAAATCAGGAAAATGTTTATCTGGATATTCCTGTTATCTGGAGCTATGCAGATTGACTCCTGAAATTAGATAATATGGTTCGACTTAACCCAAAATTTTACACAGGTACGAGTTGACTAAGGTATGATTTGACTAAGGTACGAGTTGACCAAAAATGGGTACAAGTTGACTAAGGTACAAGTTGACCAGAAACCGTTTTCATCAATGTCATTAGTTTTCGCAGGTATCCGTTTTTTTATAAATGAACCATTTACATGCTGAAAATTGGTCAGAAACAACATTGAAAGTGCTAAAAACTAAGTGTAGAAGTTGACAGACACTTTGGTTAACAAATTCCTTTTTATCATTGTGTTTTATCATTGTGTTTATAGCTTACTTATCAAGCCACAGACCTTGATGTTTTGACTGGATCTATTGAAAAGAATTGTCAATTTCCAAAAAAATATGAATGAACTTATGTGTCCAGATATAATGCATTTGCCCTACTCATGTCTGTGTTACTTTGCATCATTTAATTGGTTTAGAAGTAAGAATGAACATGGCTACAGTAAAATTTGTTTTCCCATAGCAACAGATAAGGTGCTTTTTTCATCCGAAAAAGGCTGATATCTTTCTTATCGCAACAAAAACATAAGTTGTGGGTACTCATTAGAAGTGCCTCAGCAAGGCGCTGCTAATGAGTACCCACAACATGTTTTTTTCGAGAAATAAGAAAAATATTATGTGGATACCCCTTCTTATCTGTAGCTATGTTTTCTTCTTCGTTAATTCCCAAGACAATGAGGTAAAGTGAGTCGAGAGTCCTAAATTGTCACGCTTTCAGTAAGGCAATATGTAAACCGAGTCTTGACCTCTCCCTCATCCTATAAAACTTCTCCCTGTTTTGTCTGAAGGGAGAAGTCACTTCTCCTAAAGTTCCAGAACCCTGCATATCTGTAGTTAAAGGGAAATTTAAAGACTAATTTTTGTATCATTTTACATAAAACATTTTTTTTTTTTTAGATTGAATATGGGTATTTATTGTTTTTCTGAGGGAACTAAATTGTCAAATGATGTTTCAGTGAAAAATGAAACTACCCATAAATAATTGCCTTCTCTGGAGCTACATGTATGACCATAGCTCTTGATAAGGCACGTCTCTTTAACAAAAAAGTATCAATATTTTTCCTATGTCTTGAAAAAAACATATGTCATGGTGCTGTTTAGAAGTGCTTCACCAAGGCGCTTCTAACGAGTACCCACAACATACATTTTCATCAGTACAGGGATCAATTTTAGCACTTGCTAACTTGCTAAATGCTGGTTAATTTCCTCAAAAAGCAAGCTGCAATTTCCATCACTTGCTAATTCTAGCAAGTTGGAAAGATTCTGTTTAACTGGCAGAACCTGAGGCATTGTTGCTGAAGTTTTGCAATTTCTTTTCCAAAAGCAGTGATGATATTTTTCTTATTTTTCCCAGAAAACAGGTTTTGACATTACATGCAAATTGTCTCCATAGGAGACAATTTGCATGTAACGTCAAAACCTGTTTACTGGGAAAAATAACAAAAATATTCTAAAATGTCTGCTGAAATTTTTACCCAGAGTGCTGAGGTTTAAAGCCCATTTAACAGTGTTTATAAGTGTGAAAAAGCAAGTTGGCTGAAAGGTTTGGCAAGTAAAAAATAATGCCACTTGCTAATTTTGGCAAGTTGTCAAAAAAGTTAAATTTGAACCCTGCAGTAAATAAGAAAGATGTTTACCTAATACCCCTCTTATTTAGAGCTATGTATAACTAAATTTTTCACTTACAGGTTGCTTTTAATTAGACCATACTCAACTAAAATGCCAGCCAAAGTGACAACATGTAGGTATGGACCAACAAACACTTACAATATTTGTACACCTATAGGTGAAATGGTACTAACCTGCTGTCCAAAGGGAATCCACTCACTAGGACTTGTAGATGCTGTATCAGATGACAACTTCTGCCCTGAGCCAGAGTAAGTTAACTTTTGTAAGGTGACTGGATGCCACCTAAAAGGTTTTTGCCACCATTTTGCAAGGAGACGACTTTTGCAAACAAACTTGAATCCCTTATCATAGCTTTTGATAAGGCGCTTTTTTTTTTTCAACCAAAAAGTCTAGGCCTGGTTGTTCAAAGCGTCGTTAGCTTAACGAGCTCGTTAAGGGTCATTTTGTTAACTGTTTTAGCGGAATCAATATACAATATTCTGATAATTTTTGCTGAAAAAATGTGAGTAGCTTTTACTTTTTTCAACAAAATATTTCAGTATATTTGCGTATCACTTGATGTCAATTTTAACGAATCGTTAACTAATGACATTAGCTTTGAACAATTGGACCCAATGTTTTTGTTAACCAAAACATGTTGTGGGTACTCATTAAAAGCGCCTCACCGAGTACCCACAACCTATGTTTTGATAGAGAAATAACAAAACTTATTTACCAGATACCCACTCTTATCTAGAGCTTTGCCTTATATTTGAATTGTTTCAAAAATCAAGCTTTCATACACATGGGGGAGGGGTGATAGGAGACTACTATTGAATTCCTTAAAGGAAATAATGTGCTCCCTCTTGGAGCAAATTTATTTCCTGTAAGAGTAGTCCGCAGTGAGAAGGGAGGTAATTTTCCATGTTTAGTTAATTGGCACTTCTACAGTGATTTATTTGCAATTTGGTTCTATTGAGTCCCAAGGACTCAACTTGATTGAAATTCACTGAGTCTATGGTAAAGTTAGAGCAGTTTTCTGTTTTAGTTTGTTAGTCCAGGGACTCACTTATATAAAATTTGTGAGTCCCCCCCAAAAATTGAGGATATAAAGCCGCAGCGAGACTCGCAGGTAAAAAATCACTGGCCTACATAAGCTTTATTTGTATATAATTGCTTGTTAATTGTTAGTACCATTAGGGATCCAGGCAGTCTGTATAGCATGTCATATACATTTATATTTATATTTACCTGATTGTTAACTTGTTATATTGCTGACAAGTGGCGGCAAATGCAACACTGCCTTCCAAGTAAGTCCATTTTGACCCCCACTACCAATGAATGGGGGGATATGGGTAATAGTAGTACATGTAGTTTGTTTCTGTTAAACTGCATGTCCAGGCTATACCTGTTCCACCCTCAGGAATATTTTCATGAAACTTCATGCACCTACAAAATAAGGGCAGATCGGGAATGTGATCATATTGGTATTTCTTCTGTTTCTACACTGTCATTCACATTTTCCCTTGTCATCCTTTCTTTCCTCTCTACTAGGTCTCTTGTCAATTTTCCTTTTTGAGATGAAACTTAATGACCCACAAGGGTTGATGTGTCATTAAATAAGAACTGAAACTGTAGCAAGCTAAGCTTGGTTTAGATTTAACATTATCATACTATAACTGAATGACCCTGACCTATATTTTAGCTCCATTTCTGATTAACTATACAGTGCTCCAGATAACAGCCGTACAACTCTACAGGTCCTTTTACACCAAATATGGCTCAATTTGAAAAGTAGTCACTACTGAATATAAATACATTTTTACCTTTTTTCAAACGCTTTTTGTCTGTAAGATAAAAAAAAAAAAAAAGAGGGCTTGTCATTCATAACAGTTTTTTATGGCATTTTAAGGTCTAATCAGGGTAGTGCTGATGACAATTCTGGAATGATTTTCCGATTCTTCCATAAAAAACATACATTATTGGTTCTCCTAAAACTGCCTTGAAGATGCTTCAAATGAGTACTGACAACATATGTTTTTATGGAGAAAAAAGACAAGTTATCCTAGAATTACCACCAGATGTTCCTCCTTAACCCATTTAAGTCTGGAGACTCCCAAAAGGGTAATTGGCAAACAGTAAAGACTAAGGTCAGACTGCAGAATGTGGCATCAGATCAGGGATCTACACTATTTGCATAATTAAACATGGGATTTTCTGTAGTAAAATATACTAACCAGATACCCTGCTATTGGAAATAGACTGGTCCAAAGAGTTGTGGTAGAAGAGTCCATTTGACAAGGTTAACAAGTACGCCCTCTGGAGTTAATGATTTTGAACTTTGTTCTTTCCAGAGTAGCTGTTAGTTTCAACTCGCAGCTATACCAAGATAATGGATACACCTATAAGCCAGCAATAGACTGTTTACATTGGTTGAACACCTACTTTAATCATGTACAGAAACATCAGAAAGAAGCTATTCGACCTAGGATTTGTGATCATGTTGAAAAAGACGGTAAATTATTTTTTCATAATTCTGGATATTAATTAAATTCTATAATCCACATTAGTGAAGTGTGCATAAGATACTTAAATGATATGTAAAAAGGAAAACAAACAAAATAACTGGCAGAAAGTGAGCATTTTTGTTGGAGATGCGTCTTTCGGACTAGTAAGCTACTTGAATATACACAGTCGACTCTCGTTATCTCGAATTCCAAGGAACTCGCTGAAACACTTCGAGATATCCATACCTCGAGTTGAGAGAGTGAGGAAAACAATGAATTGAACAACCACATTTAACAAATGAATATGTAATTTGACTCAATTTCTCCTCTTTTCCACATTATTTTGTTACCTGTTGTCATTGTTTCATGTTAGAACAGGGACCAGATTTTCACTTCGAGATAAGAGGTTATTTGAAATAAGCGAGTTCGAGATAACGAGGTTCAGCTGTATATGTACTCAGCCTTTTCATTAGCAGGAGGCCTTTGGCTCTTCCTGCCTAATCTCCTACTCCCTATTCTGTAAAAGAATGCACTAAATTCCTGCCTTGTTTTTCTATATTTTAGCTTACCTTGAAGCTGAGCTCGGTGGCTCAGCAATATGCATATCTGACTTGTGATCAGGAGGTCATTGGGTTTGATCCCTGCCAGGTCAGGCAACATTCTTTCGTGGAGATTGATCATGAAATATTTTCTATGATCATTCTCTCACTTCCTCTGATTCAAGAAGAGCAGTTGTCAGCTTCTGGTGAAAGAATGTGCACAAGTACTGGTTAACTGCTTAGTGGACTACACCTGCCCAAGAAAATTGTGGGTTAAGTAAACTGGCTAGCTAGATTTACGGGAGATGTCTTAAAATCAGTCAATGAATTTGAGCAACTGTTGACAATAAAACCAGCATCATACATTTACAGTTAACACATGCTGAACTGTACATGGGGCTGAATCTTGGTGTATGGCATTAGGAACAAGTAATCTTCCAAGTTTGTTCAACTTATGACCTTAGGTCGACCTTTGACCTTTTTACTGTTAGATCAAAAGCCATTTTCTCAAAATGTATTAAAACTAATGGTTGAAACTTACTCTGTGATCAGAGTAGCAAAACCCTTTAGTTACAATCCAAATAATATCATCCCTTGGGGGTTATTTGACCTTACTCCTGCCCTGGGCTAAGTATAAGTGAAGATACCCAGGGAATGCCACCATCATGAAGCACATGTACACGGGAAAACTCTTGCATACAAATTTTATGCTTGGTTTTGTCAGCCTTTGTTCATGGACTACAAAGTAATATCCCATGTGTTTAGGTCAGTGATGTAGGACCAACTTGGTCCTCTTATTTTATATTAATTTGTCTTTTCAGGTACCTTTACAGGTCAAGTGTGGATTACACTAAGAGAAAGAATTAAATTTGGCAAGACAATTTCATATCAGGATCTTGGAGGTCTTTGTGGAAATTACAGAGCATGCCGAGCAGTAGGTCAGGCAATGAGAAATAATCCTGTGATACTTGTCACCCCTTGTCACAGAGTACTACAGGAGAATGGATCTCTGGGAAATTATAGTAGAGGAACAAAGAACAAAGTGAAAGAGTGGTTGCTTAAACATGAAGGTGTAATAAAATAGGGAAAACTTGTAAAGGATATGGAGGGACTTAGAGACTGAGATCCTGAGATTTTTTTTTTTTTTTTTTTTTTTTGTTTATTTTCATCAAAGTATATAGGGACAGCAAAGGCCCACATTGGATAACATTGTTGTATAAGAAAGGCCCTAATCAGGGCCCAGTTGTTCAAAGCGTTGTTAGCTTAATGAGCTCGTTAAGGGTCATATCATTAACTGTTTTAGCAGATTCAATATACAATATTCTGATATTTTTTGCTGAAAAAATGTGAGTAGCTTTTGCACTGCAAAAGCTACTCACATTTTTTCAGCAAAAAATTTCAGCATATTTGCGTATCACTTGATGTAACTTCAAACGAATCGTTAACTAATGACATCGTTAGTTTTGAACAACTGGGCCCAGATAGAGTAGATTGGCTGGCTGATCTGGATTTGGGCCTTGATGTTCAAGACTTAACAAAATTGTTAGCTTATGTGAAGTTGTTAGCTAACATTGTGTTAATTTCTATCTTGAAATATGGCAAATATGTGGATATTTTTTGCTGAGATTGCAAAAGCTACTCACATTTTTTGCAGCAAAAATATCAATGTATTTGAAAATACCTTAGCTACAACAGTTAATGAGTTTGCCATTAACAAGGACATTAAGCTAACAATATGTTGAACAACTGGGCCCTTCTATCTTAACCATAGCTCCAGATAAGAGGAGTATCCAAATATTTTCTAATTTTTCCCACAAAAGCATGCATGGGTACCCGTTACAAGTGCCTCGCCGTTACAAGTGGCTCGCCTCGATGAGGCACTTCCCTCTTGAGTACCACAGCTTGGTTTGTGGAGAAATTAGAAAATAAAAATACTTGCTGGTTGATTTTTGTCGCACCTGCATTGGCACGCAGGTGCGATACAGGCGTGCCGTGACCCGTCCATTCGTCAACAATTGACTTGTGAGCGCAACTCCTCCTACAGTTTTTGGCCAATCGTTTTGAAACTTCACAGATGTTTTGGCCATGGCGTGTAGATGTGCATATTGTTTGCTCATAATTCTCAGATTTTTTTTTTTTTTCAACTTTTTCCACTTTGTTAACTTAGTCGTTATTTACCTAAAACCCTTATAGTCAGTGGGTGTCTTGTGAGCGCAACTCCTCCTACAGTTTTTGGCCAATCATTTTGAAACTTCACAGATGTTTTTGCCATGTTGTATAGATGTGCATATTGTTTGCTCATAATTCTCAGATTTTGTTTTGTCAACTTTTTCCACTTTGTTAACTTAGTCAGTTTTTACCTAAAACCCTTATAGTCAGTGGGTGTCTCGTGAGCGCAACTCCTCCTACAGTTTTTGGCCAATCATTTTAAAACTTCACAGATGTTTTGGCCATGGTGTGTAGATGCTCATATTATTTGCTCATAATTCTCAGATTTTTTTTTTTTTTCAACTTTTTTTGCTTTGTTAACTTAGTCAGTTTTTACCTAAAACCCTAATAGTCAGTGGGTGTCTCGTGAGCGCAACTCCTCCTACAGTTCTTGGCCAATCATTTTGAAACTTCACAGATGTTTTGGCCATGGTGTGTAGATGCGCATATTGTTTGCTCATAATTCTCAGATTTTTTTTCCATTTTTTTTCGCTTTGTTATCTTAGTCAGTTTTTACCTAAAACCCTAATAGTCAGTGGGTGTCTCGTGAGCGCAACTCCTCCTACAGTTTTTGGCCAATCATTTTGAAACTTCACAGATGTTTTGGCCATGGTGTGTAGATGCGCATATTGTTTGCTCATAATTCCCAGATTTTTTTTTTCAACTTTTTCCACTTTGTTAACTTGGTCAGTTTTTGCCTAAAACCCTTATAGTCGGTGGGTGTTTCGTGAGCGCAACTCCTCCTGCAGTTTTAGGCCAATAGCTTTGAAACTTCACAGATGATTAGGTCAAGATCTGAAGATTTGCATATTGTTTGCACATAAATCTCAGATTCATTTCAGCAGAGTTAGGGGCCCTTGATTTATGCCCAAAATTGTTTTCCGCTCAATATCTTGTGAAAGAATTGATGGATTAGGATCATATTTTGCATACATATTGTTGTTAACAATACCTAGCTTGGGATTGTCACATGACATTTTTCGTCAATTTTCAGCTGAGTTACTGGCCTTGATTAATGGGCAAAAATGATACCCGCTCAATATCAATATCTTGTGAAATAATGGACAGGTTTAGATAAAATTTTGCAAGCCAATATTTCAAATATTCTACTTTGTCCATTTTTCTAACCCATCAGTTTCTTGAATACTGCAAAATATATTTTTTTCAATACAAATAGGAACTTGTATGACTTAATCCCCGCAGGTGCGACATCCCTTTCCGCGGATTTCTTGTTCTGTGTTGAGGTTTCATGGCCCAGTCAACCCAGTAAGGCTTGCCCAGCTCGGCCAGTTTACCTAACCACGCTTTTACTTGGCAGGTTTAGTCCTCTAAGTGGTTAACCTGTATTGTGCACATTCTTTCGCCAGAAACTGACAACTGCCATTCTTAAATCGACAAAAGGGAGAAAATGTTTCATGATCAGTCTCTACGAAAGAATTTTGCCATCTGGGTTGAACCTGCAACCTCCTGATCGAAAAAGTGTCATGTCTGTTTACTACAGTAAAGATCCAATATATCGCGGTCCTCGGGGTCCAAAGTCTGCTATTGCGATATAAACAGAGCGCGATATAAGTCCAGACATGTACCATGCATGTATAATGGCATGCATAACACTCGCTTGGTTTGTCACTGCAGTAGTTTGCTGAGACATCATTGATAAATGGCATTCAGTCATGCTGTCAGCCATATTTCCTAATTAAAATTGGATTAGAATTGCTCAGTGGCATAATTTACAATGGTGCGCTATGTCTAACAAGTAATTTCAATCGAAACCAGCTAATAAACTACGTTTGAAAACAAGAAATCAGTGGGTTGACAATTTAGGACACCATTTTGGATACTCTGGTTCCCTGAACGGCGAAGGGAAGTTACTCAAATTGCTTCAGTTGTGCTAAGATAATTTGAGTTGCTTCCCTTTACTTATTGTGTTGCGGGCGCAAAAAAAAAACTGTCGTTTATCAAAGTTAATTTCTTTTTATTTTAGTTTTATCATTATATTTTTTTATTTTTTTTGAATCAGTTGTTTTCTTTTGAAATATTTATTGCTACAGAAGGGTAAAATAAGCAGCCTAAGATCTGTGTATGTGGGACAGAAACATCGTAAGACTACTGTCTGGTAAAATTTGCTGGTGTTGAAAAGGAAGTGGACCGTTTTCACCTGTTGAGCAAAATTAGTTTGTGGGCATCATTGACTGATTGAGCATTGAGTAGATCTATGTACTCAGTGATGATAATGATTATTACAATAATGGCGATATAATTTAATGTTTGCCAATTATAATCAATGTGCGCGCTGATTGACATTAAGTGGATTGTTTGTCATAATACCTGACGCGACTTAGCATCTGGATAGGCGCAAAAAAATCAATTACCGGAGGCGGACCACGTTTTTTTTTTGTTTTTTTTTTCTGAAGTTAAATAATTTTTTTGCTTATGGAAAATTTGGGAGCCATGGCCGATTCACGATATACTGGATTTCACGAAATAACGGACTGCGATGTATTGGATCTTTACTATATTCACATACAGTCCAAAGACACCTTTTCATGTGGCATGGCTTTCTTTTTGTAATTTAGTGATAATTATGGGATAATTTTTCTTATTTCTCCATTAAAACATTTGTTGTGAGTACTCATTAGAAGCGCCTCGCTGAGGAGCTTCTAAGAGTACCCACAACATATTTTTTTATGGAGAACTATGGCCTCACCGAGGCACTTCTAATGAGTACCCACGACATACATTTTTATGGAGAACTTGAGAAAATTATCCCATAATTGTCACCAAATACTCATCCTTAACAACACCTCTGATACTAGTAGACATCATTAGATTAAGTGCAGAGTACAAGAACTTAAACTCCTCTTTCAATTTTTGATGGAATTATGTCTTTTCCAGGAAGTTAATACAGAATTTGTGTAAAATATTTAAGAATTTTAAAGCTCTCAAAGATAGTTACCTGTAATCATAATTCACAAGGTACAGCCTTGTTCTGAATTTGGAACTGAAGATCAGTACATGTAGCTCTGAATAAAAGGACTAACCATATTCTTTTAATTTTCTCCATGAAATCAATTACATGTGGTGGTACTTGTGAGAAGTTTGATAAGATAATTCTTATGAATACCCACAATATATGTTTTTTGGAGAAAAAATAAAGATAGTAATACTTTTAGGTAAAGAAAAAAGTTATCTAAGGCTGTGGTACAGTGGTCTTATTAGCTCACCTGAGCCGAAGGCTCATTGGTGAGCCTATCATATGGCAAGGCTTTGTCTGTGTGTCGTGTGTTCACATTTTCAAACGTCTTCTCCTCAGGAACCACAGGGCCAATTGAAGTCAAATTTCATGTGGAGCCTCCATGGGATGGGGGAACGAAAGTTTATATATGGGGTCCAGGTCACATGACCTAGATGGCCGCCATGCCCATATATGGTAAAAACCCTTCAAAAATCTTCTCCGGAACCGCTGGGCCGATTTGCATGAAACTTGTATGTAGTATCTGAGATGTGGGCCCATCATAAATTGCATAAATGGTGACCCTGGGATGACCTTGACCTATTTGAGGCCAAGGTCTAATTTTGTCGCATAGGCATTTGTATGTGAAAAAGTGAAAATGCATAATAACTCACTTAGGGTTCAGAATACCCTTCCTAAACCATATATATTCTTGTTCCTTATACTAAGGCACATTAAGTGACATGGATCTTGGGACCCCAGGGGGTCCCCTGGGGGCATGCCCCACCCCCTTCATTTCATAAAATGCATATCTTGGAAACCATTCAGATCCCCACACATAAACCATATATATTCTTGTTCCTTAAGATATGGCGCATTTAGTGACATGGATCTTGGGACCCCTGGGTGGTCCAGGTCACATGAACAAGATAGCTGCCATGCCCATATATGGTAAAAACCCTTCAAAAACCTTCTCCGGAACCGCTGGGCCGATTTGCATGAAACTTGGTATGTAGCATCTGGGATGTGGGCCCATCATAAATTGCATAGTGACCCTGGGATGACCTTGACCTAATTTAGGCCAAGGTCAAATTTTGGCATAGGCATTTGTATGTGGAAAAGTGAAAATGCATAATTACTTACTTAGGGTTCAGAATACCCTCCCTAAACGATATATATACTTGTTCCTTAAGGTGCATTTAGTGACATGGATCTTGGGACCCCTGGGAGCATGCCCCACCCCCTTCATTTCACAAAATGCTTAATATCTTGGAAACCGTTCAGACCCCACCCATAAACCATATATATACTTGTTCCTTATGATGAGGCCCATTAAATGACATGGACCATGGATCCCAAGGGGTCCCCAGGGGGCATGCCCTAGCCCCTTCATTTCATAAAATGTGTTATATCTCGGAAACCGTTCAGATCCCCACCCATAAACCATATATTC
Organism: Anodontia alba; assembly: GCA_964016985.1. NCBI lineage: Eukaryota > Metazoa > Mollusca > Bivalvia > Lucinida > Lucinidae > Anodontia > Anodontia alba. The sequence continues at coordinate 61,983,864 of OZ024822.1, read as the reverse complement.
TTGTTACTTAAGATAAGGCGCATTAAGTGACATGGATCCCTGGGTCCCCCGGGGGCATACCCCACCCCTTCATTTCACAAAATGCTTAATATCTCAGAAACCGTTCAGATCCCCATAAATCATATATATTCTTGTTCCTTATGATGAGGCGCATTAAGTGACATGGACCATGGATCCCAAAGGGGTCCCCCGTGGGCATGCCCCATCTCCTTCATTTCATAAAATGTGTTATATCTCGGAAACTGTTCAGATCCCCACCCATAAACCATATATATTGTTGTTCCTTGTGATAAGCCGCATTTAGTCACATGGATCCCTGGGTCCCCCGGGGGCATGCCCCACCCGCTCTTTTCATAAAATGCATAATATCTTGGAAACCATTCAGATCCCCACCTATAAAGCATATATATTCTTGTTCCTTATGACGAGGTGCATTTAGTGACATGGACCATGGATCCCAAGGGGGGGGTCCCCCAGGGGCAGGGGTCCCTTCATTTCATAAAATGTGTTATATCTGAGAAATGGTTCAGATCCCCACCCATAAACCATATATATTCTTGTTCCTTAAGATAAAGCGCATTTAGTGACATGGATCTTGGGACCCATGGGTGTCCCCCGGGTGCATGCCCCACCCCCTTCATTTCACAAAATGCTTAATATCTTGGAAACCGTTCAGATCTCCTTCTATAAACCATATATATTCTTGTTCCTTAAAGATGAGGCGATTTAGTGACATGTACCATGGATCCCAAAGGGGTCCCCCGGGGCATGCCCCACCCCCTACATTTCATAAAATGTGGTATCTCGGAAACTATTCAGATCCCCACCCGTAAACCATATATATTGTTGTTCTTTATGACAAGCTGCATTTAGTGACATGGATCCCGGGGGCATGCCCCACCCGCTCTTTTCATAAAATGCAATATATCTTGGAAACCCTTCAGATCCCCACCCATAAACCATATGTATTCATGTTTTGACTAAGTATGGCCCTTTGAAAAGTTCAGCATTTTAACCTTGTCAGCAAGATATCTCATAAACTGTTTAAGCCATTGTCTTGAAACTGGACAGGCTGATAGGGAATGATGAGTAAATGACCTGATTAACTTGCAGCAGTTGACTCAGGTGAGAGTTGTGGCCCATGGGCCTCTTGTCTGATAATGCTGTGACCAGCATACATGCCTTATCTCACACTGTGAGATAAAATCTCAGAATTTGGCCCATCTGGAAGCCCATTCTCATAAGATTTTTCAAATCTCACAGAATTTTCAGTCCATCTTACATCTAATGAAGAAATAAATAGAAAATTGCGCTTTGTTGTCTCTACCATAAGATTTGTTCATTTAAATAAAGGCTTTTGACTATTTTGGTAGAGCTTCAGAGTCATTTTTGTTTGAATTTTATCAAATCTCCCTTAAGAATTGGCCAAACTACAGATTTCAGCCCACAGCTTATGGCATGTATGGACCAGGCACAAAATCACAAGGAGTAGCCTTTGTCAGTTCTATTCCGTACACTGAAGAGGACTTTTAGTTTTCTTTCTATTCATCTGTTGTTCAGTTTGAATAAAAGGATCCTGCAATAACTGGGATCCTGACAGATGAATAGAGGCTAATGATGAGAATATGCATATTTTCATTTGTTAATGACATTTGTTGTTCCATTTATTTATCCATTTTTTGTCACACCTGCTTATAGCAAGCAGGTGCAATATAGGCATCACATTTTTTTTTCTATCCATTAGTATATCTGTCAGTTTGTCAATATTTTGCTACCACTCTAACTTTCCAGTTCAATTTCTGAATAAGTGTTACCCTTACATTATCTCCAATACTGCAATGTTATTTTATGACCCTGATAGCATACACTTCCTGCCTACAGAGACTCAAACACTGCATTATCATTTTATGACCCTGACCTGTATTTCACAGTCTAATGTCTAATGACATCATTTTTTACATCAGTCCTAATATGACCTATAGTCAGTAAACCTGGCATACACTTCCTATCAGGGACTTGAATACATAGTCCAAAGACTTTGTCATACATGAATTTTTTACTCGTTTATGATACAGGCACTGAATAGCACTACCTTCTGCAGATTTCTTGTTAAATTCTTTCTCTCTATATTTTGTACACTGAAGTTTTGTGTCACTGTTTTCTCAGGAACTAATAAAACTAGACTTTTTAGACTTTAGTGTACATATACATTCACTATTTTCTTTTCATGGAGGTATTTCTTGCTTTCAAAGGATATCCCTTTGCAGAACATTGAATTTTAATACAGGTGGTGCAAGATGACCTATGGCGACCAGAATACATCTTTCAGTATTTGTAGATTATTTTCCGATTCTTTTGATTGTAATTACTGTATTTACCCTTTGATTGTAATTACTGTAGTTACCCTAAATATCGGGACACCCTAACTAATTACCATACTTCCTTTCATTCTGCTACTTAAAGTTATGTTGAAACTATTTCTTGATGACTTGCAAACAGTGTAGACCCTGATCTGGGTATACATTGTTTGCACAGGCCTGTCTGTCCCAATATTTAGAGATATTACGGTATGAAAATAGATTTCTGCTGAGTAAAGGTTATGTGCAATGTTGCATTGTACATTGCTGTTCATGAATAGACTTGATAAATCAGATTCTGCTATTTTTGGTTCGTTGAGTTGTTTCTTGCTGCCAAAGGATTCTCCTTTACTATTCAACTTCAGTACAACTGGTGTTAACCCACTCTTCCACTAGTTTCTGAAGTAGACTCGCCCATCCTTGACTTTGATTTCCTCTGATTCAAAAGGGATTTCCGTTTAAAATCGGAAAGAGAATGGCAAACATTGTAGACCCTGATGTGACGGCTCATTATGAGCCATCTCATCTGACTCTACACTGTTTGCACGGGTACCTATTTGGTCTGCTTGGCTGAAAGGCTTAAGAGCCATATGACAGCCAAAAACATCTCCCCATGCTTCATAATACTGAAGGTTATATTTTCAGGTCCTTTAGAATCACTGAGCCCATTTATGTAGTTGTGAAAATAAGAGTACTGCTCAACACCGGCAAGAGAACATGAATACTGTTGCGTTATAAGTTGCTGTTTATGCTCACCTGAGCATGTAGACCTAACACAACTGACAATGAATATTATACTTGAGGAAACTTGGATCTGTGGATAAACTGCACCACAACCTACCTGAACACTGTTTGTCATGCATTGCCTGCTGTAGGAAACTAGTATCACTAGATTCTCTACACAACAACCAACCTGAACACAGCTGACCATGCATGTAGGAACCTAAGATCTGTAGATACACTGCACCACAGCCTACCAGAACACAGTTGACAATGCATGGTCTGGTATTGGAAACTAGGATCTCTAGATTCTCCATACCACAGCCTACCTGAACACAGTTGACCATGCATGGCCTGCTGTAGGAAACTAAGATCTGTAGATACACTGCACCACAGCCTACCTGAACACAGTTGACCGTGCATGGCCTGCTATTGGAAACTAGGATCTGTAGATTCACTGCACTAAAACATACCAAATATAGCTGACCATGCACAACCTGATATAGGAAACTAGGATCTGTAGATGCACTTCACCATAATCTACCTAACACGGCTGACATGCATTACCTGCTGTATGAAACTATCTGCAGATACTCTGCTCCACAACCTGCCTAACACAGTTGACAGTGCATGGCCTGCTATAGGAAACTAATGTGTAGATTCACTACACTATAACTTACCTAACATAGCTGACCATGCATAGCCTGCTATAGGAAACTAGGATCTGTGGATGCACTTCACCGTAACCTACCTAACACAGTTGATCATGCGTTGCCTGATATAGGAAACTAGGATCTGCAGATACTCAGCTCCACAACCTACCTAACACAACTGACCATGCATAACCTGCTATAAGAAACTAGGATCTGTAGATGCACTACACCACAACCTATCTAAAACAGTTGACTATGCATGGCCTGCTATAGGAAACTAGGATCTGCAGATACTCTGCTCCACGACCTACCTAACACAGCTGACCATGCATAACCTGCTATAGGAAACTAGGATCTGTAGATGCACTACACCGCAGCATATCTAACACAGTTGATCATGCGTTGCCTGCTATAGGATCTTCAGATACTCTGCTCCACAACCTGCCTACACAGTTGACCATGCATAGCCTGCTATAGGAAACTAGGGTCTGTAGATACTCTGCTCCACAACCTACTTAACACAGTTGACCATGAATAACCTGCCATAGGAAACTAGGATCTGTAGTTGCACTACACCACCACCTACCTAACACAGTTGACCATGAATGGCCTGCTGTAGGAAACGAGGTTCTGTAGGCACATTGCACTACAACCTATCTTAACAGTTGACCATGCATGTCCTGCTATAAGAAACTAGGATCTGTAGATTCACTACACTAAAATAAACGTCAAAAAGATTGCCTTTGGAAACAAAGAACACACTACAGATCAGAAAATGGGAGTCTCGGTTTGATTGAGACTCTTCATAAGCAGTAATGAAGATTGCAACACTGCTTACGCCCTCTAGCGTATACATAAGCAGAACTCCATTTTCAAATATACGATCCCAAAGGAAATGAAATATAATCTGCACTATGTTAAGTATGGGGAGACGTAAAACCTACCTAACGGTAGCTGACCATGCATAACCTGCTATAGGAAACTAGGATCTGTCGATGCACTTCACCATAACCTACCTAACACAATTCACCATGCATTACCTGCTGTATGAAACTAAGATCTGCAGATACTCTGCTCCACAACCTACCTAACAAAGTTTACCGTGCATGGCCTGCTATAGGAAACTAGGATGTGTAGATTCATTACACTAAAACCTACCTAATTTAGCTGACCATGCATAACCTGCTTTAGGATACTAGGATCTGTGCATTCACCATAACCTACCTAACACAGCTCACCATGCATTACCTGCTGTATGAAATTTAGATCTGCAGATTCTCTGCTCTACAACCTACCAAACACAGCTGACAATGCATGGCCTGCTATAGGAAACTAGGATCTGCAGTTGCACCACACCACCACCTACCTTAACACAGTTGACAATGCATGGCCTGCTGTAGGAAACTAGGTTCTGTAGGCACGTTGCACAACACCCTATCTTAACAGTTGACCATGCATGGCCCGCCATAGGAAACTACGAGTTGTAGATGCACCACACCACACCACAACTTATCTTAACACAGCTGACCATTCATGGTCCGTTGTAGGAAACAAGGATCCGTAGATGCAGTACACCACAACCAACCTGACACAGCTGACCATGCATTACCTGCTGTAGGAAATTAGGATCTGTAGATACTCTGCTCCACAAACTACACGAACACAGCTGACTATGCATGGTCTGTTATAGGAAGCTAGGATCTGTAGATGCACTACACAACAACTTTATTAACTAACACAGTTGACCGTGCATGGCCTGCTATAGCTGACCATGCAAGGTCTGCCATAGAAAACTAGGATCTGTAGATGCTCTACACTACAACCAGCCTAACAACTGACCATGCATGGCCTGCTGTAGGACACTAGGATCTCCAGATACACTGCTCCACAACCGACCTAACACAGCTTACTATAGGAAACTTGGATCTGTAAATGCGCTACACCACTACCTAACATGGTTCACCATGCGTGGCCTGCTGTAGGAAATAGTATGTCGTGCTTAGGAAACTAGGATCTGTAGATACTCTGCTCCACAACCAACCTGAACAAAACTGATCATGACTTGTGCTTTAGGAAGCTAGGATCTGTAGATGCACTGCGCCACAACCAACCTGAACAAAACTGATCATGATTGTTATGCTTTAGGAAACTAGGATCTGTAGATGCACTGCGCCACAACCAACCTGAACAAAACCGATCATGATTGTCGTGCTTTAGGAAACTAGGATCTGCAGATACTCTTCTCCACAACCTTACTGAACAAAGCTGAACATGTATATCGTGCATAGGAAACTAGGATCTGTAGATACTCTGCATCACAGCCAACCTGAACAAAACCGATCATGATTGTTGTGCTTTAGGAAACAAGGATCTGTACATGCACTTCGCCACAACCTGCCTGAACACAGCTGAACATGAATGTCGTGCTCTAGGGAACGAGGATCTGTAGATACACTGCACCACAACCTACCTGAACACAAAAAAGGTAAGAGAAAAGTCCAGGGAGTGCCACAATCACAAACCACAGCCCTTCCCAGACCCCAAGAGGAAGAGGAAACCGACAAATCTAAACAAGCACAAACCGAACAAACGTACGAAAAGCACTAAGATTGGCTCTCTCTTCCCCAAGCGAGGTAATCGCAATACTAAAAGGACTGAAAAACACATGTCAAGAACAAAATGACACCCGGAAAGACATACAACAAATCGCCTCGTAGAATAAACCACAAAGCAACAAGGAGTAAGACTAACACCGGGACCACCGCCTTAGAACGTTCGGTAGAGCAAACCACCGGGGGGGGGGGGGGGGGGCGGTTTAAGCATTTTTACAGCTAGCTAACTTCACCCTGGGTCCCGATGCTACTCTTAATACATAAATACGTAAAAATTCGGTTCGCATAAAGGCTCCCAACTCAGTCAATGCATCAAAGCGAAAACACAAAAACCAAATTAATCACTATAATAATCAAAGACGAGTACTCATGGCTAATTCCACTGTATGCCAGAGTAAATAAAAACCAATAGTTGAACCACGGCGGGCCAAGCCAAAGACATCGTCAAGCCCCGACCCACTGGTTCAAGTTTTACGAAGAGGCCGCCATTAAGTCTGAGGCCCGAACCGCCGTCGTGCAATTAGTGAAGCATAGCCATCAACAATGATTGGGTTGACAACTAGGCATGCAGTCTGCCGCATAATATCCAGGCTATAGCTAATTCTTTTATAACGGGTAATAAGTTTTCTGAATTGCTCCGAAAAGTTAGATTTACCTACAATTTTTCTAAATCTGTACACTAAAAAAAGTAAGAGAAAAGTCCAGGGAGTGCCACAATCACAAACCGCAGCCCTTCCCAGATGCAAGAGGAAGAGGAAACCGACAAATCTAAACAAGCACAAACCGAACAAACGTACGAAAAGCATTAAGATTAGCTCTCTCTTCCCCAAGCGAGGTAATCGCAATACTAAAGGGACTGAGAACACAAGAACAAAATGACACACGGAAAGACATACAACAAATCGCCTCGTAGAATAAACCACAAAGCAACAAGGAGTAAGGCTAACACCGGGACCACCGCCTTAGAACGGTCGGTAGAGCAAACCACCGGGGGGTTTAAAGCACTTTTACAGCTAGCTAACTTCACCCTGGGTCCCGATGCTACTCTTAATACATAAATACATAAAAATTCGGTTCTCATAAAGGCTCCCAACTCAGTCAATGCATCAAAGCGAAAACATAAAAATCAAATTAATCTCTATAATAAACAAAGACGAGTACTCATGGCTAATTCCACTGTATGCTAGAGTAAATGAAAACCAATAGTTGAACCACGGCGGGCCAAGCCAAAGACATATCGTCAAGCCCCGACCCACTGGTTCAAGTTTTACGAAGAGGCCGTCATTGAGTCTGAGGCCCGAACCGCCGTCGTGCAATTAAAGAGTGAAGCATAGCCATCAACAATGATTGGGTTGACAACTAGGCATGCAGTCTGCCGCATAATATCCAGGCTATAGCTATTTTTTTTATAACGGGTAATAAGTTTTCTGAATTGCTCCGAAAAGTTAGATTTACCTACAATTTTTCTAAATCTGTACACTAAAAAAAGTAAGAGAAAAGTCCAGGGAGTGCCACAATCACAAACCGCAGCCCTTCCCAGACCCCAAGAGGAAGAGGAAACCGACAAATCTAAACAAGCACAAACCGAACAAACGTACGAAAAGCATTAAGATTAGCTCTCTCTTCCCCAAGCGAGGTAATCGCAATACTATAGGGACTGAAAAACACAAGAACAAAATGACACACGGAAAGACATACAACAAATCGCCTCGTAGAATAATCCACAAAGCAACAAGGAGTAAGACTAACACCGGGACCACCGCCTTAGAACGGTCGGTAGAGCAAACCACCGGGGGGTTTAAAGCACTTTTACAGCTAGCTAACTTCACCCTGGGTCCCGATGCTACTCTTAATACATAGATACATAAAAATTCGGTTCTCATAAAGGCTCCCAACTCAGTCAATGTATCAAAGTGAAAACATAAAAATCAAATTAATAACTATAATAAACATAGACGAATACTCATGGCTAATTCCACTGTATGCCAGAGTAAATAAAAACCAATAGTTGAACCACGGCGGGTCAAGCCAAAGACATATCGTCAAGCCCCGACCCACTGGTTCAAGTTTTACGAAGAGGCCGTCATTGAGTCTGAGGCCCGAACCGCCGTCGTGCAATTAAAGGGTGAAGCATAGCCATCAACAATGATTGGGTTGACAACTAGGCATGCAGTGCCGCATAATATCCAGTATAGCCAATTCTTTTATAACGGTTAATAAGTTTTCTGAATTGCTCCGAAAAGTTAGATTTACCTATAATTTTTCTAAATCTGTACACTAAGTCACCTTAAAATTCGGGTTCCGATATACCTTGTTGCAGAAGTTTTTCAGACTGACGCTATTTTTTTCTAACAAGGCACTGTGTCTGCGATAAAATTTCGAAAACGCCTTACGAAGTTTAAAACAACGATAGCCCTGCCTAAGAAGTTTGGCAGTAAGGGCTTTATTACGGTAGTTAAAGTCATTAAGATTTGAAGAAGCTCTGGCGAATCTTATAAGTTGAGATATGTATATCCCATATGAGGTACGCCGGGGGACATCGCCATCCACAACTCATTATGAAGGTTATGCTTTTTAAATCAAGGCCTGTAGAAACACTGCACAACAACTTACCTGAACACAACTGATCATGTATGTCGTACTTTAGGAAACTAAGATCTGTAGATACTCTGCACCATAACCTATCTGACGACGAATGTCTCTAGATGCACTGCACCGTAATCTTTTTGAAAACAGTTGACCATGAATGTCGAGCTTTAAGAAACTAGGATCTTTAGATGCACTGCACCATAACCTTCTTGAAAACAGTTGACTATCGATGTCGTGCTTAAGGAAACTAGGAGCTCTTGATGCACTGCACCATTACCTACTTGAAAAGAGTTGACAAAGAATGTCTTGCTTTAAGAAATCAGGATCTCTAGATTCACTGCACCATTACCTACCTGAAAACAGTTGACCATTAATGTCGTGCTTTAATAAACTAGGATTTCTAGATTCACTGCACCATTACCTCTTGAAAACAGTTGACCATGCATGAATGTCACGCTTTAAGAAACTAGGATCTTTAGATGCACTGTACCATTACCTACTTGAAAACAGTTGACTATGAATGTCGTGCTTTTAGAAACTAGGATCTCTAGATGCACAGCACCGTTATCTTCCTGAAAACAGTCGACCATTAATGTGCTTTAAGAAACTAGGATCTTTAGATGCACTGCACCATAACCTACTTGAAAACAGTTGACCACGAATGCCTAGTTTAAGAAACTAGGATCACTGGAAGCACTGCACCATTACAGTGAATGCCGCGCTTTAAGACACTAGGATCTGTAGATGCACTGCACCATTACCTACTTGAAAATAGTTGACCATCAGTACAGCGTTTTACGTAACAAGGATCTCTAGATGCACTGCACCATTACCTACCTGAAAAAAGTTTACCATTCGTACAATGTCGTGCTTTAAGAAACCAGGATATCTAGATGCACTGCACCATTACCTACCTGAAAACAACTGACCATTAATGTCGTGCTTTAAACAACTAGGATCTCTAGATGCACTGCACCATTACCTACCTGAAAACAGTTGACCACGAATGTCAGGCTTTAAGGAGCTAGAATCTCTAGATGCTCTGCACCATTACCTACTTGAAAACAGTTGACCATGAATGCCATGCTTTAAGAAACTAGAATCTCGAGATGCTCTGCACCATTACCATTTGAAAACAATTGACCATGAATGTCGTGCTTTAAAAACTATAATCTCGAGATGCACCGCCCTATTACCTATTTGAAAACAGTTGACCATGAATGTCATGCTTTAGGAAACTAGGATCCTTAGATGCACTGCACCATAACCTACTTGAAAACAGTTGACTATGAATATCGTGCTTTAAAGAACTTGAATCTCTAGATGCACTGTACCATTACCTACTTGAAAACAGTTTACCATTAATGTCGTGCTTTAAGAAACGACCTCTAGATGCACTGTACCATCACCTACTTGAAAAAAGCTGACCATGAATGCCACCGCCCGATTACCTATTTGAAAACAGTTGACCATGAAAGTTACGCTTTAGGAAACTTCGATCTTTAGATGCACTGTACCATAACCTACTTGAAAACAATTGACTATGATTGTCGTGCTTTAAGAAACTTGAATCTCTAGATGCACTGTGCCATTACCTAATTGAGAACTGCTGACCATGAATGCCGCTGTTTAAGAAACTAGAGTCTCTAGATGCACTGCACCATTACTTACTTGAAAACAGTTGACCATTAATGTGCTTCAAGAAACTAGAATCTCGAGATGCACTGCACTATTACCTACATAAAAACAGTTGACAATGAATTACGTGCTTTAAGAAACTAGGATCTCAAGATGCACTGCATCATTACCCTTCTGAGAACAGTTGACCATTAATGTCGTGCTTTACGAAACTAGAATCTTTAGATGCACTGCACCATAACCTTCTTGAAAACATTTGACCATAAATGTCGTGGTTAAGAAACTACGATCTCTAGATGGTTTGCACCATAACCTACTTGGAAACCTATTGACCATGAATGTCGTGCTTTAAGAAACTAGGATCTCAAGATGCACTGCCCCATCACCTACTTGAAAACAGTTGACCATGTATGTCCTGCTTTAGAAAGTAGATTGTCAGAAGCACTGCACCATTACCTACTTAAAAACTGTCGTGCTTTAAGAAACTAGTAGCTTGATATGCACCGTACCGTTACCTACTTGAAAACAACTGTAGGAAACTAGGATCTCCATACGCACTGCACCATTACCTTCCTGAAAACAGTTGAACATAAATGTCGAGCTTTAAGAAACTAGAATCTTTAGATGCACTGCACCATAACCTTCTTGAAAACAGTTGACCATAAATGTCGTGCTTTAAGAAACTAGGATCTCTAGATGCACTGCACCATTACCTACTTGAAAACAGTTGACTACGAATATCGTGCTTTAAGAAACTAGGATCTCTAGAATCATTGCACCATAACCAACTTGAAAACAATTGACCATTAATGTCGTGTTTTAAGGAACTAGGATCTCTAGATGCACTTCAACATTACCTACCTAGAAACAGTTGACCATGAATATCGTGCTTTAAGAAACTAGGATGTCTAGATGCATTGCACCATAACCTACTTGAAAACAATTGACCATTAATGTCGTGTTTTAAGGAACTAGGATCTCTAGATGCACTGCTTCATAACCTACCTTAAAACAGTTGACCATTAATGTCGTGCTTTAAGAAACTAGAATCTTTAGGTGCACTGCACCATAACCTACTAGAAAACAGTTGGCCATGCACGACGTGCTTTAAGAAACTAGAATTTATAGATGCACTGCGACATAACCTACCTGAAACAGTTGACCATTAATGTCGTGCTCTAAGAAACAAGGATCTTTAGGTGCACTGCACAATTACATAACTAAATTGACCATACTAGTTGTGGTTTAGGAAACTAGAATCTCTGGGTGCATTACAATATTACCTACTTACGTACTTGAAAAAAGTTGAGCATCAATGTCGTGCTTTAAGAAACTAGGATCTTTAGGTGCACTACTTAATTACCTACCTAAAATAATTGACCATAAATGTTGTGGTTTAGGAAACTATGATCTCTGGGTGCATTGCATCATTACCTATTTGAAAACAGTTGTCCATGAATGCCGCACTTTAAGAAACTTGGATCTGTAGATGTACTGCACCATTACCTACCTGGAAACAGTCGACCATGAACGTCGTGCTTTAGAAAACTAGAATCTCGAGATGCACTGCACCATTACCTACCTGGAAAAAGTCGATCATGAATGTCGTGCTTTAGGAAACTAGAATCTCGAGATGCACTGCACCATTACCTACCTGAAATCAGTTGACCATAAATGTCATGCTTTAAGAAGCTAGACTCTGGAGATGCACTGCACCATTACCTATCTAGAACAGTTGACCATGATTGTCGTGCTTTAAGAAACTATGATCTCTAGATATACTGCACTATTACCTACCTGAAACAGTTGGCCATGAATGTCGAGCTAAAAGAAACTAGAATCTCGAGATGCTCTGCACCATTACCTACTTGAACATAGTTGACCATGAATACTGCGCTTTAAGAAACTAGAATGTCGAGATGCTCTGCACAATTACCTACTTGAAAATAGTTGACCATGAATGCCGTGGTTAAGAAAGTAGATCGTCAGTTGACCAATAATGTCGTGCTGTAAGAAACGAGGAGCTTTAGATGCACTGTACCATCATCTACTTGAAAACAGTTGACATGAATGCCGCGCTTTAGAAAACTAGGATCTCTAGATGCACTGAACCATGCTTGAAAACAGTTGACCATTAACGTCGTGTTTAACGAAACTGGAATCTCGAGATATACTGCACCGATACCTACCTAAAAACAGTTGACCATGAATGTCGTGGTTAAGAAACTAGGATCTCCAGATGCAGTGCACCATTACCTTCCTGAAAACAGCTGACCGTTAATGTCGTGCTTTAAGAAACTAAGATCTTTAGATACACTGCACCATTACCTACCTGAAAACAGTTTTTCCATTAATGTCGTGTTTTCAGAAACTAGAATCTTTGGATGCACTGTTCCATAACCTACTTGAAAACTGTTGACAATGAATATCGTGCTTTAAGAAACCAGGAATTTTAGATGCACTCCACCTTACCTACCTGAAAACAGTTGACCATGAATGTCATGCTTTCGGAAACTAGGAATTTTAGATGTACTGCAACATTACCTACCTAGAAACTGTTGACCATGAATGTCGTGCTTTAAGAAACTAGGATCTCTAGATGAACTGCACCATAACCTGCTTGAAAACAATTGACCATTAATGTCGTGTTTTAAGAAACTAGGAGCTTTAGATGCATTACACCATAACCTACCTGAAAATAGTTGACCATTAATGTCGTGCTTTAAGAAACTAGAATCTTTAGGTACACTGCACCATAACCTACTTGAAAACAGTTGGCCATGTGTGTACTTAAAGAAACTAGATTTTAGATGCACTACTCCCTTATCTACTTGAAAACAGTTGACCATGAATGTCGTGCTTTAAGAGACTAGGAATTTTTTTATGCACTGCAACATAACCTACCTAAAAACAGTTGAACATTAATGTCATGCTTTAGGAAACTAGGATCTTTAGGTGCACTGCACTATTACCTACCTAAAAACAGTTGACCATGAATATCGTGGTTTAGGAAACTAGGATCTCTGGGTGCACTGCTTTTTTGATGCACTGCACCATAACCTACTTGAAAACAGTTGACTATGATTGTCGTGCTTTAAGAAACTTGAATCTCTAGATGCACTGCACCATTACCTACTTGAAAACAGTCGACCATGAATGCCACGCTTTCAGAAACTAGAAACTAGGATCTCTAGATGCACTGCATCATCACCTACCTGAAAACAGTTGACAATGATTGTCGTGCTTTAGGAAACTAGAATCTCGAGATGCACTGCACCATAACCTACCTGAAAACAGTTGACCATAAATGTCGTGCTTTAAGAAACTAGAATCTTGAGATGCACTACACCATTAACTACCTAAAACAGTTGCTTATGAATGTCGTATTTTAAGAAACTAGGATCTCTAGGTGCACTGCGCCATTACCTACCTGAAACAGTTGACCGTGAATGTCGAGCTAAAAGAAACTAGGACCTCGAGATATTCTACACCGTTACCTATTTAAAAACAGTTGACCATGAATACCGCGCTTTAAGAAACTAGAATCTCGAGATGCTCTGCACCATTACCTACTTGAAAACAGTTGACCATGAATGTCGTGGTTTAAGAAAGTAGATCGTCAGAAGCACTGCAACATTACCTACCTGAAAAGAGTTGACTATAAATGTCGTGCTTTAAGAAACGAGGATCTCTAGATGCACTGCACCACAACCTCTTTGAAAAGAGTTTACCATGAATGTCGTGCAGGATCTCTCAAAACCTTACCTGAACCCAGTTGACAACGAACAGCATGCTTTAAGAAACTATGATCTGTAGATGCACTGCAGCACAATCTCCTTGAACCAGGTTGACTGCACGGTCTTTTAGAGTGGACATTTCAGAATGGAGGCAAATATGTTCTGTAAATACCTTTGGCATTAAGTTGCCTCCGCTGAAAATCTATGCAGTAATGGAGCTAGTTATGACAATTATGGTCAGAGAGATAATAAACCAACTGGAGATGCCTGAATAGCAGAAACGAACCTGTTGCTAGTGAAAGAGCAATAAATATGTTTTTATTGACCCGGGACACAGCATTTCCCTCAAGACTGCATGTGCTCCCAGCAAAGACGGATCAATCTGTGCATGGTGATCAGTGTTTTCTGCCTGAGGCCGCTTTAGATCATTGGCTAAACACAGAGTACCCGTCAAGGACTGATCAGACTGCATGGATGCACAAGCTGGTGTGAGTGCACATTCAATCTTATAGGAAATGCTGTGCCCATGCATATCAGCAATACACGAGGAAGACATTCAGTAAATGCTGTTCAAATCCGTTCAACGGTGTGTGTATGTGTGTGTGTATGTGTGTGTGCGTGTGTGTCGGGGGTATGAGGGTTGTGAAGTAGGGTGGGGAGCAGACAGACAGAGGCGACAGGAATACCTTTTCTCAGAAAAAAAAAGCAAACTCGCGAGAACAGGACCTCGGACAGGAAAGATCACGAACGTGCTTGGCTATCATATAATATCACATAGAGAATCTTTATGAAGACGAAACCTGTTAATAGTCTCTGAAATTTCAGCCGAGGCACATCATTTCCTACAAGATTGCATGTGCGCCCAGCGTTCGTCTAAAGAAAGTTTGGATGTTTGGCTAATTAGCGCAATGACTGATCAGCCTGCGCATTTGCGCGGGCTGACCTGAGTCATTGCTTACCGGACATGTGGTCTTGTAGGAAATGCTGTGGCCCGGCCCATTGTATGTCATCTGAACAAGCTTGAGATTAAAATAATGTTAAATTGCCAAATTTATGTCGAGACCTGGGCTTCATAGCTTCCGCTTGGCTACGCGCCTGCCAGGGATAGTGCAGCAGCTCTGCCTCTAGTTTTGTACACATTTCACTCTTGAAGTGACATTCCTAAATACATTTTTGAAAATATGGCTTAATATCTTCTGTGAATCGCCTGCTACGTGAAATATCAAGCCCTAATTTCTCTGAAAAATGTAAACATGTTGACTGTCACCTCTGTGAATGGCACTTTGAGATTAAAATAAATTGTAAATATGAACCGCATCACATCAGCTTTTTACTGGTCCGCTGAGCTAAGGTTGATGGGATCAGGGGAAGGTCCAATTTCGAGGTCACCAAATCGGCAATATGCAATGGCATACCATCTACAGTCTGATTATTTTAACATTTACCAGTCTCTGGGCTAATTGAGCCTGAGGATTCAGCAGACGCCAAATTGACAATACTTTTCCTATTTTTATAAAAAAAAAAAAAAAAGAACGGCTTTGAAATTTCATGCACGCTGTCTCCTAAGGAGGTAGTTTGCATGAAATGTCTGTTTTCTGGGACAAAAAGAAAAAATGTTTCAATGACATATTGAAATATTTTTCCCAGCATGCTAAGCGTTACTGACTAGATTCGGGAACTCCGGTTATTAGATTCATGAACGCAGGCGCAGGCGAGCTTGTGTTTTTGTTTTTTTCTGGTCCAGTAATTACACAAGTATTTAGAATATTTTGACACTGCTTGTTAGGATTACAGAATATGTCAAGACACTTGAAATCGTGTGTAAGAATGGCAACTCTCCTGGGCTTTCTTTCCCAGTTATCTCCCTTCATCACAGTTTTGTCTTCGATTGCTATTTGAATACCATTATTTTTATACCCTTATATTTAGATGATGTAGAATAGCAGAAGCCGCTTTGTCGCATTTCTTTTGGTCTTCCTTTTTCCAGTTGTCATCCCCTAGTGACCAATTTCATTTGTGGATTGTATCTTGAATTTTTTTTAATGTGTTGATACATGGTAGGAATGAATAATTTATCAAGATTCTACTGTTTCATACAAGAATGACAACTCCATGATTACAGAATCAAACAATGAGTACCCACAACATATGTTTTATGGAGAATTTGAGAAAATTATCCAAGAATTATTCTCATTCTATTATTCGGAGTCCTCTGTAAAATATTGGCTTATGAAACAAGCCAATATGCAGAGTTAATTGCAAGAATGACATTTTGCTGATTTTTCTTTCAGTTATCTTCCCTCCATTATTTCGTGTGGTAGATTTGTTATGTTTTGATGATTATGGAGTTATACAGAATAGATCAAAATGTTGCGTAGCATACGGAAGAATGATATTCTGTAATTATGTGCTCCTTGTCCCCCGCCTTTTCGAAAGAAAAAAAAAAAAAAAAAAAAAAAAACAACCAGAGGACATAGTTTTCAGCTTTGCATGGTTCCGAGTTTGTTGTAGGTATCTTGTGTGCGCAACTCCTAAAGTTTTAGGCCTAGCCTTCTGAAACTTTACAGGTGCCTTTTACGGAATCCTGAATTTTTTCCGCTTTTTCACATTTTTAACTTACATTTTTTTTTTTTTTTTTTTTTTTTTTTTTGTGCTCAAATACTATGAAAATGTATAGGTAGTAGATACCTCGTGAGCGCAACCTCCTACAGTTCAGCGCCGATTCTTCTGAAACTTAATAATGTTTTAATCATGATCTGAAGATATGTATGTGCTTTTTTCACTATCATCAAATTATTTTGTTTTATTTATTTATTTATTGTTTACTTTTTTCCACATTGTGAACTTTTTTGTAAGTAATTTTTTTTACCTCCATAGTGTATATGCAGAGTAGGTATCCTGTGTACGCAACTCCTCCTACATGTTTTGTATGAAGATTTGCACGTGCACGGTTTGGACATAATCCTCGGTTTTTTGGGGGGTTTTTTGGGGGGTTTTTGGGGGTTTTTTTTTTTCACAATGTCACTTAGGTACATTGTTTACCTGGTCTTTTTTTGAAGGATTTTTAAAAGGCGAGAGAATTTGCTTGTTCAGTTATGTACTTGGTTTGAATGTCGCACTGACTGCACATTGAATCTCAATAAACGAATTTTTGTTGTATAAATGTGTGATATATTTATTATGATATCTAATCATTTTCTATCTTGAATATATGGTTATACATATACTCGTTATCTTCGCCTGGTCATTGAAATTGTTGATTATACATGGTGCATACACCTTTATCACCAAAGACGGTCATTGAGCATTACATATCAATAAAGTAAACGCTCTGTATGTTGGGCAAAAAAAAAAAAATCAGTAGACGACATTTTGAACTATTTTCCCCAGAAAACAGGCATTGACGTTTCATGCAAATTGTCTCCTGAGGAGCCAATATAAATGCCTATTTTCTGGAAAAGTAAGAAAAATAAAATCAATTTCACTAGTGTCACCTGCTGAATTAGCACAGAGAGTGATAAAGGTTTTCTTTAGTTATCTGTTTGTGTCAAATGTAACAGTGAAGTTTTGAAAGCCCTTCCTCAAGCTGTTATTTGAAATAGTCATAAGAAAAGAGGTCTTATGGACATATACGAACAGTGATGGCTTATAGACTAACCTGCAGCCGGCCCCGGTGGCTCAGTTGGATGCGCCATCCGACTGGAGACCAGGAGGTCGCGGTTTCAACCCCCGCCGAGGTCGGCAACATTCTTTCGTGGAGATTTATCATGAAATATTTTCTACGGTCATTCTCTCCCTTCCGCTGATTCAAGAAGGGCGGCGAAAGAATGTGCACAATATTGGTTAACCGCTTAGAGGACTAAGCCTGCCCAGTAAACGTGTGGTTGAGTCAACTGACCGCGCTCGACATGACCCCATTGGGTTGACAGTGCCGTAAAACCTCAACACAAACAAACAACTAACCTGCACGTCCGAATAGCCTGATTGGGGATTTGCTTTTCGTCGACTACGATGACGCTTCGACATAAATAAATGAAGCAGACTGTTTACCACATTGTAATGATTTGACCTTTTGAAACTGGCCTTTCAAATGCACATCAATACTAATTTAGGTCTGCACGGTAGTATACAGTTGCTTAGCAAATGCACAACGTTGTTTCGATGACGCCGCTCGCCGTTACTTTGTTGCGACGTTTCCTTCTTGGGCGTACCGGCGCCAGACACATATGAGTATGACCTAATCAATGTTCGTTTGGTCACAAAGAAATACTAAATGCAAAGCCTGAAAAATACAGGAATGCCAAGCATGTGCACTCTTTTAAAGCAGTCATTTGAGAAGGACTGGTCATGTTTTCAGAAAGCTTGATACTAGTTAGTAAAATGCACAGACGAAAGAAACTCTGCAAAGACAATCTGAAACCTCTAAATGACTTCCGACCAATTCCTGGTTGAGTGCAGCTCTACTCGGCAGCAAGGGTGTAGTGGGAGAAACCTTTCCTTTTACAGTAGACTCCTTTTTCAGAAGGAGCTTGGTGTACAACAAGGCAAACAGAAAGTCACAAAGCTTGTATAAGATTTAACCCATTTATGCCGAGTGGACCCTTCTACCTTAACTCTTTTAACAGGTCCATTTTCCATATAACGGATGTCTAGTTAGTTTTTATTTCTACCATGTTTTGTAGGAATTTCTGCATTTAATGCAAACAGTGTAGACCCTGATCAGACGCTGCGCGTTCTGCGGCGTCTGATCAGGGTCTGTACTGTTTGCCAGTGTCCCTTTTATGGGACGCTAGGCATAAATGGGTTAAAATAACAACTTGTGTATCCAGTCCTCATAAGTAACCGACCTCATGCTGGTAGAGTGTCCTCATCAGAACCGATGCATTGCAAACTGGAATTACGAGTATCTTTTTCTAGCAGTCAAACTTCAATGGCTCGAACATCAATGGGACATGGGTAGGTCGAGCCACTGAGGATTAACCGCAGAGCCAGTTCAGGAGGCAAATGAGAGTAAATGAGAGATTTCTGTTCGATTTACAAAATGATGCTATGTTGAATGTACTCAATAGAATTTCCCAGAGACTACAAAATGAATACGAATTAGCCAGGGTGAACGAGCCATCGGTGCTTGAGCCATCGGTGTTTTACTGTACTTTCAAAAGTTTTTCGCTTAAATGAAGTTATTTATTCCGGAAGAGGGCGCTTTCATCTTAGAGTAATTATGGTGAGAAAGGGGTAAATATTTTCATGACAAAACCTCCCGGCAGGCACATGACATAAATACAACGTCGCCTCAACGTCGATGCAACGTGATGACGTTGCATCGACGTTGAGGCGACGTTATATTTACGTCATGTGCCCGCTGGGTTATTTGCCTTTAAGTACTATACTGTATTATTATCGATGTCCCAAATAGGTTCTTGTAGTTTTCTCTTCATCACTGGATAAGATAATACGAGATATCAACAGCGTCCGACAACTTCCGGGGACAAAAATCATTTGCGCAAATTTTGGGACTTCTTTAACCAGGCTATAGGTAAAACCATTTCTTTAATTTATAAATAAATGCTAATAATTGAACATCAACATCCGTCTCAACTTGTACAAAATTAAATTTTAAGATTAATTTAACGTATAAATGGAGTTTAAATTCAGTTCAGATAAAAATTTTAATATTTCCATGAGGTGGGCGTGAAGAACAAACTTTATTTTCTGATACTTGTTTAAATCTACACCGCTGAACATTTGTGCTATGGGCAAATTAAGCAGACGACAAACTGATATTTTCTCAGAAAATAGGATTTGACATTTTATGCAGATTGTCTCCTAAGGAGACACTTTGCATGAAATGTCAGATTGTCTCCTAAGGAGATAATTTGCATGAAATGTCAAATCCTATTTTCTGAGAAAAAAAATCAAAATGCCTGTTTAAATTTTTACCCAGCATGCTAAGCGTTAGGGTGGTCCCCGCCCACCGCTACATACCAAAATAGATGTCTGCGACAGAGCTACTAGCAATTCGAGCTCGTCTTTTGTTTCGGGCACAACCTTTGAGAGGCAACATCTCAATATGACTGAAACATTGTTGATTTTTGGCATTAAGCTTGACTCTTTCCCCGCTGGTGGCGACTTTTGTCGTCTGCTAATAACCTTTGCAAACAGTTTGGACACAGTTCAGGCTGTCGGGCCTAATCTAGATTCAAACTGTTTGACTGTCTCATGGTATTCCTGAAAGATTTTTTTTTTTTAAAAAAAAGTTATTTAAAATACAAATCTACAGACGACATAAAAGCATGCAAAATTATCCAGCATGCAAAGAGTTAAATCAACAACACCGCTTAGGAAGAAACCACAAGTTACAATTTATCAATAATATCTTTATTATTTTCATACAGAGGATCCAGGTGGCCATATCTCTGATTATACTGCTAAGACACGCAGACTGGTCTTGACCTTCACTGTCCGCAAGCGCCCCCAAAAGAGACCTTTTTGTTTGACGCGCCCCATCCGATATCCCAAATAATGGACTGAATTTGAATTTAACTGATGATGTCACATATATGATATCGTATGATAAGACTTAAAGTGCCAAACAAAATTGTAGCACACTATAGTTTTTTTTTTTTTTTTTTTTTTTTTTTTTTTGCTACTTTTCAGAGTAGATAAGGCTTGCCTTTGGTGTGGATCATTTGACAAGAAATGTCAAGCCTTATTTTCAGTGCAAGTAATGAAACTTTCAAAATGTCGTCTGCTACAGTTGTGATTGGCACTTTATAAGGGATAAGACCCTGCACCAAGATTTTAAAAATTGCAAAGGCTCGTGAGTTGTGAAAAGAAGCGCATGTTATATGTGCGGTTGTAAGATAACCCCGCCCCATCTGGATGTTTCAGGAATTAAAATAACCCCTTCCCATCCAGGTGTTCCAGAAATTATGCCAACTGAATCGAGTTCTAAGTTGCTTCCATTACAAAGTGGACTTTACATTCGCCTTAGAATCCGTTGTCATTTTTACTCCCAGGATGTCCACCCGCCCATAATCTTTTAATACGCGGAAAAGGAAGTACCTCTATAAGGACATATCAATATGATTGTTGTGAGATAGGAGTCAATTATTAACCCTTGTTCTGCTGAACCCGGATATACCCTGCCTTTGCAAACAGTGTAGATCCAGATCAGTTGGCTTCTTCAGAAGCCAACTGATCTGGATCTGCACTGTTTATCATTCAGTATGTGAATTTGTATCAACAACTTGGATCAAGTAATCTGATTGGTTTAAAATTCCAACTGGGCGAGGCATCCTAATTTATTCAGTATGATAAGGGTTAAAGAGAATGAATACACTTTTAGGGGGACGCAATTCTGTCAAAATTGTTTTTCCTCCATTCTGGAAAGGGCATATTATAAAAGGAAAGATCTGGCTCCTCCTGGGAACATATTTCTTCCTATCATGGTAGACTCAAAAGGAGCTTAGTGCGCAGGAAAGCAACCAGGAAGTCACAAAAGTTGTCTACCTTGTACAATATGGCGGAAACTACCAAGTGCATTCAGTTCTGTTTTAATTTATCGCTGGAAAAAGCGTTAAATTAAACTTGGATAGCACCTTCTCTGTATGATAAGATTGACTTTTTTTTTTTTAATATGGATTCCAAAAATGTACCGCATACTCAAATTGCGACACACAAGCACCAGTCCCCCCCACCCCCCCCCCCACCCCCCCCCCCCCCCACACACACACACACACACACACCCTTTGCATGCAAAATGGAAGAGCAGGATTAGCTCAACTTCAAGATGGAAGAGTCCGTTAGGCATACATGGGTTAAGGGATACTAGATATACTTTGTATGTTAAGAAAGACTTGCTATACTTGGTAGACTTTTCCAAGGGAGACAACTTTGTGACTTCCCGTTTGCTTCTTCACATACCTCTGAAAAAGGATCTACTCTAAAAGGAGAGAATTCGCTCTCAAATGGGAGCAAATTGTTCTCTTTACAGCAGACTCCTTTTCCGAAGGGAGGAAAACAATTTTGACGGAGTTGCCTTTCTCTGAATATGTTTCCATCTCCTTAATTAAGACCTGTACGAACTTCAATGTCAATGTACGCATTTTGGTTAGGGTTTTCACTGTCAGTACCATGCATTCTAAAAAGTGTTTAGATTGTTTGGTGTGTGTGTGTGTGTGTGTGTGTGTGTGTGTGTGTGTGTGTGTGTGTGTGGAGGGGGTGGGGGTGTGGGGGTGGGGGAGTGTGGGGGGCGAGGAGGCGGAGGAGGCAAGTGCGAGACAGCAAAGAGCTGTTTGCTGGTTGCCTATCATACAGTACATTTTCTTGGTCATTGGTCCCTATACATCCCTATTATAAGTTAATGTACAGATTAAAATAAATGTGTGTGTTTTACTTTTATCTTGTCAAAGGATCGTCTTTTTCAGATGCGAAATTTAAGATTATCTAAGGTGAATCACAAACTTATTGCTCAGAGGTGAGCTTGTGCGATATACTTCAGTCGTCGTATTTATCCCAATTATTCCGACACCTTATGTTGTTACCATAGTTGCCCTATAATGTGTATAAATCCATTTTACAAACGTCAGATATGTCTAAAAATTGCTGGCTGAATGGCAAACAATGTAGACCCAGATCAGATGTCGCGTTATGTGATGTCTGATCTAGGTCTACATTGTTTGCTAAAGCCTGTCTGTCCAAGTACTGAGGGTATGTACAGTAGCCAAAATATTCTAACAGATAGGACCGTGTTAACAGTGTAGCAAACTGACTGATCAGGGACTGCATTGTCTACCATTCTGTTACATTTTAAATACCTCATCAAGCGGACTTATTGAGAATGGTACATACATAGTTCAAAACAAATCAACTACTCAAAGCAGCTTGATTTCATACAAATAAAGCTGTGTAATTTAACCCATATATGCCTAGCGTCCCATAAAAGGATATTGGCAAATAGTGTAGACCCAGATCAGACGCCGAAGAGCCTATTGCATTAAATACAGGAAGCTCTATAAAATATGATAATAATAAAAACTAACCAGACACCCCTTCTTTTGGAAATGGATCGGTAAAAAGAGTTATGTAAGAAGCATCCACTCGGCATAAATGGGTTAATGAGAAAACAAAATGTTCAGCTTGTATGTGTTTTTTTTCTTTGATAACACTCTTATTTCAAAAACATTGTTTCATTATTTTTCAGAGTAAAAAAGAATTATGAAGGTGGCTCCGATCCTAGTGGTTTCATGCGTCCTGTTTTGTAAGTAACTAAAGAACACAGAACTAAACTTCGAACCGTTACCTCAATAGATCAGTAGTGATTGTTTAGAAGCAGTCACTCGGTCACATAGGCCTTCTGGAAGGTCCAAATAAAAACGGCGCGTTAGGTCAAATAAATAGACATGTGTGTTTAGGGTGCGTGTGTGCGTGTATGTGTGTGTGTGTGTGTGTGTGTGTGTGTGTGTGTGTTTTGTTTGGCCTTTCAGTTCTCCACAATATCAATGAAAAAAGTACAAGAAATGTGTTTAGTCTTTCACAGAACAGTCCTGTGATGTCGCTTACTGCGGTGGCGTTTACGCTTTCAAGATTTACCGACCCCTTCTGCAAATTAGAATGAAAACTTGAAACATCAGCGAAATATTACCAGATCGTAGTAAGAACAATGCATTTAATCCAGACTGACAGAAAAAAATGCACTAGCAAAACAAGTAAATTAATGTCCGTAGAGTGATTAATAGTTCAAACAATTACCAAATTTCTGTGTCATTGCAAACATAATAATACTTTGGTTGAGAAAATGCATTCTAAATCACATAGAGGACTTACTCTACAACTATTGAGCAGTAATCAAAATAAATACGTCTTTCTTCGGAATTATCCTATGCAAACACCAAAGACCTGTTGATTGGAGCACATTTCGAGGGTTGAGCGCAAGACTAGCGTAAGTCAGATGGTTGTTTTTCCCCAAACCTAATCTCCTCACCATGAAGGTGTTATGAAGATTACAACATTTCTTTCTGTAAACAATGAAAATTTAGGTGCCATTGCTCGTATGAGCAATGGCACCTAAATTTGCATTGTTTACAAAGGGGTCCAAGTTGCCCCTAAACAAGGGTTTCAAAAATATGTTTGAGTTACCATAGTCTTGCGCTCAACCCTCGATTTGAGGAGAAATGTCCTAATATTATGTTTCTTTTTGTTCCCGTGTCTCCTGAAGCGTTTAGTATTTGAATATACCTGGGCCGAGATGTGGTAGATAACTCCGTTCAAAACTATTTTGCCACCCCAACTCCCTTCTGAAAAAGGACCTAGTCAAATAGAGAGAATTTGCTCCCTTTATCGTTCTAGAGTAAACCCCTTTGCAGAAAGGGCTTGGTGTGCAAGAAAGCAAGCCCTGTGAAAATAGCTGACGAAATCTACCAAGTGTATCCAATCCCCTTGATTTGAGTCGGAAAGGGTGAAAAATACCCTACAACATGAGTGCTCAGCGAAAACTCAGATCAACATGCAAATCCACACAGTCTGATCCGTCTTCGCTGGGCGCTCTCATGACAGCCAGTAGTCCGCAGACTAACCCGAGTCGCACATGTCATACGGTACATTTTCTTACGTTGTCGCTCATTCTTTTCTTTTTCTAAATCAGGTATCATCTTAGCGGTTGATAGTACAAAATCTACAACGCCGAGTGGTGGTTCCCAAACATCCTCAAAAACTACAAAAATCAGCCCGACGTCAAAGAGAACCACCAAAATGCCACGAACCAGCTCGAAGAAAGGAAGAACCACCAAAAGCACTGGTCGGCAAACCACTGGTCTCCAGACCACTGCGCCATCCCATGGAAACACCACAACACCAAGCGGGGTAATTATTTCAACTTGGAAGTTAAAACAGATTTTCAGACTGATTAGTTAATTGGATGTTATCCATGGTGTATATGTATACTTCATGGACATCATAGATGTCTAAGCTTACAGAGCCAGACAGAACTTTTACCCTTATGTACATGTATACTTAAGGGTAAAAGTTCTGTCCGGCTCTGTAAGCTTAAACTGTTTTCAACATGTCGTTTGTTTGTTTTTATTTCAATATACATTTAATAATACAATTTATGACCACACTCCTTCATAGCATTAGATGAGACGCGTTTTACAACTAAAAGTAATGATATTTTCTTTATTTTCTCCACGAAAACGTATGTTGTGGGTACTCATTTGAAGTGCCTCGGCAAGGCGCTTCTAATGAGTACCCACAACATATTTTTCATAGAGAAGTAAGAAAAATATCATGTGGATACCAACGCCCCCCCCCCCCCCCTCCGCCCCCACCCCCCTCTTATTTTGGAGCTATGCTCCATTATCATGAAATGTATCTAGTGCGTGCAGAGCTGATTTTTAAAACTTACAGCTATAGAGAATTAAAGCACTGAGAGTGCTGATGAGGGCGGTTGCCTGAACTCTTGAACTGATTGGGATTTACGTTGAAATTAAAAAAAAAAATGTAAATAATACACAATAGCCCCTTTTCTGCCCTTTTTCTGCGGTTAGTAGGACCGCGGCCAGGGTATTTGTTTTACGTCGATTTCTGGTGGCCTCTCAGTTTTATTGACTGTTCAGCAAAACAAAATAAGATTCCCGAAATAAAAAAAAAAAAAAAAAAAAAAAAAAAATGCGTGCTACGCGAATTTCAAATTTTCCTGACCTAAAACTATTATAGAAGTTTTTTTCCTTCATTTTTCTCTGACATGAAAGCAAAGTATCAAATTTATTGATAAAACTTCAAGGATTATCTAATTTTGCTGCTTTGCTAGAAGTTCAGAATATCACCACGCACACACGATAGACACATATGGTTACTTGTGATATGGATATTTTGGTTGTCAGTGCAGCATTGTCACGAGAAGGGTCGAAAATGGTTGGTTACGCATTAGAGCTGTAAGTTTTGTTATTATATTGACCTAATGCGTAACCACCCATTTCCGACCCTTCCCGTGGCGATTTTACTTACAGCTCTTATGCATAACCGCCGTTTTTCGACTCTTCCCGTAGCGATTTCTCGATAATGCTGCATTGATAACCAAAATATCCATAACACAAGTAACCATATGTGTGCGTGATGATGCTGAAATTCCAGCAAAGCGCAAACTTAGATAAAGGACAATAAACACCACGAATTTCCACGTGTTTTCTATGGCTTTCGGTACACCTTCAGCACGCGAAAAATAATTCAGCCAGTATGCGTGAAATAGGTGGTCTGAGATTTACTCCACAGACGCCGATATCAATGGGCTGTTGAATGTTATTCCCCGTTTTTCAAATGATTTCCCCAAAACATTTCTATTGTTCATGAAATACAGAAAATGCAAAATTTGTTTACCTTTTTTGAGTCATCGAATTCCAAACCGGATGTCGCTCTAATTGTTTCAAGTTCTTAACCGATGATTACGCATTCTTTCGTTTGGGTTGTGTTGAGGTTTTACGGCCCAGTCAACCCAATGGGGTCATGTCGAGCGCGGTCAGTTTACCTTACCACACGTTTACTGGGCAGGCTTAGTCGTCTAAGCGGTTAACCAGTATTGTGCACATTCTTTCGCTAGAAACTGACAACTGCCCTTCTTGAATCAGCAGAAGGGAGAGAATGACCGTAGAAAATATTTCATGATCAATCTCCACAAAAGAATGTTGCCGACCTCGGCGGGAGTTGAACCCGCGACCTCCTGGTCTCCAGTCGGGCGGCGCATCCAACTGAGCCACCGAGGCCGGCTCTTTCGTTTGGTAGGCGTGATTATGTGATATCACTAATTTGAATTTGTGATATCGCAAAATCGACTTTGTGAAAACACAAAGTAAGACAGAATTTGTGATATCACAAAATCGATTTACTGATCTCACATAATCGAATATGCATGCTTTTGTGATATCACTAATTTTATTTAGTGATATCACTTAATCGATTCTGTGATATCGCTAATTCGATCTCGTGATATCACAATTCATCACTATTTAGTGATAGCAAAAAATCGATTTTGTGATATCACTAATTCAATTTTGTGATATTACTAAATGGGAATGAATATATGATATCGCTAAATCGATTTTGTGATATCACAAATTTTCATCTTCATTTTGAATTTTTGGAATAATGAGGGCTCCCGAATAAGAATGATCACTGCGCGTGGTCTAACGGCGGAAATGGCGGCAATCAACCACATGGTGAACGCAATGACTGACATTCATAATGAACAAGTTCAAAGAGTCGATCGTGACTCGTCAAGCGACGATGACGATTTTTCAGATAGACGAAGATCCGGAGACTATATTAGAATAAAAGAAAACATACAATATACGGAATTTGTATTCGGATACAATTCATGATAGAGATAAAATATAACTACCAAAGACCCGGACAAAACTTCTGATCCTAAGTATATATTGTTTTACGTAGCTATTGACCTTTAAAGCGCCCATTACAACAGCAGCAGACGACATTCTGTATTACATATTTTTTCCAGGGTAATTAATATTTCATATGAGTCGTTTGCTCGATGTACGTCATGTTTAAAGAGCGGAAATTTATAGATATTTTTTTTCTTTTAATTCGTTTCATAAATGAACTGTAGCAAGTCGATGGCGCGCCATCGCATATCCCCGCGCCAGCGCCATTGTATAAAAATTCCAGATGCGTTCCTCCAGTCCTCATCCATAGGGCTATTACCCGTGACATTCAAGGTTCTAGCTCAAAAAGCTTAGTTGTGTGACAATAAAAAAAGGACCCAAAATCCTACCTTTTGACCTCTGGTGACCCTCAGACATGCCCCCGGGGCAAAACTTTTTGCACCACTATATTATACTCTTCATTACCTTTGATTTGATATGCAATATGACTATGTTTGTACAAAATGGATTTTGGACCCTTCGGGGCTACACCCCCTGGCCCTGCCCCCAGGGGTTACATCAAAATTCCGAATGTGTTCCTCCAGTCCTCATCCATAGGGCTATCGCCTGTGAAAGTTTCGAGATTCTAGCTTAAAAGGTCTAGGAGCAATGATGTGACATTACAGACGGACGTACGGACGGCCGGCCGGACGGGCGGGGGTATTACAATATCCCCGCTTTTTCTTCGAAAAGCGCGGGGATAATTACCTAACAGCAGGCGTCCATAATCCTGCTAGTTTATCTATTTATTTATTCATTTATTTGATATCCTGGTATTGAAATCGTACTCTCAAAGAAAGGAAACCTGCAACTGTGCCAGATGTACAGAACCATCAGCCATACTAGAAAGGTTTATGCTAAATAGGTTTCAGCTACAAGATAAAGAGATCATTGTAGAGGAGTAAGCGGGGTTCATAACGGGAAAGAACACCATAGAGCAGATATTTAATTCACGAATCCTGCAGCATCAGCAGAACTTGTACTATGTCTTCATGCCGCCTCGGTGGCTCAGTTGGATGCGCCGTCCGACTGGAGACCAGGAGGTCGCGGGTTCAACCCCCGCCGAGGTCGGCAACATTCTTTCGTGAAGATTGATCATGAAATATTTTCTACGGTCATTCTCTCCCTTCCGCTGATTCAAGAAGGGCAGTTGTCAGTTTCTGGCGAAAGAATGTGCACAATACTGGTTAACCGCTTAGACGACTAAGCCTACCCAGTAAACGTGTGGTTAGGTAAACTGACCGCGCTCGACATGACCCCATTGGGTTGACTGGGTCGTAAAACCTCAACACAAACAAACAAACCATGCCTTCATAGATTTTAGAAGGCTTTTACAGGGTATGGTATAAAGCCTTATGGGCAACTAGGAGAACGTACAATATCAATGCCAACATTATATGATTCATCGAAGATCTGTACAAGTAACAGAGTGCAGTATTTTACAATGACAGCATAGGAGAAGTGAGAGACTAATAAGGATGTCTGCTCTTACTACTTCTCTCCAGCAACATTCTTTCGTAGAGATTGATCATGAAATATTTTCTACGGTCATTCCCTCCTTTCCGCTGATTCAAGAAGGGCAGTTGTCAGTTTCTGGCGAAAGAATGTGCACAGTACTGGTTAACCGCTTAGAGGACTAAGCCTGCCCAGTAAACCTGTGGTTAGGTAAACTGACCGCGCTCGACATGACCCCATTGGGATTGACTGGGCCGTAAAACCTCAACACAAACAAACCACTTCTCTCCAATACCTTCCTAGAATCACGAGAAGACTATGAAGGTAGTTTTAGCATCGGAGGACGCCTTATTACCAACTTTGCAGATGACGTTGTTGTAAATGCTGAAGAGGAGGAAGCTAATGTTCTGGGCCCAGTTGTTCAAAACTAACGACATCGTTAGTTAAAGTATCGTTAAAACTTTGATCGTTAAATATTGCATATATGCTAATATTTTTGCTGTTGCAAAAGCTACTCACATTTTTTTCAGCAAAAATAACTGTGAATTAGATATTGTACTTACTAGAACAGTTAACATTTTGACCATTAACGAGCTCGTTAAGCTAACGACACTTTGAACAGCTGGGCCCTGGTGAATAGTCTTGGTACAACCACCAAAAGATACAAAATGGATGTTGGCCCTGACAAGACGAAAATGACAAGACAACCCTGGTGACTTCCAAAGAGAGATCCCGATAAAAATTCACATTACGAAAACACGCCTATTCAAATATATTGGAAATTTTACAACCAAAAAAGGAAGTGATTGGAGGCTAGAAGCAGTAGAGAACTTCAAATAACCGGGATCAAGCATCTCTAATGAGGGACAGATCGAAGAAAAATGAGCAAGAAGGAGAGGAAAGCAGAAGAAGCATCAACGAACGGACGGCATTGGGAGATTCACTCAGGGAACCGGAAGACATGGAAAAATGAAGAAAAAATGGTGCGACATCATTTAGTGGTACTACAACGACCTTCAAGGTTAATGAACTGAACTACTGATATCGAAGTAAAGAGCCTTGTTTTGTATGTATTCATTTATCAAAATGTGCTAGATCAAAGCTAGGTTATCATTTTCATTCCATAATGAATGTCCAGCCTCAAGCTGAAACAACTTTAAAAAAACAAGAGAAAGCGTTTTTGGTTTTATTTTTGTCGTTATTATTATTATTATTGTTGTTGTTGTTGTTGTTTTTGTTGTTGTTGTTGTTGTTATTGTTGTTGTTTATACGCATTGCAAGGAAGGTCTTTACTTACCTTATAGCATGTTTTCATTCCAACTTCTGAACTACAGAGAGACATTTCTGCTCTGAAGCACAATTCTACGAAAAGAATAAACCGGAAAGAACAGTCTTACACTAACGTTTTGCATGGAAACATCTCAGTACAGTGCAACATTCCTACAACAACTACCTTTGGGAACCA
Organism: Anodontia alba; assembly: GCA_964016985.1. Lineage (NCBI taxonomy): Eukaryota > Metazoa > Mollusca > Bivalvia > Lucinida > Lucinidae > Anodontia > Anodontia alba. The sequence goes on along the minus strand of OZ024822.1, from coordinate 61,953,205 downwards.
GTAGCTTAAATACAATAAAACAAGTAAAACTTCACTTTGGAACGTTAGAAAAGTGGTTGTTAAAAGGATTTGGCTGTTATGGAAAGGTGACCGTTTGCGGAGGCTCCACTGTATATGTTCTTAGAATTGGCTTTAGTACCGTACTAAATTTTAATACTATATTTATTGCTTTGTGTTTATGTATGCATATAACTGAAAAAAAATCCAACAATTCGAAAAAATATAGGATTTTCGTCTGTCTCTCCCAGTTCTGTTGGATTATACTGAAAGTAACTATTTACTGTATATATAAATGGGTTAACAAATGGATACTATCTATTGTAGGTCAGCAGAGCCACTATAGCACCAGTGATCGTCATTCTGTCGTGTGTTGTTGCTGTTCTTGTAAACAAACATCATTGATTGTACAGCGGACACTGTGAGGCGGACTACAATGCAACAATATTTGACTTCACTCATCGTACTCATTTATGCTCCGAGATTCTTCCTGCAAAACTGCAGGGGCCAGTGCCACAAAACAAAAATCATATGAACTGTCGCTAAACTTTCGTAGGATTTTCTTGTGAATTTTCTACTGTGTAGGGCTGTTTCACAAAAAGATCGCACGAACATCTTAGTCCCATCTTTTTGTGCTACAACATGTCATTATCAAGCATGCATATCTGTAGAAACTCGGGACTCTCATTGCGAGTCTTGCAAACGATCTCAGAGGACCTGTTAAGGGGGTTATTAGATAATAATTCTGGGATATATTTTCTTCCAATGTCCCCGCAAAACATATATTATACGAAGCGATGCAGATGAGTACACGCTATATGCATGCACGTTTAATGCTGAATTGGTAAAAAATATTCCTGAATTGTCGTAAGATCCTTAACAAGTTCTCTGCGTAGAAAATTCAGTATTTTCATTCACCGTGAAATAAGAATAATGATGAGTATAACACTTTTAGATGGTATCTTCTCTTTGGGGCTTCACAGAGAGTGAGTGATCTTATAAAACAACAGTCCATAAACTTTCATATAAATGTGCGTACAGAATAAGACTAACCACAAATACAGAATATAGTTTGTTGCAGAATTTATCTCACATATACGAAAGTCTAACATTTGACTTTCGTATATGTGAGATAAATTATTCTGTCTGTGTCATTAGTCCTATTCTGAACACACATTTATATCTAATATCGACGTTCGAATTTCTTACCATCACGAAAACATGCCTGTATAATTTTGACCCCCTTAAACACCACTTTTATATAGTAAAACTGGGGTTTACAGGGGTATACATTGTTTTTCTTATTTCTGCTCAAAAACATAGATTGTGGGTACTCGTTAGAACCGCCTCGCCGAGGCGGTTCTAACGAGTACCCACAATCTATGTTTTAAGCAGAAATATGAAACATATCAGAGTTTTTTTTTTTTTTTTTAATTTTCAGTTTTTGGACGTGAAATTTTCTATATACATGTATTTGAATAGGCGTGTTTCGTAATGACCGGAAGAAAGTCTCTTCGGATTTTTCGTGGAATCCATCTCAGTGCGTATCCCCTAACCCTTAGCGAGACCACATGTCTAGTTCTTTGGCTGAAGTTTCCCCTTGACCTGCCGCTTACGTGAGACAACAGCATAGCGCAGGTTCGCCTGAACCTTTGTTGTTCGCATATTCTATAACAGCTTTTTTTCAATGACGCGGCCAAATGGTCGTTGTAGTTGTAAAACTGGTCCCCTTTTATGAACTGGGACAAGTTGTTCAACGCTAACGATGTCATTAGTTAACGTATCGTTAAAACTTCGATCATTAAATTTGGCATATTCGCTAATATTTTTGCTGAAAAAAAAAAATGTGAGTAGCTCATTTTTTTCAGCAAAAATACCTGTAAATTAGATATTGTACTTACTAGAACAGTTAACATTTTAATCACTAACGAGCTCGTTAAGCTAACGATGCTTTGAACAACTGGGCCTTGATTGTAATAATTGCACATGCTTACTATAAGCGTTCATAAGCAGTGCCATATACTCGTATATTTGTCTTGCTGTAAAATGATAAAGGGTGTGTGTTTGATATTCGACATATTTTGTTTTTGTGATGTTTTAAGCATGCTGGTCAAGCACGAACAAACAAATTAAAGATTGAATATTTGAAAAAAAAAATATGGATGTATATACTAAATATTTATAAAATGATCGGGTCATATCGCGCACAAAGACGTTGGCGCACATACCGCATTCGACTTAATAACCGCACTGTGTGTATTTACTAGAAAAAAAAAACAACTTGTGATGAAATATCTGCCTAATGTCGCACACCCGTTTGGAAAAGATCAGCCGAGGATTTTTAGGAGAGTAGTTAACGGGAGCAGCGA